>OY540817.1:2205000-3405000 GCA_961205875.1 Sialis fuliginosa
ACATAAATTTAAACAAAAATAAAACATAAACTCAAATTTAAACATAAATTAAAACATAAATTTAAACATAAATTAAAACATAAATTTAAACATAAATTTAAACATAAATTTAAACATAAATTTAAACATAAATTTAAACATAAATTTAAACATAAATTAAAACATAAATTAAATCATAAACTTAAACATAAATTTAAACATAAATTTAAACATTAATTTAAACATAAATTAAAACATAAATTTAAACATAAATTTAAACATAAATTAAAACATAAACTTAAACATAAACTTAAACATAATTTTAAACATAAATTTAAACATAAATTTAAACATAAATTTAAACATAAATTTAAACATAAATTAAAACATAAATTTAAACATAAATTTAAACATAAATTAAAACATAAATTTAAACGTAAATTTAAACATAAATTTAAACATAAATTTAAACATAAATTAAAACATAAATTTAAACATAAATTAAAACATAAATTTAAACATAAATTTAAACATAAATTAAAACATAAATTTAAACATAAATTTAAACATAAATTTAAACATAAATTTAAACATAAATTTAAACATAAATTAAAACATAAATTTAAACATAAATTTAAACATAAAATTAAACATAAATTTAAACATAAATTTAAACATAAATTAAAACATAAACATAAATTTAAACAAAAATAAAACATAAACATAAATTTAAACATAAATTTAAACATAAATTTAAACATAAATTTAAACATAAATTAAAACATAAATTTAAACATAAATTTAAACATAAATTAAAACATAAAATTAAACGTAAATTTAAACATAAATTTAAACATAAATTTAAACATAAATTTAAACATAAATTTAAACATAAATTAAAACATAAATTTAAACATAAATTTAAACATAAATTAAAACATAAATTTAAACATAAATTTAAACATAAATTTAAACATAAATTTAAACATAAATTTAAACATAAATTAAAACATAAATTTAAACATAAATTTAAACATAAATTTAAACATAAATTTAAACATAAATTTAAACATAAATTTAAACATAAATTAAAACATAAATTTAAACATAAATTAAAACATAAATTTAAACATAAATTTAAACATAAATTAAAACACTAATTTAAACATAAATTAAAACATAAACTTAAACATAAACTTAAACATAAATTAAAACATAAATTTAAACATTAATTTAAACATAAATTAAAACATAAATTTGAACATAAATTTAAACATAAATTAAAACATAAACTTAAACATAAACTTAAACATAATTTTAAACATAAATTTAAACATAAATTTAAACATAAATTTAAACATAAATTTAAACATAAATTAAAACATAAATTTAAACATAAATTTAAACATAAATTAAAACATAAATTTAAACGTAAATTTAAACATAAATTTAAACATAAATTTAAACATAAATTTAAACATAAATTTAAACATAAATTAAAACATAAATTTAAACATAAATTTAAACATAAATTAAAACATAAATTTAAACATAAATTTAAACATAAATTTAAACATAAATTTAAACATAAATTTAAACATAAATTAAAACATAAATTTAAACATAAATTTAAACATAAAATTAAACATAAATTTAAACATAAATTTAAACATAAATTAAAACATAAACATAAATTTAAACAAAAATAAAACATAAACATAAATTTAAACATAAATTTAAACATAAATTTAAACATAAATTAAAACATAAATTTAAACATAAATTTAAACATAAATTTAAACATAAATTTAAACATAAATTAAAACATAAACTTAAACATAAACCTTAACACAAATTTAAACATAAATTTAAACATAAATTTAAACATAAATTTAAACATAAATTTAAACATAAATTTAAACATAAATTTAAACATAAATTTAAACATAAATTTAAACATAAATTCAAACATAAATTTAAACATAAATTTAAACATAAATTTTAACATAAATTTAAACATAAATTTAAACATAAATTCAAACATAAATTTAAACATAAATTTAAACATAAATTTTAACATAAATTTAAACATAAATTTAAACATAAACTTAAACATAAATTTAAACATAAATTAAAACATAAATTTAAACATAAATTTAAACATAAATTTAAACATAAATTTAAACATAAATTTAAACATAAATTTAAACATAAATTTAAACATAAATTTAAACATAAATTTAAACATAAAATTAAACATAAATTTAAACATAAATTAAAACATAAACATAAATTTAAACAAAAATTAAAACATAAACTCAAATTTAAACATAAATTTAAACATAAATTAAAACATAAATTAAAACATAAACTTAAACATAAACTTAAACACAAATTTAAACATAAATTTAAACATACATTTAAACATAAACATAAACATAAACATAAACATAAACATAAACATAAACATAAACATAAACATAAACATAAACATAAACATAAACATAAACATAAACATAAACATAAACATAAACATAAACATAAACATAAACATAAACATAAACATAAACATAAACATAAACATAAACATAAACATAAACATAAACATAAACATAAACATAAACATAAACATAAACATAAACATAAACATAAACATAAACATAAACATAAACATAAACATAAACATAAACATAAACATAAACATAAACATAAACATAAACATAAACATAAACATAAACATAAACATAAACATAAACATAAACATAAACATAAACATAAACATAAACATAAACATAAACATAAACATAAACATAAACATAAACATAAACATAAACCTAAACCCAAACATAAACATAAACATAAACATAAACATAAACATAAACATAAATGACTAGAAACATAAACATAAACATAAACATAAACATAAACATAAACATAAACATAAACATAAACATAAACATAAACATAAACATAAACATAAACATAAACCTAAACATAAACATAAACATAAACATAAACATAAACATAAACATAAACATAAACCTAAACATAAACATAAACATAAACATAAACATAAACATAAACATAAACATAAACATAAACATAAACATAAACATAAACATAAACATAAACATAAACATAAACATAAACATAAACATAAACATAAACATAAACATAAGCATTAAACATAAACTAAATCATACACCTAAATAAACATATAACAACAACTGCAAATCGACTCGATTTGTATTAAATCGGTCTATTTTGATAATAAACGTCTCGATTCTTACCAATAACAATCGGATTAAATTATTTTAATTCAATTCCATCAGTTTTGGATACTTATCGGAAATTTAGTGTTTAAATGACTAGATTTGACATTATTTGATGTAATTAGAGTCAAATGATGATTTTCGACTCAATTCTTTTTTACAATTAAAAATAATGTTTATATTTATGTTTATGTTTATGTTTATGTTTATGTTTATGTTTATGTTTATGTTTATGTTTATGTTTATGTTTATGTTTATGTTTATGTTTATGTTTATGTTTATGTTTATGTTTATGTTTATGTTTATGTTTAAGTTTATGTTTTAATTTAAGTTTATGTTTTAATTTATGTCTAAATTTATGATTAAATTTAAACATAAATTTAAACATAAATTTAAACATACATTTAAACATACATTTAAACATAAATTTAAACATAAATTTATACATAAATTTAAACATAAATTTAAACATAAATTTAAACATAAATTAAAACATAAACTTAAACATAAATTAAAACATAAAAATAAATTTAAACGTAAATTTAAACATAAATTTAAACATAAATTTAAACATAAATTAAAACATAAACTTAAACATAAACTTAAACATAAATTTAAACATAAATTTAAACATAAATTTAAACATAAATTAAAACATAAATTTAAACATAAATTTAAACATAAATTTAAACATAAATTTAACATAAATTAAAACATAAATTTAAACATAAATTAAAACATAAACTTAAACATAAACTTAAACATAAATTTAAACATAAATTTAAACATAAATTTAAACATAAATTTAAACATAAATTTAAACATAAATTTAAACATAAATTAAAACATAAATTTAAACATAAATTTAAACATAAATTAAAACATAAATTTAAACGTAAATTTAAACATAAATTAAAACATAAATTTAAACATAAATTTAAACATAAATTTAAACATAAATTTAAACATAAATTTAAACATAAATTTAAACATAAATTAAAACATAAACATAAATTTAAACAAAAATAAAACATAAACTCAAATTTAAACATAAATTAAAACATAAATTTAAACATAAATTAAAACATAAATTTAAACATAAATTTAAACATAAATTTAAACATAAATTTAAACATAAATTTAAACATAAATTTAAACATAAATTAAAACATAAATTAAATCATAAACTTAAACATAAACCTTAACACAAATTTAAACATAAATTTAAACATAAATTTAAACATAAATTTAAACATAAATTTAAACATAAATTTAAACATAAATTTAAACATAAATTTAAACATAAATTCAAACATAAATTTAAACATAAATTTAAACATAAATTTTAACATAAATTTAAACATAAATTTAAACATAAATTTAAACATAAAATTAAACATAAATTTAAACATAAATTTAAACATAAATTTAAACATAAATTTAAACATAAATTTAAACATAAATTTAAACATAAATTAAAACATAAACTTAAATTAAAACATAAATTAAAACAAAAACTTAAACATAAACTTAAACATAAATTTAAACATAAACATAAACATAAACATAAACATAAACATAAACATAAACATAAACATAAACATAAACATAAACATAAACATAAACATAAACATAAACATAAACATAAACATAAACATAAACATAAACATAAACATAAACATAAACATAAACATAAACATAAACATAAACATAAACATAAACATAAACATAAACATAAACCTAAACATAAACATAAACATAAACATAAACATAAACATAAACATAAACATAAACATAAACATAAACATAAACATAAACATAAACATAAACATAAACATAAACATAAACATAAACATAAACATAAACCTAAACATAAACATAAACATAAACATAAACATAAACATAAACATAAACATAAACATAAACATAAACATAAACATAAACATAAACATAAACATAAACATAAACATAAACATAAACATAAACATAAACATAAGCATTAAACATAAACTAAATCATACACCTAAATAAACATATAACAACAACTGCAAATCGACTCGATTTGTATTAAATCGGTCTATTTTGATAATAAACGTCTCGATTCTTACCAATAACAATCGGATTAAATTATTTTAATTCAATTCCATCAGTTTTGGATACTTATCGGAAATTTAGTGTTTAAATGACTAGATTTGACATTATTTGATGTAATTAGAGTCAAATGATGATTTTCGACTCAATTCTTTTTTACAATTAAAAATAATGTTTATATTTATGTTTATGTTTATGTTTATGTTTATGTTTATGTTTATGTTTATGTTTATGTTTATGTTTATGTTTATGTTTATGTTTATGTTTATGTTTATGTTTAAGTTTATGTTTTAATTTAAGTTTATGTTTTAATTTATGTCTAAATTTATGATTAAATTTAAACATAAATTTAAACATAAATTTAAACATACATTTAAACATACATTTAAACATAAATTTAAACATAAATTTATACATAAATTTAAACATAAATTTAAACATAAATTTAAACATAAATTAAAACATAAACTTAAACATAAATTAAAACATAAAAATAAATTTAAACGTAAATTTAAACATAAATTTAAACATAAATTTAAACATAAATTAAAACATAAACTTAAACATAAACTTAAACATAAATTTAAACATAAATTTAAACATAAATTTAAACATAAATTAAAACATAAATTTAAACATAAATTTAAACATAAATTTAAACATAAATTTAACATAAATTAAAACATAAATTTAAACATAAATTAAAACATAAACTTAAACATAAACTTAAACATAAATTTAAACATAAATTTAAACATAAATTTAAACATAAATTTAAACATAAATTTAAACATAAATTTAAACATAAATTAAAACATAAATTTAAACATAAATTTAAACATAAATTAAAACATAAATTTAAACGTAAATTTAAACATAAATTAAAACATAAATTTAAACATAAATTTTAACATAAATTTAAACATAAATTTAAACATAAATTTAAACATAAATTAAAACATAAACATAAATTTAAACAAAAATAAAACATAAACTCAAATTTAAACATAAATTAAAACATAAATTTAAACATAAATTAAAACATAAATTTAAACATAAATTTAAACATAAATTTAAACATAAATTTAAACATAAATTTAAACATAAATTTAAACATAAATTAAAACATAAATTAAATCATAAACTTAAACATAAACCTTAACACAAATTTAAACATAAATTTAAACATAAATTTAAACATAAATTTAAACATAAATTTAAACATAAATTTAAACATAAATTTAAACATAAATTTAAACATAAATTTAAACATAAATTTAAACATAAATTTAAACATAAATTCAAACATAAATTTAAACATAAATTTAAACATAAATTTTAACATAAATTTAAACATAAATTTAAACATAAATTTAAACATAAAATTAAACATAAATTTAAACATAAATTTAAACATAAATTTAAACATAAATTTAAACATAAATTTAAACATAAATTTAAACATAAATTAAAACATAAACTTAAATTAAAACATAAATTAAAACAAAAACTTAAACATAAACTTAAACATAAATTTAAACATAAACATAAACATAAACATAAACATAAACATAAACATAAACATAAACATAAACATAAACATAAACATAAACATAAACATAAACATAAACATAAACATAAACATAAACATAAACATAAACATAAACATAAACATAAACATAAACATAAACATAAACATAAACATAAACATAAACATAAACATAAACATAAACCTAAACATAAACATAAACATAAACATAAACATAAACATAAACATAAACATAAACATAAACATAAACATAAACATAAACATAAACATAAACATAAACATAAACATAAACATAAACATAAACCTAAACATAAACATAAACATAAACATAAACATAAACATAAACATAAACATAAACATAAACATAAACATAAACATAAACATAAACATAAACATAAACATAAACATAAACATAAACATAAGCATTAAATATAAACTAAATCATACACCTAAATAAACATATAACAACATCTGCAAATCGACTCGATTTGTATTAAATCGGTCTATTTTGATAATAAACGTCTCGATTCGTACCAATAACAATCGGATTAAATTATTTTAATTCAATTCCATCAGTTTTGGATACTTATCGGAAATTTAGTGTTTAAATGACTAGATTTGACATTATTTGATGTAATTAGAGTCAAATGATGATTTTCGACTCAATTCTTTTTTACAATTAAAAATAATGTTTATATTTATGTTTATGTTTATGTTTATGTTTATGTTTATGTTTATGTTTATGTTTATGTTTATGTTTATGTTTATGTTTATGTTTATGTTTATGTTTATGTTTATGTTTATGTTTAAGTTTATGTTTTAATTTTAGTTTATGTTTTAATTTATGTCTAAATTTATGATTAAATTTAAACATAAATTTAAACATAAATTTAAACATACATTTAAACATACATTTAAACATAAATTTAAACATAAATTTATACATAAATTTAAACATAAATTTAAACATAAATTTAAACATAAATTAAAACATAAACTTAAACATAAATTAAAACATAAAAATAAATTTAAACGTAAATTTAAACATAAATTTAAACATAAATTTAAACATAAATTAAAACATAAACTTAAACATAAACTTAAACATAAATTTAAACATAAATTTAAACATAAATTTAAACATAAATTAAAACATAAATTTAAACATAAATTTAAACATAAATTTAAACATAAATTTAACATAAATTAAAACATAAATTTAAACATAAATTAAAACATAAACTTAAACATAAACTTAAACATAAATTTAAACATAAATTTAAACATAAATTTAAACATAAATTTAAACATAAATTTAAACATAAATTTAAACATAAATTAAAACATAAATTTAAACATAAATTTAAACATAAATTAAAACATAAATTAAACGTAAATTTAAACATAAATTAAAACATAAATTTAAACATAAATTTAAACATAAATTTAAACATAAATTTAAACATAAATTTAAACATAAATTTAAACATAAATTAAAACATAAACATAAATTTAAACAAAAATAAAACATAAACTCAAATTTAAACATAAATTAAAACATAAATTTAAACATAAATTAAAACATAAATTTAAACATAAATTTAAACATAAATTTAAACATAAATTTAAACATAAATTTAAACATAAATTTAAACATAAATTAAAACATAAATTAAATCATAAACTTAAACATAAACCTTAACACAAATTTAAACATAAATTTAAACATAAATTTAAACATAAATTTAAACATAAATTTAAACATAAATTTAAACATAAATTTAAACATAAATTTAAACATAAATTCAAACATAAATTTAAACATAAATTTAAACATAAATTTTAACATAAATTTAAACATAAATTTAATCATAAACTTAAACATAAATTTAAACATAAATTAAAACATAAATTTAAACATAAATTTAAACATAAATTTAAACATAAATTTAAACATAAATTTAAACATAAAATTAAACATAAATTTAAACATAAATTTAAACATAAATTTAAACATAAATTTAAACATACATTTAAACATAAACATAAACATAAACATAAACATAAACATAAACATAAACATAAACATAAACATAAACATAAACATAAACATAAACATAAACATAAACATAAACATAAACATAAACATAAACATAAACATAAACATAAACATAAACATAAACATAAACATAAACATAAACATAAACATAAACATAAACATAAACATAAACATAAACATAAACATAAACATAAACATAAACATAAACATAAACATAAACATAAACATAAACATAAACATAAACATAAACATAAACATAAACATAAACATAAACATAAACATAAACATAAACATAAACATAAACCTAAACCTAAACATACACATAAACATAAACATAAACATAAACATAAACATAAACATAAACATAAACATAAACATAAACATAAACATAAACATAAACATAAGCATTAAACATAAACTAAATCATACACCTAAATAAACATATAACAACAACTGCAAATCGACTCGATTTGTATTAAATCGGTCTATTTTGATAATAAACGTCTCGATTCGTACCAATAACAATCGGATTAAATTATTTTAATTCAATTCCATCAGTTTTGGATACTTATCGGAAATTTAGTGTTTAAATGACTAGATTTGACATTATTTGATGTAATTAGAGTCAAATGATGATTTTCGACTCAATTCTTTTTTACAATTAAAAATAATGTTTATATTTATGTTTATGTTTATGTTTATGTTTATGTTTATGTTTATGTTTATGTTTATGTTTATGTTTATGTTTATGTTTATGTTTATGTTTATGTTTATGTTTATGTTTAAGTTTATGTTTTAATTTAAGTTTATGTTTTAATTTATGTCTAAATTTATGATTAAATTTAAACATAAATTTAAACATAAATTAAAACATAAATTAAAACATAAACTTAAACATAAACTTAAACACAAATTTAAACATAAATTTAAACATAAATTTAAACATACATTTAAACATAAACATAAACATAAACATAAACATAAACATAAACATAAACATAAACATAAACATAAACATAAACATAAACATAAACATAAACATAAACATAAACATAAACATAAACATAAACATAAACATAAACATAAACATAAACATAAACATAAACATAAACATAAACATAAACATAAACATAAACATAAACATAAACATAAACATAAACATAAACATAAACATAAACATAAACATAAACATAAACATAAACATAAACATAAACATAAACATAAACATAAACATAAACATAAACATAAACATAAACATAAACATAAACATAAACATAAACATAAACATAAACATAAACATAAACATAAACATAAACATAAACCTAAACCCAAACATAAACATAAACATAAACATAAACATAAACATAAACATAAATGACTAGAAACATAAACATAAACATAAACATAAACATAAACATAAACATAAACATAAACATAAACATAAACATAAACCTAAACATAAACATAAACATAAACATAAACATAAACATAAACATAAACATAAACCTAAACATAAACATAAACATAAACATAAACATAAACATAAACATAAACATAAACATAAACATAAACATAAACATAAACATAAACATAAACATAAACATAAACATAAACATAAACATAAACATAAGCATTAAACATAAACTAAATCATACACCTAAATAAACATATAACAACAACTGCAAATCGACTCGATTTGTATTAAATCGGTCTATTTTGATAATAAACGTCTCGATTCTTACCAATAACAATCGGATTAAATTATTTTAATTCAATTCCATCAGTTTTGGATACTTATCGGAAATTTAGTGTTTAAATGACTAGATTTGACATTATTTGATGTAATTAGAGTCAAATGATGATTTTCGACTCAATTCTTTTTTACAATTAAAAATAATGTTTATATTTATGTGTATGTTTATGTTTATGTTTATGTTTATGTTTATGTTTATGTTTATGTTTATGTTTATGTTTATGTTTATGTTTATGTTTATGTTTATGTTTATGTTTAAGTTTATGTTTTAATTTAAGTTTATGTTTTAATTTATGTCTAAATTTATGATTAAATTTAAACATAAATTTAAACATAAATTTAAACATACATTTAAACATACATTTAAACATAAATTTAAACATAAATTTATACATAAATTTAAACATAAATTTAAACATAAATTTAAACATAAATTAAAACATAAACTTAAACATAAATTAAAACATAAAAATAAATTTAAACGTAAATTTAAACATAAATTTAAACATAAATTTAAACATAAATTAAAACATAAACTTAAACATAAACTTAAACATAAATTTAAACATAAATTTAAACATAAATTTAAACATAAATTAAAACATAAATTTAAACATAAATTTAAACATAAATTTAAACATAAATTTAACATAAATTAAAACATAAATTTAAACATAAATTAAAACATAAACTTAAACATAAACTTAAACATAAATTTAAACATAAATTTAAACATAAATTTAAACATAAATTTAAACATAAATTTAAACATAAATTTAAACATAAATTTAAACATAAATTAAAACATAAATTTAAACATAAATTTAAACATAAATTAAAACATAAATTTAAACGTAAATTTAAACATAAATTAAAACATAAATTTAAACATAAATTTAAACATAAATTTAAACATAAATTTAAACATAAATTTAAACATAAATTTAAACATAAATTAAAACATAAACATAAATTTAAACAAAAATAAAACATAAACTCAAATTTAAACATAAATTAAAACATAAATTTAAACATAAATTAAAACATAAATTTAAACATAAATTTAAACATAAATTTAAACATAAATTTAAACATAAATTTAAACATAAATTTAAACATAAATTAAAACATAAATTAAATCATAAACTTAAACATAAACCTTAACACAAATTTAAACATAAATTTAAACATAAATTTAAACATAAATTTAAACATAAATTTAAACATAAATTTAAACATAAATTTAAACATAAATTCAAACATAAATTTAAACATAAATTTAAACATAAATTTTAACATAAATTTAAACATAAATTTAAACATAAATTTAAACATAAAATTAAACATAAATTTAAACATAAATTTAAACATAAATTTAAACATAAATTTAAACATAAATTTAAACATAAATTAAAACATAAACTTAAATTAAAACATAAATTAAAACAAAAACTTAAACATAAACTTAAACATAAATTTAAACATAAACATAAACATAAACATAAACATAAACATAAACATAAACATAAACATAAACATAAACATAAACATAAACATAAACATAAACATAAACATAAACATAAACATAAACATAAACATAAACCTAAACATAAACATAAACATAAACATAAACATAAACATAAACATAAACATAAACATAAACATAAACATAAACATAAACATAAACATAAACATAAACATAAACATAAACATAAACCTAAACATAAACATAAACATAAACATAAACATAAACATAAACATAAACATAAACATAAACATAAACATAAACATAAACATAAACATAAACATAAGCATTAAACATAAACTAAATCATACACCTAAATAAACATATAACAACATCTGCAAATCGACTCGATTTGTATTAAATCGGTCTATTTTGATAATAAACGTCTCGATTCTTACCAATAACAATCGGATTAAATTATTTTAATTCAATTCCATCAGTTTTGGATACTTATCGGAAATTTAGTGTTTAAATGACTAGATTTGACATTATTTGATGTAATTAGAGTCAAATGATGATTTTCGACTCAATTCTTTTTTACAATTAAAAATAATGTTTATATTTATGTTTATGTTTATGTTTATGTTTATGTTTATGTTTATGTTTATGTTTATGTTTATGTTTATGTTTATGTTTATGTTTATGTTTATGTTTATGTTTATGTTTATGTTTAAGTTTATGTTTTAATTTAAGTTTATGTTTTAATTTATGTCTAAATTTATGATTAAATTTAAACATAAATTTAAACATAAATTTAAACATACATTTAAACATACATTTAAACATAAATTTAAACATAAATTTATACATAAATTTAAACATAAATTTAAACATAAATTTAAACATAAATTAAAACATAAACTTAAACATAAATTAAAACATAAAAATAAATTTAAACGTAAATTTAAACATAAATTTAAACATAAATTTAAACATAAATTAAAACATAAACTTAAACATAAACTTAAACATAAATTTAAACATAAATTTAAACATAAATTTAAACATAAATTAAAACATAAATTTAAACATAAATTTAAACATAAATTTAAACATAAATTTAACATAAATTAAAACATAAATTTAAACATAAATTAAAACATAAACATAAACATAAACATAAACATAAACATAAACATAAACATAAACATAAACATAAACATAAACATAAACATAAACATAAACATAAACATAAACATAAACATAAACATAAACATAAACATAAACATAAACATAAACATAAACCTAAACATAAACATAAACATAAACATAAACATAAACATAAACATAAACATAAACATAAACATAAACATAAACATAAACATAAACATAAACATAAACATAAACATAAACATAAACCTAAACATAAACATAAACATAAACATAAACATAAACATAAACATAAACATAAACATAAACATAAACATAAACATAAACATAAACATAAACATAAACATAAGCATTAAACATAAACTAAATCATACACCTAAATAAACATATAACAACATCTGCAAATCGACTCGATTTGTATTAAATCGGTCTATTTTGATAATAAACGTCTCGATTCTTACCAATAACAATCGGATTAAATTATTTTAATTCAATTCCATCAGTTTTGGATACTTATCGGAAATTTAGTGTTTAAATGACTAGATTTGACATTATTTGATGTAATTAGAGTCAAATGATGATTTTCGACTCAATTCTTTTTTACAATTAAAAATAATGTTTATATTTATGTTTATGTTTATGTTTATGTTTATGTTTATGTTTATGTTTATGTTTATGTTTATGTTTATGTTTATGTTTATGTTTATGTTTATGTTTAAGTTTATGTTTTAATTTAAGTTTATGTTTTAATTTATGTCTAAATTTATGATTAAATTTAAACATAAATTTAAACATAAATTTAAACATACATTTAAACATACATTTAAACATAAATTTAAACATAAATTTATACATAAATTTAAACATAAATTTAAACATAAATTTAAACATAAATTAAAACATAAACTTAAACATAAATTAAAACATAAAAATAAATTTAAACGTAAATTTAAACATAAATTTAAACATAAATTTAAACATAAATTAAAACATAAACTTAAACATAAACTTAAACATAAATTTAAACATAAATTTAAACATAAATTTAAACATAAATTAAAACATAAATTTAAACATAAATTTAAACATAAATTTAAACATAAATTTAACATAAATTAAAACATAAATTTAAACATAAATTAAAACATAAACTTAAACATAAACTTAAACATAAATTTAAACATAAATTTAAACATAAATTTAAACATAAATTTAAACATAAATTTAAACATAAATTTAAACATAAATTAAAACATAAATTTAAACATAAATTTAAACATAAATTAAAACATAAATTTAAACGTAAATTTAAACATAAATTAAAACATAAATTTAAACATAAATTTAAACATAAATTTAAACATAAATTTAAACATAAATTTAAACATAAATTTAAACATAAATTAAAACATAAACATAAATTTAAACAAAAATAAAACATAAACTCAAATTTAAACATAAATTAAAACATAAATTTAAACATAAATTAAAACATAAATTTAAACATAAATTTAAACATAAATTTAAACATAAATTTAAACATAAATTTAAACATAAATTTAAACATAAATTAAAACATAAATTAAATCATAAACTTAAACATAAACCTTAACACAAATTTAAACATAAATTTAAACATAAATTTAAACATAAATTTAAACATAAATTTAAACATAAATTTAAACATAAATTTAAACATAAATTTAAACATAAATTCAAACATAAATTTAAACATAAATTAAAACATAAATTTAAACGTAAATTTAAACATAAATTAAAACATAAATTTAAACATAAATTTAAACATAAATTTAAACATAAATTTAAACATAAATTTAAACATAAATTTAAACATAAATTTAAACATAAATTAAAACATAAACATAAATTTAAACAAAAATAAAACATAAACTCAAATTTAAACATAAATTAAAACATAAATTTAAACATAAATTAAAACATAAATTTAAACATAAATTTAAACATAAATTTAAACATAAATTTAAACATAAATTAAAACATAAATTAAAACATAAATTAAATCATAAACTTAAACATAAACCTTAACACAAATTTAAACATAAATTTAAACATAAATTTAAACATAAATTTAAACATAAATTTAAACATAAATTTAAACATAAATTTAAACATAAATTTAAACATAAATTTAAACATAAATTTAAACATAAATTCAAACATAAATTTAAACATAAATTTAAACATAAATTTTAACATAAATTTAAACATAAATTTAATCATAAACTTAAACATAAATTTAAACATAAATTTAAACATAAATTTAAACATAAATTTAAACATAAAATTAAACATAAATTTAAACATAAATTTAAACATAAATTTAAACATAAATTTAAACATAAATTTAAACATACATTTAAACATAAACATAAACATAAACATAAACATAAACATAAACATAAACATAAACATAAACATAAACATAAACATAAACATAAACATAAACATAAACATAAACATAAACATAAACATAAACATAAACATAAACATAAACATAAACATAAACATAAACATAAACATAAACATAAACATAAACATAAACATAAACATAAACATAAACATAAACATAAACATAAACATAAACATAAACATAAACATAAACATAAACATAAACATAAACATAAACATAAACATAAACATAAACATAAACCTAAACCTAAACATACACATAAACATAAACATAAACATAAACATAAACATAAACATAAACATAAACATAAACATAAACATAAACATAAACATAAACATAAGCATTAAACATAAACTAAATCATACACCTAAATAAACATATAACAACAACTGCAAATCGACTCGATTTGTATTAAATCGGTCTATTTTGATAATAAACGTCTCGATTCGTACCAATAACAATCGGATTAAATTATTTTAATTCAATTCCATCAGTTTTGGATACTTATCGGAAATTTAGTGTTTAAATGACTAGATTTGACATTATTTGATGTAATTAGAGTCAAATGATGATTTTCGACTCAATTCTTTTTTACAATTAAAAATAATGTTTATATTTATGTTTATGTTTATGTTTATGTTTATGTTTATGTTTATGTTTATGTTTATGTTTATGTTTATGTTTATGTTTATGTTTATGTTTATGTTTAAGTTTATGTTTTAATTTAAGTTTATGTTTTAATTTATGTCTAAATTATGATTAAATTTAAACATAAATTTAAACATAAATTTAAATATACATTTAAACATAAATTTAAACATAAATTTATACATAAATTTAAACATAAATTTAAACATAAATTTAAACATAAATTTAAACATAAATTAAAACATAAACTTAAACATAAATTAAAACATAAAAATAAATTTAAACGTAAATTTAATCATAAATTTAAACATAAATTTAAACATAAATTTAAACATAAATTTAAACATAAATTTAAACATAAATTTAAACATAAATTTAAACATAAATTAAAACATAAATTTAAACATAAATTTAAACATAAATTTAAACATAAATTTAAACATAAATTTAAACATAATTTTAAACATAAATTTAAACATAAATTTAAACATAAATTTAAACATAAATTTAAACATAAATTAAAACATAAACTTAAACATAAATTAAAACATAAAAATAAATTTAAACGTAAATTTAAACATAAATTTAAACATACATTTAAACATAAATTTAAACATAAATTTATACATAAATTTAAACATAAATTTAAACATAAATTTAAACATAAATTTAAACATAAATTAAAACATAAACTTAAACATAAATTAAAACATAAAAATAAATTTAAACGTAAATTTAAACATAAATTTAAACATAAATTTAAACATAAATTTAAACATAAATTTAAACATAAATTTAAACATAAATTTAAACATAAATTTAAACATAAATTAAAACATAAATTTAAACATAAATTTAAACATAAATTTAAACATAAATTTAAACATAATTTTAAACATAAATTTAAACATAAATTTAAACATAAATTTAAACATAAATTAAAACATAAATTTAAACATAAATTTAAACATAAATTTAAACATAAATTTAAACATAAATTTAAACATAAATTAAAACATAAATTTAAACATAAATTTAAACATAAATTTAAACATAAATTTAAACATAAATTTAAACATAAATTAAAACATAAATTTAAACATAAATTTAAACATAAATTTAAACATAATTTTAAACATAAATTTAAACATAAATTTAAACATAAATTAAAACATAAATTTAAACATAAATTTAAACATAAATTTAAACATAAATTTAAACATAAATTAAAACATAAATTTAAACATAAATTTAAACATAAATTTAAACATAAAATTAAACATAAATTTAAACATAAATTTAAACAAAAATAAAACATAAACATAAATTTAAACATAAATTAAAACATAAACTCAAATTTAAACATAAATTTAAACATAAATTTAAACATAAATTAAAACATAAATTAAAACATAAGCTTAAACATAAACTTAAACACAAATTTAAACATAAATTTAAACATAAATTTAAACATAAATTTAAACATAAATTTAAACATAAATTTAAACATAAATTTAAACATAATTTTAAACATAAATTTAAACATAAATTTAAACATAAATTTAAACATAAATTAAAACATAAATTTAAACATAAATTTAAACATAAATTAAAACATAAATTTAAACATAAATTTAAACATAAATTTAAACATAAATTTAAACATAAATTTAAACATAAATTTAAACATAAATTTAAACATAAATTTAAACATAAATTAAAACATAAACATAAATTAAAACATAAATTAAAACATAAATTTAAACATAAATTTAAACATAAATTAAAACATAAATTTAAACATAAATTTAAACATAAATTTAAACATAAATTTAAACATAAATTAAAACATAAATTTAAACATAAATTAAAACATAAACATAAATTTAAACATAAATTAAAACATAAACTCAAATTTAAACATAAATTTAAACATAAATTTAAACATAAATTAAAACATAAATTAAAACATAAATTAAAACATAAACATAAATTTAAACATAAATTAATACATAAACTCAAATTTAAACATAAATTTAAACATAAATTTAAACATAAATTAAAACATAAATTAAAACATAAACTTAAACATACACTTTAACACAAATTTAAACATAAATTTAAACATAAATTTAAACATAAATTTAAACATAAATTTAAACATAAATTTAAACATAAATTTAAACATAAATTTAAACATAAATTTAAACATAAATTTAAACATAAATTAAAACATAAACATAAATTAAAACATAAATTAAAACATAAATTTAAACATAAATTTAAACATAAATTAAAACATAAATTTAAACATAAATTTAAACATAAATTTAAACATAAATTTAAACATAAATTAAAACATAAATTTAAACATAAATTAAAACATAAACATAAATTTAAACATAAATTAAAACATAAACTCAAATTTAAACATAAATTTAAACATAAATTTAAACATAAATTTAAACATAAATTTAAACATAAATTTAAACATAAATTTAAACATAAATTTAAACATAAATTAAAACATAAACATAAACTAAAACATAAATTAAAACATAAATTTAAACATAAATTTAAACATAAATTAAAACATAAATTTAAACATAAATTTAAACATAAATTTAAACATAAATTTAAACATAAATTAAAACATAAATTTAAACATAAATTAAAACATAAACATAAATTTAAACATAAATTAAAACATAAACTCAAATTTAAACATAAATTTAAACATAAATTTAAACATAAATTAAAACATAAATTAAAACATAAATTAAAACATAAACATAAATTTAAACATAAATTAATACATAAACTCAAATTTAAACATAAATTTAAACATAAATTTAAACATAAATTAAAACATAAATTAAAACATAAACTTAAACATAAACTTTAACACAAATTTAAACATAAATTTAAACATAAATTTAAACATAAATTTAAACATAAATTTTAACATAAATTAAAACATAAACTTAAAAATAAACTTAAACATAAATTTAAACATAAATTTAAACTAAAATTAAAACATAAATTTAAACATAAATTTAAACATAAATTAAAACATAAACTTAAATTAAAACATAAATTAAAACAAAAACTTAAACATAAACTTAAACATAAACATAAACATAAACATAAACATAAACATATACATAAACATAAACATAAACATAAACATAAACATAAACATAAACATAAACATAAACATAAACATAAACATAAACATAAACATAAACATAAACATAAACCTAAACATAAACATAAACATAAACATAAACATAAACATAAACATAAACATAAACATAAACATAAACATAAACATAAACATAAACATAAACATAAACATAAACATAAACATAAACATAAACATAAACATAAACATAAACATAAACATAAACATAAACATAAACATAAACATAAACATAAACATAAACATAAACATAAACATAAACATAAACATAAACATAAACATAAACATAAACATAAACATAAACATAAACATAAACATAAACATAAACATAAACATAAACCTAAACATAAACATAAACATAAACATAAACATAAACATAAACATAAACATAAACATAAACAAAAACGTAAACATAAACATAAACATAAACATAAACATAAACATAAACATAAACATAAGCATTAAATATAAACTAAATCATACACCTAAATAAACATATAACAACATCTGCAAATCGACTCGATTTGTATTAAATCGGTCTATTTTGATAATAAACGTCTCGATTCGTACCAATAACAATCGGATTAAATTATTTTAATTCAATTCCATCAGTTTTGGATACTTATCGGAAATTTAGTGTTTAAATGACTAGATTTGACATTATTTGATGTAATTAGAGTCAAATGATGATTTTCGACTCAATTCTTTTTTACAATTAAAAATAATGTTTATATTTATGTTTATGTTTATGTTTATGTTTATGTTTATGTTTATGTTTATGTTTATGTTTATGTTTATGTTTATGTTTATGTTTATGTTTATGTTTATGTTTATGTTTAAGTTTATGTTTTAATTTAAGTTTATGTTTTAATTTATGTCTAAATTTATGATTAAATTTAAACATAAATTTAAACATAAATTTAAACATACATTTAAACATACATTTAAACATAAATTTAAACATAAATTTATACATAAATTTAAACATAAATTTAAACATAAATTTAAACATAAATTTAAACATAAATTTAAACATAAATTTAAACATAAATTTAAACATAAATTTAAACATAAATTTAAACATAAATTTAAAAATAAATTGAAACATAAATTTAGACATAAATTTAAACATAAATTTAAACATAAATTTAAACATAAATTTAAACATAAATTTAAACATAAATTTAAACATAAATTAAAACATAAACTTAAACATAAACTTAAACATAAATTTAAACATAAATTTAAACATAAATTTAAACATAAATTAAAATATAAATTTAAACATAAATTTAAACATAAATTTAAACATAAATTTAACATAAATTAAAACATAAATTTAAACATAAATTAAAACATAAACTTAAACATAAACTTAAACATAAATTTTAACATAAATTTAAACATAAATTTAAACATAAATTTAAACATAAATTTAAACATAAATTAAAACATAAATTTAAACATAAATTTAAACATAAATTAAAACATAAATTTAAACGTAAATTTAAACATAAATTAAAACATAAATTTAAACATAAATTTAAACATAAATTTAAACATAAATTTAAACATAAATTTAAACATAAATTTAAACATAAATTAAAACATAAATTTAAACATAAATTTAAACATAAATTTAAACATAAATTTAAACATAAATTTAAACATAAATTAAAACATAAATTTAAACATAAATTTAAACATAAAATTAAACATAAATTTAAACATAAATTTATACATAAATTAAAACATAAATTAAAACATAAACTTAAACATAAACTTTAACACAAATGTAAACATAAATTTAAACATAAATTTAAACATAAATTTAAACATAAATTTAAACATAAATTTTAACATAAATTAAAACATAAACTTAAAAATAAACTTAAACATAAATTTAAACATAAATTTAAACATAAATTAAAACATAAATTTAAACATAAATTAAAACATAAATTTAAACATAAATTTAAACATAAATTAAAACATAAATTTAAACATAAATTAAAACATAAATTTAAACATAAATTTAAACATAAATTAAAACATAAATTTAAACATAAATTTAAACATAAACATAAACATAAACATAAACATAAACATAAACATAAACATAAACATAAACATAAACATAAACATAAACATAAACATAAACATAAACATAAACATAAACATAAACATAAACAAAAACATATACATAAACATAAACATAAACATAAACATAAACATAAACATAAACATAAACATAAACATAAACATAAACATAAACATAAACATAAACATAAACATAAACATAAACCTAAACATAAACATAAACATAAACATAGACATAGACATAGACATAGACATAGACATAGACATAGACATAGACATAGACATAGACATAGACATAGACATAGACATAGACATAGACATAGACATAGACATAGACATAGACATAGACATAGACATAGACAGAGAATAATCTCACCGCCGACTCCGACCGGGTGAAAGCCCCGGTGGTCGACGCCAGCCTCACGGATTTTGGGGGAGGCAAATCGCGCATGCCGACTACTGCGACAAAGCAGTTGGTGGGGGACCAGGCCCTAGATACTACTGGAACAAAAGAAGAAGTTCTAAACCCCTTCAAGGGAAGGAGAGGCATCGTCAGAACCCCTCCGAGGAAGAGGATAGTGTCTTGTCCGGGTGACTTAGATTCAGAACAGGTGAAAGACCCGGTGGCCAACGCCAGCCTTACAGTTGTTGGGGGAGACAAACCACACATGCTGACCACGGCAGCGACAGAGCTGCAATACAGTGGGGAACCAACTGAGAAGATACAGGCACACAAAAGACTAGGGGAACTGATTACGAAACTCGTTGATTTCATGAGAGATAAAAAAAATATCCACCATGAGGCGAAAAGGATGGCTTTCTCAGTGAAGACTGCCTTCACCAAGCTCAACGAATTGGAGAGAGTTATTGTTAGACAGCCCGTTGAGGTAGGACCTCCGGTGACAACCGTAGCGGAGGAGACACAAACAACACCCTCTCTTTGCATGTCAAGAACTAAGGAAGTGAAGCAAACAGAAATTAATCGAGGGCCAATTACCCCAAAAGTTCAACAGGAGAACGCATCGAAAAGGAAGAAGAACACGCCACCATCTGGAGGAACACGTGTACCAAAAAAGAAGAAACAAGAAAGAAGGATGGAGAGATCCCCCCTTCAACCTCCCGCTGACAGCGAAAACGGCTTCGAGTGGCGACTGGTGAGCAATAAGAAGAAACGCGCTAAAAATCGTAAGAGGCCACCTCGGCCTGATGCCCTGGTCATCAAGATGATAGGAGACGCGTCATATGCGGACATGCTGAAAACAGTAAAAGGAAAGACAGAACTGAAGGAGCTAGGAGAAAACGTAACCAGAATTCGAAAGACTGGCAACGGTGAACTGCTACTGGAACTGAAGAAATCGGCAGACACACAGACATCAGGTTTCCAAGCTTCACTAGAGGAAGTACTAGGAAAACAGGCTGAGGTGAGAACTCTGACTCACCAAGTGTTGGTCGAAATTAAAGATCTAGATGAGATTACAACTAAAGAAGAAATCTGCAGGGCCTTATGTGAGCAATTTAAAGAAACAAAAATAACAGTTGACGCTGTAAAGAGCTTGCGGAAAGCTTATGGCGACACACAAATTGCAGTCATGAGTCTCCCGGTCGAATTGGCCGGAATAGTTACTTCAGTCGGCAAAGTACGGATCGGTTGGTCAGTATGTCGGGTTCGTCAGAAGGTGACTTTAGTAAGATGCTTCAGATGCCTGGAATACGGGCATATAGCACGAGTATGCAAAGGCGAGTGCGATAGGTCCAAAATGTGCATTAAATGCGGTGAGAGTGGTCATTTTGCTAAATCATGTACCAAACAGCCAAGCTGTATACTCTGCCGTAATAAGAACAACGATAAGGAAAGCCAGCATGTGTTAGGAAGTAATAAATGCTTCGCTTACCAGGAGGCACTACGGTTGGTCCTTGAAAGAAAATGAGATTAATACAGCTAAATCTTAATCATTGTGAAGTAGCTCAAGACCTACTAACGCAGTCCATAGTAGACCTTCGGATTGATGTGGCCATACTCTCGGAGCAGTACCGAAATCTTGAGCACTCATGGGGAAAAGACTCCGTAGGTAAAGCAGCAACCTGGGTCTGTGGTCGACTACCAGTAGAAGACCGGATGAGTGAGCAGCAGTCAGGGTTCCTATGGGTGAAAGTAGCCGGGATATATATTTACAGCTGCTACGCCTCGCCAAACGAACCAATTGAAGAATTCAAGTGCTTCCTAGACAGATTGGTTACAGACACGAAGGACCGTAACCCTGTGATTATCGCCGGGGATTTTAACGCCTGGTCTGTTGAGTGGGGGAGTGCTGTTACAGATCACCGAGGACAAGCGTTACTAGAGGCCTTCTCTGTACTGGACGTTATTCTTCTAAACAGTGGCAAATCACTGACATTTCGCAGAGCGGGTACAGGCTCAATCATCGACTTGACATTTGCCAGCAGCTGCCTCGTGAAAAAAGGAATCCAGTGGATGGTAAGTGAGCACTATACACATAGTGATCACCAAGCCATACTACTGGAAATACCTGCCAAAATGACGACAACGGCCAGAAATAAACCAACTGCAGCTGGTTGGAAAGTAAGTCATTTTGATAAAGACATCTTCCTAGAAATGATCAAAGACATAGTCATGGTCAATGTGAGCGCAGAGGCTAAGGCTATGGACACGACAGCTATGTTGGTCACAGCATGTGACGCTTCGATGCCAAGACGCAAGAGCCTCCAACATCGTTCACCAGCTTACTGGTGGAATGAAGAGATTGCACAAGTGAGAAGAGAGTGCCTAAGATTCAGACGGCTATATCAACGAGCTCGAGGCAGAAACACCTACACCCAGCTCCAACAAGAATATAGAGAGACCAGGAGCAAACTAAAGTTGGCGATTCGTGCAAGTAAGCGACGATGTTGGAGAGAGCTGTGTAACGAGGTGGACCAAGATCCATGGGGCAGACCATACAAAACTGTCATGGCAAAGCTGAAAAGCTTTTCAATAAAGCCCCCGTCACACCCTGACTTAATGTATAAGATAGTTACGAGTCTTTTTCCTCAACAACAGATGGTTGCTCGAAATGCAATCCTGATGCCCGATAGTGAAATAGTCCCTCTGGTGACAACTGTGGAACTACTGGATGCATGTCGCAAAGTTGGTAATTCCAAAGCGCCTGGGCCAGATAGAATCCCGAACGTTGCCCTCAAATCTGCAATCCAAGCGAGACCTGAGATATTCGTGGATCTCTATAACACGTGTCTACTGGAAGGAGTGTTTCCAGAACGCTGGAAAATACAGAAGTTAGTACTTCTTCCTAAAGGGAAAAAGTCCCCCATGGAGCCGTCGTCGTACCGACCGCTCTGTATGCTGGACACAGCTGGTAAAATACTTGAACGGATCATCTATAACAGACTGGAGAAAGCAGTTGAACACGCCGGGAACCTAGCGCCTCACCAATATGGTTTTAGAAAAGCGCGCTCGACAATAGATGCCATTAACGTTGTTGTCGGCACAGCACGGGAAGCAATAGCGGGTAAACGATGGAAAGGAGGGTCAAAGCAGTACTGCGCAGTCGTAACGCTGGATATAAAAAACGCGTTCAATACCGCGAGATGGGACTGCATCCTCAATAAGCTACTAAGTTTGAGAGTGCCAGCGTACATTCAGCGTACCTTGATCAACTATTTTAAGGATAGAATGCTGTTGTATGATACCGAAGAAGGCCTCAAACAGTACCGAATTACCGGAGGCGTTCCGCAAGGATCAGTACTTGGTCCCCTATTATGGAACATCATGTACGATGACATCTTAAGGCTCCCCATACCTGAAGAAGCCAAGATCATAGGATTCGCAGATGATGTTGCAATTACCATTGTTGCTAAGCATCTGGAAGAAATCGTTTGCATCTTTGATGAGACAATGACTCTTATACATTCTTGGATGGTGTCGGTTGGTTTAAAACTGGCTGGTCAAAAAACAGAGGCAGTACTGATAACCAGTAGGAAGGAAAGGGAGACTATCACTCTCATGGTAGACGGACACCAGATTACCTCTAAACCATGTATACGTTACTTGGGTGTGTTAATAGATGCGCGATTGTGTTTCAAAGATCATGTAACATACGCTAGCAACAAGGCGGCAACCACAAATGCTGCATTAACGCGAATAATGCCCAACGTAGGTGGCCCGAGGCAGAGCAGAAGAGCACTACTAGCCTCAGTGGGAACATCGGTGCTACTCTATGGTGCATCAATTTGGGCAGAGGCTCTAAAAGTACAATCCTATAGGAGGAAAATGGCGGCAGTATACCGGTTGAGTGCACTGCGAGTTGCATGCGCATATCGCACAGTGTCCGATGATGCTATATGCGTCATAGCGAGTATGCTGCCTATTGACATCATGGCAACTGAGAGGCAGATACTTAACCAGCGGCAATATAGAGAGCCGGTCAACAGGAGGAAGGATCGTTGCGGCGAAAGAATGTTAAGCCTAGAACGATGGCAAACAAACTGGGATGAATCATTTAAGGGTAGATGGACCCATCGCCTGATTCCTTGCATTGACAAGTGGGTTAGACGAAGTCATGGAGAGGTGGGCTTCTACCTAACTCAGTTGCTATCAGGGCACGGGTGCTTCAGGGCATATCTCTTTAAATTTAAGAGGGATGAAGCACCTTACTGCCCACACTGCCATGGAGTGCCCGAGGATGCAGAGCATGTATTCTTTGGGTGCCCCCGCTTCGAAGATCTCCGCATGAGACTTCAATCAATACTTTGTATTGATTCTCTAACCCCGGAGAACTTAGTGGACTGCATGTTGGCATCCTCGGGAAAATGGGATGCAGTCAATTCATTCACAACGACGGTACTATTAGAACTCAGGCGAATAGAAAGGGATAGGACTATTCCCTAATACAGCGCGGAAAGGGGGTTAACTCTTTTCTTTCCTTGAGGAAGAGCAATGGCTATGACCTCCCCGCGAAGTAATGCCTAGCGGCGGTTCCGCGGGGAAGTAAGGTCAGCAGAAAAGGTAGGTGGTTTTAGTGGGTAAGAATCCCACACTACTGGGAACCAACTTCTCAGTGCCTTTTGAAGGTTTCCACCGTCCTGAAAAAAAAAAAAAAAAAAAAAAAAAAAAAAAAGACATAGACATAGACATAGACATAGACATAGACATAGACATAGACATAGACATAGACATAGACATAGACATAGACATAGACATAGACATAGACATAGACATAGACATAGACATAGACATAGACATAAACATAAACATAAACATAAACATAAACATAAACATAAACATAAACATAAACATAAACATAAACCTAAACATAAACATAAACATAAACATAAACATAAACATAAACATAAATATAAACATAAACATAAACATAAGCATTAAACATAAACTAAATCATACACGTAAATAAACATATAACAACATCTGCAAATCGACTCGATTTGTATTAAGTCGGTCTATTTTGATAATAAACGTCTCGATTCGTACCAATAACAATCGGATTAAATTATTTTAATTCAATTCCATCAGTTTTGGATACTTATCGGAAATTTAGTGTTTAAATGACTAGATTTGACATTATTTGATGTAATTAGAGTCAAATGATGATTTTCGACTCAATTCTTTTTTAACAATTAAAAATAATGTTTATATTTATGTTTATGTTTATGTTTATGTTTATGTTTATGTTTATGTTTATGTTTATGTTTATGTTTATGTTTATGTTTATGTTTATGTTTATGTTTATGTTTAAGTTTATGTTTTAATTTAAGTTTATATTTTAATTTATGTCTAAATTTATGATTAAATTTAAACATAAATTTAAACATAAATTTAAACATACATTTAAACATAAATTTAAACATAAATTTATACATAAATTTAAACATAAATTTAAACATAAATTTAAACATAAATTTAAACATAAATTAAAACATAAACTTAAACATAAATTAAAACATAGAAATAAATTTAAACGTAAATTTAAACATAAATTAAAACATAAACTTAAACATAAATTAAAACATAAAAATAAATTTAAACGTAAATTTAAACATAAATTTAAACATAAATTTAAACATAAATTTAAACATAAATTTAAACATAAATTGAAACATAAATTTAAACATAAATTGAAACATAAATTTAAACATAAATTTAAACATAAATTTAAACATAAATTTAAACATAAATTTAAACATAAATTTAAACATAATTTAAAACATAAATTTAAACATAAATTTAAACATAAATTTCAACATAAATTTAAACATAAATTAAAACATAAATTTAAACATAAATTTAAACATAAATTTAAACATAAAATTAAACATAAATTAAAACATAAATTTAAACATAAATTTAAACATAAATTTAAACATAAATTTAAACATAAATTTAAACATAAATTAAAACACTAATTTAAACATAAATTAAAACATAAACTTAAACATAAACTTAAACATAAATTTAAACATAAATTTAAACATAAATTTAAACATAAATTAAAACATAAATTTAAACATAAATTTAAACATAAATTTAAACATAAATTTAAACATAAATTAAAACATAAATTTAAACATAAATTAAAACATAAACTTAAACATAAACTTAAACATAAATTTAAACATAAATTAAAACATAAATTTAAACTTAAATTTAAACATAAAATTAAACATAAATTTAAACATAAATTTAAACATAAATTAAAACATAAACATAAATTTAAACAAAAATAAAACATAAACTCAAATTTAAACATAAATTAAAACATAAATTTAAACATAAATTAAAACATAAATTTAAACATAAATTTAAACATAAATTTAAACATAAAATTAAACATAAATTTAAACATAAATTTAAACATAAATTTAAACATAAATTTAAACATAAATTTAAACATAAATTTAAACATAAATTTAAACATAAATTTAAACATAAATTTAAACATAAATTTAAACATAAAATTAAACATAAATTTAAACATAAATTTAAACATAAATTTAAACATACATTTTAACATAAATTAAAACATAAACTTAAAAATAAACTTAAACATAAATTTAAACATAAATTAAAACATAAATTTAAACATAAATTTAAACATAAATTTAAACATAAATTTAAACATAAATTAAAACATAAACTTAAATTAAAACATAAATTAAAACAAAAACTTAAACATAAACTTAAACATAAATTTAAACATAAACATAAACATAAACATAAACATAAACATAAACATAAACATAAACATAAACATAAACATAAACATAAACATAAACATAAACATAAACATAAACATAAACATAAACATAAACATAAACATAAACATAAACATAAACATAAACATAAACATAAACATAAACATAAACATAAACATAAACATAAACATAAACATAAACATAAACATAAACATAAACCTAAACATAAACATAAACATAAACATAAACATAAACATAAACATAAACATAAACATAAACATAAACATAAACATAAACATAAACATAAACATAAACATAAACATAAACATAAGCATTAAACATAAACTAAATCATACACCTAAATAAACATATAACAACAACTGCAAATCGACTCGATTTGTATTAAATCGGTCTATTTTGATAATAAACGTCTCGATTCTTACCAATAACAATCGGATTAAATTATTTTAATTCAATTCCATCAGTTTTGGATACTTATCGGAAATTTAGTGTTTAAATGACTAGATTTGACATTATTTGATGTAATTAGAGTCAAATGATGATTTTCGACTCAATTCTTTTTTACAATTAAAAATAATGTTTATATTTATGTTTATGTTTATGTTTATGTTTAGGTTTATGTTTATGTTTATGTTTATGTTTATGTTTATGTTTATGTTTATGTTTATGTTTATGTTTATGTTTATGTTTATGTTTATGTTTATGTTTATGTTTAAGTTTATGTTTTAATTTAAGTTTATGTTTTAATTTATGTCTAAATTTATGATTAAATTTAAACATAAATTTAAACATAAATTTAAACATACATTTATACATAAATTTAAACATAAATTTAAACATAAATTTAAACATAAATTTAAACATAAATTAAAACATAAACTTAAACATAAATTAAAACATAAAAATAAATTTAAACGTTAATTTAAACATAAATTTAAACATAAATTTAAACATAAATTTAAACATAAATTTAAACATAAATTAAAACATAAATTTAAACATAAATTTAAACATAAATTTAAACATAAATTTAAACATAAATTTAAACATAAATTTAAACATAAAATTAAACATAAATTTAAACATAAATTTAAACATAAATTAAAACATAAATTTAAACATAAATTTAAACATAAATTTAAACATAAAATTAAACATAAATTTATACATAAATTTAAACATAAATTAAAACATAAACATAAATTTAAACATAAATTAAAACATAAACTCAAATTTAAACATAAATTTAAAAATAAATTTAAACATAAATTAAAACATAAATTAAAACATAAACTTAAACATAAACTTAAACATAAATTTAAACATAAATTTAAACATAAATTTAAACATAAATTAAAACATAAATTTAAACATAAATTTAAACATAAATTTAAACATAAATTTAAACATAATTTTAAACATAAATTTAAACATAAATTTAAACATAAATTTAAACATAAATTAAAACATAAATTTAAACATAAATTTAAACATAAAGTTAAACATAAATTTAAACATAAATTAAAACATAAATTTAAACATAAATTTAAACATAAATTTAAACATAAATTTAAACATAAATTAAAACATAAATTTAAACATAAATTTAAACATAAATTTAAACATAAAATTAAAAATAAATTTAAACATACATTTAAACATAAACATAAACATAAACATAAACATAAACATAAACATAAACATAAACATAAACATAAACATAAACATAAACATAAACATAAACATAAACATAAACATAAACATAAACATAAACATAAACATAAACATAAACATAAACATAAACATAAACATAAACATAAACATAAACATAAACATAAACATAAACATAAACATAAACATAAACCTAAACATAAACATAAACATAAACATAAACATAAACATAAACATAAACATAAACATAAACATAAACTTAAACATAAGCATTAAACATAAACTAAATCATACACCTAAATAAACATATAACAACAACTGCAAATCGACTCGATTTGTATTAAATCGGTCTATTTTGATAATAAACGTCTCGATTCTTACCAATAACAATCGGATTAAATTATTTTAATTCAATTCCATCAGTTTTGGATACTTATCGGAAATTTAGTGTTTAAATGACTAGATTTGACATTATTTGATGTAATTAGAGTCAAATGATGATTTTCGACTCAATTCTTTTTTACAATTAAAAATAATGTTTATATTTATGTTTATGTTTATGTTTATGTTTATGTTTATGTTTATGTTTATGTTTATGTTTATGTTTATGTTTATGTTTATGTTTATGTTTATGTTTATGTTTATGTTTATGTTTATGTTTATGTTTATGTTTAAGTTTATGTTTTAATTTAAGTTTATGTTTTAATTTATGTCTAAATTTATGATTAAATTTAAACATAAATTTAAACATAAATTTAAACATACATTTAAACATAAATTTAAACATAAATTTATACATAAATTTAACATAAATTTAAACATAAATTTAAACATAAATTAAAACATAAACTTAAACATAAATAAAAACATTAATTAAAACATAAACTTAAACATAAACTTAAACATAAATTTAAACATAAATTTAAACATAAATTTAAACATAAATTTAAACATAAATTTAAACATAAATTAAAACATAAATTTAAACATAAATTTAAACATAAATTAAAACATAAATTTAAACATAAATTAAAACATAAACTTAAACATAAATTTAAACATAAATTTAAACATAAATTTAAACATAAATTTAAACATAAATTAAAACATAAATTTAAACATAAATTTAAACATAAATTTAAACATAAATTTAAACATAATTTTAAACATAAATTTAAACATAAATTTAAACATAAATTTAAACATAAATTAAAACATAAATTTAAACATAAATTTAAACGTAAAGTTAAACATAAATTTAAACATAAATTAAAACATAAATTTAAACATAAATTAAAACATAAATTTAAACATAAATTTAAACATAAATTAAAACATAAATTTAAACATAAATTTAAACATAAATTTAAACATAAAATTAAACATAAATTTAAACATAAATTTAAACATAAATTAAAACATAAACATAAATTTAAACATAAATTAAAACATAAACTCAAATTTAAACATAAATTTAAACATAAATTTAAACATAAATTTAAACATTAATTAAAACATAAATTAAAACATAAGCTTAAACATAAACTTAAACACAAATTTAAATATAAATTTAAACATAAATTTAAACATAAATTTAAACATAAATTTAAACATAAATTTAAACATAAATTTAAACATTAATTTAAACATAATTTTAAACATAAATTTAAACATAAATTTAAACATTAATTTAAACATAAATTAAAACATAAATTTAAACATAAATTTAAACATAAATTAAAACATAAATTTAAACATAAATTTAAACATAAATTTAAAAATAAATTTAAACATAAATTTAAACATAAATTTAAACATAAAATTAAACATAAATTAAAACATAAATTTAAACATAAATTAAAACATAAATTTAAACATAAATTTAAACATAAATTTAAACATAAAATTAAACATAAATTTAAACATAAATTTAAACATAAATTAAAACATAAACATAAATTTAAACATAAATTAAAACATAAACTCAAATTTAAACATAAATTTAAACATAAATTTAAACATAAATTTAAACATAAATTTAAACATAAATTAAAACATAAACTTAAAAATAAACTTAAACATAAATTTAAACATAAATTTTATCATAAATTAAAACATAAATTTAAACATAAATTTAAACATAAATTTAAACATAAATTTAAACATAAATTTAAACATAAATTTAAACATAAATTAAAACATAAACTTAAATTAAAACATAAATTAAAACAAAAACTTAAACATAAACTTAAACATAAATTTAAACATAAACATAAACATAAACATAAACATAAACATAAACATAAACATAAACATAAACATAAACATAAACATAAACATAAACATAAACATAAACATAAACATAAACATAAACATAAACATAAACATAAACATAAACATAAACATAAACATAAACATAAACATAAACATAAACATAAACATAAACATAAACATAAACATAAACATAAACATAAACATAAACATAAACATAAACATAAACATAAACATAAACATAAACATAAACATAAACATAAACATAAACATAAACATAAACATAAACATAAACATAAACATAAACATAAACATAAACATAAACATAAACATAAACATAAACATAAACATAAACATAAACATAAACATAAACATAAACATAAACATAAACATAAACATAAACATAAACATAAACATAAACATAAACATAAACATAAACATAAACATAAACATAAACATAAACATAAACATAAACATAAACATAAACATAAACATAAACATAAACATAAACATAAACATAAACATAAACATAAACCTAAACATAAACATAAACATAAACATAAACATAAACATAAACATAAACATAAACATAAACATAAACATAAACATAAACATAAACATAAACATAAACATAAGCATTAAACATAAACTAAATCATACACCTAAATAAACATATAACAACAACTGCAAATCGACTCGATTTGTATTAAATCGGTCTATTTTGATAATAAACGTCTCGATTCTTACCAATAACAATCGGATTAAATTATTTTAATTCAATTCCATCAGTTTTGGATACTTATCGGAAATTTAGTGTTTAAATGACTAGATTTGACATTATTTGATGTAATTAGAGTCAAATGATGATTTTCGACTCAATTCTTTTTTACAATTAAAAATAATGTTTATATTTATGTTTATGTTTATGTTTATGTTTATGTTTATGTTTATGTTTATGTTTATGTTTATGTTTATGTTTATGTTTATGTTTATGTTTATGTTTATGTTTATGTTTATGTTTATGTTTATGTTTATGTTTATGTTTATGTTTAAGTTTATGTTTTAATTTAAGTTTATGTTTTAATTTATGTCTAAATTTATGATTAAATTTAAACATAAATTTAAACATAAACATAAACATAAACATAAACATAAACATATACATAAACATAAACATAAACATAAACATAAACATAAACATTAACATAAACATAAGCATTAAACATAAACTAAATCATACACGTAAATAAACATATAACAACATCTGCAAATCGACTCGATTTGTATTAAGTCGGTCTATTTTGATAATAAACGTCTCGATTCGTACCAATAACAATCGGATTAAATTATTTTAATTCAATAGTGTTTAAATGACTAGATTTGACATTATTTGATGTAATTAGAGTCAAATGATGATTTTCGACTCAATTCTTTTTTAACAATTAAAAATAATGTTTATATTTATGTTTATGTTTATGTTAAATCAACTTCCCGGTATGTACTGTGATTATTTATTTCTGGACAACGTTTCGGGCCGTTATTACGGCCCATCATCAGGTACCAAAAAATACAATGTTTATGTTTATGTTTATGTTTATGTTTATGTTTATGTTTATGTTTATGTTTATGTTTATGTTTATGTTTATGTTTATGTTTATGTTTATGTTTATGTTTATGTTTATGTTTATGTTTATGTTTATGTTTAAGTTTATGTTTTAATTTAAGTTTATATTTTAATTTATGTCTAAATTTATGATTAAATTTAAACATAAATTTAAACATAAATTTAAACATACATTTAAACATAAATTTAAACATAAATTTATACATAAATTTAAACATAAATTTAAACATAAATTTAAACATAAATTTAAACATAAATTAAAACATAAACTTAAACATAAATTAAAACATAGAAATAAATTTAAACGTAAATTTAAACATAAATTTAAACATAAACTTAAACATAAATTAAAACATAAAAATAAATTTAAACGTAAATTTAAACATAAATTTAAACATAAATTTAAACATAAATTTAAACATAAATTTAAACATAAATTGAAACATAAATATAAACATAAATTGAAACATAAATTTAAACATAAATTTAAACATAAATTTAAACATAAATTTAAACATAAATTTAAACATAAATTTAAACATAATTTAAAACATAAATTTAAACATAAATTTAAACATAAATTTCAACATAAATTACAACAACAACATTAATTAAATGTTTATGTTTATGTTTATGTTTATGTTTATGTTTATGTTTATGTTTATGTTTATGTTTATGTTTATGTTTATGTTTATGTTTATGTTTATGTTTATGTTTATGTTTAAGTTTATGTTTTAATTTAAGTTTATGTTTTAATTTATGTCTAAATTTATGATTAAATTTAAACATAAATTTAAACATAAATTTAAACATACATTTAAACATAAATTTAAACATAAATTTATACATAAATTTAAACATAAATTTAAACATAAATTTAAACATAAATTTAAACATAAATTAAAACATAAACTTAAACATAAATTAAAACATAAAAATAAATTTAAACGTAAATTTAAACATAAATTTAAACATAAATTTAAACATAAATTTAAACATAAATTTAAACATAAATTTAAACATAAATTTAAACATAAATTTAAACATAAATTAAAACATAAATTTAAACATAAATTTAAACATAAATTTAAACATAATTTAAACATAATTTTAAACATAAATTTAAACATAAATTTAAACATAAATTTAAACATAAATTAAAACATAAATTTAAACATAAATTTAAACATAAAGTTAAACATAAATTCAAACATAAATTAAAACATAAATTTAAACATAAATTTAAACATAAATTTAAACATAAATTAAAACATAAATTTAAACATAAATTTAAACATAAATTTAAACATAAAATTAAACATAAATTTAAACATAAATTTAAACATAAATTAAAACATAAACATAAATTTAAACATAAACTCAAATTTTAACATAAATTTAAACATAAATTTAAACATAAATTAAAACATAAATTAAAACATAAGCTTAAACATAAACTTAAACACAAATTTAAATATAAATTTAAACATAAATTTAAACATAAATTTAAACATAAATTTAAACATAAATTTAAACATAAATTTAAACATTAATTTAAACATAATTTTAAACATAAATTTAAACATAAATTTAAACATAAATTTAAACATAAATTAAAACATAAATTTAAACATAAATTTAAACATAAATTAAAACATAAATTTAAACATAAATTTAAACATAAATTTAAACATAAATTTAAACATAAATTTAAACATAAATTTAAACATAAAATTAAACATAAATTTAAACATAAATTTAAACATAAATTAAAACATAAATTTAAACATAAATTTAAACATAAATTTAAACATAAAATTAAACATAAATTTAAACATAAATTTAAACATAAATTAAAACATAAACATAAATTTAAACATAAATTAAAACATAAACTCAAATTTAAACATAAATTTAAACATAAATTTAAACATAAATTAAAACATAAATTAAAACATAAACTTAAACATAAACTTAAACACAAATTTAAACACAAATTTAAACATAAATTTAAACATAAATTTAAACATAAGTTTAAACATAAATTTTAACATAAATTAAAACATAAACTTAAAAATAAACTTAAACATAAATTTAAACATAAATTTAAACATAAATTAAAACATAAATTTAAACATAAATTTAAACAGAAATTTAAACATAAATTTAAACATAAATCAAAACATAAACTTAAATTAAAACATAAATTAAAACAAAAACTTAAACATAAACTTAAACATAAATTTAAACATAAACATAAACATAAACATAAACATAAACATAAACATAAACATAAACATAAACATAAACATAAACATAAACATAAACATAAACATAAACATAAACATAAACATAAACATAAACATAAACATAAACATAAACATAAACATAAACATAAACATAAACATAAACATAAACATAAACATAAACATAAACATAAACATAAACATAAACATAAACATAAACATAAACATAAACATAAACATAAACATAAACATAAACATAAACATAAACATAAACATAAACATAAACATAAACATAAACATAAACATAAACATAAACATAAACATAAACATAAACATAAACATAAACATAAACATAAACATAAACATAAACATAAACATAAACATAAACATAAACATAAACATAAACATAAACCTAAACATAAACATAAACATAAACCTAAACATAAACATAAACATAAACATAAACATAAACATAAACATAAACATAAACATAAACATAAACATAAACATAAACATAAACATAAACATAAACATAAACATAAACATAAACATAAACATAAGCATTAAACATAAACTAAATCATACACCTAAATAAACATATAACAACAACTGCAAATCGACTCGATTTGTATTAAATCGGTCTATTTTGATAATAAACGTCTCGATTCTTACCAATAACAATCGGATTAAATTATTTTAATTCAATTCCATCAGTTTTGGATACTTATCGGAAATTTAGTGTTTAAATGACTAGATTTGACATTATTTGATGTAATTAAAGTCAAATGATGATTTTCGACTCAATTCTTTTTTACAATTAAAAATAATGTTTATATTTATGTTTATGTTTATGTTTATGTTTATGTTTATGTTTATGTTTATGTTTATGTTTATGTTTATGTTTATGTTTATGTTTATGTTTATGTTTATGTTTAAGTTTATGTTTTAATTTAAGTTTATGTTTTAATTTATGTCTAAATTTATGATTAAATTTAAACATAAATTTAAACATAAACATAAACATAAACATAAACATAAACATAAACATAAACATAAACATAAACATAAACATAAACATAAACATAAACATAAACATAAACATAAACATAAACATAAACATAAACATAAACATAAACATAAACATAAACATAAACATAAACATAAACATAAACATAAACATAAACCTAAACATAAACATAAACATAAACATAAACATAAACATAAACATAAACATAAACATAAACATAAACATAAACATAAACATAAACATAAACATAAACATAAGCATTAAACATAAACTAAATCATACACCTAAATAAACATATAACAACAACTGCAAATCGACTCGATTTGTATTAAAACGGTCTATTTTGATAATAAACGTCTCGATTCTTACCAATAACAATCGGATTAAATTATTTTAATTCAATTCCATCAGTTTTGGATACTTATCGGAAATTTAGTGTTTAAATGACTAGATTTGACATTATTTGATGTAATTAGAGTCAAATGATGATTTTCGACTCAATTCTTTTTTACAATTAAAAATAATGTTTATATTTATGTTTATGTTTATGTTTATGTTTATGTTTATGTTTATGTTTATGTTTATGTTTATGTTTATGTTTATGTTTATGTTTATGTTTATGTTTATGTTTATGTTTATGTTTATGTTTAAGTTTATGTTTTAATTTAAGTTTATGTTTTAATTTATGTCTAAATTTATGATTAAATTTAAACATAAATTTAAACATAAACATAAACATAAACATAAACATAAACATAAACATAAACATAAACATAAACATAAACATAAACATAAACATAAACATATACATAAACATAAACATAAACATAAACATAAACATAAACATAAACATAAACATAAACATAAACATAAACATAAACATAAACATAAACATAATCATAAACATAAACATAAACATAAACATAAACATAAACATAAACCTAAACATAAACATAAACATAAACATAAACATAAACATAAACATAAACATAAACATAAACATAAACATAAACATAAACATAAACATAAACATAAACATAAACATAAACATAAACATAAACATAAACATAAACATAAACATAAACATAAACATAAACATAAACATAAACATAAACATAAACATAAACATAAACATAAACATAAACATAAACATAAACATAAACATAAACATAAACATAAACATAAACATAAACATAAACATAAACCTAAACATAAACATAAACATAAACATAAACATAAACATAAACATAAACATAAACATAAACATAAACATAAACATAAACATAAACATAAACATAAACATAAACATAAACATAAACATAAACATAAACATAAACCTAAACATAAACATAAACATAAACATAAACATAAACATAAACATAAACATAAACATAAATATAAACATAAACATAAACATAAGCATTAAACATAAACTAAATCATACACGTAAATAAACATATAACAACATCTGCAAATCGACTCGATTTGTATTAAGTCGGTCTATTTTGATAATAAACGTCTCGATTCTTACCAATAACAATCGGATTAAATTATTTTAATTCAATTCCATCAGTTTTGGATACTTATCGGAAATTTAGTGTTTAAATGACTAGATTTGACATTATTTGATGTAATTAGAGTCAAATGATGATTTTCGACTCAATTCTTTTTTACAATTAAAAATAATGTTTATATTTATGTTTATGTTTATGTTTATGTTTATGTTTATGTTTATGTTTATGTTTATGTTTATGTTTATGTTTATGTTTATGTTTATGTTTATGTTTATGTTTATTTTTATGTTTATGTTTATGTTTATGTTTATGTTTAAGTTTATGTTTTAATTTAAGTTTATATTTTAATTTATGTCTAAATTTATGATTAAATTTAAACATAAATTTAAACATAAATTTAAACATAAATTTAAACATAAATTTAAACATACATTTAAACATAAATTTAAACATAAATTTATACAAAAATTTAAACATAAATTTAAACATAAATTTAAACATAAATTTAAACATAAATTAAAACATAAACTTAAACATAAATTAAAACATAGAAATAAATTTAAACGTAAATTTAAACATAAATTAAAACATAAACTTAAACATAAATTAAAACATAAACTCAAATTTAAACATAAATTTAAACATAAATTTAAACATAAATTAAAACATAAATTAAAACATAAACTTAAACATAAACTTAAACATAAATTTAAACATAAATTTAAACATAAATTTAAACATAAATTAAAACATAAATTTAAACATAAATTTAAACATAAATTTAAACATAAATTTAAACATAATTTTAAACATAAATTTAAACATAAATTAAAACATAAATTTAAACATAAATTTAAACATAAATTTAAACATAAATTTAAACATAAATTAAAACATAAATTTAAACATAAATTTAAACATAAATTTAAACATAAAATTAAAAATAAATTTAAACATACATTTAAACATAAACATAAACATAAACATAAACATAAACATAAACATAAACATAAACATAAACATAAACATAAACATAAACATAAACATAAACATAAACATAAACATAAACATAAACATAAACATAAACATAAACATAAACATAAACATAAACATAAACATAAACATAAACATAAACATAAACATAAACATAAACATAAACATAAACATAAACATAAACATAAACATAAACATAAACATAAACATAAACATAAACATAAACATAAACATAAACATAAACATAAACATAAACATAAACATAAACATAAGCATTAAACATAAACTAAATCATACACCTAAATAAACATATAACAACAACTGCAAATCGACTCGATTTGTATTAAATCGGTCTATTTTGATAATAAACGTCTCGATTCTTACCAATAACAATCGGATTAAATTATTTTAATTCAATTCCATCAGTTTTGGATACTTATCGGAAATTTAGTGTTTAAATGACTAGATTTGACATTATTTGATGTAATTAAAGTCAAATGATGATTTTCGACTCAATTCTTTTTTACAATTAAAAATAATGTTTATATTTATGTTTATGTTTATGTTTATGTTTATGTTTATGTTTATGTTTATGTTTATGTTTATGTTTATGTTTATGTTTATGTTTATGTTTATGTTTATGTTTATGTTTAAGTTTATGTTTTAATTTAAGTTTATGTTTTAATTTATGTCTAAATTTATGATTAAATTTAAACATAAATTTAAACATAAACATAAACATAAACATAAACATAAACATAAACATAAACATAAACATAAACATAAACATAAACATAAACATAAACATAAACATAAACATAAACATAAACATAAACATAAACATAAACATAAACATAAACATAAACATAAACATAAACATAAACATAAACATAAACATAAACATAAACATAAACCTAAACATAAACATAAACATAAACATAAACATAAACATAAACATAAACATAAACATAAACATAAACATAAACATAAACATAAACATAAACATAAACATAAACATAAACATAAACATAAACATAAGCATTAAACATAAACTAAATCATACACCTAAATAAACATATAACAACAACTGCAAATCGACTCGATTTGTATTAAAACGGTCTATTTTGATAATAAACGTCTCGATTCTTACCAATAACAATCGGATTAAATTATTTTAATTCAATTCCATCAGTTTTGGATACTTATCGGAAATTTAGTGTTTAAATGACTAGATTTGACATTATTTGATGTAATTAGAGTCAAATGATGATTTTCGACTCAATTCTTTTTTACAATTAAAAATAATGTTTATATTTATGTTTATGTTTATGTTTATGTTTATGTTTATGTTTATGTTTATGTTTATGTTTATGTTTATGTTTATGTTTATGTTTATGTTTATGTTTATGTTTATGTTTATGTTTATGTTTATGTTTATGTTTAAGTTTATGTTTTAATTTAAGTTTATGTTTTAATTTATGTCTAAATTTATGATTAAATTTAAACATAAATTTAAACATAAACATAAACATAAACATAAACATAAACATAAACATAAACATAAACATAAACATAAACATAAACATAAACATAAACATAAACATATACATAAACATAAACATAAACCTAAACATAAACATAAACATAAACATAAACATAAACATAAACATAAACATAAACATAAATATAAACATAAACATAAACATAAGCATTAAACATAAACTAAATCATACACGTAAATAAACATATAACAACATCTGCAAATCGACTCGATTTGTATTAAGTCGGTCTATTTTGATAATAAACGTCTCGATTCTTACCAATAACAATCGGATTAAATTATTTTAATTCAATTCCATCAGTTTTGGATACTTATCGGAAATTTAGTGTTTAAATGACTAGATTTGACATTATTTGATGTAATTAGAGTCAAATGATGATTTTCGACTCAATTCTTTTTTACAATTAAAAATAATGTTTATATTTATGTTTATGTTTATGTTTATGTTTATGTTTATGTTTATGTTTATGTTTATGTTTATGTTTATGTTTATGTTTATGTTTATGTTTATTTTTATGTTTATGTTTATGTTTATGTTTATGTTTAAGTTTATGTTTTAATTTAAGTTTATATTTTAATTTATGTCTAAATTTATGATTAAATTTAAACATAAATTTAAACATAAATTTAAACATAAATTTAAACATAAATTTAAACATACATTTAAACATAAATTTAAACATAAATTTATACAAAAATTTAAACATAAATTTAAACATAAATTTAAACATAAATTTAAACATAAATTAAAACATAAACTTAAACATAAATTAAAACATAGAAATAAATTTAAACGTAAATTTAAACATAAATTAAAACATAAACTTAAACATAAATTAAAACATAATAATAAATTTAAACGTAAATTTAAACATAAATTTAAACATAAATTTAAACATAAATTTAAACATAAATTTAAACATAAATTGAAACATAAATTTAAACATAAATTGAAACATAAATTTAAACATAAATTTAAACATAAATTTAAACATAAATTTAAACATAAATTTAAACATAAATTTAAACATAATTTAAAACATAAATTTAAACATAAATTTAAACATAAATTTCAACATAAATTACAACAACAACATTAATTAGATGTTTATGTTTATGTTTATGTTTATGTTTATGTTTATGTTTATGTTTATGTTTATGTTTATGTTTATGTTTATGTTTAAGTTTATGTTTTAATTTAAGTTTATGTTTTAATTTATGTCTAAATTTATGATTAAATTTAAACATAAATTTAAACATAAATTTAAACATACATTTAAACATAAATTTAAACATAAATTTATACATAAATTTAAACATAAATTTAAACATAAATTTAAACATAAATTTAAACATAAATTAAAACATAAACTTAAACATAAATTAAAACATAAAAATAAATTTAAACGTAAATTTAAACATAAATTTAAACATAAATTTAAACATAAATTAAAACATAAATTAAAATATAAGCTTAAACATAAACTTAAACACAAATTTAAATATAAATTTAAACATAAATTTAAACATAAATTTAAACATAAATTTAAACATAAATTTAAACATAAATTTAAACATTAATTTAAACATAATTTTAAACATAAATTTAAACATAAATTTAAACATAAATTTAAACATAAATTAAAACATAAATTTAAACATAAATTTAAACATAAATTAAAACATAAATTTAAACATAAATTTAAACATAAATTTAAACATAAATTTAAACATAAATTTAAACATAAATTTAAACATAAAATTAAACATAAATTTAAACATAAATTTAAACATAAATTAAAACATAAATTTAAACATAAATTTAAACATAAATTTAAACATAAAATTAAACATAAATTTAAACATAAATTTAAACATAAATTAAAACATAAACATAAATTTAAACATAAATTAAAACATAAACTCAAATTTAAACATAAATTTAAACATAAATTTAAACATAAATTAAAACATAAATTTAAACATAAATTTAAACATAAATTAAAACATAAATTTAAACATAAATTTAAACATAAATTTAAACATAAATTTAAACATAAATTTAAACATAAATTTAAACATAAAATTAAACATAAATTTAAACATAAATTTAAACATAAATTAAAACATAAATTTAAACATAAATTTAAACATAAATTTAAACATAAAATTAAACATAAATTTAAACATAAATTTAAACATAAATTAAAACATAAACATAAATTTAAACATAAATTAAAACATAAACTCAAATTTAAACATAAATTTAAACATAAATTTAAACATAAATTAAAACATAAATTAAAACATAAACTTAAACATAAACTTAAACATAAATTTAAACATAAATTTAAACATAAATTTAAACATAAATTAAAACATAAATTTAAACATAAATTTAAACATAAATTTAAACATAATTTTAAACATAAATTTAAACATAAATTTAAACATAAATTTAAACATAAATTAAAACATAAATTTAAACATAAATTTAAACATAAAGTTAAACATAAATTTAAACATAAATTAAAACATAAATTTAAACATAAATTTAAACATAAATTTAAACATAAATTTAAACATAAATTAAAACATAAATTTAAACATAAATTTAAACATAAATTTAAACATAAAATTAAAAATAAATTTAAACATACATTTAAACATAAACATAAACATAAACATAAACATAAACATAAACATAAACATAAACATAAACATAAACATAAACATAAACATAAACATAAACATAAACATAAACATAAACATAAACATAAACATAAACATAAACATAAACATAAACATAAACATAAACATAAACATAAACATAAACATAAACATAAACATAAACATAAACATAAACATAAACATAAACATAAACATAAACATAAACATAAACATAAACATAAACATAAACATAAACATAAACATAAACATAAACATAAACATAAACATAAACATAAGCATTAAACATAAACTAAATCATACACCTAAATAAACATATAACAACAACTGCAAATCGACTCGATTTGTATTAAATCGGTCTATTTTGATAATAAACGTCTCGATTCTTACCAATAACAATCGGATTAAATTATTTTAATTCAATTCCATCAGTTTTGGATACTTATCGGAAATTTAGTGTTTAAATGACTAGATTTGACATTATTTGATGTAATTAGAGTCAAATGATGATTTTCGACTCAATTCTTTTTTACAATTAAAAATAATGTTTATATTTATGTTTATGTTTATGTTTATGTTTATGTTTATGTTTATGTTTATGTTTATGTTTATGTTTATGTTTATGTTTATGTTTATGTTTATGTTTATGTTTATGTTTATGTTTATGTTTATGTTTATGTTTATGTTTATGTTTATGTTTAAGTTTATGTTTTAATTTAAGTTTATGTTTTAATTTATGTCTAAATTTATGATTAAATTTAAACATAAATTTAAACATAAATTTAAACATACATTTAAACATAAATTTAAACATAAATTTATACATAAATTTAACATAAATTTAAACATAAATTTAAACATAAATTAAAACATAAACTTAAACATAAATAAAAACATTAATTAAAACATAAACTTAAACATAAACTTAAACATAAATTTAAACATAAATTTAAACATAAATTTAAACATAAATTTAAACATAAATTTAAACATAAATTAAAACATAAATTTAAACATAAATTTAAACATAAATTAAAACATAAATTTAAACATAAATTAAAACATAAACTTAAACATAAATTTAAACATAAATTTAAACATAAATTTAAACATAAATTTAAACATAAATTAAAACATAAATTTAAACATAAATTTAAACATAAATTTAAACATAAATTTAAACATAATTTTAAACATAAATTTAAACATAAATTTAAACATAAATTTAAACATAAATTAAAACATAAATTTAAACATAAATTTAAACGTAAAGTTAAACATAAATTTAAACATAAATTAAAACATAAATTTAAACATAAATTAAAACATAAATTTAAACATAAATTTAAACATAAATTAAAACATAAATTTAAACATAAATTTAAACATAAATTTAAACATAAAATTAAACATAAATTTAAACATAAATTTAAACATAAATTAAAACATAAACATAAATTTAAACATAAATTAAAACATAAACTCAAATTTAAACATAAATTTAAACATAAATTTAAACATTAATTAAAACATAAATTAAAACATAAGCTTAAACATAAACTTAAACACAAATTTAAATATAAATTTAAACATAAATTTAAACATAAATTTAAACATAAATTTAAACATAAATTTAAACATAAATTTAAACATTAATTTAAACATAATTTTAAACATAAATTTAAACATAAATTTAAACATTAATTTAAACATAAATTAAAACATAAATTTAAACATAAATTTAAACATAAATTAAAACATAAATTTAAACATAAATTTAAACATAAATTTAAAAATAAATTTAAACATAAATTTAAACATAAATTTAAACATAAAATTAAACATAAATTAAAACATAAATTTAAACATAAATTAAAACATAAATTTAAACATAAATTTAAACATAAATTTAAACATAAAATTAAACATAAATTTAAACATAAATTTAAACATAAATTAAAACATAAACATAAATTTAAACATAAATTAAAACATAAACTCAAATTTAAACATAAATTTAAACATAAATTTAAACATAAATTTAAACATAAATTTAAACATAAATTAAAACATAAACTTAAAAATAAACTTAAACATAAATTTAAACATAAATTTTATCATAAATTAAAACATAAATTTAAACATAAATTTAAACATAAATTTAAACATAAATTTAAACATAAATTTAAACATAAATTTAAACATAAATTAAAACATAAACTTAAATTAAAACATAAATTAAAACAAAAACTTAAACATAAACTTAAACATAAATTTAAACATAAACATAAACATAAACATAAACATAAACATAAACATAAACATAAACATAAACATAAACATAAACATAAACATAAACATAAACATAAACATAAACATAAACATAAACATAAACATAAACATAAACATAAACATAAACATAAACATAAACATAAACATAAACATAAACATAAACATAAACATAAACATAAACATAAACATAAACATAAACATAAACATAAACATAAACATAAACATAAACATAAACATAAACATAAACATAAACATAAACATAAACATAAACATAAACATAAACATAAACATAAACATAAACATAAACATAAACATAAACATAAACATAAACATAAACATAAACATAAACATAAACATAAACATAAACATAAACATAAACATAAACATAAACATAAACATAAACATAAACATAAACATAAACATAAACATAAACATAAACATAAACATAAACATAAACATAAACATAAACATAAACATAAACATAAACATAAACATAAACATAAACATAAACATAAACATAAACATAAACATAAACATAAACCTAAACATAAACATAAACATAAACATAAACATAAACATAAACATAAACATAAACATAAACATAAACATAAACATAAACATAAACATAAACATAAACATAAACATAAACATAAGCATTAAACATAAACTAAATCATACACCTAAATAAACATATAACAACAACTGCAAATCGACTCGATTTGTATTAAATCGGTCTATTTTGATAATAAACGTCTCGATTCTTACCAATAACAATCGGATTAAATTATTTTAATTCAATTCCATCAGTTTTGGATACTTATCGGAAATTTAGTGTTTAAATGACTAGATTTGACATTATTTGATGTAATTAGAGTCAAATGATGATTTTCGACTCAATTCTTTTTTACAATTAAAAATAATGTTTATATTTATGTTTATGTTTATGTTTATGTTTATGTTTATGTTTATGTTTATGTTTATGTTTATGTTTATGTTTATGTTTATGTTTATGTTTATGTTTATGTTTATGTTTATGTTTATGTTTATGTTTAAGTTTATGTTTTAATTTAAGTTTATGTTTTAATTTATGTCTAAATTTATGATTAAATTTAAACATAAATTTAAACATAAACATAAACATAAACATAAACATAAACATAAACATAAACATAAACATATACATAAACATAAACATAAACATAAACATAAACATAAACATAAACATAAACATTAACATAAACATAAGCATTAAACATAAACTAAATCATACACGTAAATAAACATATAACAACATCTGCAAATCGACTCGATTTGTATTAAGTCGGTCTATTTTGATAATAAACGTCTCGATTCGTACCAATAACAATCGGATTAAATTATTTTAATTCAATAGTGTTTAAATGACTAGATTTGACATTATTTGATGTAATTAGAGTCAAATGATGATTTTCGACTCAATTCTTTTTTAACAATTAAAAATAATGTTTATATTTATGTTTATGTTTATGTTAAATCAACTTCCCGGTATGTACTGTGATTATTTATTTCTGGACAACGTTTCGGGCCGTTATTACGGCCCATCATCAGGTACCAAAAAATACAATGTTTATGTTTATGTTTATGTTTATGTTTATGTTTATGTTTATGTTTATGTTTATGTTTATGTTTATGTTTATGTTTATGTTTATGTTTATGTTTATGTTTATGTTTAAGTTTATGTTTTAATTTAAGTTTATATTTTAATTTATGTCTAAATTTATGATTAAATTTAAACATAAATTTAAACATAAATTTAAACATACATTTAAACATAAATTTAAACATAAATTTATACATAAATTTAAACATAAATTTAAACATAAATTTAAACATAAATTTAAACATAAATTAAAACATAAACTTAAACATAAATTAAAACATAGAAATAAATTTAAACGTAAATTTAAACATAAATTAAAACATAAACTTAAACATAAATTAAAACATAAAAATAAATTTAAACGTAAATTTAAACATAAATTTAAACATAAATTTAAACATAAATTTAAACATAAATTTAAACATAAATTGAAACATAAATTTAAACATAAATTGAAACATAAATTTAAACATAAATTTAAACATAAATTTAAACATAAATTTAAACATAAATTTAAACATAAATTTAAACATAATTTAAAACATAAATTTAAACATAAATTTAAACATAAATTTCAACATAAATTACAACAACAACATTAATTAAATGTTTATGTTTATGTTTATGTTTATGTTTATGTTTATGTTTATGTTTATGTTTATGTTTATGTTTATGTTTATGTTTATGTTTATGTTTATGTTTATGTTTATGTTTAAGTTTATGTTTTAATTTAAGTTTATGTTTTAATTTATGTCTAAATTTATGATTAAATTTAAACATAAATTTAAACATAAATTTAAACATACATTTAAACATAAATTTAAACATAAATTTATACATAAATTTAAACATAAATTTAAACTAAAATTTAAACATAAATTTAAACATAAATTAAAACATAAACTTAAACATAAATTAAAACATAAAAATAAATTTAAACGTAAATTTAAACATAAATTTAAACATAAATTTAAACATAAATTTAAACATAAATTTAAACATAAATTTAAACATAAATTTAAACATAAATTTAAACATAAATTAAAACATAAATTTAAACATAAATTTAAACATAAATTTAAACATAATTTAAACATAATTTTAAACATAAATTTAAACATAAATTTAAACATAAATTTAAACATAAATTAAAACATAAATTTAAACATAAATTTAAACATAAAGTTAAACATAAATTCAAACATAAATTAAAACATAAATTTAAACATAAATTTAAACATAAATTTAAACATAAATTAAAACATAAATTTAAACATAAATTTAAACATAAATTTAAACATAAAATTAAACATAAATTTAAACATAAATTTAAACATAAATTAAAACATAAACATAAATTTAAACATAAACTCAAATTTTAACATAAATTTAAACATAAATTTAAACATAAATTAAAACATAAATTAAAACATAAGCTTAAACATAAACTTAAACACAAATTTAAATATAAATTTAAACATAAATTTAAACATAAATTTAAACATAAATTTAAACATAAATTTAAACATAAATTTAAACATTAATTTAAACATAATTTTAAACATAAATTTAAACATAAATTTAAACATAAATTTAAACATAAATTAAAACATAAATTTAAACATAAATTTAAACATAAATTAAAACATAAATTTAAACATAAATTTAAACATAAATTTAAACATAAATTTAAACATAAATTTAAACATAAATTTAAACATAAAATTAAACATAAATTTAAACATAAATTTAAACATAAATTAAAACATAAATTTAAACATAAATTTAAACATAAATTTAAACATAAAATTAAACATAAATTTAAACATAAATTTAAACATAAATTAAAACATAAACATAAATTTAAACATAAATTAAAACATAAACTCAAATTTAAACATAAATTTAAACATAAATTTAAACATAAATTAAAACATAAATTTAAACATAAATTTAAACATAAATTAAAACATAAATTTAAACATAAATTTAAACATAAATTTAAACATAAATTTAAACATAAATTTAAACATAAAATTAAACATAAATTTAAACATAAATTTAAACATAAATTAAAACATAAATTTAAACATAAATTTAAACATAAATTTAAACATAAAATTAAACATAAATTTAAACATAAATTTAAACATAAATTAAAACATAAACATAAATTTAAACATAAATTAAAACATAAACTCAAATTTAAACATAAATTTAAACATAAATTTAAACATAAATTAAAACATAAATTAAAACATAAACTTAAACATAAACTTAAACACAAATTTAAACACAAATTTAAACATAAATTTAAACATAAATTTAAACATAAGTTTAAACATAAATTTTAACATAAATTAAAACATAAACTTAAAAATAAACTTAAACATAAATTTAAACATAAATTTAAACATAAATTAAAACATAAATTTAAACATAAATTTAAACAGAAATTTAAACATAAATTTAAACATAAATCAAAACATAAACTTAAATTAAAACATAAATTAAAACAAAAACTTAAACATAAACTTAAACATAAATTTAAACATAAACATAAACATAAACATAAACATAAACATAAACATAAACATAAACATAAACATAAACATAAACATAAACATAAACATAAACATAAACATAAACATAAACATAAACATAAACATAAACATAAACATAAACATAAACATAAACATAAACATAAACATAAACATAAACATAAACATAAACATAAACATAAACATAAACATAAACATAAACATAAACATAAACATAAACATAAACATAAACATAAACATAAACATAAACATAAACATAAACATAAACATAAACATAAACATAAACATAAACATAAACATAAACATAAACATAAACATAAACATAAACATAAACATAAACATAAACATAAACATAAACATAAACATAAACATAAACATAAACATAAACATAAACATAAACATAAACATAAACCTAAACATAAACATAAACATAAACATAAACATAAACATAAACATAAACATAAACATAAACATAAACATAAACATAAACATAAACATAAACATAAACATAAACATAAACATAAACATAAGCATTAAACATAAACTAAATCATACACCTAAATAAACATATAACAACAACTGCAAATCGACTCGATTAGTATTAAATCGGTCTATTTTGATAATAAACGTCTCGATTCTTACCAATAACAATCGGATTAAATTATTTTAATTCAATTCCATCAGTTTTGGATACTTATCGGAAATTTAGTGTTTAAATGACTAGATTTGACATTATTTGATGTAATTAAAGTCAAATGATGATTTTCGACTCAATTCTTTTTTACAATTAAAAATAATGTTTATATTTATGTTTATGTTTATGTTTATGTTTATGTTTATGTTTATGTTTATGTTTATGTTTATGTTTATGTTTATGTTTATGTTTATGTTTATGTTTATGTTTAAGTTTATGTTTTAATTTATGTCTAAATTTATGATTAAATTTAAACATAAATTTAAACATAAACATAAACATAAACATAAACATAAACATAAACATAAACATAAACATAAACATAAACATAAACATAAACATAAACATAAACATAAACATAAACATAAACATAAACATAAACATAAACATAAACATAAACATAAACATAAACATAAACATAAACATAAACATAAACATAAACATAAACCTAAACATAAACATAAACATAAACATAAACATAACATAAACATAAACATAAACATAAACATAAACATAAACATAAACATAAACATAAACATAAACATAAACATAAACATAAACATAAACATAAACATAAGCATTAAACATAAACTAAATCATACACCTAAATAAACATATAACAACAACTGCAAATCGACTCGATTTGTATTAAAACGGTCTATTTTGATAATAAACGTCTCGATTCTTACCAATAACAATCGGATTAAATTATTTTAATTCAATTCCATCAGTTTTGGATACTTATCGGAAATTTAGTGTTTAAATGACTAGATTTGACATTATTTGATGTAATTAGAGTCAAATGATGATTTTCGACTCAATTCTTTTTTACAATTAAAAATAATGTTTATATTTATGTTTATGTTTATGTTTATGTTTATGTTTATGTTTATGTTTATGTTTATGTTTATGTTTATGTTTATGTTTATGTTTATGTTTATGTTTATGTTTATGTTTATGTTTATGTTTATGTTTATGTTTATGTTTAAGTTTATGTTTTAATTTAAGTTTATGTTTTAATTTATGTCTAAATTTATGATTAAATTTAAACATAAATTTAAACATAAACATAAACATAAACATAAACATAAACATAAACATAAACATAAACATAAACATAAACATAAACATATACATAAACATAAACATAAACATAAACATAAACATAAACATAAACATAAACATAAACATAAACATAAACATAAACATAAACATAAACATAATCATAAACATAAACATAAACATAAACATAAACATAAACCTAAACATAAACATAAACATAAACATAAACATAAACATAAACATAAACATAAACATAAACATAAACATAAACATAAACATAAACATAAACATAAACATAAACATAAACATAAACATAAACATAAACATAAACATAAACATAAACATAAACATAAACATAAACATAAACATAAACATAAACATAAACATAAACATAAACATAAACATAAACATAAACATAAACATAAACATAAACATAAACATAAACATAAACATAAACATAAACATAAACATAAACATAAACATAAACATAAACATAAACATAAACATAAACATAAACATAAACATAAACATAAACATAAACATAAACATAAACATAAACATAAACATAAACCTAAACATAAACATAAACATAAACATAAACATAAACATAAACATAAACATAAACATAAATATAAACATAAACATAAACATAAGCATTAAACATAAACTAAATCATACACGTAAATAAACATATAACAACATCTGCAAATCGACTCGATTTGTATTAAGTCGGTCTATTTTGATAATAAACGTCTCGATTCTTACCAATAACAATCGGATTAAATTATTTTAATTCAATTCCATCAGTTTTGGATACTTATCGGAAATTTAGTGTTTAAATGACTAGATTTGACATTATTTGATGTAATTAGAGTCAAATGATGATTTTCGACTCAATTCTTTTTTACAATTAAAAATAATGTTTATATTTATGTTTATGTTTATGTTTATGTTTATGTTTATGTTTATGTTTATGTTTATGTTTATGTTTATGTTTATGTTTATGTTTATGTTTATGTTTATGTTTATTTTTATGTTTATGTTTATGTTTATGTTTATGTTTAAGTTTATGTTTTAATTTAAGTTTATATTTTAATTTATGTCTAAATTTATGATTAAATTTAAACATAAATTTAAACATAAATTTAAACATACATTTAAACATAAATTTAAACATAAATTTATACAAAAATTTAAACATAAATTTAAACATAAATTTAAACATAAATTTAAACATAAATTAAAACATAAACTTAAACATAAATTAAAACATAGAAATAAATTTAAACGTAAATTTAAACATAAATTAAAACATAAACTTAAACATAAATTAAAACATAATAATAAATTTAAACGTAAATTTAAACATAAATTTAAACATAAATTTAAACATAAATTTAAACATAAATTTAAACATAAATTGAAACATAAATTTAAACATAAATTGAAACATAAATTTAAACATAAATTTAAACATAAATTTAAACATAAATTTAAACATAAATTTAAACATAAATTTAAACATAATTTAAAACATAAATTTAAACATAAATTTAAACATAAATTTCAACATAAATTACAACAACAACATTAATTAGATGTTTATGTTTATGTTTATGTTTATGTTTATGTTTATGTTTATGTTTATGTTTATGTTTATGTTTATGTTTATGTTTAAGTTTATGTTTTAATTTAAGTTTATGTTTTAATTTATGTCTAAATTTATGATTAAATTTAAACATAAATTTAAACATAAATTTAAACATACATTTAAACATAAATTTAAACATAAATTTATACATAAATTTAAACATAAATTTAAACATAAATTTAAACATAAATTTAAACATAAATTAAAACATAAACTTAAACATAAATTAAAACATAAAAATAAATTTAAACGTAAATTTAAACATAAATTTAAACATAAATTTAAACATAAATTAAAACATAAATTAAAATATAAGCTTAAACATAAACTTAAACACAAATTTAAATATAAATTTAAACATAAATTTAAACATAAATTTAAACATAAATTTAAACATAAATTTAAACATAAATTTAAACATTAATTTAAACATAATTTTAAACATAAATTTAAACATAAATTTAAACATAAATTTAAACATAAATTAAAACATAAATTTAAACATAAATTTAAACATAAATTAAAACATAAATTTAAACATAAATTTAAACATAAATTTAAACATAAATTTAAACATAAATTTAAACATAAATTTAAACATAAAATTAAACATAAATTTAAACATAAATTTAAACATAAATTAAAACATAAATTTAAACATAAATTTAAACATAAATTTAAACATAAAATTAAACATAAATTTAAACATAAATTTAAACATAAATTAAAACATAAACATAAATTTAAACATAAATTAAAACATAAACTCAAATTTAAACATAAATTTAAACATAAATTTAAACATAAATTAAAACATAAATTTAAACATAAATTTAAACATAAATTAAAACATAAATTTAAACATAAATTTAAACATAAATTTAAACATAAATTTAAACATAAATTTAAACATAAATTTAAACATAAAATTAAACATAAATTTAAACATAAATTTAAACATAAATTAAAACATAAATTTAAACATAAATTTAAACATAAATTTAAACATAAAATTAAACATAAATTTAAACATAAATTTAAACATAAATTAAAACATAAACATAAATTTAAACATAAATTAAAACATAAACTCAAATTTAAACATAAATTTAAACATAAATTTAAACATAAATTAAAACATAAATTAAAACATAAACTTAAACATAAACTTAAACATAAATTTAAACATAAATTTAAACATAAATTTAAACATAAATTAAAACATAAATTTAAACATAAATTTAAACATAAATTTAAACATAAATTTAAACATAATTTTAAACATAAATTTAAACATAAATTTAAACATAAATTTAAACATAAATTAAAACATAAATTTAAACATAAATTTAAACATAAAGTTAAACATAAATTTAAACATAAATTAAAACATAAATTTAAACATAAATTTAAACATAAATTTAAACATAAATTTAAACATAAATTAAAACATAAATTTAAACATAAATTTAAACATAAATTTAAACATAAAATTAAAAATAAATTTAAACATACATTTAAACATAAACATAAACATAAACATAAACATAAACATAAACATAAACATAAACATAAACATAAACATAAACATAAACATAAACATAAACATAAACATAAACATAAACATAAACATAAACATAAACATAAACATAAACATAAACATAAACATAAACATAAACATAAACATAAACATAAACATAAACATAAACATAAACATAAACATAAACATAAACATAAACATAAACATAAACATAAACATAAACCTAAACATAAACATAAACATAAACATAAACATAAACATAAACATAAACATAAACATAAACATAAACATAAACATAAGCATTAAACATAAACTAAATCATACACCTAAATAAACATATAACAACAACTGCAAATCGACTCGATTTGTATTAAATCGGTCTATTTTGATAATAAACGTCTCGATTCTTACCAATAACAATCGGATTAAATTATTTTAATTCAATTCCATCAGTTTTGGATACTTATCGGAAATTTAGTGTTTAAATGACTAGATTTGACATTATTTGATGTAATTAGAGTCAAATGATGATTTTCGACTCAATTCTTTTTTACAATTAAAAATAATGTTTATATTTATGTTTATGTTTATGTTTATGTTTATGTTTATGTTTATGTTTATGTTTATGTTTATGTTTATGTTTATGTTTATTTTTATGTTTATGTTTATGTTTATGTTTATGTTTAAGTTTATGTTTTAATTTAAGTTTATATTTTAATTTATGTCTAAATTTATGATTAAATTTAAACATAAATTTAAACATAAATTTAAACATAAATTTAAACATAAATTTAAACATAAATTTATACAAAAATTTAAACATAAATTTAAACATAAATTTAAACATAAATTTAAACATAAATTAAAACATAAACTTAAACATAAATTAAAACATAGAAATAAATTTAAACGTAAATTTAAACATAAATTAAAACATAAACTTAAACATAAATTAAAACATAATAATAAATTTAAACGTAAATTTAAACATAAATTTAAACATAAATTTAAACATAAATTTAAACATAAATTTAAACATAAATTGAAACATAAATTTAAACATAAATTGAAACATAAATTTAAACATAAATTTAAACATAAATTTAAACATAATTTAAAACATAAATTTAAACATAAATTTAAACATAAATTTCAACATAAATTACAACAACAACATTAATTAGATGTTTATGTTTATGTTTATGTTTATGTTTATGTTTATGTTTATGTTTATGTTTATGTTTATGTTTATGTTTATGTTTAAGTTTATGTTTTAATTTAAGTTTATGTTTTAATTTATGTCTAAATTTATGATTAAATTTAAACATAAATTTAAACATAAATTTAAACATACATTTAAACATAAATTTAAACATAAATTTATACATAAATTTAAACATAAATTTAAACATAAATTTAAACATAAATTTAAACATAAATAAAAACATAAACTTAAACATAAATTAAAACATAAAAATAAATTTAAACGTAAATTTAAACATAAATTTAAACATAAATTTAAACATAAATTAAAACATAAATTAAAATATAAGCTTAAACATAAACTTAAACACAAATTTAAATATAAATTTAAACATAAATTTAAACATAAATTTAAACATAAATTTAAACATAAATTTAAACATAAATTTAAACATTAATTTAAACATAATTTTAAACATAAATTTAAACATAAATTTAAACATAAATTTAAACATAAATTAAAACATAAATTTAAACATAAATTTAAACATAAATTAAAACATAAATTTAAACATAAATTTAAACATAAATTTAAACATAAATTTAAACATAAATTTAAACATAAATTTAAACATAAAATTAAACATAAATTTAAACATAAATTTAAACATAAATTAAAACATAAATTTAAACATAAATTTAAACATAAATTTAAACATAAAATTAAACATAAATTTAAACATAAATTTAAACATAAATTAAAACATAAACATAAATTTAAACATAAATTAAAACATAAACTCAAATTTAAACATAAATTTAAACATAAATTTAAACATAAATTAAAACATAAATTTAAACATAAATTTAAACATAAATTAAAACATAAATTTAAACATAAATTTAAACATAAATTTAAACATAAATTTAAACATAAATTTAAACATAAAATTAAACATAAATTTAAACATAAATTTAAACATAAATTAAAACATAAATTTAAACATAAATTTAAACATAAATTTAAACATAAAATTAAACATAAATTTAAACATAAATTTAAACATAAATTAAAACATAAACATAAATTTAAACATAAATTAAAACATAAACTCAAATTTAAACATAAATTTAAACATAAATTTAAACATAAATTAAAACATAAATTAAAACATAAACTTAAACATAAACTTAAACATAAATTTAAACATAAATTTAAACATAAATTTAAACATAAATTAAAACATAAATTTAAACATAAATTTAAACATAAATTTAAACATAAATTTAAACATAATTTTAAACATAAATTTAAACATAAATTTAAACATAAATTTAAACATAAATTAAAACATAAATTTAAACATAAATTTAAACATAAAGTTAAACATAAATTTAAACATAAATTAAAACATAAATTTAAACATAAATTTAAACATAAATTTAAACATAAATTTAAACATAAATTAAAACATAAATTTAAACATAAATTTAAACATAAATTTAAACATAAAATTAAAAATAAATTTAAACATACATTTAAACATAAACATAAACATAAACATAAACATAAACATAAACATAAACATAAACATAAACATAAACATAAACATAAACATAAACATAAACATAAACATAAACATAAACATAAACATAAACATAAACATAAACATAAACATAAACATAAACATAAACATAAACATAAACATAAACATAAACATAAACATAAACATAAACATAAACATAAACATAAACATAAACATAAACATAAACCTAAACATAAACATAAACATAAACATAAACATAAACATAAACATAAACATAAACATAAACATAAACATAAACATAAGCATTAAACATAAACTAAATCATACACCTAAATAAACATATAACAACAACTGCAAATCGACTCGATTTGTATTAAATCGGTCTATTTTGATAATAAACGTCTCGATTCTTACCAATAACAATCGGATTAAATTATTTTAATTCAATTCCATCAGTTTTGGATACTTATCGGAAATTTAGTGTTTAAATGACTAGATTTGACATTATTTGATGTAATTAGAGTCAAATGATGATTTTCGACTCAATTCTTTTTTACAATTAAAAATAATGTTTATATTTATGTTTATGTTTATGTTTATGTTTATGTTTATGTTTATGTTTATGTTTATGTTTATGTTTATGTTTATGTTTATGTTTATGTTTATGTTTATGTTTATGTTTATGTTTATGTTTATGTTTAAGTTTATGTTTTAATTTAAGTTTATGTTTTAATTTATGTCTAAATTTATGATTAAATTTAAACATAAATTTAAACATAAATTTAAACATACATTTAAACATAAATTTAAACATAAATTTATACATAAATTTAACATAAATTTAAACATAAATTTAAACATAAATTAAAACATAAACTTAAACATAAATAAAAACATAAATTAAAACATAAACTTAAACATAAACTTAAACATAAATTTAAACATAAATTTAAACATAAATTTAAACATAAATTAAAACATAAATTTAAACATAAATTTAAACATAAATTAAAACCAAAATTTAAACATAAATTAAAACATAAACTTAAACATAAATTTAAACATAAATTTAAACATAAATTTAAACATAAATTTAAACATAAATTAAAACATAAATTTAAACATAAATTTAAACATAAATTTAAACATAAATTTAAACATAATTTTAAACATAAATTTAAACATAAATTTAAACATAAATTTAAACATAAATTAAAACATAAATTTAAACATAAATTTAAACATAAAGTTAAACATAAATTTAAACATAAATTAAAACATAAATTTAAACATAAATTAAAACATAAATTTAAACATAAATTTAAACATAAATTAAAACATAAATTTAAACATAAATTTAAACATAAATTTAAACATAAAATTAAACATAAATTTAAACATAAATTTAAACATAAATTAAAACATAAACATAAATTTAAACATAAATTAAAACATAAACTCAAATTTAAACATAAATTTAAACATAAATTTAAACATAAATTAAAACATAAATTAAAACATAAGCTTAAACATAAACTTAAACACAAATTTAAATATAAATTTAAACATAAATTTAAACATAAATTTAAACATAAATTTAAACATAAATTTAAACATAAATTTAAACATTAATTTAAACATAATTTTAAACATAAATTTAAACATAAATTTAAACATTAATTTAAACATAAATTAAAACATAAATTTAAACATAAATTTAAACATAAATTAAAACATAAATTTAAACATAAATTTAAACATAAATTTAAAAATAAATTTAAACATAAATTTAAACATAAATTTAAACATAAAATTAAACATAAATTAAAACATAAATTTAAACATAAATTAAAACATAAATTTAAACATAAATTTAAACATAAATTTAAACATAAAATTAAACATAAATTTAAACATAAATTTAAACATAAATTAAAACATAAACATAAATTTAAACATAAATTAAAACATAAACTCAAATTTAAACATAAATTTTATCATAAATTAAAACATAAATTTAAACATAAATTTAAACATAAATTTAAACATAAATTTAAACATAAATTGAAACATAAATTTAAACATAAATTGAAACATAAATTTAAACATAAATTTAAACATAAATTTAAACATAAATTTAAACATAAATTTAAACATAAATTTAAACATAATTTAAAACATAAATTTAAACATAAATTTAAACATAAATTTCAACATAAATTTAAACATAAATTAAAACATAAATTTAAACATAAATATAAACATAAATTTAAACATAAAATTAAACATAAATTAAAACATAAATTTAAACATAAATTTAAACATAAATTTAAACATAAATTTAAACTTAAATTTAAACATAAATTAAAACATAAATTTAAACATAAATTTAAACATAAATTTAAACATAAATTTAAACATAAATTAAAACACTAATTTAAACATAAATTAAAACATAAACTTAAACATAAACTTAAACATAAATTTAAACATAAATTTAAACATAAATTTAAACATAAATTAAAACATAAATTTAAACATAAATTTAAACATAAATTTAAACATAAATTTAAACATAAATTAAAACATAAATTTAAACATAAATTAAAACATAAACTTAAACATAAACTTAAACATAAATTTAAACATAAATTAAAACATAAATTTAAACATAAATTTAAACATAAAATTAAACATAAATTTAAACATAAATTTAAACATAAATTAAAACATAAACATAAATTTAAACAAAAATAAAACATAAACTCAAATTTAAACATAAATTAAAACATAAATTTAAACATAAATTAAAACATAAATTTAAACATAAATTTAAACATAAATTTAAACATAAAATTAAACATAAAAAGTTAAACATAAATTTAAACATAAATTTAAACATAAATTAAAACATAAATTTAAACATAAATTTAAACATAAATTTAAACATAAATTTAAACATAATTTTAAACATAAATTTAAACATAAATTTAAACATAAATTTAAACATAAATTAAAACATAAATTTAAACATAAATTTAAACATAAAGTTAAACATAAATTTAAACATAAATTAAAACATAAATTTAAACATAAATTAAAACATAAATTTAAACATAAATTTAAACATAAATTAAAACATAAATTTAAACATAAATTTAAACATAAATTTAAACATAATTTTAAACATAATTTTAAACATAAACTTAAATTAAAACATAAACTTAAACATAAACATAAACATTAACATAAACATAAACATAAACATAAACATAAACATAAACATAAACATAAACATAAACATAAACATAAACATAAACATAAACATAAACATAAACCTAAACATAAACATAAACATAAACATAAACCTAAACATAAACATAAACATAAACATAAACATAAACATAAACATAAACATAAACATAAACATAAGCATTAAACATAAACTAAATCATACACCTAAATAAACATATAACAACATCTGCAAATCGACTCGATTTGTATTAAATCGGTCTATTTTGATAATAAACGTCTCGATTCGTACCAATAACAATCGGATTAAATTATTTTAATTCAATTCCATCAGTTTTGGATACTTATCGGAAATTTAGTGTTTAAATGACTAGATTTGACATTATTTGATGTAATTAGAGTCAAATGATGATTTTCGACTCAATTATTTTTTACAATTAAAAATAATGTTTATATTTATGTTTATGTTTATGTTTATGTTTAGGTTTATGTTTATGTTTATGTTTATGTTTATGTTTATGTTTATGTTTATGTTTATGTTTATGTTTATGTTTATGTTTATGTTTATGTTTATGTTTACGTTTATGTTTTAATTTAAGTTTATGTTTTAATTTATGTCTAAATTTATGATTAAATTTAAACATAAATTTAAACATAAATTTAAACATACATTTAAACATAAATTTAAACATAAATTTATACATAAATTTAAACATAAATTTAAACATAAATTTAAACATAAATTAAAACATAAACTTAAACATAAACTTAAACATAAATTTAAACATAAATTTAAACATAAATTTAAACATAAATTTAAACATAAATTTAAACATAAATTTAAACATTAATTAAAACATAAATTTAAACATAAATTAAAACATAAATTAAAACATAAATTTAAACGTAAATTTAAACATAAATTAAAACATAAATTTAAACATAAATTTAAACATAAATTTAAACATAAATTTAAACATAAATTTAAACATAAATTAAAACATAAACTTAAATTAAAACATAAATTAAAACAAAAACTTAAACATAAACTTAAACATAAATTTAAACATAAACATAAACATAAACATAAACATAAACATAAACATAAACATAAACATAAACATAAACATAAACATAAACATAAACATAAACATAAACATAAACAATTCTTTTTTACAATTAAAAATAATGTTTATATTTATGTTTATGTTTATGTTTATGTTTATGTTTATGTTTATGTTTATGTTTATGTTTATGTTTATGTTTATGTTTATGTTTAACATAAACATAAACATAAACATAAACATAAACATAAACATAAACATAAACATAAACATAAACATAAACATAAACATAAACATAAACATAAACATAAACATAAACATAAACATAAACATAAACATAAACATAAACATAAACATAAACATAAACATAAACATAAACATAAACATAAACATAAACATAAACATAAACATAAACATAAACATAAACATAAACATAAACATAAACATAAACATAAACATAAACATAAACATAAACATAAACATAAACATAAACATAAACATAAACATAAACATAAACATAAACATAAACATAAACATAAACATAAACATAAACATAAACATAAACATAAACATAAACATAAACATAAACATAAACATAAACATAAACATAAACATAAACATAAACATAAACATAAACATAAACATAAACCTAAACATAAACATAAACATAAACATAAACATAAACATAAACATAAACATAAACATAAACATAAACATAAACATAAACATAAACATAAACATAAACATAAACATAAACATAAACATAAACATAAGCATTAAACATAAACTAAATCATACACCTAAATAAACATATAACAACAACTGCAAATCGACTCGATTTGTATTAAATCGGTCTATTTTGATAATAAACGTCTCGATTCTTACCAATAACAATCGGATTAAATTATTTTAATTCAATTCCATCAGTTTTGGATACTTATCGGAAATTTAGTGTTTAAATGACTAGATTTGACATTATTTGATGTAATTAGAGTCAAATGATGATTTTCGACTCAATTCTTTTTTACAATTAAAAATAATGTTTATATTTATGTTTATGTTTATGTTTATGTTTATGTTTATGTTTATGTTTATGTTTATGTTTATGTTTATGTTTATGTTTATGTTTATGTTTATGTTTTTATGTTTATGTTTATGTTTAAGTTTATGTTTTAATTTAAGTTTATGTTTTAATTTATGTCTAAATTTATGATTAAATTTAAACATAAATTTAAACATAAATTTAAACATACATTTAAACATAAATTTAAACATAAATTTATACATAAATTTAAACATAAATTTAAACATAAATTTAAACATAAATTAAAACATAAACTTAAACATAAATAAAAACATAAATTAAAACATAAACTTAAACATAAACTTAAACATAAATTTAAACATAAATTAAAACATAAATTTAAACATAAATTTAAACATAAATTAAAACATAAATTTAAACATAAATTAAAACATAAACTTAAACATAAATTTAAACATAAATTTAAACATAAATTTAAACATAAATTTAAACATAAATTAAAACATAAATTTAAACATAAATTTAAACATAAATTTAAACATAAATTTAAACATAATTTTAAACATAAACATAAATTTAAACATAAATTAAAACATAAACTCAAATTTAAACATAAATTTAAACATAAATTTAAACATAGATTAAAACATAAATTAAAACATAAGCTTAAACATAAACTTAAACACAAATTTAAATATAAATTTAAACATAAATTTAAACATAAATTTAAACATAAATTTAAACATAAATTTAAACATAAATTTAAACATTAATTTAAACATAATTTTAAACATAAATTTAAACATATATTTAAACATTAATTTAAACATAAATTAAAACATAAATTTAAACATAAATTTAAACATAAATTAAAACATAAATTTAAACATAAATTTAAACATAAATTTAAAAATAAATTTAAACATAAATTTAAACATAAATTTAAACATAAATTAAAACATAAATTTAAACATAAATTTAAACATAAATTTAAACATAAATTTAAACATAATTTTAAACATAAATTTAAACATAAATTTAAACATAAATTTTAACATAAATTAAAACATAAATTTAAACATAAATTTAAACATAAAGTTAAACATAAATTTAAACATAAATTAAAACATAAATTTAAACATAAATTTAAACATAAATTTAAACATAAATTTAAACATAAAGTTAAACATAAATTTAAACATAAATTAAAACATAAATTTAAACATAAATTTAAACATAAATTTAAACATAAATTTAAACATAAAATAAAACATAAATTTAAACATAAATTTAAACATAAATTTAAACATAAAATTAAACATAAATTTAAACATAAATTTAAACATAAATTAAAACATAAACATAAATTTAAACATAAATTAAAACATAAACTCAAATTTAAACATAAATTTAAACATAAATTTAAACATAGATTAAAACATAAATTAAAACATAAGCTTAAACATAAACTTAAACACAAATTTAAATATAAATTTAAACATAAATTTAAACATAAATTTAAACATAAATTTAAACATAAATTAAAACATAAATTTAAACATAAATTAAAACATAAACTTAAACATAAATTTAAACATAAATTTAAACATAAATTTAAACATAAATTTAAACATAAATTAAAACATAAATTTAAACATAAATTTAAACATAAATTTAAACATAAATTTAAACATAATTTTAAACATAAACATAAATTTAAACATAAATTAAAACATAAACTCAAATTTAAACATAAATTTAAACATAAATTTAAACATAGATTAAAACATAAATTAAAACATAAGCTTAAACATAAACTTAAACACAAATTTAAATATAAATTTAAACATAAATTTAAACATAAATTTAAACATAAATTTAAACATAAATTTAAACATAAATTTAAACATTAATTTAAACATAATTTTAAACATAAATTTAAACATATATTTAAACATTAATTTAAACATAAATTAAAACATAAATTTAAACATAAATTTAAACATAAATTAAAACATAAATTTAAACATAAATTTAAACATAAATTTAAAAATAAATTTAAACATAAATTTAAACATAAATTTAAACATAAATTAAAACATAAATTTAAACATAAATTTAAACATAAATTTAAACATAAATTTAAACATAATTTTAAACATAAATTTAAACATAAATTTAAACATAAATTTTAACATAAATTAAAACATAAACTTAAACATAAATTTAAACATAAATTTAAACATAAATTTAAACATAAATTTAAACATAAATTAAAACATAAATTTAAACATAAATTTAAACATAAATTTAAACATAAATTTAAACATAATTTTAAACATAAACATAAATTTAAACATAAATTAAAACATAAACTCAAATTTAAACATAAATTTAAACATAAATTTAAACATAGATTAAAACATAAATTAAAACATAAGCTTAAACATAAACTTAAACACAAATTTAAATATAAATTTAAACATAAATTTAAACATAAATTTAAACATAAATTTAAACATAAATTTAAACATAAATTTAAACATTAATTTAAACATAATTTTAAACATAAATTTAAACATATATTTAAACATTAATTTAAACATAAATTAAAACATAAATTTAAACATAAATTTAAACATAAATTAAAACATAAATTTAAACATAAATTTAAACATAAATTTAAAAATAAATTTAAACATAAATTTAAACATAAATTTAAACATAAATTAAAACATAAATTTAAACATAAATTTAAACATAAATTTAAACATAAATTTAAACATAATTTTAAACATAAATTTAAACATAAATTTAAACATAAATTTTAACATAAATTAAAACATAAATTTAAACATAAATTTAAACATAAAGTTAAACATAAATTTAAACATAAATTAAAACATAAATTTAAACATAAATTTAAACATAAATTTAAACATAAATTTAAACATAAAATAAAACATAAATTTAAACATAAATTTAAACATAAATTTAAACATAAAATTAAACATAAATTTAAACATAAATTTAAACATAAATTAAAACATAAACATAAATTTAAACATAAATTAAAACATAAACTCAAATTTAAACATAAATTTAAACATAAATTTAAACATAGATTAAAACATAAATTAAAACATAAGCTTAAACATAAACTTAAACACAAATTTAAATATAAATTTAAACATAAATTTAAACATAAATTTAAACATAAATTTAAACATAAATTTAAACATAAATTTAAACATAAATTTAAACATAATTTTAAACATAAATTTAAACATAAACATAAACATAAACATAAACATAAACATAAACATAAACATAAACATAAACATAAACATAAACATAAACATAAACATAAACATAAACATAAACATAAACATAAACATAAACATAAACATAAACATAAACATAAACATAAACATAAACATAAACATAAACATAAACATAAACATAAACATAAACATAAACATAAACATAAACATAAACATAAACATAAACATAAACATAAACATAAACATAAACATAAACATAAACATAAACATAAACATAAACATAAACATAAACATAAACATAAACATAAACATAAACATAAACATAAACATAAACATAAACATAAACATAAACATAAACATAAACATAAACATAAACATAAACATAAACATAAACATAAACATAAACATAAACATAAACATAAACATAAACATAAACATAAACATAAACATAAACATAAACATAAACATAAACATAAACATAAACATAAACATAAACATAAACATAAACATAAACATAAACATAAACCTAAACATAAACATAAACATAAACATAAACATAAACATAAACATAAACATAAACATAAACATAAACATAAACATAAACATAAACATAAACATAAACATAAGCATTAAACATAAACTAAATCATACACCTAAATAAACATATAACAACAACTGCAAATCGACTCGATTTGTATTAAATCGGTCTATTTTGATAATAAACGTCTCGATTCTTACCAATAACAATCGGATTAAATTATTTTAATTCAATTCCATCAGTTTTGGATACTTATCGGAAATTTAGTGTTTAAATGACTAGATTTGACATTATTTGATGTAATTAGAGTCAAATGATGATTTTCGACTCAATTCTTTTTTACAATTAAAAATAATGTTTATATTTATGTTTATGTTTATGTTTATGTTTAGGTTTATGTTTATGTTTATGTTTATGTTTATGTTTATGTTTATGTTTATGTTTATGTTTTTATGTTTATGTTTATGTTTAAGTTTATGTTTTAATTTAAGTTTATGTTTTAATTTATGTCTAAATTTATGATTAAATTTAAACATAAATTTAAACATAAATTTAAACATACATTTAAACATAAATTTAAACAAAAATTTATACATAAATTTAAACATAAATTTAAACATAAATTTAAACATAAATTAAAACATAAACTTAAACATAAATAAAAACATAAATTAAAACATAAACTTAAACATAAACTTAAACATAAATTTAAACATAAATTTAAACATAAATTTAAACATAAATTTAAACATAAATTTAAACATAAATTAAAACATAAATTTAAACATAAATTTAAACATAAATTAAAACATAAATTTAAACATAAATTAAAACATAAACTTAAACATAAATTTAAACATAAATTTAAACATAAATTTAAACATAAATTTAAACATAAATTAAAACATAAATTTAAACATAAATTTAAACATAAATTTAAACATAAATTTAAACATAAATTTAAACATAAATTAAAACATAAATTTAAACATAAATTTAAACATAAAGTTAAACATAAATTTAAACATAAATTAAAACATAAATTTAAACATAAATTAAAACATAAGCTTAAACATAAACTTAAACACAAATTTAAATATAAATTTAAACATAAATTTAAACATAAATTTAAACATAAATTTAAACATAAATTTAAACATAAATTTAAACATTAATTTAAACATAATTTTAAACATAAATTTAAACATAAATTTAAACATTAATTTAAACATAAATTAAAACATAAATTTAAACATAAATTTAAACATAAATTAAAACATAAATTTAAACATAAATTAAAACATAAATTTAAACATAAATTTAAACATAAATTTAAACATAAATTTAAACATAAATTAAAACATAAACTTAAATTAAAACATAAATTAAAACAAAAACTTAAACATAAACTTAAACATAAATTTAAACATAAACATAAACATAAACATAAACATAAACATAAACATAAACATAAACATAAACATAAACATAAACATAAACATAAACATAAACATAAACTTAAACATAAACATAAACATAAACATAAACATAAACATAAACATAAACATAAACATAAACATAAACATAAACATAAACCTAAACATAAACATAAACATAAACATAAACATAAACATAAACATAAACATAAACATAAACATAAACATAAACATAAACATAAACATAAACATAAACATAAACATAAACATAAACATAAACATAAACATAAACATAAACATAAACATAAACATAAACATAAACATAAACATAAACATAAACATAAACATAAACATAAACATAAACATAAACATAAACATAAACATAAACATAAACATAAACCTAAACATAAACATAAACATAAACATAAACATAAACATAAGCATTAAACATAAACTAAATCATCCACCTAAATAAACATATAACAACAACTGCAAATCGACTCGATTTGTATTAAATCGGTCTATTTTGATAATAAACGTCTCGATTCTTACCAATAACAATCGGATTAAATTATTTTAATTCAATTCCATCAGTTTTGGATACTTATCGGAAATTTAGTGTTTAAATGACTAGATTTGACATTATTTGATGTAATTAGAGTCAAATGATGATTTTCGACTCAATTCTTTTTTACAATTAAAAATAATGTTTATATTTATGTTTATGTTTATGTTTATGTTTAGGTTTATGTTTATGTTTATGTTTATGTTTATGTTTATGTTTATGTTAATGTTTATGTTTATGTTTATGTTTATGTTTATGTTTAAGTTTATGTTTTAATTTAAGTTTATGTTTTAATTTATGTCTAAATTTATGATTAAATTTAAACATAAATTTAAACATAAATTTAAACATACATTTAAACATAAATTTAAACATAAATTTAAACATAAATTTAAACATAAATTTAAACATAAATTTAAACATAAATTAAAACATAAACTTAAATTAAAACATAAATTAAAACAAAAACTAAAACATAAACTTAAACATAAATTTAAACATAAACATAAACATAAACATAAACATAAACATAAACATAAACATAAACATAAACATAAACATAAACATAAACATAAACATAAACATAAACATAAACATAAACATAAACATAAACATAAACATAAACATAAACATAAACATAAACATAAACATAAACATAAACATAAACATAAACATAAACATAAACATAAACATAAACATAAACATAAACATAAACATAAACATAAACATAAACATAAACATAAACATAAACATAAACATAAACATAAACATAAACATAAACATAAACATAAACATAAACATAAACATAAACATAAACATAAACATAAACATAAACATAAACATAAACATAAACATAAACATAAACATAAACATAAACATAAACATAAACATAAACATAAACCTAAACATAAACATAAACATAAACATAAACATAAACATAAGCATTAAACATAAACTAAATCATCCACCTAAATAAACATATAACAACTGCAAATCGACTCGATTTGTATTAAATCGGTCTATTTTGATAATAAACGTCTCGATTCTTACCAATAACAATCGGATTAAATTATTTTAATTCAATTCCATCAGTTTTGGATACTTATCGGAAATTTAGTGTTTAAATGACTAGATTTGACATTATTTGATGTAATTAGAGTCAAATGATGATTTTCGACTCAATTCTTTTTTACAATTAAAAATAATGTTTATATTTATGTTTATGTTTATGTTTATGTTTATGTTTATGTTTATGTTTATGTTTTTATGTTTATGTTTATGTTTAAGTTTATGTTTTAATTTAAGTTTATGTTTTAATTTATGTCTAAATTTATGATTAAATTTAAACATAAATTTAAACATAAATTTAAACATACATTTAAACATAAATTTAAACATAAATTTATACATAAATTTAAACATAAATTTAAACATAAATTTAAACATAAATTAAAACATAAACTTAAACATAAATAAAAACATAAATTAAAACATAAACTTAAACATAAACTTAAACATAAATTTAAACATAAATTTAAACATAAATTTAAACATAAATTTAAACATAAATTTAAACATAAATTAAAACATAAATTTAAACATAAATTTAAACATAAATTAAAACATAAATTTAAACATAAATTAAAACATAAACTTAAACATAAATTTAAACATAAATTTAAACATAAATTTAAACATAAATTAAAACATAAATTTAAACATAAATTTAAACATAAATTTAAACATAAATTTAAACATAATTTTAAACATAAATTTAAACATAAATTTAAACATAAATTTAAACATAAATTAAAACATAAATTTAAACATAAATTTAAACATAAAGTTAAACATAAATTTAAACATAAATTAAAACATAAATTTAAACATAAATTAAAACATAAGCTTAAACATAAACTTAAACACAAATTTAAATTTAAACATAAATTTAAACATAAATTTAAACATAAATTTAAACATAAATTTAAACATAAATTTAAACATTAATTTAAACATAATTTTAAACATAAATTTAAACATAAATTTAAACATTAATTTAAACATAAATTAAAACATAAATTTAAACATAAATTTAAACATAAATTAAAACATAAATTTAAACATAAATTAAAACATAAATTTAAACATAAATTTAAACATAAATTTAAACATAAATTTAAACATAAATTAAAACATAAACTTAAATTAAAACATAAATTAAAACAAAAACTTAAACATAAACTTAAACATAAATTTAAACATAAACATAAACATAAACATAAACATAAACATAAACATAAACATAAACATAAACATAAACATAAACATAAACATAAACATAAACATAAACATAAACATAAACATAAACATAAACATAAACATAAACATAAACATAAACATAAACATAAACATAAACATAAACATAAACATAAACATAAACATAAACATAAACATAAACATATACATAAACATAAACATAAACATAAACATAAACATAAACATAAACATAAACATAAACATAAACATAAACATAAACATAAACTTAAACATAAACATAAACATAAACATAAACATAAACATAAACATAAACATAAACATAAACATAAACATAAACATAAACCTAAACATAAACATAAACATAAACATAAACATAAACATAAACATAAACATAAACATAAACATAAACATAAACATAAACATAAACATAAACATAAACATAAACATAAACATAAACATAAACATAAACATAAACATAAACATAAACATAAACATAAACATAAACATAAACCTAAACATAAACATAAACATAAACATAAACATAAACATAAACATAAACATAAACATAAACATAAACATAAACATAAACATAAACATAAACATAAACATAAACATAAACATAAGCATTAAACATAAACTAAATCATACACCTAAATAAACATATAACAACAACTGCAAATCGACTCGATTTGTACTAAATCGGTCTATTTTGATAATAAACGTCTCGATTCTTACCAATAACAATCGGATTAAATTATTTTAATTCAATTCCATCAGTTTTTGATACTTATCGGAAATTTAGTGTTTAAATGACTAGATTTGACATTATTTGATGTAATTAGAGTCAAATGATGATTTTCGACTCAATTCTTTTTTACAATTAAAAATAATGTTTATATTTATGTTTATGTTTATGTTTATGTTTAGGTTTATGTTTATGTTTATGTTTATGTTTATGTTTATGTTAATGTTTATGTTTATGTTTATGTTTATGTTTATGTTTAAGTTTATGTTTTAATTTAAGTTTATGTTTTAATTTATGTCTAAATTTATGATTAAATTTAAACATAAATTTAAACATAAATTTAAACATACATTTAAACATAAATTTAAACATAAATTTATACATAAATTTAAACATAAATTTAAACATAAATTTAAACATAAATTAAAACATAAACTTAAACATAAATTAAAACATAAAAATAAATTTAAACGTAAATTTAAACATAAATTTAAACATAAATTTAAACATAAATTTAAACATAAATTTAAACATAAATTTAAACATAAATAAAAACATAAATTAAAACATAAACTTAAACATAAACTTAAACATAAATTTAAACATAAATTTAAACATAAATTTAAACATAAATTTAAACATAAATTTAAACATAAATTAAAACATAAATTTAAACATAAATTTAAACATAAAGTTAAACATAAATTCAAACATAAATTAAAACATAAATTTAAACATAAATTTAAACATAAATTTAAACATAAATTTAAACATAAATTAAAACATAAATTTAAACATAAATTTAAACATAAACATAAACATAAACATAAACATAAACATAAACATAAACATAAACATAAACATAAACATAAACATAAACATAAACATAAACATAAACATAAACATAAACATAAACATAAACATAAACATAAACATAAACATAAACATAAACATAAACATAAACATAAACATAAACATAAACATAAACATAAACATAAACATAAACATAAACATAAACATAAACATAAACATAAACATAAACATAAACATAAACATAAACATAAACCTAAACATAAGCATTAAACATAAACTAAATCATACACCTAAATAAACATATAACAACAACTGCAAATCGACTCGATTTGTACTAAATCGGTCTATTTTGATAATAAACGTCTCGATTCTTACCAATAACAATCGGATTAAATTATTTTAATTCAATTCCATCAGTTTTGGATACTTATCGGAAATTTAGTGTTTAAATGACTAGATTTGTCGACTCAATTCTTTTTTACAATTAAAAATAATGTTTATATTTATGTTTATGTTTATGTTTATGTTTATGTTTATGTTTATGTTTATGTTTATGTTTATGTTTATGTTTATGTTTATGTTTATGTTTATGTTTATGTTTATGTTTATGTTTATGTTTATGTTTATGTTTATGTTTATGTTTATGTTTATGTTTTAATTTAAGTTTATGTTTTAATTTATGTCTAAATTTATGATTAAATTTAAACATAAATTTAAACATAAATTTAAACATACATTTAAACATAAATTTAAACATAAATTTATACATAAATTTAAACATAAATTTAAACACAAATTTAAACACAAATTTAAACATAAATTTAAACATAAATTTAAACATAAGTTTAAACATAAATTTTAACATAAATTAAAACATAAACTTAAAAATAAACTTAAACATAAATTTAAACATAAATTTAAACATAAATTAAAACATAAATTTAAACATAAATTTAAACATAAATTTAAACATAAATTTAAACATAAATTAAAACATAAACTTAAATTAAAACATAAATTAAAACATAAGCTTAAACATAAACTTAAACACAAATTTAAATATAAATTTAAACATAAATTTAAACATAAATTTAAACATAAATTTAAACATAAATTTAAACATAAATTTAAACATAAATTTAAACATAATTTTAAACATAAATTTAAACATAAATTAAAACATAAACTTAAAAATAAACTTAAACATAAATTTAAACATAAATTTTATCATAAATTAAAACATAAATTTAAATAAACATACACATAAACATAAACATAAACATAAACATAAACATAAACATAAACATAAACATAAACATAAACATAAACATAAACATAAACATAAACATAAACATAAACATAAACATAAACATAAACATAAACATAAACATAAACATAAACATAAACATAAACATAAACATAAACATAAACATAAACATAAACATAAACATAAACCTAAACATAAACATAAACATAAACATAAACATAAACATAAACATAAACATAAACATAAACATAAACATAAACATAAACATAAACATAAACATAAACATAAACATAAACATAAACATAAACATAAGCATTAAACATAAACTAAATCATACACCTAAATAAACATATAACAACAACTGCAAATCGACTCGATTTGTATTAAATCGGTCTATTTTGATAATAAACGTCTCGATTCTTACCAATAACAATCGGATTAAATTATTTTAATTCAATTCCATCAGTTTTGGATACTTATCGGAAATTTAGTGTTTAAATGACTAGATTTGACATTATTTGATGTAATTAGAGTCAAATGATGATTTTCGACTCAATTTTTTTTTACAATTAAAAATAATGTTTATATTTATGTTTATGTTTATGTTTATGTTTATGTTTATGTTTATGTTTATGTTTATGTTTATGTTTATGTTTATGTTTATGTTTTTATGTTTATGTTTATGTTTAAGTTTATGTTTTAATTTAAGTTTATGTTTTAATTTATGTCTAAATTTATGATTAAATTTAAACATAAATTTAAACATAAATTTAAACATACATTTAAACATAAATTTAAACATAAATTTATACATAAATTTAAACATAAATTTAAACATAAATTTAAACATAAATTAAAACATAAACTTAAACATAAATAAAAACATAAATTAAAACATAAACTTAAACATAAACTTAAACATAAATTTAAACATAAATTTAAACATAAATTTAAACATAAATTTAAACATAAATTTAAACATAAATTAAAACATAAATTTAAACATAAATTTAAACATAAACATAAACATAAACATAAACATAAACATAAACATAAACATAAACATAAACATAAACATAAACATAAACATAAACATAAACATAAACATAAACATAAACATAAACATAAACATAAACATAAACATAAACATAAACATAAACATAAACATAAACATAAACATAAACATAAACATAAACATAAACATAAACATAAACATAAACATAAACATAAACATAAACATAAACATAAACATAAACATAAACATAAACATAAACATAAACATAAACATAAACATAAACATAAACATAAACATAAACATAAACATAAACATAAACATAAGCATTAAACATAAACTAAATCATACACCTAAATAAACATATAACAACAACTGCAAATCGACTCGATTTGTATTAAATCGGTCTATTTTGATAATAAACGTCTCGATTCTTACCAATAACAATCGGATTAAATTATTTTAATTCAATTCCATCAGTTTTGGATACTTATCGGAAATTTAGTGTTTAAATGACTAGATTTGACATTATTTGATGTAATTAGAGTCAAATGATGATTTTCGACTCAATTCTTTTTTACAATTAAAAATAATGTTTATATTTATGTTTATGTTTATGTTTATGTTTATGTTTATGTTTATGTTTATGTTTATGTTTATGTTTATGTTTATGTTTATGTTTATGTTTTTATGTTTATGTTTATGTTTAAGTTTATGTTTTAATTTAAGTTTATGTTTTAATTTATGTCTAAATTTATGATTAAATTTAAACATAAATTTAAACATAAATTTAAACATACATTTAAACATAAATTTAAACATAAATTTATACATAAATTTAAACATAAATTTAAACATAAATTTAAACATAAATTAAAACATAAACTTAAACATAAATAAAAACATAAATTAAAACATAAACTTAAACATAAACATAAACATAAATTTAAACATAAATTTAAACATAAATTTAAACATAAATTTAAACATAAATTTAAACATAAATTAAAACATAAATTTAAACATAAATTTAAACATAAATTAAAACATAAATTTAAACATAAATTAAAACATAAACTTAAACATAAATTTAAACATAAATTTAAACATAAATTTAAACATAAATTTAAACATAAATTAAAACATAAATTTAAACATAAATTTAAACATAAATTTAAACATAAATTTAAACATAATTTTAAACATAAACATAAATTTAAACATAAATTAAAACATAAACTCATATTTAAACATAAATTTAAACATAAATTTAAACATAGATTAAAACATAAATTAAAACATAAGCTTAAACATAAACTTAAACACAAATTTAAATATAAATTTAAACATAAATTTAAACATAAATTTAAACATAAATTTAAACATAAATTTAAACATAAATTTAAACATAAATTTAAACATAATTTTAAACATAAATTTAAACATAAATTAAAACATAAACTTAAAAATAAACTTAAACATAAATTTAAACATAAATTTTATCATAAATTAAAACATAAATTTAAACATAAATTTAAACATAAATTTAAACATAAATTTAAACATAAATTTAAACATAAATTTAAACATAAATTTAAACATAAATTAAAACATAAACTTAAATTAAAACATAAATTAAAACAAAAACTAAAACATAAACTTAAACATAAATTTAAACATAAACATAAACATAAACATAAACATAAACATAAACATAAACATAAACATAAACATAAACATAAACATAAACATAAACATAAACATAAACATAAACATAAACATAAACATAAACATAAACATAAACATAAACATAAACATAAACCTAAACATAAACATAAACATAAACATAAACATAAACATAAACATAAACATAAACATAAACATAAACATAAACATAAACATAAACATAAACATAAACATAAACATAAACATAAACATAAACATAAGCATTAAACATAAACTAAATCATACACCTAAATAAACATATAACAACAACTGCAAATCGACTCGATTTGTACTAAATCGGTCTATTTTGATAATAAACGTCTCGATTCTTACCAATAACAATCGGATTAAATTATTTTAATTCAATTCCATCAGTTTTGGATACTTATCGGAAATTTAGTGTTTAAATGACTAGATTTGACATTATTTGATGTAATTAGAGTCAAATGATGATTTTCGACTCAATTCTTTTTTACAATTAAAAATAATGTTTATATTTATGTTTATGTTTATGTTTATGTTTAGGTTTATGTTTATGTTTATGTTTATGTTTATGTTTATGTTTATGTTTATGTTTATGTTTATGTTTATGTTTATGTTTATGTTTATGTTTAAGTTTATGTTTTAATTTAAGTTTATGTTTTAATTTATGTCTAAATTTATGATTAAATTTAAACATAAATTTAAACATAAATTTAAATATACATTTAAACATAAATTTAAACATAAATTTAAACATAAATTTAAACATAAATTTAAACATAAATTTAAACATAAATTAAAACATAAACTTAAATTAAAACATAAATTAAAACAAAAACTAAAACATAAACTTAAACATAAATTTAAACATAAACATAAACATAAACATAAACATAAACATAAACATAAACATAAACATAAACATAAACATAAACATAAACATAAACATAAACATAAACATAAACATAAACATAAACATAAACCTAAACATAAACATAAACATAAACATAAACATAAACATAAGCATTAAACATAAACTAAATCATACACCTAAATAAACATATAACAACAACTGCAAATCGACTCGATTTGTATTAAATCGGTCTATTTTGATAATAAACGTCTCGATTCTTACCAATAACAATCGGATTAAATTATTATGTTTATGTTTATGTTTATGTTTATGTTTATGTTTATGTTTATGTTTATGTTTATGTTTATGTTTATGTTTATGTTTAAATTTATGTTTAAGTTTATGTTTAAGTTTTTGTTTTAATTTATGTTTTAATTTAAGTTTATGTTTTAATTTATGTTTAAATTTATGTTTAAATTTATGTTTAAATTTATGTTTAAATTTATGTTTAAATTTATGTTTTAATTTATGATAAAATTTATGTTTAAATTTATGTTTATGTTTATGTTTATGTTTATGTTTATGTTTATGTTTATGTTTATGTTTATGTTTATGTTTATGTTTATGTTTATGTTTATGTTTATGTTTATGTTTATGTTTATGTTTATGTTTATGTTTATGTTTATGTTTATGTTTTTATGTTTATGTTTATGTTTAAGTTTATGTTTTAATTTAAGTTTATGTTTTAATTTATGTCTAAATTTATGATTAAATTTAAACATAAATTTAAACATAAATTTAAACATACATTTAAACATAAATTTAAACATAAATTTATACATAAATTTAAACATAAATTTAAACATAAATTTAAACATAAATTAAAACATAAACTTAAACATAAATAAAAACATAAATTAAAACATAAACTTAAACATAAACTTAAACATAAATTTAAACATAAATTTAAACATAAATTTAAACATAAATTTAAACATAAATTTAAACATAAATTAAAACATAAATTTAAACATAAATTTAAACATAAATTAAAACATAAATTTAAACATAAATTAAAACATAAACTTAAACATAAATTTAAACATAAATTTAAACATAAATTTAAACATAAATTTAAACATAAATTAAAACATAAATTTAAACATAAATTTAAACATAAATTTAAACATAAATTTAAACATAATTTTAAACATAAATTTAAACATAAATTTAAACATAAATTTAAACATAAATTAAAACATAAATTTAAACATAAATTTAAACATAAAGTTAAACATAAATTTAAACATAAATTAAAACATAAATTTAAACATAAATTAAAACATAAGCTTAAACATAAACTTAAACACAAATTTAAATATAAATTTAAACATAAATTTAAACATAAATTTAAACATAAATTTAAACATAAATTTAAACATAAATTTAAACATTAATTTAAACATAATTTTAAACATAAATTTAAACATAAATTTAAACATTAATTTAAACATAAATTAAAACATAAATTTAAACATAAATTTAAACATAAATTAAAACATAAATTTAAACATAAATTAAAACATAAATTTAAACATAAATTTAAACATAAATTTAAACATAAATTTAAACATAAATTAAAACATAAACTTAAATTAAAACATAAATTAAAACAAAAACTTAAACATAAACTTAAACATAAATTTAAACATAAACATAAACATAAACATAAACATAAACATAAACATAAACATAAACATAAACATAAACATAAACATAAACATAAACATAAACATAAACATAAACATAAACATAAACATAAACATAAACATAAACATAAACATAAACATAAACATAAACATATACATAAACATAAACATAAACATAAACATAAACATAAACATAAACATAAACATAAACATAAACATAAACATAAACATAAACTTAAACATAAACATAAACATAAACATAAACATAAACATAAACATAAACATAAACATAAACATAAACATAAACATAAACATAAACCTAAACATAAACATAAACATAAACATAAACATAAACATAAACATAAACATAAACATAAACATAAACATAAACATAAACATAAACATAAACATAAACATAAACATAAACATAAACATAAACATAAACATAAACATAAACATAAACATAAACATAAACATAAACATAAACATAAACATAAACATAAACATAAACCTAAACATAAACATAAACATAAACATAAACATAAACATAAACATAAACATAAACATAAACATAAACATAAACATAAACATAAACATAAGCATTAAACATAAACTAAATCATACACCTAAATAAACATATAACAACAACTGCAAATCGACTCGATTTGTACTAAATCGGTCTATTTTGATAATAAACGTCTCGATTCTTACCAATAACAATCGGATTAAATTATTTTAATTCAATTCCATCAGTTTTGGATACTTATCGGAAATTTAGTGTTTAAATGACTAGATTTGACATTATTTGATGTAATTAGAGTCAAATGATGATTTTCGACTCAATTCTTTTTTACAATTAAAAATAATGTTTATATTTATGTTTATGTTTATGTTTATGTTTAGGTTTATGTTTATGTTTATGTTTATGTTTATGTTTATGTTTATGTTTATGTTAATGTTTATGTTTATGTTTATGTTTATGTTTATGTTTAAGTTTATGTTTTAATTTAAGTTTATGTTTTAATTTATGTCTAAATTTATGATTAAATTTAAACATAAATTTAAACATAAATTTAAACATACATTTAAACATAAATTTAAACATAAATTTAAACATAAATTTAAACATAAATTTAAACATAAATTTAAACATAAATTAAAACATAAACATAAATTAAAACATAAATTAAAACAAAAACTAAAACATAAACTTAAACATAAATTTAAACATAAACATAAACATAAACATAAACATAAACATAAACATAAACATAAACATAAACATAAACATAAACATAAACATAAACATAAACATAAACATAAACATAAACATAAACATAAACATAAACATAAACATAAACATAAACATAAACATAAACATAAACATAAACATAAACATAAACATAAACATAAACATAAACATAAACATAAACATAAACATAAACATAAACATAAACATAAACATAAACATAAACATAAACATAAACATAAACATAAACATAAACATAAACATAAACATAAACATAAACATAAACATAAACATAAACATAAACATAAACATAAACATAAACATAAACATAAACATAAACATAAACATAAACATAAACATAAACATAAACATAAACATAAACATAAACATAAACATAAACATAAACATAAACATAAACATAAACATAAACATAAACATAAACATAAACATAAACATAAACATAAACATAAACATAAACATAAACATAAACATAAACATAAACATAAACATAAACATAAACATAAACATAAACCTAAACATAAACATAAACATAAACATAAACATAAACATAAGCATTAAACATAAACTAAATCATACACCTAAATAAACATATAACAACAACTGCAAATCGACTCGATTTGTATTAAATCGGTCTATTTTGATAATAAACGTCTCGATTCTTACCAATAACAATCGGATTAAATTATTTTAATTCAATTCCATCAGTTTTGGATACTTATCGGAAATTTAGTGTTTAAATGACTAGATTTGACATTATTTGATGTAATTAGAGTCAAATGATGATTTTCGACTCAATTCTTTTTTACAATTAAAAATAATGTTTATATTTATGTTTATGTTTATGTTTATGTTTATGTTTATGTTTATGTTTATGTTTATGTTTATGTTTATGTTTATGTTTATGTTTATGTTTATGTTTATGTTTTTATGTTTATGTTTATGTTTAAGTTTATGTTTTAATTTAAGTTTATGTTTTAATTTATGTCTAAATTTATGATTAAATTTAAACATAAATTTAAACATAAATTTAAACATAAATTAAAACATAAACTTAAACATAAATAAAAACATAAATTAAAACATAAACTTAAACATAAACTTAAACATAAATTTAAACATAAATTTAAACATAAATTTAAACATAAATTTAAACATAAATTTAAACATAAATTAAAACATAAATTTAAACATAAATTTAAACATAAATTAAAACATAAATTTAAACATAAATTAAAACATAAACTTAAACATAAATTTAAACATAAATTTAAACATAAATTTAAACATAAATTAAAACATAAATTTAAACATAAATTTAAACATAAATTTAAACATAAATTTAAACATAAATTAAAACATAAATTTAAACATAAATTTAAACATAAAGTTAAACATAAATTTAAACATAAATTAAAACATAAATTTAAACATAAATTAAAACATAAGCTTAAACATAAACTTAAACACAAATTTAAATATAAATTTAAACATAAATTTAAACATAAATTTAAACATAAATTTAAACATAAATTTAAACATAAATTTAAACATTAATTTAAACATAATTTTAAACATAAATTTAAACATAAATTTAAACATTAATTTAAACATAAATTAAAACATAAATTTAAACATAAATTTAAACATAAATTAAAACATAAATTTAAACATAAATTAAAACATAAATTTAAACATAAATTTAAACATAAATTTAAACATAAATTTAAACATAAATTAAAACATAAACTTAAATTAAAACATAAATTAAAACAAAAACTTAAACATAAACTTAAACATAAATTTAAACATAAACATAAACATAAACATAAACATAAACATAAACATAAACATAAACATAAACATATACATAAACATAAACATAAACATAAACATAAACATAAACATAAACATAAACATAAACATAAACATAAACATAAACTTAAACATAAACATAAACATAAACATAAACATAAACATAAACATAAACATAAACATAAACATAAACATAAACATAAACATAAACCTAAACATAAACATAAACATAAACATAAACATAAACATAAACATAAACATAAACATAAACATAAACATAAACATAAACATAAACATAAACATAAACATAAACATAAACATAAACATAAACATAAACATAAACATAAACATAAACATAAACCTAAACATAAACATAAACATAAACATAAACATAAACATAAACATAAACATAAACATAAACATAAACATAAACATAAACATAAACATAAACATAAACATAAACATAAACATAAGCATTAAACATAAACTAAATCATACACCTAAATAAACATATAACAACAACTGCAAATCGACTCGATTTGTACTAAATCGGTCTATTTTGATAATAAACGTCTCGATTCTTACCAATAACAATCGGATTAAATTATTTTAATTCAATTCCATCAGTTTTGGATACTTATCGGAAATTTAGTGTTTAAATGACTAGATTTGACATTATTTGATGTAATTAGAGTCAAATGATGATTTTCGACTCAATTCTTTTTTACAATTAAAAATAATGTTTATATTTATGTTTATGTTTATGTTTATGTTTAGGTTTATGTTTATGTTTATGTTTATGTTTATGTTTATGTTTATGTTTATGTTAATGTTTATGTTTATGTTTATGTTTATGTTTATGTTAATGTTTATGTTTATGTTTATGTTTATGTTTATGTTTAAGTTTATGTTTTAATTTAAGTTTATGTTTTAATTTATGTCTAAATTTATGATTAAATTTAAACATAAATTTAAACATAAATTTAAACATACATTTAAACATAAATTTAAACATAAATTTATACATAAATTTAAACATAAATTTAAACATAAATTTAAACATAAATTTAAACATAATTTTAAACATAAATTTAAACATAAATTTAAACATAAATTTAAACATAAATTAAAACATAAATTTAAACATAAATTTAAACATAAAGTTAAACATAAATTTAAACATAAATTAAAACATAAATTTAAACATAAATTAAAACATAAGCTTAAACATAAACTTAAACACAAATTTAAATATAAATTTAAACATAAATTTAAACATAAATTTAAACATAAATTTAAACATAAATTTAAACATAAATTTAAACATTAATTTAAACATAATTTTAAACATAAATTTAAACATAAATTTAAACATTAATTTAAACATAAATTAAAACATAAATTTAAACATAAATTTAAACATAAATTAAAACATAAATTTAAACATAAATTAAAACATAAATTTAAACAAAAACTTAAACATAAACTTAAACTTAAATTTAAACATAAACATAAACATAAACATAAACATAAACATAAACATAAACATAAACATAAACATAAACATAAACATAAACATAAACATAAACATAAACATAAACATAAACATAAACATAAACATAAACATAAACATAAACATAAACATAAACATAAACATATACATAAACATAAACATAAACATAAACATAAACATAAACATAAACATAAACATAAACATAAACATAAACTTAAACATAAACATAAACATAAACATAAACATAAACATAAACATAAACATAAACATAAACATAAACCTAAACATAAACATAAACATAAACATAAACATAAACATAAACATAAACATAAACATAAACATAAACATAAACATAAACATAAACATAAACATAAACATAAACATAAACATAAACATAAACATAAACATAAACATAAACATAAACATAAACATAAACATAAACATAAACATAAACATAAACTAAATCATACACCTAAATAAACATATAACAACAACTGCAAATCGACTCGATTTGTACTAAATCGGTCTATTTTGATAATAAACGTCTCGATTCTTACCAATAACAATCGGATTAAATTATTTTAATTCAATTCCATCAGTTTTGGATACTTATCGGAAATTTAGTGTTTAAATGACTAGATTTGACATTATTTGATGTAATTAGAGTCAAATGATGATTTTCGACTCAATTCTTTTTTACAATTAAAAATAATGTTTATATTTATGTTTATGTTTATGTTTATGTTTAGGTTTATGTTTATGTTTATGTTTATGTTTATGTTTATGTTTATGTTTATGTTAATGTTTATGTTTATGTTTATGTTTATGTTTATGTTTATGTTTATGTTTAAGTTTATGTTTTAATTTAAGTTTATGTTTTAATTTATGTCTAAATTTATGATTAAATTTAAACATAAATTTAAACATAAATTTAAACATACATTTAAACATAAATTTAAACATAAATTTATACATAAATTTAAACATAAATTTAAACATAAATTTAAACATAAATTAAAACATAAACTTAAACATAAATTAAAACATAAAAATAAATTTAAACGTAAATTTAAACATAAATTTAAACATAAATTTAAACATAAATTTAAACATAAATTTAAACATAAATTTAAACATAAATAAAAACATAAATTAAAACATAAACTTAAACATAAACTTAAACATAAATTTAAACATAAATTTAAACATAAATTTAAACATAAATTTAAACATAAATTTAAACATAAATTAAAACATAAATTTAAACATAAATTTAAACATAAAGTTAAACATAAATTCAAACATAAATTAAAACATAAATTTAAACATAAATTTAAACATAAATTTAAACATAAATTTAAACATAAATTAAAACATAAATTTAAACATAAATTTAAACATAAACATAAACATAAACATAAACATAAACATAAACATAAACATAAACATAAACATAAACATAAACATAAACATAAACATAAACATAAACATAAACATAAACATAAACATAAACATAAACATAAACATAAACATAAACATAAACATAAACATAAACATAAACATAAGCATTAAACATAAACTATATCATACACCTAAATAAACATATAACAACAACTGCAAATCGACTCGATTTGTACTAAATCGGTCTATTTTGATAATAAACATCTCGATTCTTACCAATAACAATCGGATTAAATTATTTTAATTCAATTCCATCAGTTTTGGATACTTATCGGAAATTTAGTGTTTAAATGACTAGATATGACATTATTTGATGTAATTAGAGTCAAATGATGATTTTCGACTCAATTCTTTTTTACAATTAAAAATAATGTTTATATTTATGTTTATGTTTATGTTTATGTTTAGGTTTATGTTTATGTTTATGTTTATGTTTATGTTTATGTTTATGTTTATGTTTATGTTTATGTTTATGTTTATGTTTATGTTTATGTTTATGTTTATGTTTATGTTTATGTTTAAGTTTATGTTTTAATTTAAGTTTATGTTTTAATTTATGTCTAAATTTATGATTAAATTTAAACATAAATTTAAACATAAATTTAAACATACATTTAAACATAAATTTAAACATAAATTTATACATAAATTTAAACATAAATTTAAACATAAATTTAAACATAAATTAAAACATAAACTTAAACATAAATTAAAACATAAAAATAAATTTAAACGTAAATTTAAACATAAATTTAAACATAAATTTAAACATAAATTTAAACATAAATTTAAACATAAATAAAAACATAAATTAAAACATAAACTTAAACATAAACTTAAACATAAATTTAAACATAAATTTAAACATAAATTTAAACATAAATTTAAACATAAATTTAAACATAAATTAAAACATAAATTTAAACATAAATTTAAACATAAAGTTAAACATAAATTCAAACATAAATTAAAACATAAATTTAAACATAAATTTAAACATAAATTTAAACATAAATTTAAACATAAATTAAAACATAAATTTAAACATAAATTTAAACATAAACATAAACATAAACATAAACATAAACATAAACATAAACATAAACATAAACATAAACATAAACATAAACATAAACATAAACATAAACATAAACATAAACATAAACCTAAACATAAACATAAACATAAACATAAACATAAACATAAACATAAACATAAACATAAACATAAACATAAACATAAACATAAACATAAACATAAACATAAGCATTAAACATAAACTAAATCATACACCTAAATAAACATATAACAACAACTGCAAATCGACTCGATTTGTATTAAATCGGTCTATTTTGATAATAAACGTCTCGATTCGTACCAATAACAATCGGATTAAATTATTTTAATTCAATTCCATCAGTTTTGGATACTTATCGGAAATTTAGTGTTTAAATGACTAGATTTGACATTATTTGATGTAATTAGAGTCAAATGATGATTTTCGACTCAATTCTTTTTTACAATTAAAAATAATGTTTATATTTATGTTTATGTTTATGTTTATGTTTATGTTTATGTTTATGTTTATGTTTATGTTTATGTTTATGTTTATGTTTATGTTTATGTTTAAGTTTATGTTTTAATTTAAGTTTATGTTTTAATTTATGTCTAAATTTATGATTAAATTTAAACATAAATTTAAACATAAATTTAAACATACATTTAAACATAAATTTAAAAATAAATTTATACATAAATTTAAACATAAATTTAAACATAAATTAAAACATAAACTTAAACATAAATAAAAACATAAATTAAAACATAAACTTAAACATAAACTTAAACATAAATTTAAACATAAATTTAAACATAAATTTAAACATAAATTTAAACATAAATTTAAACATAAATTAAAACATAAATTTAAACATAAATATAAACATAAATTAAAACATAAATTTAAACATAAATTAAAACATAAACTTAAACATAAATTAAAACATAAATTTAAACATAAATTTAAACATAAATTTAAACATAAATTTAAACATAATTTTAAACATAAATTTAAACATAAATTTAAACATAAATTTAAACATAAATTAAAACATAAATTTAAACATAAATTTAAACATAAAGTTAAACATAAATTTAAACATAAATTAAAACATAAATTTAAACATAAATTTAAACATAAATTCTAACATAAATTTAAACTTAAATTAAAACATAAATTTAAACATAAATTTAAACATAAATTTGAACATAAAATTAAACATAAATTTAAACATAAATTTAAACATAAATTAAAACATAAACATAAATTTAAACATAAATTAAAAGATAAACTCAAATTTAAACATAAATTTAAACATAAATTTAAACATAAATTAAAACATAAATTAAAACATAAGCTTAAACATAAACTTAAACACAAATTTAAATATAAATTTAAACATAAATTTAAACATAAATTTAAACATAAATTTAAACATAAATTTAAACATAAATTTAAACATTAATTTAAACATAATTTTAAACATAAATTTAAACATAAATTTAAACATTAATTTAAACATAAATTAAAACATAAATTTAAACATAAATTTAAACATAAATTAAAACATAAATTTAAACATAAATTTAAACATAAATTTAAAAATAAATTTAAACATAAATTTAAACATAAATTTAAACATAAATTAAAACATAAATTAAAACATAAACTTAAACATAAACTTAAACACAAATTTAAACACAAATTTAAACATAAATTTAAACATAAATTTAAACATAAGTTTAAACATAAATTTTAACATAAATTAAAACATAAACTTAAAAATAAACTTAAACATAAATTTAAACATAAATTTAAACATAAATTAAAACATAAATTTAAACATAAATTTAAACATAAATTTAAACATAAATTTAAACATAAATTAAAACAAAAACTTAAACATAAACTTAAACATAAATTTAAACATAAACATAAACATAAACATAAACATAAACATAAACATAAACATAAACTAAACATAAACATAAACATAAACATAAACATAAACATAAACATAAACATAAACATAAACATAAACATAAACATAAACATAAACATAAACATAAACATAAACATAAACATAAACATATACTTAAACATAAACATAAACATAAACATAAACATAAACATAAACATAAACATAAACATAAACATAAACATAAACATAAACCTAAACATAAACATAAACATAAACATAAACATAAACATAAACATAAACATAAACATAAACATAAACATAAACATAAACATAAACATAAACAAAAACATAAACATAAACATAAACATAAACATAAACATAAACATAAACATAAACATAAACATAAACATAAACATAAACCAAAACATAAACATAAACATAAACATAAACATAAACATAAACATAAACATAAACATAAACATAAACATAAACATAAACATAAACATAAACATAAGCATTAAACATAAACTAAATCATACACCTAAATAAACATATAACAACAACTGCAAATCGACTCGATTTGTATTAAATCGGTCTATTTTGATAATAAACGTCTCGATTCGTACCAATAACAATCGGATTAAATTATTTTAATTCAATTCCATCAGTTTTGGATACTTATCGGAAATTTAGTGTTTAAATGACTAGATTTGACATTATTTGATGTAATTAGAGTCAAATGATGATTTTCGACTCAATTCTTTTTTACAATTAAAAATAATGTTTATATTTATGTTTATGTTTATGTTTATGTTTATGTTTATGTTTATGTTTATGTTTATGTTTATGTTTATGTTTATGTTTATGTTTAAGTTTATGTTTTAATTTAAGTTTATGTTTTAATTTATGTCTAAATTTATGATTAAATTTAAACATAAATTTAAACATAAATTTAAACATACATTTAAACATAAATTTAAACATAAATTTATACATAAATTTAAACATAAATTTAAACATAAATTAAAACATAAACTTAAACATAAATAAAAACATAAATTAAAACATAAACTTAAACATAAACTTAAACATAAATTTAAACATAAATTTAAACATAAATTTAAACATAAATTTAAACATAAATTTAAACATAAATTAAAACATAAATTTAAACATAAATATAAACATAAATTAAAACATAAATTTAAACATAAATTAAAACATAAACTTAAACATAAATTAAAACATAAATTTAAACATAAATTTAAACATAAATTTAAACATAAATTTAAACATAATTTTAAACATAAATTTAAACATAAATTTAAACATAAATTTAAACATAAATTAAAACATAAATTTAAACATAAATTTAAACATAAAGTTAAACATAAATTTAAACATAAATTAAAACATAAATTTAAACATAAATTTAAACATAAATTCTAACATAAATTTAAACATAAATTAAAACATAAATTTAAACATAAATTTAAACATAAATTTGAACATAACATAAATTTAAACATAAATTAAAACATAAACATAAATTAAAACATAAACTCAAATTTAAACATAAATTTAAACATAAATTTAAACATAAATTAAAACATAAATTAAAACATAAGCTTAAACATAAACTTAAACACAAATTTAAATATAAATTTAAACATAAATTTAAACATAAATTTAAACATAAATTTAAACATAAATTTAAACATAAATTTAAACATTAATTTAAACATAATTTTAAACATAAATTTAAACATAAATTTAAACATTAATTTAAACATAAATTAAAACATAAATTTAAACATAAATTTAAACATAAATTAAAACATAAATTTAAACATAAATTTAAACATAAATTTAAAAATAAATTTAAACATAAATTTAAACATAAATTTAAACATAAATTCTAACATAAATTTAAACATAAATTAAAACATAAATTTAAACATAAATTTAAACATAAATTTGAACATAAAATTAAACATAAATTTAAACATAAATTTAAACATAAATTAAAACATAAACATAAATTTAAACATAAATTAAAACATAAACTCAAATTTAAACATAAATTTAAACATAAATTTAAACATAAATTAAAACATAAATTAAAACATAAGCTTAAACATAAACTTAAACACAAATTTAAATATAAATTTAAACATAAATTTAAACATAAATTTAAACATAAATTTAAACATAAATTTAAACATAAATTTAAACATTAATTTAAACATAATTTTAAACATAAATTTAAACATAAATTTAAACATTAATTTAAACATAAATTAAAACATAAATTTAAACATAAATTTAAACATAAATTAAAACATAAATTTAAACATAAATTTAAACATAAATTTAAAAATAAATTTAAACATAAATTTAAACATAAATTTAAACATAAATTAAAACATAAATTTAAACATAAATTTAAACATAAATTTAAACATAAAATTAAACATAAATTTAAACATAAATTTAAACATAAATTAAAACATAAACAAATTTAAACATAAATTAAAACATAAACTCAAATTTAAACATAAATTTAAACATAAATTTAAACATAAATTTAAACATAAATTTAAACATAAATTTAAACATAAATTTAAACATAAATTTAAACATAAATTTAAACATAAATTTAAACATAAATTTAAACATAAATTAAAACATAAACTTAAAAATAAACTTAAACATAAATTTAAACATAAATTTAAACATAAATTAAAACATAAATTTAAACATAAATTTAAACATAAACTTAAACATAAATTTAAACATAAACATAAACGTAAACATAAACATAAACATAAACATAAACATAAACATAAACATAAACATAAACATAAACATAAACATAAACATAAACATAAACATAAACATAAACATAAACATAAACATAAACATAAACATAAACATAAACATAAACATAAACATAAACATAAACATAAACATAAACATAAACATAAACATAAACATAAACATAAACATAAACATAAACATAAACATAAACATAAACATAAACATAAACATAAACATAAACATAACATAAATAACATAAACATAAACATAAACATAAACATAAACATAAACATAAACATAAACATAAACATAAACATAAACATAAACATAAACATAAACATAAACATAAACATAAACATAAACATAAACATAAACATAAACATAAACATAAACATAAACATAAACATAAACCTAAACATAAACATAAACATAAACATAAACATAAACATAAACATAAACATAAACATAAACATAAACATAAACATAAACATAAACATAAACATAAACATAAACATAAACATAAACATAAACATAAACATAAACATAAACATAAACATAAACATAAACATAAACATAAACATAAACATAAACATAAACATAAACATAAACATAAACATAAACATAAACATAAACATAACATAAACATAAACATAAACATAAACATAAACATAAACATAAACCTAAACATAAACATAAACATAAACATAAACATAAACATAAACATAAACATAAACATAAACATAAACATAAACATAAACATAAACATAAACATAAACATAAACATAAACATAAACATAAACATAAACATAAACATAAACATAAACATAAACATAAACATAAACATAAACATAAACATAAACATAAACATAAACATAAACATAAACATAAACATAAACAAAAACATAAACCTAAACATAAACCTAAACATAAACATAAACATAAACATAAACATAAACATAAACATAAACATAAACATTAACATAAACTAAATCATACACCTAAATAAACATATAACAACAACTGCAAATCGACTCGATTTGTATTAAATCGGTCTATTTTGATAATAAACGTCTCGATTCGTACCAATAACAATCGGATTAAATTATTTTAATTCAATTCCATCAGTTTTGGATACTTATCGGAAATTTAGTGTTTAAATGACTAGATTTGACATTATTTGATGTAATTAGAGTCAAATGATGATTTTCGACTCAATTCTTTTTTACAATTAAAAATAATGTTTATGTTTATGTTTATGTTTATGTTTATGTTTATGTTTATGTTTAAGTTTATGTTTATGTTTATGTTTATGTTTATGTTTATGTTTATGTTTATGTTTAAGTTTATGTTTTAATTTAAGTTTATGTTTTAATTTATGTCTAAATTTATGATTAAATTTAAACATAAACTTAAACATAAATTTAAACATAAATTTAAACATAAACTTAAACATAAATTTAAACATAAATTTAAACATAAATTTAAACATAAATTAAAACATAAATTTAAACATAAATTTAAACATTACATAAAACATAAATTTAAACGTAAATTTAAACATAAATTAAAACATAAATTTAAACATAAATTTAAACATAAATTTAAACATTAATTTAAACATAAATTTAAACATAAATTTAAACATAAATTAAAACATAAATTTAAACATAAATTTAAACATAAATTAAAACATAAATTTAAACATAAATTTAAACATAAATTAAAACATAAATTTAAACATAAATTTAAACATAAATTTAAACATAAAATTAAACATAAATTTAAACATAAATTTAAACATAAATTAAAACATAAACATAAATTTAAACAAAAATAAAACATAAACTCAAATTTAAACATAAATTAAAACATAAATTTAAACATAAATTAAAACATAAATTTAAACATAAATTTAAACATAAATTTAAACATAAATTTAAACATAAATTTAAACATAAATTTAAACATAAATTTTAACATAAATTTAAACATAAATTTAAACATTAATTTAAACATAAATTAAAACATAAATTAAAACATAAACTTAAACATAAACCTTAACACAAATTTAAACATAAATCTAAACATAAATTTAAACATAAATTTAAACATAAATTTAAACATAAATTTAAACATAAATTTAAACATAAATTTAAACATAAATTTAAACATAAATTCAAACATAAATTTAAACATAAATTTAAACATAAATTTTAACATAAATTTAAACATAAATTTAAACATAAACTTAAACATAAATTTAAACATAAATTAAAACATAAATTTAAACATAAATTTAAACATAAATTAAAACATAAATTTAAACATAAATTTAAACATAAATTTAAACATAAATTTAAACATAAATTTAAACATAAATTTAAACATAAATTTAAACATAAATTAAAACATAAATTTAAACATAAATTTAAACATAAATTTAAACATAAATTTAAACATAAATTTAAACATAAATTTAAACATAAATTTAAACATAAATTTAAACATAAATTTAAACATAAATTTAAACATAAATTTAAACATAAATTTAAACATAAATTTAAACATAAATTTAAACATAAATTTAAACATAAATTTAAACATAAATTTAAACATAAATTTAAACATAAATTTAAACATAAATTTAAACATAAATTTAAACATAAATTTAAACATAAATTTAAACATAAATTTAAACATAAATTCAAACATAAATTCAAACATAAATTTAAACATAAATTTTAACATAAATTTAAACATAAATTTAAACATAAACTTAAACATAAATTTAAACATAAATTAAAACATAAACATAAACATAAACATAAACATAAACATAAACATAAACATAAACATAAACATAAACATAAACATAAACATAAACATAAACATAAACATAAACATAAACATAAACATAAACATAAACATAAACATAAACATAAACATAAACATAAACATAAACATAAACATAAACATAAACATAAACATAAACATAAACATAAACATAAACATAAACATAAACATAAACATAAACATAAACATAAACATAAACATAAACATAAACATAAACATAAACATAACATAAACATAAACATAAACATAAACATAAACATAAACATAAACATAAACATAAACATAAACATAAACATAAACATAAACATAAACATAAACATAAACATAAACATAAACATAAACATAAACATAAACATAAACATAAACATAAACATAAACATAAACATAAACATAAACATAAACATAAACATAAACATAAACATAAACATAAACATAAACATAAACATAAACATAAACATAAACATAAACATAAACATAAACATAAACATAAACATAAACATAAACATAAACATAAACATAAACATAAACATAAACATAAACATAAACATAAACATAAACATAAACATAAACCTAAACATAAACATAAACATAAACATAAACATAAACATAAACATAAACATAAACATAAACATAAACATAAACATAAACATAAACATAAACATAAACATAAACATAAACATAAACATAAACATAAACATAAACATAAACATAAACATAAACATAAACATAAACATAAACATAAACATAAACATAAACATAAACATAAACATAAACATAAACATAAACATAAACATAAACATAAACATAAACATAAACTAAATCATACACCTAAATAAACATATAACAACAACTGCAAATCGACTCGATTTGTATTAAATCGGTCTATTTTGATAATAAACGTCTCGATTCGTACCAATAACAATCGGATTAAATTATTTTAATTCAATTCCATCAGTTTTGGATACTTATCGGAAATTTAGTGTTTAAATGACTAGATTTGACATTATTTGATGTAATTAGAGTCAAATGATGATTTTCGACTCAATTCTTTTTTACAATTAAAAATAATGTTTATGTTTATGTTTATGTTTATGTTTATGTTTATGTTTAAGTTTATGTTTATGTTTATGTTTATGTTTATGTTTATGTTTATGTTTATGTTTATGTTTATGTTTATGTTTATGTTTAAGTTTATGTTTTAATTTAAGTTTATGTTTTAATTTATGTCTAAATTTATGATTAAATTTAAACATAAACTTAAACATAAACTTAAACATAAATTTAAACATAAATTTAAACATAAATTTAAACATAAATTTAAACATAAATTTAAACATAAATTAAAACATAAATTTAAACATAAATTTAAACATAAATTAAAACATAAATTTAAACGTAAATTTAAACATAAATTAAAACATAAATTTAAACATAAATTTAAACATAAATTTAAACATTAATTTAAACATAAATTTAAACATAAATTTAAACATAAATTAAAACATAAATTTAAACATAAATTTAAACATAAATTAAAACATAAATTTAAACATAAATTTAAACATAAATTAAAACATAAATTTAAACATAAATTTAAACATAAAATTAAACATAAATTTAAACATAAATTTAAACATAAATTAAAACATAAATTTAAACGTAAATTTAAACATAAATTAAAACATAAATTTAAACATAAATTTAAACATAAATTTAAACATTAATTTAAACATAAATTTAAACATAAATTTAAACATAAATAATAACATAAATTTAAACATAAATTTAAACATAAATTAAAACATAAATTTAAACATAAATTTAAACATAAATTAAAACATAAATTTAAACATAAATTTAAACATAAAATTAAACATAAATTTAAACATAAATTTAAACATAAATTAAAACATAAACATAAATTTAAACAAAAATAAAACATAAACTCAAATTTAAACATAAATTAAAACATAAATTTAAACATAAATTAAAACATAAATTTAAACATAAATTTAAACATAAATTTAAACATAAATTTAAACATAAATTTAAACATAAATTAAAACATAAATTAAAACATAAATTAAAACATAAACTTAAACATAAACCTTAACACAAATTTAAACATAAATTTAAACATAAATTTAAACATAAATTTAAACATAAATTTAAACATAAATTTAAACATAAATTTAAACATAAATTTAAACATAAATTTAAACATAAATTCAAACATAAATTTAAACATAAATTTAAACATAAATTTTAACATAAATTTAAACATAAATTTAAACATAAACTTAATCATAAATTTAAACATAAATTAAAACATAAATTTAAACATAAATTTAAACATAAATTAAAACATAAATTTAAACATAAATTTAAACATAAATTTAAACATAAATTTAAACATAAATTTAAACATAAATTTAAACATAAATTTAAACATAAATTTAAACATAAATTTAAACATAAATTTAAACATAAATTTAAACATAAATTAAAACATAAATTTAAACATAAATTTAAACATAAAATTAAACATAAATTTAAACATAAATTTAAACATAAATTAAAACATAAACATAAATTTAAACAAAAATAAAACATAAACTCAAACTTAAACATAAATTAAAACATAAATTTAAACATAAATTAAAACATAAATTTAAACATAAATTTAAACATAAATTTAAACATAAATTTAAACATAAATTTAAACATAAATTAAAACATAAATTAAAACATAAACTTAAACATAAACCTTAACACAAATTTAAACATAAATTTAAACATAAATTTAAACATAAATTTAAACATAAATTTAAACATAAATTTAAACATAAATTTAAACATAAATTTAAACATAAATTTAAACATAAATTCAAACATAAATTTAAACATAAATTTAAACATAAATTTTAACATAAATTTAAACATAAATTTAAACATAAACTTAAACATAAATTTAAACATAAATTAAAACATAAATTTAAACATAAATTTAAACATAAATTAAAACATAAATTTAAACATAAATTTAAACATAAATTTAAACATAAATTTAAACATAAATTTAAACATAAATTTAAACATAAATTTAAACATAAATTTAAACATAAATTTAAACATAAATTTAAACATAAATTTAAACATAAATTTAAACATAAATTTAAACATAAATTTAAACATAAATTAAAACATAAATTTAAACATAAATTTAAACATAAAATTAAACATAAATTTAAACATAAATTTAAACATAAATTAAAACATAAACATAAATTTAAACAAAAATAAAACATAAACTCAAACTTAAACATAAATTAAAACATAAATTTAAACATAAATTAAAACATAAATTTAAACATAAATTTAAACATAAATTTAAACATAAATTTAAACATAAATTTAAACATAAATTAAAACATAAATTAAAACATAAACTTAAACATAAACCTTAACACAAATTTAAACATAAATTTAAACATAAATTTAAACATAAATTTAAACATAAATTTAAACATAAATTTAAACATAAATTTAAACATAAATTTAAACATAAATTTAAACATAAATTTAAACATAAATTTAAACATAAATTCAAACATAAATTTAAACATAAATTTAAACATAAATTTTAACATAAATTTAAACATAAATTTAAACATAAACTTAAACATAAATTTAAACATAAATTAAAACATAAATTTAAACATAAATTTAAACATAAATTTAAACATTAATTTAAACATAAATTTAAACATAAATTTAAACATAAATTTAAACATAAAATTAAACATAAATTTAAACATAAATTAAAACATAAACATAAATTTAAACATAAATTAAAACATAAACTCAAATTTAAACATAAATTTAAACATAAATCAAAACATAAATTAAAACATAAACTTAAACATAAACTTAAACACAAATTTAAACATAAATTTAAACATAAATTTAAACATAAATTTAAACATACATTTAAACATAAACATAAACATAAACATAAACATAAACATAAACATAAACATAAACATAAACATAAACATAAACATAAACATAAACATAAACATAAACATAAACATAAACATAAACATAAACATAAACATAAACATAAACATAAACATAAACATAAACATAAACATAAACATAAACATAAACATAAACATAAACATAAACATAAACATAAACATAAACATAAACATAAACATAAACATAAACATAAACATAAACATAAACATAAACATAAACATAAAACATAAACATAAACATAAACATAAACATAAACATAAACATAAACATAAACATAAACATAAACATAAACATAAACATAAACATAAACATAAACATAAACATAAACATAAACATAAACATAAACATAAACATAAACATAAACATAAACATAAACATAAACATAAACATAAACATAAACATAAACATAAACATAAACATAAACATAAACATAAACATAAACATAAACATAAACATAAACATAAACATAAACATAAACATAAACATAAACATAAACATAAACATAAACATAAACATAAACATAAACATAAACATAAACATAAACATAAACATAAACATAAACATAAACATAAACATAAACATAAACATAAACATAAACATAAACATAAACATAAACATAAACATAAACATAAACATAAACATAAACATAAACATAAACATAAACATAAACATAAACATAAACATAAACATAAACATAAACATAAACATAAACATAAACATAAACATAAACATAAACATAAACATAAACATAAACATAAACATAAACATAAACATAAACATAAACATAAACATAAACATAAACATAAACATAAACATAAACATAAACATAAACATAAACATAAACATAAACATAAACATAAACATAAACATAAACATAAACATAAACATAAACATAAACATAAACATAAACATAAACATAAACATAAACATAAACATAAACATAAACATAAACATAAACATAAACATAAACATAAACATAAACATAAACATAAACATAAACATAAACATAAACATAAACATAAACCTAAACATAAACATAAACATAAACATAAACATAAACATAAACATAAACATAAACATAAACATAAACATAAACATAAACATAAACATAAGCATTAAACATAAACTAAATCATACACCTAAATAAACATATAACAACAACTGCAAATCGACTCGATTTGTATTAAATCGGTCTATTTTGATAATATACGTCTCGATTCGTACCAATAACAATCGGATTAAATTATTTTAATTCAATTCCATCAGTTTTGGATACTTATCGGAAATTTAATGTTTAAATGACTAGATTTGACATTATTTGATGTAATTTGTGTCAAATGATGATTTTCGACTCAATTCTTTTTTACAATTAAAAATAATGTTTATATTTATGTTTATGTTTATGTTTATGTTTATGTTTATGTTTATGTTTATGTTTATGTTTATGTTTATGTTTATGTTTATGTTTATGTTTATGTTTATGTTTATGTTTATGTTTATGTTTATGTTTATGTTTATGTTTATGTTTATGTTTATGTTTATGTTTATGTTTAAATTTATGTTTTAATTTAAGTTTATGTTTTAATTTATGTCTAAATTTATGATTAAATTTAAACATAAATTTAAACATAAATTTAAACATACATTTAAACATAAATTTAAACAAATTTATACATAAATTTAAACATAAATTTAAACATAAAATTAAACATAAATTTAAACATAAATTAAAACATAAACATAAATTTAAACATAAATTAAAACATAAACTCAAATTTAAACATAAATTAAAACATAAATTAAAACATAAACTTAAACATAAACTTAAACACAAATTTAAACATAAATTTAAACATAAATTTAAACATAAATTTAAACATACATTTAAACATAAACATAAACATAAACATAAACATAAACATAAACATAAACATAAACATAAACATAAACATAAACATAAACATAAACATAAACATAAACATAAACATAAACATAAACATAAACATAAACATAAACATAAACATAAACATAAACATAAACATAAACCTAAACATAAACATAAACATAAACATAAACATAAACATAAACATAAACATAAACATAAACATAAACATAAACATAAGCATTAAACATAAACTAAATCATACACCTAAATAAACATATAACAACAACTGCAAATCGACTCGATTTGTATTAAATCGGTCTATTTTGATAATATACGTCTCGATTCGTACCAATAACAATCGGATTAAATTATTTTAATTCAATTCCATCAGTTTTGGATACTTATCGGAAATTTAGTGTTTAAATGACTAGATTTGACATTATTTGATGTAATTAGAGTCAAATGATGATGTTCGACACAATTCCTTTTTACATTTAAAAATAATGTTTATATTTATGTTTATGTTTATGTTTATGTTTATGTTTATGTTTATGTTTATGTTTATGTTTATGTTTATGTTTATGTTTATGTTTATGTTTATGTTTATGTTTATGTTTATGTTTATGTTTATGTTTAAGTTTATGTTTTAATTTAAGTTTATGTTTTAATTTATGTCTAAATTTATGATTAAATTTAAACATAAATTTAAATTTATGTTTAAACATAAATTTAAACATACATTTAAACATAAATTTAAACATAAATTTATACATAAATTTAAACATAAATTTATACATAAATTTAAACATAAATTTAAACATAAAATTAAACATAAATTTAAACATAAATTAAAACATAAACATAAATTAAAACATAAACTCAAATTTAAACATAAGTTTAAACATAAATTTAAACATAAATTTAAACATAAATTTAAACATAAATTAAAACATAAACTTAAAAATAAACTTAAACATAAATTTAAACATAAATTTTATCATAAATTAAAACATAAATTTAAACATAAATTTAAACATAAATTATAACATAAATTTAAACATAAATTTAAACATAAATTAAAACATAAATTAAAACAAAAACTTAAACATAAACTTAAACATAAATTTAAACATAAACATAAACATAAACATAAACATAAACATAAACATAAACATAAACATAAACATAAACATAAACATAAACATAAACATAAACATAAACATAAACATAAACATAAACATAAACATAAACATAAACATAAACATAAACATATACATAAACATAAACATAAACATAAACATAAACATAAGCATTAAACATAAACTAAATCATACACCTAAATAAACATATAACAACAACTGCAAATCGACTCGATTTGTATTAAATCGGTCTATTTTGGTAATAAACGTCTCGATTCTTACCAATAACAATCGGATTAAATTATTTTAATTCAATTCCATCAGTTTTGGATACTTATCGGAAATTTAGTGTTTAAATGACTAGATTTGACATTATTTGATGTAATTAGAGTCAAATGATGATTTTCGACTCAATTCTTTTTTACAATTAAAAATAATGTTTATATTTATGTTTATGTTTATGTTTATGTTTATGTTTATGTTTATGATTATGTTTATGTTTATGTTTATGTTTATGTTTATGTTTATGTTTATGTTTATGTTTATGTTTAAGTTTATGTTTTAATTTAAGTTTATGTTTTAATTTATGTCTAAATTTATGATTAAATTTAAACATAAATTTAAACATAAATTTAAAAATACATTTAAACATAAATTTAAACATAAATTTATACATAAATTTAAACATAAATTTAAACATAAATTTAAACATAAATTAAAACATAAACTTAAACATAAATAAAAACATAAATTAAAACATAAACTTAAACATAAACTTAAACATAAATTTAAACATAAATTTAAACATAAATTTAAACATAAATTTAAACATAAATTTAAACATAAATTAAAACATAAATTTAAACATAAATTTAAACATAAATTAAAACATTAATTTAAACATAAATTAAAACATAAACTTAAACATAAATTTAAACATAAATTTAAACATAAATTTAAACATAAATTTAAACATAAATTAAAACATAAATTTAAACATAAATTTAAACATAAATTTAAACATAAATTTAAACATAAATTTAAACATAAATTAAAACATAAATTTAAACATAAATTTAAACATAAATTTAAACATAAATTTAAACATAAATTTAAACATAAATTAAAACATAAATTTAAACATAAATTTAAACATAAAATTAAACATAAATTTAAACATAAATTTAAACATAAATTAAAACATAAACATTAATTTAAACATAAATTAAAACATAAACTCAAATTTAAACATAAATTTAAACATAAATTTAAACATAAATTAAAACATAAAATAAAACATAAGCTTAAACATAAACTTAAACACAAATTTAAATATAAATTTAAACATAAATTTAAACATAAATTTAAACATAAATTTAAACATAAATTTAAACATAAATTTAAACATTAATTTAAACATAATTTTAAACATAAATTTAAACATAAATTTAAACATTAATTTAAACATAAATTAAAACATAAATTTAAACATAAATTTAAACATAAATTAAAACATAAATTTAAACATAAATTTAAACATAAATTTAAAAATAAATTTAAACATAAATTTAAACATAAATTTAAACATAAATTAAAACATAAATTTAAACATAAATTTAAACATAAATTTAAACATAAATTTAAACATAATTTTAAACATAAATTTAAACATAAATTTAAACATAAATTTAAACATAAATTAAAACATAAATTTAAACATAAATTTAAACATAAAGTTAAACATAAATTTAAACATAAATTAAAACATAAATTTAAACATAAATTTAAACATAAATTTAAACATAAATTTAAACATAAATTAAAACATAAATTTAAACATAAATTTAAACATAAATTTAAACATAAAATTAAACATAAATTTAAACATAAATTTAAACATAAATTAAAACATAAACATAAATTTAAACATAAATTAAAACATAAACTCAAATTTAAACATAAATTTAAACATAAATTTAAACATAAATTAAAACATAAATTAAAACATAAGCTTAAACATAAACTTAAACACAAATTTAAATATAAATTTAAACATAAATTAAACATAAATTTAAACATAAATTTAAACATAATTTTAAACATAAATTTAAACATAAATTTAAACATTAATTTAAACATAAATTAAAACATAAATTTAAACATAAATTTAAACATAAATTAAAACATAAATTTAAACATAAATTTAAACATAAATTTAAAAATAAATTTAAACATAAATTTAAACATAAATTTAAACATAAAATTAAACATAAATTTAAACATAAATTTAAACATAAATTTAAACATAAATTTAAACATAAAATTAAACATAAATTTAAACATAAATTTAAACATAAATTAAAACATAAACATAAATTTAAACATAAATTAAAACATAAACTCAAATTTAAACATAAATTTAAACATAAATTTAAACATAAATTTAAACATAAATTTAAACATAAATTAAAACATAAACTTAAAAATAAACTTAAACATAAATTTAAACATAAATTTTATCATAAATTAAAACATAAATTTAAACATAAATTTAAACATAAATTTAAACATAAATTTAAACATAAATTTAAACATAAATTTAAACATAAATTAAAACATAAACTTAAATTAAAACATAAATTAAAACAAAAACTTAAACATAAACTTAAACATAAATTTAAACATAAACATAAACATAAACATAAACATAAACATAAACATAAACATAAACATAAACATAAACATAAACATAAACATAAACATAAACATAAACATAAACATAAACATAAACATAAACATAAACATAAACATAAACATAAACATAAACATAAACATAAACATAAACATAAACATAAACATAAACATAAACATAAACATAAACATAAACATAAACATAAACATAAACATAAACATAAACATAAACATAAACATAAACATAAACATAAACATAAACATAAACATAAACATAAACATAAACATAAACATAAACATAAACATAAACATAAACATAAACATAAACATAAACATAAACATAAACATAAACATAAACATAAACATAAACATAAACATAAACATAAACATAAACATAAACATAAACATAAACATAAACATAAACATAAACATAAACATAAACATAAACATAAACATAAACATAAACATAAACATAAACATAAACATAAACCTAAACATAAACATAAACATAAACATAAACATAAACATAAACATAAACATAAACATAAACATAAACATAAACATAAACATAAACTTAAACATAAACTTAAACATAAATAAAAACATAAATTAAAACATAAACTTAAATTTAAACATAAATTAAAACATAAATTTAAACATAAATTTAAACATAAATTTAAACATAAAATTAAACATAAATTTAAACATAAATTTAAACATAAATTTAAACATAAATTAAAACATAAACTCAAATTTAAACATAAATTTAAACATAAATTTAAACATAAATTTAAACATAAATTAAAACATAAACTTAAAAATAAACTTAAACATAAATTTAAACATAAATTTTATCATAAATTATAACATAAATTTAAACATAAATTTAAACATAAATTTAAACATAAATTTAAACATAAATTTAAACATAAATTAAAATAAACTTAAATTAAAACATAAATTAAAACAAAAACTTAAACATAAACTTAAACATAAATTTAAACATAAACATAAACATAAACATAAACATTAACATAAACATAAACATAAACATAAACATAAACATAAACATGAACATAAACATAAACATAAACATAAACATAAACATAAACATAAACATAAACATAAACATAAACATAAACATAAACATAAACATAAACATAAACTTAAACATAAATAAAAACATAAATTAAAACATAAACTTAAACATAAACTTAAACATAAATTTAAACATAAATTTAAACATAAATTTAAACATAAATTTAAACATAAATTTAAACATAAATTAAAACATAAATTTTAACATAAATTTAAACATAAATTAAAACATAAATTTAAACATAAATTAAAACATAAACTTAAACATAAATTTAAACATAAATTTAAACATAAATTTAAACATAAATTTAAACATAAATTAAAACATAAATTTAAACATAAATTTAAACATAAATTTAAACATAAATTTAAACATAATTTTAAACATAAATTTAAACATAAATTTAAACATAAATTAAAACATAAATTTAAACATAAATTTAAACATAAATTTAAAAATAAATTTAAACATAAATTTAAACATAAATTTAAACATAAAATTAAACATAAATTTAAACATAAATTTAAACATAAATTAAAACATAAATTTAAACATAAATTTAAACATAAATTTAAACATAAAATTAAACATAAATTTAAACATAAATTTAAACATAAATTAAAACATAAACATAAATTAAAACATAAACTCAAATTTAAACATAAATTTAAACATAAATTTAAACATAAATTTAAACATAAATTTAAACATAAATTAAAACATAAACTTAAAAATAAACTTAAACATAAATTTAAACATAAATTTTATCATAAATTAAAACATAAATTTAAACATAAATTTAAACATAAATTTAAACATAAATTTAAACATAAATTTAAACATAAATTTAAACATAAATTAAAACATAAACTTAATTTAAAACATAAATTAAAACAAAAACTTAAACATAAACATAAACATAAACATAAACATAAACATAAACATAAACATAAACATAAACATAAACATAAACATAAACATAAACATAAACATAAACATAAACATAAACATAAACATAAACATAAACATAAACATAAACATAAACATAAACATAAACATAAACATAAACATAAACATAAACATAAACATAAACATAAACATAAACATAAACATAAACATAAACATAAACATAAACATAAACATAAACATAAACATAAACATAAACATAAACATAAACATAAACATAAACATAAACATAAACATAAACATAAACATAAACATAAACATAAACATAAACATAAACATAAACATAAACATAAACATAAACATAAACATAAACTAAATCATACACCTAAATAAACATATAACAACAACTGCAAATCGACTCGATTTGTATTAAATCGGTCTATTTTGATAATAAACGTCTCGATTCGTACCAATAACAATCGGATTAAATTATTTTAATTCAATTCCATCAGTTTTGGATACTTATCGGAAATTTAGTGTTTAAATGACTAGATTTGACATTATTTGATGTAATTAGAGTCAAATGATGATTTTCGACTCAATTCTTTTTTACAATTAAAAATAATGTTTATATTTATGTTTATGTTTATGTTTATGTTTATGTTTATGTTTATGTTTATGTTTATGTTTATGTTTATGTTTATGTTTATGTTTATGTTTATGTTTATGTTTATGTTTATGTTTATGTTTATGTTTATGTTTAAGTTTATGTTTTAATTTAAGTTTATGTTTTAATTTATGTCTAAATTTATGATTAAATTTAAACATAAATTTAAACATAAATTTAAACATACATTTAAACATAAATTTAAACATAAATTTATACATAAATTTAAACATAAATTTAAACATAAATTAAAACATAAATTTAAACATAAATTAAAACATAAACATAAATTTAAACATAAATTAAAACATAAACTCAAATTAAAACATAAATTTAAACATAAATTTAAACATAAATTTAAAAATAAATTTAAACATAAATTTAAACATAAATTTAAACATAAAATTAAACATAAATTTAAACATAAATTTAAACATAAATTAAAACATAAATTTAAACATAAATTTAAACATAAATTTAAACATAAAATTAAACATAAATTTAAACATAAATTTAAACATAAAATTAAACATAAATTTAAACATAAATTTAAACATAAATTAAAACATAAACATAAATTTAAACATAAATTAAAACATAAACTCAAATTTAAACATAAATTTAAACATAAATTTAAACATAAATTTAAACATAAATTTAAACATAAATTTAAACATAAATTTAAACATAAATTAAAACATAAACTTAAAAATAAACTTAAACATAAATTTAAACATAAATTTTATCATAAATTAAAACATAAATTTAAACATAAATTTAAACATAAATTTAAACATAAATTTAAACATAAATTAAAACATAAACTTAAATTTAAACATAAATTAAAACAAAAACTTAAACATAAACTTAAACATAAATTTAAACATAAACATAAACATAAACATAAACATAAACATAAACATAAACATAAACATAAACATAAACATAAACATAAACATAAACATAAACATAAACATAAACATAAACATAAACATAAACATAAACATAAACATAAACATAAACATAAACATAAACATAAACATAAACATAAACATAAACATAAACATAAACATAAACATAAACATAAACATAAACATAAACATAAACATAAACATAAACATAAACATAAACATAAACATAAACATAAACATAAACATAAACATAAACATAAACATAAACATAAACATAAACATAAACATAAACATAAACATAAACATAAACATAAACATAAACATAAACATAAACTAAATCATACACCTAAATAAACATATAACAACAACTGCAAATCGACTCGATTTGTATTAAATCGGTCTATTTTGATAATAAACGTCTCGATTCGTACCAATAACAATCGGATTAAATTATTTTAATTCAATTCCATCAGTTTTGGATACTTATCGGAAATTTAGTGTTTAAATGACTAGATTTGACATTATTTGATGTAATTAGAGTCAAATGATGATTTTCGACTCAATTCTTTTTTACAATTAAAAATAATGTTTATATTTATGTTTATGTTTATGTTTATGTTTATGTTTATGTTTATGTTTATGTTTATGTTTATGTTTATGTTTATGTTTATGTTTATGTTTATGTTTATGTTTATGTTTATGTTTATGTTTAAGTTTATGTTTTAATTTAAGTTTATGTTTTAATTTATGTCTAAATTTATGATTAAATTTAAACATAAATTTAAACATAAATTTAAACATACATTTAAACATAAATTTAAACATAAATTTATACATAAATTTAAACATAAATTTAAACATAAATTAAAACATAAATTTAAACATAAATTAAAACATAAACATAAATTTAAACATAAATTAAAACATAAACTCAAATTAAAACATAAATTTAAACATAAATTTAAACATAAATTTAAAAATAAATTTAAACATAAATTTAAACATAAATTTAAACATAAAATTAAACATAAATTTAAACATAAATTTAAACATAAATTAAAACATAAATTTAAACATAATTTTAAACATAAATTTAAACATAAAATTAAACATAAATTTAAACATAAATTTAAACATAAAATTAAACATAAATTTAAACATAAATTTAAACATAAATTAAAACATAAACATAAATTTAAACATAAATTAAAACATAAACTCAAATTTAAACATAAATTTAAACATAAATTTAAACATAAATTTAAACATAAATTTAAACATAAATTTAAACATAAATTTAAACATAAATTTAAACATAAATTAAAACATAAACTTAAAAATAAACTTAAACATAAATTTAAACATAAATTTTATCATAAATTAAAACATAAATTTAAACATAAATTTAAACATAAATTTAAACATAAATTTAAACATAAATTTAAACATAAATTTAAACATAAATTAAAACATAAACTTAAATTTAAACATAAATTAAAACAAAAACTTAAACATAAACTTAAACATAAATTTAAACATAAACATAAACATAAACATAAACATAAACATAAACATAAACATAAACATAAACATAAACATAAACATAAACATAAACATAAACATAAACATAAACATAAACATAAACATAAACATAAACATAAACATAAACATAAACATAAACATAAACATAAACATAAACATAAACATAAACATAAACATAAACATAAACATAAACATAAACATAAACATAAACATAAACATAAACATAAACATAAACATAAACATAAACATAAACATAAACATAAACATAAACATAAACATAAACATAAACATAAACATAAACATAAACATAAACATAAACATAAACATAAACATAAACATAAACATAAACATAAACATAAACATAAACATAAACATAAACATAAACATAAACATAAACATAAACATAAACATAAACATAAACATAAACATAAACATAAACATAAACATAAACATAAACATAAACATAAACATAAACATAAACATAAACATAAACATAAACATAAACATAAACATAAACTAAATCATACACCTAAATAAACATATAACAACAACTGCAAATCGACTCGATTTGTATTAAATCGGTCTATTTTGATAATAAACGTCTCGATTCGTACCAATAACAATCGGATTAAATTATTTTAATTCAATTCCATCAGTTTTGGATACTTATCGGAAATTTAGTGTTTAAATGACTAGATTTGACATTATTTGATGTAATTAGAGTCAAATGATGATTTTCGACTCAATTCTTTTTTACAATTAAAAATAATGTTTATATTTATGTTTATGTTTATGTTTATGTTTATGTTTATGTTTATGTTTATGTTTATGTTTATGTTTATGTTTATGTTTATGTTTATGTTTATGTTTATGTTTATGTTTATGTTTAAGTTTATGTTTTAATTTAAGTTTATGTTTTAATTTATGTCTAAATTTATGATTAAATTTAAACATAAATTTAAACATAAATTTAAACATACATTTAAACATAAATTTAAACATAAATTTATACATAAATTTAAACATAAATTTAAACATAAATTAAAACATAAATTTAAACATAAATTAAAACATAAACATAAATTTAAACATAAATTAAAACATAAACTCAAATTAAAACATAAATTTAAACATAAATTTAAACATAAATTTAAAAATAAATTTAAACATAAATTTAAACATAAATTTAAACATAAAATTAAACATAAATTTAAACATAAATTTAAACATAAATTAAAACATAAATTTAAACATAAATTTAAACATAAATTTAAACATAAAATTAAACATAAATTTAAACATAAATTTAAACATAAATTAAAACATAAACATAAATTTAAACATAAATTAAAACATAAACTCAAATTTAAACATAAATTTAAACATAAATTTAAACATAAATTTAAACATAAATTTAAACATAAATTTAAACATAAATTTAAACATAAATTAAAACATAAACTTAAAAATAAACTTAAACATAAATTTAAACATAAATTTTATCATAAATTAAAACATAAATTTAAACATAAATTTAAACATAAATTTAAACATAAATTTAAACATAAATTTAAACATAAATTTAAACATAAATTAAAACATAAACTTAAATTAAAACATAAATTAAAACAAAAACTTAAACATAAACTTAAACATAAATTTAAACATAAACATAAACATAAACATAAACATAAACATAAACATAAACATAAACATAAACATAAACATAAACATAAACATAAACATAAACATAAACATAAACATAAACATAAACATAAACATAAACATAAACATAAACATAAACATAAACATAAACATAAACATAAACATAAACATAAACATAAACATAAACATAAACATAAACATAAACATAAACATAAACATAAACATAAACATAAACATAAACATAAACATAAACATAAACATAAACATAAACATAAACATAAACATAAACATAAACATAAACATAAACTTAAACATAAATAAAAACATAAATTAAAACATAAACTTAAATTTAAACATAAATTAAAACATAAATTTAAACATAAATTTAAACATAAATTTAAACATAAATTTAAACATAAATTAAAACATAAACTTAAAAATAAACTTAAACATAAATTTAAACATAAATTTTATCATAAATTAAAACATAAATTTAAACATAAATTTAAACATAAATTTAAACATAAATTTAAACATAAATTAAAACATAAACTTAAATTAAAACATAAATTAAAACAAAAACTTAAACATAAACTTAAACATAAATTTAAACATAAACATAAACATAAACATAAACATAAACATAAACATAAACATAAACATAAACATAAACATAAACATAAACATAAACATAAACATAAACATAAACATAAACATAAACATAAACATAAACATAAACATAAACATAAACATAAACATAAACATAAACATAAACATAAACATAAACATAAACATAAACATAAACATAAACATAAACATAAACATAAACATAAACATAAACATAAACATAAACATAAACATAAACATAAACATAAACATAAACATAAACATAAACATAAACATAAACTTAAACATAAATAAAAACATAAATTAAAACATAAACTTAAATTTAAACATAAATTAAAACATAAATTTAAACATAAATTTAAACATAAATTTAAACATAAATTTAAACATAAATTAAAACATAAACTTAAAAATAAACTTAAACATAAATTTAAACATAAATTTTATCATAAATTAAAACATAAATTTAAACATAAATTTAAACATAAATTTAAACATAAATTTAAACATAAATTAAAACATAAACTTAAATTAAAACATAAATTAAAACAAAAACTTAAACATAAACTTAAACATAAATTTAAACATAAACATAAACATAAACATAAACATAAACATAAACATAAACATAAACATAAACATAAACATAAACATAAACATAAACATAAACATAAACATAAACATAAACATAAACATAAACATAAACATAAACATAAACATAAACATAAACATAAACATAAACATAAACATAAACATAAACATAAACATAAACATAAACATAAACATAAACATAAACATAAACATAAACATAAACATAAACATAAACATAAACATAAACATAAACATAAACATAAACATAAACATAAACATAAACATAAACATAAACATAAACATAAACATAAACATAAACATAAACATAAACATAAACATAAACATAAACATAAACATAAACATAAACATAAACATAAACATAAACATAAACATAAACATAAACATAAACATAAACATAAACATAAACCTAAACATAAACATAAACATAAACATAAACATAAACATAAACATAAACATAAACATAAACATAAACATAAACATAAACATAAACTTAAACATAAACTTAAACATAAATAAAAACATAAATTAAAACATAAACTTAAATTTAAACATAAATTAAAACATAAATTTAAACATAAATTTAAACATAAATTTAAACATAAAATTAAACATAAATTTAAACATAAATTTAAACATAAATTTAAACATAAATTAAAACATAAACTCAAATTTAAACATAAATTTAAACATAAATTTAAACATAAATTTAAACATAAATTAAAACATAAACTTAAAAATAAACTTAAACATAAATTTAAACATAAATTTTATCATAAATTAAAACATAAATTTAAACATAAATTTAAACATAAATTTAAACATAAATTTAAACATAAATTTAAACATAAATTAAAATAAACTTAAATTAAAACATAAATTAAAACAAAAACTTAAACATAAACTTAAACATAAATTTAAACATAAACATAAACATAAACATAAACATTAACATAAACATAAACATAAACATAAACATAAACATAAACATGAACATAAACATAAACATAAACATAAACATAAACATAAACATAAACATAAACATAAACATAAACATAAACATAAACATAAACATAAACTTAAACATAAATAAAAACATAAATTAAAACATAAACTTAAACATAAACTTAAACATAAATTTAAACATAAATTTAAACATAAATTTAAACATAAATTTAAACATAAATTTAAACATAAATTAAAACATAAATTTTAACATAAATTTAAACATAAATTAAAACATAAATTTAAACATAAATTAAAACATAAACTTAAACATAAATTTAAACATAAATTAAAACATAAACTTAAAAATAAACTTAAACATAAATTTAAACATAAATTTTATCATAAATTAAAACATAAATTTAAACATAAATTTAAACATAAATTTAAACATAAATTTAAACATAAATTTAAACATAAATTAAAACATAAACTTAAATTTAAACATAAATTAAAACAAAAACTTAAACATAAACTTAAACATAAATTTAAACATAAACATAAACATAAACATAAACATAAACATAAACATAAACATAAACATAAACATAAACATAAACATAAACATAAACATAAACATAAACATAAACATAAACATAAACATAAACATAAACATAAACATAAACATAAACATAAACATAAACATAAACATAAACATAAACATAAACATAAACATAAACATAAACATAAACATAAACATAAACATAAACATAAACATAAACATAAACATAAACATAAACATAAACATAAACATAAACATAAACATAAACATAAACATAAACATAAACATAAACATAAACATAAACATAAACATAAACATAAACATAAACATAAACATAAACATAAACATAAACATAAACATAAACATAAACATAAACATAAACATAAACATAAACATAAACATAAACATAAACATAAACATAAACATAAACATAAACATAAACATAAACATAAACATAAACATAAACATAAACATAAACATAAACATAAACATAAACATAAACATAAACATAAACTAAATCATACACCTAAATAAACATATAACAACAACTGCAAATCGACTCGATTTGTATTAAATCGGTCTATTTTGATAATAAACGTCTCGATTCGTACCAATAACAATCGGATTAAATTATTTTAATTCAATTCCATCAGTTTTGGATACTTATCGGAAATTTAGTGTTTAAATGACTAGATTTGACATTATTTGATGTAATTAGAGTCAAATGATGATTTTCGACTCAATTCTTTTTTACAATTAAAAATAATGTTTATATTTATGTTTATGTTTATGTTTATGTTTATGTTTATGTTTATGTTTATGTTTATGTTTATGTTTATGTTTATGTTTATGTTTATGTTTATGTTTATGTTTATGTTTATGTTTATGTTTAAGTTTATGTTTTAATTTAAGTTTATGTTTTAATTTATGTCTAAATTTATGATTAAATTTAAACATAAATTTAAACATAAATTTAAACATACATTTAAACATAAATTTAAACATAAATTTATACATAAATTTAAACATAAATTTAAACATAAATTAAAACATAAATTTAAACATAAATTAAAACATAAACATAAATTTAAACATAAATTAAAACATAAACTCAAATTAAAACATAAATTTAAACATAAATTTAAACATAAATTTAAAAATAAATTTAAACATAAATTTAAACATAAATTTAAACATAAAATTAAACATAAATTTAAACATAAATTTAAACATAAATTAAAACATAAATTTAAACATAAATTTAAACATAAATTTAAACATAAAATTAAACATAAATTTAAACATAAATTTAAACATAAATTAAAACATAAACATAAATTTAAACATAAATTAAAACATAAACTCAAATTTAAACATAAATTTAAACATAAATTTAAACATAAATTTAAACATAAATTTAAACATAAATTTAAACATAAATTTAAACATAAATTAAAACATAAACTTAAAAATAAACTTAAACATAAATTTAAACATAAATTTTATCATAAATTAAAACATAAATTTAAACATAAATTTAAACATAAATTTAAACATAAATTTAAACATAAATTTAAACATAAATTTAAACATAAATTAAAACATAAACTTAAATTAAAACATAAATTAAAACAAAAACTTAAACATAAACTTAAACATAAATTTAAACATAAACATAAACATAAACATAAACATAAACATAAACATAAACATAAACATAAACATAAACATAAACATAAACATAAACATAAACATAAACATAAACATAAACATAAACATAAACATAAACATAAACATAAACATAAACATAAACATAAACATAAACATAAACATAAACATAAACATAAACATAAACATAAACATAAACATAAACATAAACATAAACATAAACATAAACATAAACATAAACATAAACATAAACATAAACATAAACATAAACATAAACATAAACATAAACATAAACTTAAACATAAATAAAAACATAAATTAAAACATAAACTTAAATTTAAACATAAATTAAAACATAAATTTAAACATAAATTTAAACATAAATTTAAACATAAATTTAAACATAAATTAAAACATAAACTTAAAAATAAACTTAAACATAAATTTAAACATAAATTTTATCATAAATTAAAACATAAATTTAAACATAAATTTAAACATAAATTTAAACATAAATTTAAACATAAATTAAAACATAAACTTAAATTAAAACATAAATTAAAACAAAAACTTAAACATAAACTTAAACATAAATTTAAACATAAACATAAACATAAACATAAACATAAACATAAACATAAACATAAACATAAACATAAACATAAACATAAACATAAACATAAACATAAACATAAACATAAACATAAACATAAACATAAACATAAACATAAACATAAACATAAACATAAACATAAACATAAACATAAACATAAACATAAACATAAACATAAACATAAACATAAACATAAACATAAACATAAACATAAACATAAACATAAACATAAACATAAACATAAACATAAACATAAACATAAACATAAACATAAACATAAACATAAACATAAACTTAAACATAAATAAAAACATAAATTAAAACATAAACTTAAATTTAAACATAAATTAAAACATAAATTTAAACATAAATTTAAACATAAATTTAAACATAAATTTAAACATAAATTAAAACATAAACTTAAAAATAAACTTAAACATAAATTTAAACATAAATTTTATCATAAATTAAAACATAAATTTAAACATAAATTTAAACATAAATTTAAACATAAATTTAAACATAAATTAAAACATAAACTTAAATTAAAACATAAATTAAAACAAAAACTTAAACATAAACTTAAACATAAATTTAAACATAAACATAAACATAAACATAAACATAAACATAAACATAAACATAAACATAAACATAAACATAAACATAAACATAAACATAAACATAAACATAAACATAAACATAAACATAAACATAAACATAAACATAAACATAAACATAAACATAAACATAAACATAAACATAAACATAAACATAAACATAAACATAAACATAAACATAAACATAAACATAAACATAAACATAAACATAAACATAAACATAAACATAAACATAAACATAAACATAAACATAAACATAAACATAAACATAAACATAAACATAAACATAAACATAAACATAAACATAAACATAAACATAAACATAAACATAAACATAAACATAAACATAAACATAAACATAAACATAAACATAAACATAAACATAAACATAAACCTAAACATAAACATAAACATAAACATAAACATAAACATAAACATAAACATAAACATAAACATAAACATAAACATAAACATAAACTTAAACATAAACTTAAACATAAATAAAAACATAAATTAAAACATAAACTTAAATTTAAACATAAATTAAAACATAAATTTAAACATAAATTTAAACATAAATTTAAACATAAAATTAAACATAAATTTAAACATAAATTTAAACATAAATTTAAACATAAATTAAAACATAAACTCAAATTTAAACATAAATTTAAACATAAATTTAAACATAAATTTAAACATAAATTAAAACATAAACTTAAAAATAAACTTAAACATAAATTTAAACATAAATTTTATCATAAATTAAAACATAAATTTAAACATAAATTTAAACATAAATTTAAACATAAATTTAAACATAAATTTAAACATAAATTAAAATAAACTTAAATTAAAACATAAATTAAAACAAAAACTTAAACATAAACTTAAACATAAATTTAAACATAAACATAAACATAAACATAAACATTAACATAAACATAAACATAAACATAAACATAAACATAAACATGAACATAAACATAAACATAAACATAAACATAAACATAAACATAAACATAAACATAAACATAAACATAAACATAAACATAAACATAAACTTAAACATAAATAAAAACATAAATTAAAACATAAACTTAAACATAAACTTAAACATAAATTTAAACATAAATTTAAACATAAATTTAAACATAAATTTAAACATAAATTTAAACATAAATTAAAACATAAATTTTAACATAAATTTAAACATAAATTAAAACATAAATTTAAACATAAATTAAAACATAAACTTAAACATAAATTTAAACATAAATTTAAACATAAATTTAAACATAAATTTAAACATAAATTTAAATTAAAACATAAATTTAAACATAAATTTAAACATAAATTTAAACATAAATTTAAACATAATTTTAAACATAAATTTAAACATAAATTTAAACATAAATTAAAACATAAATTTAAACATAAATTTAAACATAAATTTAAAAATAAATTTAAACATAAATTTAAACATAAATTTAAACATAAAATTAAACATAAATTTAAACATAAATTTAAACATAAATTAAAACATAAATTTAAACATAAATTTAAACATAAATTTAAACATAAAATTAAACATAAATTTAAACATAAATTTAAACATAAATTAAAACATAAACATAAATTTAAACATAAATTAAAACATAAACTCAAATTTAAACATAAATTTAAACATAAATTTAAACATAAATTTAAACATAAATTTAAACATTAATTAAAACATAAACTTAAAAATAAACTTAAACATAAATTTAAACATAAATTTTATCATAAATTAAAACATAAATTAAAACATAAATTTAAACATAAATTTAAACATAAATTTAAACATAAATTTAAACATAAATTTAAACATAAATTAAAACATAAACTTAAATTAAAACATAAATTAAAACAAAAACTTAAACATAAACTTAAACATAAATTTAAACATAAACATAAACATAAACATAAACATAAACATAAACATAAACATAAACATAAACATAAACATAAACATAAACATAAACATAAACATAAACATAAACATAAACATAAACATAAACATAAACATAAACATAAACATAAACATAAACATAAACATAAACATAAACATAAACATAAACATAAACATAAACATAAACATAAACATAAACATAAACATAAACATAAACATAAACATAAACATAAACATAAACATAAACATAAACATAAACATAAACATAAACATAAACATAAACATAAACATAAACATAAACATAAACATAAACATAAACATAAACATAAACATAAACATAAACATAAACATAAACATAAACATAAACATAAACATAAACATAAACATAAACTAAATCATACACCTAAATAAACATATAACAACAACTGCAAATCGACTCGATTTGTATTAAATCGGTCTATTTTGATAATAAACGTCTCGATTCGTACCAATAACAATCGGATTAAATTATTTTAATTCAATTCCATCAGTTTTGGATACTTATCGGAAATTTAGTGTTTAAATGACTAGATTTGACATTATTTGATGTAATTAGAGTCAAATGATGATTTTCGACTCAATTCTTTTTTACAATTAAAAATAATGTTTATATTTATGTTTATGTTTATGTTTATGTTTATGTTTATGTTTATGTTTATGTTTATGTTTATGTTTATGTTTATGTTTATGTTTATGTTTATGTTTATGTTTATGTTTATGTTTATGTTTATGTTTAAGTTTATGTTTTAATTTAAGTTTATGTTTTAATTTATGTCTAAATTTATGATTAAATTTAAACATAAATTTAAACATAAATTTAAACATACATTTAAACATAAATTTAAACATAAATTTATACATAAATTTAAACATAAATTTAAACATAAATTAAAACATAAATTTAAACATAAATTAAAACATAAACATAAATTTAAACATAAATTAAAACATAAACTCAAATTAAAACATAAATTTAAACATAAATTTAAACATAAATTTAAAAATAAATTTAAACATAAATTTAAACATAAATTTAAACATAAAATTAAACATAAATTTAAACATAAATTTAAACATAAATTAAAACATAAATTTAAACATAAATTTAAACATAAATTTAAACATAAAATTAAACATAAATTTAAACATAAATTTAAACATAAATTAAAACATAAACATAAATTTAAACATAAATTAAAACATAAACTCAAATTTAAACATAAATTTAAACATAAATTTAAACATAAATTTAAACATAAATTTAAACATAAATTTAAACATAAACATAAACATAAACATAAACATAAACATAAACATAAACATAAACATAAACATAAACATAAACATAAACATAAACATAAACATAAACATAAACATAAACATAAACATAAACATAAACATAAACATAAACATAAACATAAACATAAACATAAACATAAACATAAACATAAACCTAAACATAAACATAAACATAAACATAAACATAAACATAAACATAAACATAAACATAAACATAAACATAAACATAAACTTAAACATAAACTTAAACATAAATAAAAACATAAATTAAAACATAAACTTAAATTTAAACATAAATTAAAACATAAATTTAAACATAAATTTAAACATAAATTTAAACATAAAATTAAACATAAATTTAAACATAAATTTAAACATAAATTTAAACATAAATTAAAACATAAACTCAAATTTAAACATAAATTTAAACATAAATTTAAACATAAATTTAAACATAAATTAAAACATAAACTTAAAAATAAACTTAAACATAAATTTAAACATAAATTTTATCATAAATTAAAACATAAATTTAAACATAAATTTAAACATAAATTTAAACATAAATTTAAACATAAATTTAAACATAAATTAAAATAAACTTAAATTAAAACATAAATTAAAACAAAAACTTAAACATAAACTTAAACATAAATTTAAACATAAACATAAACATAAACATAAACATTAACATAAACATAAACATAAACATAAACATAAACATAAACATAAACATAAACATAAACATAAACATAAACATAAACATAAACATAAACATAAACATAAACATAAACATAAACATAAACATAAACATAAACTTAAACATAAATAAAAACATAAATTAAAACATAAACTTAAACATAAACTTAAACATAAATTTAAACATAAATTTAAACATAAATTTAAACATAAATTTAAACATAAATTTAAACATAAATTAAAACATAAATTTTAACATAAATTTAAACATAAATTAAAACATAAATTTAAACATAAATTAAAACATAAACTTAAACATAAATTTAAACATAAATTTAAACATAAATTTAAACATAAATTTAAACATAAATTAAAACATAAATTTAAACATAAATTTAAACATAAATTTAAACATAAATTTAAACATAATTTTAAACATAAATTTAAACATAAATTTAAACATAAATTAAAACATAAATTTAAACATAAATTTAAACATAAATTTAAAAATAAATTTAAACATAAATTTAAACATAAATTTAAACATAAAATTAAACATAAATTTAAACATAAATTTAAACATAAATTAAAACATAAATTTAAACATAAATTTAAACATAAATTTAAACATAAAATTAAACATAAATTTAAACATAAATTTAAACATAAATTAAAACATAAACATAAATTTAAACATAAATTAAAACATAAACTCAAATTTAAACATAAATTTAAACATAAATTTAAACATAAATTTAAACATAAATTTAAACATAAATTTAAACATAAATTTAAACATAAATTAAAACATAAACTTAAAAATAAACTTAAACATAAATTTAAACATAAATTTTATCATAAATTAAAACATAAATTTAAACATAAATTTAAACATAAATTTAAACATAAATTTAAACATAAATTTAAATATAAATTTAAACATAAATTAAAACATAAACTTAAATTAAAACATAAATTAAAACAAAAACTTAAACATAAACTTAAACATAAATTTAAACATAAACATAAACATAAACATAAACATAAACATAAACATAAACATAAACATAAACATAAACATAAACATAAACATAAACATAAACATAAACATAAACATAAACATAAACATAAACATAAACATAAACATAAACATAAACATAAACATAAACATAAACATAAACATAAACATAAACATAAACATAAACATAAACATAAACATAAACATAAACATAAACATAAACATAAACATAAACATAAACATAAACATAAACATAAACATAAACATAAACATAAACATAAACATAAACATAAACATAAACATAAACATAAACATAAACATAAACATAAACATAAACATAAACATAAACATAAACATAAACATAAACATAAACATAAACATAAACATAAACATAAACATAAACATAAACATAAACATAAACATAAACATAAACATAAACATAAACATAAACATAAACATAAACATAAACATAAACATAAACATAAACATAAACATAAACATAAACATAAACATAAACATAAACATAAACATAAACATAAACATAAACTAAATCATACACCTAAATAAACATATAACAACAACTGCAAATCGACTCGATTTGTATTAAATCGGTCTATTTTGATAATAAACGTCTCGATTCGTACCAATAACAATCGGATTAAATTATTTTAATTCAATTCCATCAGTTTTGGATACTTATCGGAAATTTAGTGTTTAAATGACTAGATTTGACATTATTTGATGTAATTAGAGTCAAATGATGATTTTCGACTCAATTCTTTTTTACAATTAAAAATAATGTTTATATTTATGTTTATGTTTATGTTTATGTTTATGTTTATGTTTATGTTTATGTTTATGTTTATGTTTATGTTTATGTTTATGTTTATGTTTATGTTTATGTTTATGTTTATGTTTATGTTTAAGTTTATGTTTTAATTTAAGTTTATGTTTTAATTTATGTCTAAATTTATGATTAAATTTAAACATAAATTTAAACATAAATTTAAACATACATTTAAACATAAATTTAAACATAAATTTATACATAAATTTAAACATAAATTTAAACATAAATTAAAACATAAATTTAAACATAAATTAAAACATAAACATAAATTTAAACATAAATTAAAACATAAACTCAAATTAAAACATAAATTTAAACATAAATTTAAACATAAATTTAAAAATAAATTTAAACATAAATTTAAACATAAATTTAAACAAAAAATTAAACATAAATTTAAACATAAATTTAAACATAAATTAAAACATAAATTTAAACATAAATTTAAACATAAATTTAAACATAAAATTAAACATAAATTTAAACATAAATTTAAACATAAATTAAAACATAAACATAAATTTAAACATAAATTAAAACATAAACTCAAATTTAAACATAAATTTAAACATAAATTTAAACATAAATTTAAACATAAATTTAAACATAAATTTAAACATAAATTTAAACATAAATTAAAACATAAACTTAAAAATAAACTTAAACATAAATTTAAACATAAATTTTATCATAAATTAAAACATAAATTTAAACATAAATTTAAACATAAATTTAAACATAAATTTAAACATAAATTTAAACATAAATTTAAACATAAATTTAAACATAAATTTAAACATAAATTAAAACATAAACTTAAATTAAAACATAAATTAAAACAAAAACTTAAACATAAACTTAAACATAAATTTAAACATAAACATAAACATAAACATAAACATAAACATAAACATAAACATAAACATAAACATAAACATAAACATAAACATAAACATAAACATAAACATAAACATAAACATAAACATAAACATAAACATAAACATAAACATAAACATAAACATAAACATAAACATAAACATAAACATAAACATAAACATAAACATAAACATAAACATAAACATAAACATAAACATAAACATAAACATAAACATAAACATAAACATAAACATAAACATAAACATAAACATAAACATAAACATAAACATAAACATAAACATAAACATAAACATAAACATAAACATAAACATAAACATAAACATAAACATAAACATAAACATAAACATAAACATAAACATAAACATAAACATAAACATAAACATAAACATAAACCTAAACATAAACATAAACATAAACTTAAACATAAACTTAAACATAAATAAAAACATAAATTAAAACATAAACTTAAACATAAACTTAAATTTAAACATAAATTAAAACATAAATTTAAACATAAATTTAAACATAAATTTAAACATAAATTTAAACATAAAATTAAACATAAATTTAAACATAAATTTAAACATAAATTAAAACATAAACATAAATTTAAACATAAATTAAAACATAAACTCAAATTTAAACATAAATTTAAACATAAATTTAAACATAAATTTAAACATAAATTTAAACATAAATTAAAACATAAACTTAAAAATAAACTTAAACATAAATTTAAACATAAATTTTATCATAAATTAAAACATAAATTTAAACATAAATTTAAACATAAATTTAAACATAAATTTAAACATAAATTTAAACATAAATTTAAACATAAATTTAAACATAAATTTAAACATAAATTAAAATAAACTTAAATTAAAACATAAATTAAAACAAAAACTTAAACATAAACTTAAACATAAATTTAAACATAAACATAAACATAAACATAAACATAAACATAAACATAAACATAAACATAAACATAAACATAAACATAAACATAAACATAAACATAAACATAAACATAAACATAAACATAAACATAAACATAAACATAAACATAAACATAAACATAAACATAAACATAAACATAAACATAAACATAAACATAAACATAAACATAAACATAAACATAAACATAAACATAAACATAAACATAAACATAAACATAAACATAAACATAAACATAAACATAAACATAAACATAAACATAAACATAAACATAAACATAAACATAAACATAAACATAAACATAAACATAAACATAAACATAAACATAAACATAAACATAAACTTAAACATAAATAAAAACATAAATTAAAACATAAACTTAAACATAAACTTAAACATAAATTTAAACATAAATTTAAACATAAATTTAAACATAAATTTAAACATAAATTTAAACATAAATTAAAACATAAACTCAAATTTAAACATAAATTTAAACATAAATTTAAACATAAATTTAAACATAAATTTAAACATAAATTTAAACATAAATTTAAACATAAATTAAAACATAAACTTAAAAATAAACTTAAACATAAATTTAAACATAAATTTTATCATAAATTAAAACATAAATTTAAACATAAATTTAAACATAAATTTAAACATAAATTTAAACATAAATTTAAATATAAATTTAAACATAAATTAAAACATAAACTTAAATTAAAACATAAATTAAAACAAAAACTTAAACATAAACTTAAACATAAATTTAAACATAAACATAAACATAAACATAAACATAAACATAAACATAAACATAAACATAAACATAAACATAAACATAAACATAAACATAAACATAAACATAAACATAAACATAAACATAAACATAAACATAAACATAAACATAAACATAAACATAAACATAAACATAAACATAAACATAAACATAAACATAAACATAAACATAAACATAAACATAAACATAAACATAAACATAAACATAAACATAAACATAAACATAAACATAAACATAAACATAAACATAAACATAAACATAAACATAAACATAAACATAAACCTAAACATAAACATAAACATAAACTTAAACATAAACTTAAACATAAATAAAAACATAAATTAAAACATAAACTTAAACATAAACTTAAATTTAAACATAAATTAAAACATAAATTTAAACATAAATTTAAACATAAATTTAAACATAAATTTAAACATAAAATTAAACATAAATTTAAACATAAATTTAAACATAAATTAAAACATAAACATAAATTTAAACATAAATTAAAACATAAACTCAAATTTAAACATAAATTTAAACATAAATTTAAACATAAATTTAAACATAAATTTAAACATAAATTAAAACATAAACTTAAAAATAAACTTAAACATAAATTTAAACATAAATTTTATCATAAATTAAAACATAAATTTAAACATAAATTTAAACATAAATTTAAACATAAATTTAAACATAAATTTAAACATAAATTTAAACATAAATTTAAACATAAATTTAAACATAAATTAAAATAAACTTAAATTAAAACATAAATTAAAACAAAAACTTAAACATAAACTTAAACATAAATTTAAACATAAACATAAACATAAACATAAACATAAACATAAACATAAACATAAACATAAACATAAACATAAACATAAACATAAACATAAACATAAACATAAACATAAACATAAACATAAACATAAACATAAACATAAACATAAACATAAACATAAACATAAACATAAACATAAACATAAACATAAACATAAACATAAACATAAACATAAACATAAACATAAACATAAACATAAACATAAACATAAACATAAACATAAACATAAACATAAACATAAACATAAACATAAACATAAACATAAACATAAACATAAACATAAACATAAACTTAAACATAAATAAAAACATAAATTAAAACATAAACTTAAACATAAACTTAAACATAAATTTAAACATAAATTTAAACATAAATTTAAACATAAATTTAAACATAAATTTAAACATAAATTAAAACATAAATTTTAACATAAATTTAAACATAAATTAAAACATAAATTTAAACATAAATTAAAACATAAACTTAAACATAAATTTAAACATAAATTTAAACATAAATTTAAACATAAATTTAAACATAAATTAAAACATAAATTTAAACATAAATTTAAACATAAATTTAAACATAAATTTAAACATAATTTTAAACATAAATTTAAACATAAATTTAAACATAAATTAAAACATAAATTTAAACATAAATTTAAACATAAATTTAAAAATAAATTTAAACATAAATTTAAACATAAATTTAAACATAAAATTAAACATAAATTTAAACATAAATTTAAACATAAATTAAAACATAAATTTAAACATAAATTTAAACATAAATTTAAACATAAAATTAAACATAAATTTAAACATAAATTTAAACATAAATTAAAACATAAACATAAATTTAAACATAAATTAAAACATAAACTCAAATTTAAACATAAATTTAAACATAAATTAAAACATAAACTTAAAAATAAACTTAAACATAAATTTAAACATAAATTTTATCATAAATTAAAACATAAATTTAAACATAAATTTAAACATAAATTTAAACATAAATTTAAACATAAATTTAAACATAAATTTAAACATAAATTAAAACATAAACTTAAATTAAAACATAAATTAAAACAAAAACTTAAACATAAACTTAAACATAAATTTAAACATAAACATAAACATAAACATAAACATAAACATAAACATAAACATAAACATAAACATAAACATAAACATAAACATAAACATAAACATAAACATAAATATAAACATAAACATAAACATAAACATAAACATAAACATAAACATAAACATAAACATAAACATAAACATAAACATAAACATAAACATAAACATAAACATAAACATAAACATAAACATAAACATAAACATAAACATAAACATAAACATAAACATAAACATAAACATAAACATAAACATAAACATAAACATAAACATAAACATAAACATAAACATAAACATAAACATAAACATAAACATAAACATAAACATAAACATAAACATAAACATAAACATAAACATAAACATAAACATAAACATAAACATAAACATAAACATAAACTAAATCATACACCTAAATAAACATATAACAACAACTGCAAATCGACTCGATTTGTATTAAATCGGTCTATTTTGATAATAAACGTCTCGATTCGTACCAATAACAATCGGATTAAATTATTTTAATTCAATTCCATCAGTTTTGGATACTTATCGGAAATTTAGTGTTTAAATGACTAGATTTGACATTATTTGATGTAATTAGAGTCAAATGATGATTTTCGACTCAATTCTTTTTTACAATTAAAAATAATGTTTATATTTATGTTTATGTTTATGTTTATGTTTATGTTTATGTTTATGTTTATGTTTATGTTTATGTTTATGTTTATGTTTATGTTTATGTTTATGTTTATGTTTATGTTTAAGTTTATGTTTTAATTTATGTCTAAATTTATGATTAAATTTAAACATAAATTTAAACATAAATTTAAACATACATTTAAACATAAATTTAAACATAAATTTATACATAAATTTAAACATAAATTTAAACATAAATTAAAACATAAATTTAAACATAAATTAAAACATAAACATAAATTTAAACATAAATTAAAACATAAACTCAAATTAAAACATAAATTTAAACATAAATTTAAACATAAATTTAAAAATAAATTTAAACATAAATTTAAACATAAATTTAAACATAAAATTAAACATAAATTTAAACATAAATTTAAACATAAATTAAAACATAAATTTAAACATAAATTTAAACATAAATTTAAACATAAAATTAAACATAAATTTAAACATAAATTTAAACATAAATTAAAACATAAACATAAATTTAAACATAAATTAAAACATAAACTCAAATTTAAACATAAATTTAAACATAAATTTAAACATAAATTTAAACATAAATTTAAACATAAATTTAAACATAAACATAAACATAAACATAAACATAAACATAAACATAAACATAAACATAAACATAAACATAAACATAAACATAAACATAAACATAAACATAAACATAAACATAAACATAAACATAAACATAAACATAAACATAAACATAAACATAAACATAAACATAAACATAAACATAAACATAAACATAAACATAAACCTAAACATAAACATAAACATAAACATAAACATAAACATAAACATAAACATAAACATAAACATAAACATAAACATAAACTTAAACATAAACTTAAACATAAATAAAAACATAAATTAAAACATAAACTTAAATTTAAACATAAATTAAAACATAAATTTAAACATAAATTTAAACATAAATTTAAACATAAAATTAAACATAAATTTAAACATAAATTTAAACATAAATTTAAACATAAATTAAAACATAAACTCAAATTTAAACATAAATTTAAACATAAATTTAAACATAAATTTAAACATAAATTAAAACATAAACTTAAAAATAAACTTAAACATAAATTTTATCATAAATTAAAACATAAATTTAAAAATAAATTTAAACATAAATTTAAACATAAATTTAAACATAAATTTAAACATAAATTAAAATAAACTTAAATTAAAACATAAATTAAAACAAAAACTTAAACATAAACTTAAACATAAATTTAAACATAAACATAAACATAAACATAAACATAAACATAAACATAAACATAAACATAAACATAAACATAAACATAAACATAAACATAAACATAAACATAAACATAAACATAAACATAAACATAAACATAAACATAAACATAAACATAAACATAAACATAAACTTAAACATAAATAAAAACATAAATTAAAACATAAACTTAAACATAAACTTAAACATAAATTTAAACATAAATTTAAACATAAATTTAAACATAAATTTAAACATAAATTTAAACATAAATTAAAACATAAATTTTAACATAAATTTAAACATAAATTAAAACATAAATTTAAACATAAATTAAAACATAAACTTAAACATAAATTTAAACATAAATTTAAACATAAATTTAAACATAAATTTAAACATAAATTAAAACATAAATTTAAACATAAATTTAAACATAAATTTAAACATAAATTTAAACATAATTTTAAACATAAATTTAAACATAAATTTAAACATAAATTAAAACATAAATTTAAACATAAATTTAAACATAAATTTAAAAATAAATTTAAACATAAATTTAAACATAAATTTAAACATAAAATTAAACATAAATTTAAACATAAATTTAAACATAAATTAAAACATAAATTTAAACATAAATTTAAACATAAATTTAAACATAAAATTAAACATAAATTTAAACATAAATTTAAACATAAATTAAAACATAAACATAAATTTAAACATAAATTAAAACATAAACTCAAATTTAAACATAAATTTAAACATTATTTTAAACATAAATTTAAACATAAATTTAAACATAAATTTAAACATAAATTTAAACATAAATTAAAACATAAACTTAAAAATAAACTTAAACATAAATTTAAACATAAATTTTATCATAAATTAAAACATAAATTTAAACATAAATTTAAACATAAATTTAAACATAAATTTAAACATAAATTTAAACATAAATTTAAACATAAATTTAAACATAAATTAAAACATAAACTTAAATTAAAACATAAATTAAAACAAAAACTTAAACATAAACTTAAACATAAATTTAAACATAAACATAAACATAAACATAAACATAAACATAAACATAAACATAAACATAAACATAAACATAAACATAAACATAAACATAAACATAAACATAAACATAAACATAAACATAAACATAAACATAAACATAAACATAAACATAAACATAAACATAAACATAAACATAAACATAAACATAAACATAAACATAAACATAAACATAAACATAAACATAAACATAAACATAAACATAAACATAAACATAAACATAAACATAAACATAAACATAAACATAAACATAAACATAAACATAAACATAAACATAAACATAAACATAAACATAAACATAAACATAAACATAAACATAAACATAAACATAAACATAAACATAAACATAAACATAAACATAAACATAAACATAAACATAAACATAAACATAAACATAAACATAAACATAAACATAAACATAAACATAAACATAAACATAAACATAAACATAAACATAAACATAAACATAAACTAAATCATACACCTAAATAAACATATAACAACAACTGCAAATCGACTCGATTTGTATTAAATCGGTCTATTTTGATAATAAACGTCTCGATTCGTACCAATAACAATCGGATTAAATTATTTTAATTCAATTCCATCAGTTTTGGATACTTATAGGAAATTTAGTGTTTAAATGACTAGATTTGACATTATTTGATGTAATTAGAGTCAAATGATGATTTTCGACTCAATTCTTTTTTACAATTAAAAATAATGTTTATATTTATGTTTATGTTTATGTTTATGTTTATGTTTATGTTTATGTTTATGTTTATGTTTATGTTTATGTTTATGTTTATGTTTATGTTTATGTTTATGTTTATGTTTATGTTTAAGTTTATGTTTTAATTTAAGTTTATGTTTTAATTTATGTCTAAATTTATGATTAAATTTAAACATAAATTTAAACATAAATTTAAACATACATTTAAACATAAATTTAAACATAAATTTATACATAAATTTAAACATAAATTTAAACATAAATTAAAACATAAATTTAAACATAAATTAAAACATAAACATAAATTTAAACATAAATTAAAACATAAACTCAAATTAAAACATAAATTTAAACATAAATTTAAACATAAATTTAAAAATAAATTTAAACATAAATTTAAACATAAATTTAAACATAAAATTAAACATAAATTTAAACATAAATTTAAACATAAATTAAAAAAAAATTTAAACATAAATTTAAACATAAATTTAAACATAAAATTAAACATAAATTTAAACATAAATTTAAACATAAATTAAAACATAAACATAAATTTAAACATAAATTAAAACATAAACTCAAATTTAAACATAAATTTAAACATAAATTTAAACATAAATTTAAACATAAATTTAAACATAAATTTAAACATAAATTTAAACATAAATTAAAACATAAACTTAAAAATAAACTTAAACATAAATTTAAACATAAATTTTATCATAAATTAAAACATAAATTTAAACATAAATTTAAACATAAATTTAAACATAAATGTTATGTTTATGTTTATGTTTATGTTACTGTTTATGTTTATGTTTATGTTTATGTTTATGTTTATGTTTATATTTATGTTTATGTTTATGTTTATGTTTATGTTTATGTTTATGTTTATGTTTATGTTTATGTTTATGTTTATGTTTATGTTTATGTTTATGTTTATGTTTATGTTTATGTTTATGTTTATGTTTATGTTTATGTTTATGTTTATGTTTATGTTTATGTTTATGTTTATGTTTATGTTTATGTTTATGTTTATGTTTATGTTTATGTTTATGTTTATGTTTATGTTTATGTTTATGTTTATGTTTATGTTTATGTTTATGTTTATGTTTATGTTTATGTTTATGTTTATGTTTATGTTTATGTTTATGTTTATGTTTATGTTTATGTTTATGTTTATGTTTATGTTTATGTTTATGTTTATGTTTATGTTTATGTTTATGTTTATGTTTATGTTTATGTTTAAATTTATGTTTAAGTTTATGTTTAAGTTTTTGTTTTAATTTATGTTTTAATTTAAGTTTATGTTTTAATTTATGTTTAAATTTATGTTTAAATTTATGTTTAAATTTATGTTTAAATTTATGTTTAAATTTATGTTTAAATTTATGTTTTAATTTATGATAAAATTTATGTTTAAATTTATGTTTAAGTATAAAACATAAACTTAAATTAAAACATAAATTAAAACAAAAACTTAAACATAAACTTAAACATAAATTTAAACATAAACATAAACATAAACATAAACATAAACATAAACATAAACATAAACATAAACATAAACATAAACATAAACATAAACATAAACATAAACATAAACATAAACATAAACATAAACATAAACATAAACATAAACATAAACATAAACATAAACATAAACATAAACATAAACATAAACATAAACATAAACATAAACATAAACATAAACATAAACATAAACATAAACATAAACATAAACATAAACATAAACATAAACATAAACATAAACATAAACATAAACATAAACATAAACATAAACATAAACATAAACATAAACATAAACATAAACATAAACATAAACATAAACATAAACATAAACATAAACATAAACATAAACATAAACATAAACATAAACATAAACCTAAACATAAACATAAACATAAACTTAAACATAAACTTAAACATAAATAAAAACATAAATTAAAACATAAACTTAAACATAAACTTAAATTTAAACATAAATTAAAACATAAATTTAAACATAAATTTAAACATAAATTTAAACATAAAATTAAACATAAATTTAAACATAAATTTAAACATAAATTAAAACATAAACATAAATTTAAACATAAATTAAAACATAAACTCAAATTTAAACATAAATTTAAACATAAATTTAAACATAAATTTAAACATAAATTTAAACATAAATTAAAACATAAACTTAAAAATAAACTTAAACATAAATTTAAACATAAATTTTATCATAAATTAAAACATAAATTTAAACATAAATTTAAACATAAATTTAAACATAAATTTAAACATAAATTTAAACATAAATTAAAATAAACTTAAATTAAAACATAAATTAAAACAAAAACTTAAACATAAACTTAAACATAAATTTAAACATAAACATAAACATAAACATAAACATAAACATAAACATAAACATAAACATAAACATAAACATAAACATAAACATAAACATAAACATAAACATAAACATAAACATAAACATAAACATAAACATAAACATAAACATAAACATAAACATAAACATAAACATAAACATAAACATAAACATAAACATAAACATAAACATAAACATAAACATAAACATAAACATAAACATAAACATAAACATAAACATAAACATAAACATAAACATAAACATAAACATAAACAGAAACATAAACATAAACATAAACATAAACATAAACATAAACATAAACATAAACTTAAACATAAATAAAAACATAAATTAAAACATAAACTTAAACATAAACTTAAACATAAATTTAAACATAAATTTAAACATAAATTTAAACATAAATTTAAACATAAATTTAAACATAAATTAAAACATAAATTTAAACATAAATTTAAACTTAAATTAAAACATAAATTTAAACATAAATTAAAACATAAACTTAAACATAAATTTAAACATAAATTTAAACATAAACATAAACATAAACATAAACATAAACATAAACATAAACATAAACATAAACATAAACATAAACATAAACATAAACATAAACATAAACATAAACATAAACATAAACATAAACATAAACCTAAACATAAACATAAACATAAACATAAACATAAACATAAACATAAACATAAACATAAACATAAACATAAACATAAACATAAACATAAACATAAACATAAACTAAATCATACACCATAATAAACATATAACAACAACTGCAAATCGACTCGATTTGTATTAAATCGGTCTATTTTGATAATAAACGTCTCGATTCGTACCAATAACAATCGGATTAAATTATTTTAATTCAATTCCATCAGTTTTGGATACTTATCGGAAATTTAGTGTTTAAAAGACTAGATTTGACATTATTTGATGTAATTAGAGTCAAATGATGATTTTCGACTCAATTCTTTTTTACAATTAAAAATAATGTTTATGTTTATGTTTATGTTTATGTTTATGTTTATGTTTATGTTTATGTTTATGTTTATGTTTATGTTTATGTTTATGTTTAAGTTTATGTTTAAATTTAAGTTTATGTTTTAATTTATGTCTAAATTTATGATTAAATTTAAACATAAATTTAAACATAAATTTAAACATACATTTAAACATAAATTTAAACATAAATTTATACATAAATTTAAACATAAATTTAAACATAAATTTAAACATAAATTAAAACATAAACTTAAACATAAAATAAAACAATAAAATAAATTTAAACATAAATTTAAACATAAATTTAAACATAAATTAAAACATAAACATAAATTAAAACATAAAAATAAATTTCAACATAAATTTAAACATAAATTTAAACATAAATTTAAACATAAATTTAAACATAAATTAAAACATAAACTTAAACATAAATTAAAACATAAAAATAAATTTCAACATAAATTTAAACATAAATTTAAACATAAATTTAAACATAAATTAAAACATAAATTTAAACATAAATTTAAACATAAATTTAAACATAAACTTAAACATAAATTAAAACATAAAAATAAATTTCAACATAAATTTAAACATAAATTTAAACATAAATTTAAACATAAATTTAAACATAAATTTAAACATAAATTTAAACATAAATTAAAACATAAATTTAAACATAAATTTAAACATAAATTTAAACATAAAATTAAACATAAATTAAAACATAAATTTAAACATAAATTTAAACATAAATTAAAACATAAACTTAAACATAAACTTAAACATAAATTTAAACATAAATTTAAACATAAATTTAAACATAAATTAAAACATAAATTTAACTATAAATTTAAACATAAATTTAAACATAATTTAAACATAAATTTAAACATAAATTTAAACATAAATTTAAACTTAAATTTAAACATAAATTTAAACATAAATTAAAACATAAATTTAAACATAAATTTAAACATAAATTTAAACATAATTTAAACATAAATTTAAACATAAATTTAAACTTAAATTTAAACATAAATTTAAACAAAAATTAAAACATAAATTTAAACATAAATTTAAACATAAATTAAAACATAAACTTAAAAATAAACTTAAACATAAATTTAAACATAAATTTTATCATAAATTAAAACATAAATTTAAACATAAATTTAAACATAAATTTAAACATAAATTTAAACATAAATTTAAACATAAATTAAAATAAACTTAAATTAAAACATAAATTAAAACAAAAACTTAAACATAAACTTAAACATAAATTTAAACATAAACATAAACATAAACATAAACATAAACATAAACATAAACATAAACATAAACATAAACATAAACATAAACATAAACATAAACATAAACATAAACATAAACATAAACATAAACATAAACATAAACATAAACATAAACATAAACATAAACATAAACATAAACATAAACATAAACATAAACATAAACATAAACATAAACATAAACATAAACATAAACATAAACATAAACATAAACATAAACATAAACATAAACATAAACATAAACAGAAACATAAACATAAACATAAACATAAACATAAACATAAACATAAACATAAACTTAAACATAAATAAAAACATAAATTAAAACATAAACTTAAACATAAACTTAAACATAAATTTAAACATAAATTTAAACATAAATTTAAACATAAATTTAAACATAAATTTAAACATAAATTAAAACATAAATTTAAACATAAATTTAAACTTAAATTAAAACATAAATTTAAACATAAATTAAAACATAAACTTAAACATAAATTTAAACATAAATTTAAACATAAACATAAACATAAACATAAACATAAACATAAACATAAACATAAACATAAACATAAACATAAACATAAACATAAACATAAACATAAACATAAACATAAACATAAACATAAACATAAACCTAAACATAAACATAAACATAAACATAAACATAAACATAAACATAAACATAAACATAAACATAAACATAAACATAAACATAAACATAAACATAAACATAAACATAAACATAAACTAAATCATACACCATAATAAACATATAACAACAACTGCAAATCGACTCGATTTGTATTAAATCGGTCTATTTTGATAATAAACGTCTCGATTCGTACCAATAACAATCGGATTAAATTATTTTAATTCAATTCCATCAGTTTTGGATACTTATCGGAAATTTAGTGTTTAAAAGACTAGATTTGACATTATTTGATGTAATTAGAGTCAAATGATGATTTTCGACTCAATTCTTTTTTACAATTAAAAATAATGTTTATGTTTATGTTTATGTTTATGTTTATGTTTATGTTTATGTTTATGTTTATGTTTATGTTTATGTTTATGTTTATGTTTATGTTTATGTTTAAGTTTATGTTTAAATTTAAGTTTATGTTTTAATTTATGTCTAAATTTATGATTAAATTTAAACATAAATTTAAACATAAATTTAAACATACATTTAAACATAAATTTAAACATAAATTTATACATAAATTTAAACATAAATTTAAACATAAATTTAAACATAAATTAAAACATAAACTTAAACATAAAATAAAACAATAAAATAAATTTAAACATAAATTTAAACATAAATTTAAACATAAATTAAAACATAAACATAAATTAAAACATAAAAATAAATTTCAACATAAATTTAAACATAAATTTAAACATAAATTTAAACATAAATTTAAACATAAATTAAAACATAAACTTAAACATAAATTAAAACATAAAAATAAATTTCAACATAAATTTAAACATAAATTTAAACATAAATTTAAACATAAATTAAAACATAAATTTAAACATAAATTTAAACATAAATTTAAACATAAACTTAAACATAAATTAAAACATAAAAATAAATTTCAACATAAATTTAAACATAAATTTAAACATAAATTTAAACATAAATTTAAACATAAATTTAAACATAAATTTAAACATAAATTAAAACATAAATTTAAACATAAATTTAAACATAAATTTAAACATAAACTTAAACATAAATTAAAACATAAAAATAAATTTCAACATAAATTTAAACATAAATTTAAACATAAATTTAAACATAAATTTAAACATAAATTTAAACATAAATTTAAACATAAATTAAAACATAAATTTAAACATAAATTTAAACATAAATTTAAACATAAAATTAAACATAAATTAAAACATAAATTTAAACATAAATTTAAACATAAATTAAAACATAAACTTAAACATAAACTTAAACATAAATTTAAACATAAATTTAAACATAAATTTAAACATAAATTAAAACATAAATTTAACTATAAATTTAAACATAAATTTAAACATAATTTAAACATAAATTTAAACATAAATTTAAACATAAATTTAAACTTAAATTTAAACATAAATTTAAACATAAATTAAAACATAAATTTAAACATAAATTTAAACATAAATTTAAACATAATTTAAACATAAATTTAAACATAAATTTAAACTTAAATTTAAACATAAATTTAAACAAAAATTAAAACATAAATTTAAACATAAATTTAAACATAAATTTAAACATAATTTAAACATAAATTTAAACATAAATTTAAACATAAATTTAAACATAAATTTAAACATAAATTTAAACATAAATTTAAACATAAATTTAAACTTAAATTTAAACATAAATTTAAACATAAATTTAAACATAAATTCAAACATAAATTTAAACATAAATTTAAACATAAATTTTAACATAAATTTAAACATAAATTTAAACATAAATTTAAACATAAATTTAAACATAAATTTAAACATAAATTTAAACATAAATTAAAACACTAATTTAAACATAAATTAAAACATAAACTTAAACATAAACTTAAACATAAATTTAAACATAAATTTAAACATAAATTTAAACATAAATTAAAACATAAATTTAACTATAAATTTAAACATAAATTTAAACATAAATTTAAACATAAATTTAAACATAAATTAAAACACTAATTTAAACATAAATTAAAACATAAACTTAAACATAAACTTAAACATAAATTTAAACATAAATTTAAACATAAATTTAAACATAAATTAAAACATAAATTTAACTATAAATTTAAACATAAATTTAAACATAAATTCAAACATAAATTTAAACATAAATTTAAACATAAATTTTAACATAAATTTAAACATAAATTTAAACATAAACTTAAACATAAATTTAAACATAAATTAAAACATAAATTTAAACATAAATTAAAACACTAATTTAAACATAAATTTAAACATAAACTTAAACATAAACTTAAACATAAATTTAAACATAAATTTAAACATAAATTTAAACATAAATTTAAACATAAATTTAAACATAAATTTAAACATAAATTTAAACATAAATTAAAACATAAATTTAAACATAAATTTAAACATAAATTTAAACATAAAATTAAACATAAATTAAAACATAAATTAAAACATAAATTTAAACATAAATTTAAACATAAATTTAAACATAAATTTAAACATAAATTTAAACTTAAATTTAAACATAAATTAAAACATAAATTTAAACATAAATTTAAACATAAATTTAAACATAAATTAAAACACTAATTTAAACATAAATTAAAACATAAACTTAAACATAAACTTAAACATAAATTTAAACATAAATTTAAACATAAATTTAAACATAAATTAAAACATAAATTTAACTATAAATTTAAACATAAATTTAAACATAAATTTAAACATAAATTTAAACATAAATTAAAACATAAACTTAAACATAAACTTAAACATAAATTTAAACATAAATTTAAACATAAATTTAAACATAAATTTAAACATAAATTTAAACATTAATTAAAACATAAATTTAAACATAAATTTAAACATAAATTAAAACATAAATTTAAACGTAAATTTAAACATAAATTAAAACATAAATTTAAACATAAATTTGAACATAAATTAAAACATAAATTTAAACATAAATTTAAACATAAATTTAAACATAAATTTAAACATAAATTTAAACATAAATTTAAACATAAATTTAAACATAAATTTAAACATAAAATTAAACATAAATTTAAACATAAATTAAAACATAAACATAAATTTAAACATAAATTAAAACATAAACTCAAATTTAAACATAAATTTAAACATAAATTTAAACATAAATTAAAACATAAATTAAAACATAAACTTAAACATAAACTTTAACACAAATTTAAACATAAATTTAAACATAAATTTAAACATAAATTTAAACATACATTTAAACATAAACATAAACATAAACATAAACATAAACATAAACATAAACATAAACATAAACATAAACATAAACATAAACATAAACATAAACATAAACATAAACATAAACATAAACATAAACATAAACATAAACATAAACATAAACATAAACATAAACATAAACATAAACATAAACATAAACATAAACATAAACATAAACATTAACATTAACATAAACATAAACTTAAACATAAACATAAACATAAACATAAACATAAACATAAACATAAACATAAACATAAACATAAACATAAACATAAACATAAACATAAACATAAACATAAACATAAACATAAACATAAACATAAACATAAACATAAACATAAACATAAACATAAACATAAACATAAGCATTAAACATAAACTAAATCATACACCTAAATAAACATATAACAACAACTGCAAATCGACTCGATTTGTATTAAATCGGTCTATTTTGATAAGAAACGTCTCGATTCGTACCAATAACAATCGGATTAAATTATTTTAATTCAATTCCATCAGTTTTGGATACTTATCGGAAATTTAATGTTTAAATGACTAGATTTGACATTATTTGATGTAATTTGTGTCAAATGATGATTTTCGACTCAATTCTTTTTTACAATTAAAAATAATGTTTATGTTTATGTTTATGTTTATGTTTATGTTTATGTTTATGTTTATGTTTATGTTTATGTTTATGTTTATGTTTATGTTTATGTTTATGTTTATGTTTATGTTTATGTTTATGTTTATGTTTAAGTTTATGTTTTAATTTAAGTTTATGTTTTAATTTATGTCTAAATTTATGATTAAATTAAAACAAAAACTTAAATATAAATTAAAACATAAATTTAAACATAAATTTAAACATAAAATTAAACATAAATTTAAACATAATTTTAAACTAAAATTAAAACATAAACATAAATTTAAACATAAATTAAAACATAAACTCAAATTTAAACATAAATTTAACATAAATTTAAACATAAATTAAAACATAAACTCAAATTTAAACATAAATTAAACATAAATTTAAACATAAATTAAAACATAAATTAAAACATAAACTTAAACATAAACTTAAACACAAATTTAAACATAAATTTAAACATAAATTTAAACATAAATTTAAACATAAATTTATACATAAATTTAAACAAAAATTTAAACATAAATTTAAACATAAATTAAAACATAAACTTAAACATAAATTAAAACATAAAAATAAATTTAAACATAAATTTAAACATAAATTTAAACAAAAATTTAAACATAAATTTAAACATAAATTTAAACATAAATTAAAACATAAATTAAAACATAAATTTAAACATAAATTTAAACATAAATTTAAACATAAATTTAAACATAAATTTAAACATAAATTTAAACTTAAATTTAAACATAAATTTAAACATAAATTTAAACATAAATTCAAACATAAATTTAAACATAAATTTAAACATAAATTTTAACATAAATTTAAACATAAATTTAAACATAAACTTAAACATAAATTTAAACATAAATTAAAACATAAATTTAAACATAAATTAAAACACTAATTTAAACATAAATTTAAACATAAACTTAAACATAAACTTAAACATAAATTTAAACATAAATTTAAACATAAATTTAAACATAAATTTAAACATAAATTTAAACATAAATTTAAACATAAATTTAAACATAAATTAAAACATAAATTTAAACATAAATTTAAACATAAATTTAAACATAAAATTAAACATAAATTAAAACATAAATTAAAACATAAATTTAAACATAAATTTAAACATAAATTTAAACATAAATTTAAACATAAATTTAAACTTAAATTTAAACATAAATTAAAACATAAATTTAAACATAAATTTAAACATAAATTTAAACATAAATTAAAACACTAATTTAAACATAAATTAAAACATAAACTTAAACATAAACTTAAACATAAATTTAAACATAAATTTAAACATAAATTTAAACATAAATTAAAACATAAATTTAACTATAAATTTAAACATAAATTTAAACATAAATTTAAACATAAATTTAAACATAAATTTAAACATAAATTTAAACATAAATTTAAACATAAATTTAAACATTAATTAAAACATAAATTTAAACATAAATTTAAACATAAATTAAAACATAAATTTAAACGTAAATTTAAACATAAATTAAAACATAAATTTAAACATAAAATTAAACATAAATTTAAACATAAATTTAAACATAAATTAAAACATAAATTTAAACATAAATTTAAACATAAATTTAAACATAAATTTAAACATAAAATTAAACATAAATTAAAACATAAATTTAAACATAAATTTAAACATAAATTTAAACATAAATTTAAACATAAATTTAAACTTAAATTTAAACATAAATTAAAACATAAATTTAAACATAAATTTAAACATAAATTTAAACATAAATTAAAACACTAATTTAAACATAAATTAAAACATAAACTTAAACATAAGCTTAAACATAAATTTAAACATAAATTTAAACATAAATTTAAACATAAATTAAAACATAAATTTAAACATAAATTTAAACATAAATTTAAACATAAATTTAAACATAAATTTAAACATAAATTTAAACATAAATTAAAACATAAATTTAAACATAAATTAAAACATAAATTTAAACATAAATTAAAACACTAATTTAAACATAAATTTAAACATAAACTTAAACATAAACTTAAACATAAATTTAAACATAAATTTAAACATAAATTTAAACATAAATTTAAACATAAATTTAAACATAAATTTAAACATAAATTTAAACATAAATTAAAACATAAATTTAAACATAAATTTAAACATAAATTTAAACATAAAATTAAACATAAATTAAAACATAAATTAAAACATAAATTTAAACATAAATTTAAACATAAATTTAAACATAAATTTAAACATAAATTTAAACTTAAATTTAAACATAAATTAAAACATAAATTTAAACATAAATTTAAACATAAATTTAAACATAAATTAAAACACTAATTTAAACATAAATTAAAACATAAACTTAAACATAAACTTAAACATAAATTTAAACATAAATTTAAACATAAATTTAAACATAAATTAAAACATAAATTTAACTATAAATTTAAACATAAATTTAAACATAAATTTAAACATAAATTTAAACATAAATTTAAACATAAATTTAAACATAAATTTAAACATAAATTTAAACATTAATTAAAACATAAATTTAAACATAAATTTAAACATAAATTAAAACATAAATTTAAACGTAAATTTAAACATAAATTAAAACATAAATTTAAACATAAAATTAAACATAAATTTAAACATAAATTTAAACATAAATTAAAACATAAATTTAAACATAAATTTAAACATAAATTTAAACATAAATTTAAACATAAAATTAAACATAAATTAAAACATAAATTTAAACATAAATTTAAACATAAATTTAAACATAAATTTAAACATAAATTTAAACTTAAATTTAAACATAAATTAAAACATAAATTTAAACATAAATTTAAACATAAATTTAAACATAAATTAAAACACTAATTTAAACATAAATTAAAACATAAACTTAAACATAAGCTTAAACATAAATTTAAACATAAATTTAAACATAAATTTAAACATAAATTAAAACATAAATTTAAACATAAATTTAAACATAAATTTAAACATAAATTTAAACATAAATTTAAACATAAATTTAAACATAAATTAAAACATAAACTTAAACATAAACTTAAACATAAATTTAAACATAAATTTAAACATAAATTTAAACATTAATTTAAACATAAATTTAAACATAAATTTAAACATAAATTAAAACATAAACTTAAACATAAACATAAACATAAATTTAAACATAAATTTAAACATAAATTTAAACATAAATTTAAACATAAATTTAAACATTAATTAAAACATAAATTTAAACATAAATTTAACATAAATTAAAACATAAATTTAAACGTAAATTTAAACATAAATTAAAACATAAATTTAAACATAAATTTAAACATAAATTTAAACATAAATTTAAACATAAATTTAAACATAAAATTAAACATAAATTTAAACATAAATTTAAACATAAATTAAAACATAAATTTAAACATAAATTTAAACATAAATTAAAACATAAATTTAAACATAAATTTAAACATAAATTTAAACATAAATTTAAACATAAATTAAAACATAAATTTAAACATAAATTTAAACATAAATTTAAACATAATCATAAATTTAAACAAAAATAAAACATAAACTCAAATTTAAACATAAATTTAAACATAAATTTAAACATAAATTTAAACATAAATTTAAACATAAATTTAAACATAAATTTAAACATAAATTTAAACATAAATTTAAACATAAATTTAAACATAAATTTAAACATAAATTTAAACATAAATTTAAACTTAAATTTAAACATAAATTTAAACATAAATTAAAACATAAATTAAAACATAAATTAAAACATAAACTTAAACATAAACCTTTACACAAATTTAAACATAAATTTAAACATAAATTTAAACATAAATTTAAACATAAATTTAAACATAAATTTAAACATAAATTAAAACATAAACATAAATTTAAACAAAAATAAAACATAAACTCAAATTTAAAAATTAATTTAAACATAAATTTAAACATAAATTTAAACATAAATTTAAACATAAATTTAAACATAAATTTAAACATAAATTTAAACATAAATTTAAACATAAATTTAAACATAAATTAAAACATAAATTTAAACATAAATTAAAACATAAATTTAAACATAAATTTGAACATAAATTTAAACATAAATTTAAACATAAATTTAAACATAAATTTAAACATAAATTTAAACATAAATTTAAACTTAAATTTAAACATAATTTAAACATAAATTTAAACATAAATTTAAACATAAATTTAAACATAAATTAAAACATAAATTAAAACATAAACTTAAACATAAACCTTAACACAAATTTAAACATAAATTTAAACATAAATTTAAACATAAATTTAAACATAAATTTAAACATAAATTTAAACTTAAATTTAAACATAAATTTAAACATAAATTTAAACATAAATTCAAACATAAATTTAAACATAAATTTAAACATAAATTTTAACATAAATTTAAACATAAATTTAAACATAAACTTAAACATAAATTTAAACATAAATTAAAACATAAATTTAAACATAAATTTAAACATAAATTTAAACATAAATTTAAACATAAATTTAAACATAAATTTAAACATAAATTTAAACATAAATTTAAACATAAAATTAAACATAAATTTAAACATAAATTAAAACATAAACATAAATTTAAACATAAATTAAAACATAAACTCAAATTTAAACATAAATTTAAACATAAATTTAAACATAAATTAAAACATAAATTAAAACATAAACTTAAACATAAACTTTAACACAAATTTAAACATAAATTTAAACATAAATTTAAACATAAATTTAAACATACATTTAAACATAAACATAAACATAAACATAAACATAAACATAAACATAAACATAAACATAAACATAAACATAAACATAAACATAAACATAAACATAAACATAAACATAAACATAAACATAAACATAAACATAAACATAAACATAAACATAAACATAAACATAAACATAAACATAAACATAAACATAAACATAAACATAAACATAAACATTAACATTAACATAAACATAAACTTAAACATAAACATAAACATAAACATAAACATAAACATAAACATAAACATAAACATAAACATAAACATAAACATAAACATAAACATAAACATAAACATAAACATAAACATAAACATAAACATAAACATAAACATAAGCATTAAACATAAACTAAATCATACACCTAAATAAACATATAACAACAACTGCAAATCGACTCGATTTGTATTAAATCGGTCTATTTTGATAAGAAACGTCTCGATTCGTACCAATAACAATCGGATTAAATTATTTTAATTCAATTCCATCAGTTTTGGATACTTATCGGAAATTTAATGTTTAAATGACTAGATTTGACATTATTTGATGTAATTTGTGTCAAATGATGATTTTCGACTCAATTCTTTTTTACAATTAAAAATAATGTTTATGTTTATGTTTATGTTTATGTTTATGTTTATGTTTATGTTTATGTTTATGTTTATGTTTATGTTTATGTTTATGTTTATGTTTATGTTTATGTTTATGTTTATGTTTATGTTTATGTTTATGTTTATGTTTATGTTTATGTTTATGTTTAAGTTTATGTTTTAATTTAAGTTTATGTTTTAATTTATGTCTAAATTTATGATTAAATTAAAACAAAAACTTAAACATAAATTAAAACATAAATTTAAACATAAATTTAAACATAAAATTAAACATAAATTTAAACATAATTTTAAACTAAAATTAAAACATAAACATAAATTTAAACATAAATTAAAACATAAACTCAAATTTAAACATAAATTTAACATAAATTTAAACATAAATTAAAACATAAACTCAAATTTAAACATAAATTAAATATAAATTTAAACATAAATTAAAACATAAATTAAAACATAAACTTAAACATAAACTTAAACACAAATTTAAACATAAATTTAAACATAAATTTAATCATAAATTTAAACATAAATTTAAACATAAAATTAAACATAAATTAAAACATAAATTTAAACATAAATTTAAACATAAATTTAAACATAAATTTAAACATAAATTTAAACATAAATTTAAACATAAATTTAAACATAAATTTAAACATAAATTTAAACATTAATTAAAACATAAATTTAAACATAAATTTAACATAAATTAAAACATAAATTTAAACGTAAATTTAAACATAAATTAAAACATAAATTTAAACATAAATTTAAACATAAATTTAAACATAAATTTAAACATAAATTTAAACATAAAATTAAACATAAATTTAAACATAAATTTAAACATAAATTAAAACATAAATTTAAACATAAATTTAAACATAAATTAAAACATAAATTTAAACATAAATTTAAACATAAATTTAAACATAAATTTAAACATAAATTAAAACATAAATTTAAACATAAATTTAAACATAAATTTAAACATAATCATAAATTTAAACAAAAATAAAACATAAACTCAAATTTAAACATAAATTTAAACATAAATTTAAACATAAATTTAAACATAAATTTAAACATAAATTTAAACATAAATTTAAACATAAATTTAAACATAAATTTAAACATAAATTTAAACATAAATTTAAACATAAATTTAAACATAAATTTAAACATAAATTTAAACTTAAATTTAAACATAAATTTAAACATAAATTAAAACATAAATTAAAACATAAATTAAAACATAAACTTAAACATAAACCTTTACACAAATTTAAACATAAATTTAAACATAAATTTAAACATAAATTTAAACATAAATTTAAACATAAATTTAAACATAAATTAAAACATAAACATAAATTTAAACAAAAATAAAACATAAACTCAAATTTAAAAATTAATTTAAACATAAATTTAAACATAAATTTAAACATAAATTTAAACATAAATTTAAACATAAATTTAAACATAAATTTAAACATAAATTTAAACATAAATTTAAACATAAATTAAAACATAAATTTAAACATAAATTAAAACATAAATTTAAACATAAATTTGAACATAAATTTAAACATAAATTTAAACATAAATTTAAACATAAATTTAAACATAAATTTAAACATAAATTTAAACTTAAATTTAAACATAATTTAAACATAAATTTAAACATAAATTTAAACATAAATTTAAACATAAATTAAAACATAAATTAAAACATAAACTTAAACATAAACCTTAACACAAATTTAAACATAAATTTAAACATAAATTTAAACATAAATTTAAACATAAATTTAAACATAAATTTAAACTTAAATTTAAACATAAATTTAAACATAAATTTAAACATAAATTCAAACATAAATTTAAACATAAATTTAAACATAAATTTTAACATAAATTTAAACATAAATTTAAACATAAACTTAAACATAAATTTAAACATAAATTAAAACATAAATTTAAACATAAATTTAAACATAAATTTAAACATAAATTTAAACATAAATTTAAACATAAATTTAAACATAAATTTAAACATAAATTTAAACATAAAATTAAACATAAATTTAAACATAAATTAAAACATAAACATAAATTTAAACATAAATTAAAACATAAACTCAAATTTAAACATAAATTTAAACATAAATTTAAACATAAATTAAAACATAAATTAAAACATAAACTTAAACATAAACTTTAACACAAATTTAAACATAAATTTAAACATAAATTTAAACATAAATTTAAACATACATTTAAACATAAACATAAACATAAACATAAACATAAACATAAACATAAACATAAACATAAACATAAACATAAACATAAACATAAACATAAACATAAACATAAACATAAACATAAACATAAACATAAACATAAACATAAACATAAACATAAACATAAACATAAACATAAACATAAACATAAACATAAACATAAACATAAACATAAACATAAACATTAACATTAACATAAACATAAACTTAAACATAAACATAAACATAAACATAAACATAAACATAAACATAAACATAAACATAAACATAAACATAAACATAAACATAAACATAAACATAAACATAAACATAAACATAAACATAAACATAAACATAAACATAAACATAAACATAAACATAAACATAAGCATTAAACATAAACTAAATCATACACCTAAATAAACATATAACAACAACTGCAAATCGACTCGATTTGTATTAAATCGGTCTATTTTGATAAGAAACGTCTCGATTCGTACCAATAACAATCGGATTAAATTATTTTAATTCAATTCCATCAGTTTTGGATACTTATCGGAAATTTAATGTTTAAATGACTAGATTTGACATTATTTGATGTAATTTGTGTCAAATGATGATTTTCGACTCAATTCTTTTTTACAATTAAAAATAATGTTTATGTTTATGTTTATGTTTATGTTTATGTTTATGTTTATGTTTATGTTTATGTTTATGTTTATGTTTATGTTTATGTTTATGTTTATGTTTATGTTTATGTTTATGTTTATGTTTATGTTTATGTTTATGTTTATGTTTATGTTTATGTTTATGTTTAAGTTTATGTTTTAATTTAAGTTTATGTTTTAATTTATGTCTAAATTTATGATTAAATTAAAACAAAAACTTAAACATAAATTAAAACATAAATTTAAACATAAATTAAAACATAAACTCAAATTTAAACATAAATTTAACATAAATTTAAACATAAATTAAAACATAAACTCAAAATTAAACATAAATTAAATATAAATTTAAACATAAATTAAAACATAAATTAAAACATAAACTTAAACATAAACTTAAACACAAATTTAAACATAAATTTAAACATAAATTTAATCATAAATTTAAACATAAATTTAAACATAAAATTAAACATAAATTAAAACATAAATTTAAACATAAATTTAAACATAAATTTAAACATAAATTTAAACATAAATTTAAACTTAAATTTAAACATAAAATAAAACATAAATTCAAACGTAAATTTAAACATAAATTTAAACATAAATTAAAACATAAATTTAAACATAAATTTAAACATAAATTTAAACATAAAATTAAACATAAATTAAAACATAAATTAAAACATAAATTTAAACATAAATTTAAACATAAATTTAAACATAAATTTAAACATAAATTTAAACTTAAATTTAAACATAAATTAAAACATAAATTTAAACATAAATTTAAACATAAATTTAAACATAAATTAAAACACTAATTTAAACATAAATTAAAACATAAACTTAAACATAAACTTAAACATAAATTTAAACATAAATTTAAACATAAATTTAAACATAAATTAAAACATAAATTTAACTATAAATTTAAACATAAATTTAAACATAAATTTAAACATAAATTTAAACATAAATTAAAACATAAACTTAAACATAACCTTAAACATAAATTTAAACATAAATTTTAACATAAATTTAAACATAAATTTAAACATAAATTTAAACATTAATTAAAACATAAATTAAAACATAAATTTAAACATAAAATTAAACATAAATTTAAACATAAATTTAAACATAAATTTAAACATAAATTTAAACATAAATTAAAACATAAACTTAAACATAAATTAAAACATAAAAATAAATTTAAACATAAATTTAAACATAAATTTAAACATAAATTTATACATAAATTGAAACATAAATTTAAACATAAATTGAAACATAAATTTAAACATAAATTTAAACATAAATTTAAACATAAATTTAAACATAAATTAAAACATAAATTTAAACATAAATTTAAACATAAATTTAAACATAAATTTAAACATAAATTTAAACATAAATTTAAACATAAATTAAAACATAAACTTAAACATAAATTAAAACAATAAAATAAATTTAAACATAAATTTAAACATAAATTTAAACATAAATTTAAACATAAATTTAAACATAAATTTAAACATAAATTTATACATAAATTGAAACATAAATTTGAACATAAATTGAAACATAAATTTAAACATAAATTTAAACATAAATTTAAACATAAATTTAAACATAAATTTAAACATAAATTTAAACATAAATTTAAACATAAATTTAAACATAAATTAAAACATAAATTTAAACATAAATTTAAACATAAATTTAAACATAAAATTAAACATAAATTAAAACATAAATTTAAACATAAATTTAAACATAAATTTAAACATAAATTTAAACATAAATTTAAACTTAAATTTAAACATAAATTAAAACATAAATTCAAACATAAATTTAAACATAAATTTAAACATAAATTAAAACACTAATTTAAACATAAATTAAAACATAAACTTAAACATAAACTTAAACATAAATTTAAACATAAATTTAAACATAAATTTAAACAAAAATTTAAACATAAATTAAAACATAAATTTAAACATAAATTTAAACATAAATTTAAACATAAAATTAAACATAAATTAAAACATAAATTAAAACATAAATTTAAACATAAATTTAAACATAAATTTAAACATAAATTTAAACATAAATTTAAACTTAAATTTAAACATAAATTAAAACATAAATTTAAACATAAATTTAAACATAAATTTAAACATAAATTAAAACACTAATTTAAACATAAATTAAAACATAAACTTAAACATAAACTTAAACATAAATTTAAACATAAATTTAAACATAAATTTAAACATAAATTTAAACATAAATTTAAACATAAATTTAAACATAAATTTAAACATAAATTAAAACATAAATTTAAACATAAATTTAAACATAAATTTAAACATAAAATTAAACATAAATTAAAACATAAATTAAAACATAAATTTAAACATAAATTTAAACATAAATTTAAACATAAATTTAAACATAAATTTAAACATAAATTAAAACATAAATTTAAACATAAATTTAAACATAAATTTAAACATAAATTTAAACATAAATTTAAACATAAATTAAAACATAAACTTAAACATAAATTAAAACAATAAAATAAATTTAAACATAAATTTAAACATAAATTTAAACATAAATTTAAACATAAATTTAAACATAAATTTAAACTTAAATTTAAACATAAATTAAAACATAAATTCAAACATAAATTTAAACATAAATTTAAACATAAATTAAAACACTAATTTAAACATAAATTAAAACATAAACTTAAACATAAACTTAAACATAAATTTAAACATAAATTTAAACATAAATTTAAACATAAATTTAAACATAAATTTAAACATAAATTTAAACATAAATTTAAACATAAATTAAAACATAAATTTAAACATAAATTTAAACATAAATTTAAACATAAAATTAAACATAAATTAAAACATAAATTAAAACATAAATTTAAACATAAATTTAAACATAAATTTAAACATAAATTTAAACATAAATTTAAACTTAAATTTAAACATAAATTAAAACATAAATTTAAACATAAATTTAAACATAAATTTAAACATAAATTAAAACACTATTTTAAACATAAATTAAATCATAAACTTAAACATAAACTTAAACATAAATTTAAACATAAATTTAAACATAAATTTAAACATAAATTAAAACATAAATTTAACTATAAATTTAAACATAAATTTAAACATAAATTTAAACATAAATTTAAACATAAATTTAAACATAAATTAAAACACTAATTTAAACATAAATTAAAACATAAACTTAAACATAAACTTAAACATAAATTTAAACATAAATTTAAACATAAATTTAAACATAAATTAAAACATAAATTTAACTATAAATTTAAACATAAATTTAAACATAAATTTAAACATAAATTTAAACATAAATTAAAACATAAACTTAAACATAACCTTAAACATAAATTTAAACATAAATTTAAACATAAATTTAAACATAAATTTAAACATAAATTTAAACATTAATTAAAACATAAATTAAAACATAAATTTAAACATAAAATTAAACATAAATTTAAACATAAATTTAAACATAAATTTAAACATAAATTTAAACATAAATTAAAACATAAACTTAAACATAAATTAAAACATAAAAATAAATTTAAACATAAATTTAAACATAAATTTAAACATAAATTTATACATAAATTGAAACATAAATTTAAACATAAATTGAAACATAAATTTAAACATAAATTTAAACATAAATTTAAACATAAATTTAAACATAAATTAAAACATAAATTTAAACATAAATTTAAACATAAATTTAAACATAAATTTAAACATAAATTTAAACATAAATTTAAACATAAATTAAAACATAAACTTAAACATAAATTAAAACAATAAAATAAATTTAAACATAAATTTAAACATAAATTTAAACATAAATTTAAACATAAATTTAAACATAAATTTAAACATAAATTTATACATAAATTGAAACATAAATTTGAACATAAATTGAAACATAAATTTAAATATAAATTTAAACATAAATTTAAACATAAATTTAAACATAAATTTAAACATAAATTTAAACATAAATTTAAACATAAATTTAAACATAAATTAAAACATAAATTTAAACATAAATTAAAACATAAATTTAAACATAAATTTAAACATAAATTTAAACATAAAATTAAACATAAATTAAAACATAAATTTAAACATAAATTTAAACATAAATTTAAACATAAATTTAAACATAAATTTAAACTTAAATTTAAACATAAATTAAAACATAAATTCAAACATAAATTTAAACATTAATTTAAACATAAATTTAAACATAAATTTAAACATAAATTTAAACATAAATTTAAACATAAATTTATACATAAATTGAAACATAAATTTGAACATAAATTGAAACATAAATTTAAATATAAATTTAAACATAAATTTAAACATAAATTTAAACATAAATTTAAACATAAATTTAAACATAAATTTAAACATAAATTTAAACATAAATTAAAACATAAATTTAAACATAAATTTAAACATAAATTTAAACATAAAATTAAACATAAATTAAAACATAAATTTAAACATAAATTTAAACATAAATTTAAACATAAATTTAAACATAAATTTAAACTTAAATTTAAACATAAATTAAAACATAAATTCAAACATAAATTTAAACATTAATTAAAACATAAATTTAAACATAAATTTAAACATAAATTTAAACATAAATTTAAACATTAATTAAAACATAAATTAAAACATAAATTTAAACATAAAATTAAACATAAATTTAAACATAAAATTAAACATAAATTTAAACATAAATTTAAACATAAATTAAAACATAAACTTAAACATAAATTAAAACATAAAAATAAATTTAAACATAAATTTAAACATAAATTTAAACATAAATTTATACATAAATTGAAACATAAATTTAAACATAAATTGAAACATAAATTTAAACATAAATTTAAACATAAATTTAAACATAAATTTAAACATAAATTTAAACATAAATTTAAACATAAATTTAAACATAAATTAAAACATAAATTTAAACATAAATTTAAACATAAATTTAAACATAAATTTAAACATAAATTTAAACATAAATTTAAACATAAATTAAAACATAAACTTAAACATAAATTAAAACAATAAAATAAATTTAAACATAAATTTAAACATAAATTTAAACATAAATTGAAACATAAATTTAAACATAAATTTAAACATAAATTTAAACATAAATTTAAACATAAATTTAAACATAAATTTAAACATAAATTTAAACATAAATTTAAACATAAATTAAAACATAAATTTAAACATAAATTTAAACATAAATTTAAACATAAAATTAAACATAAATTAAAACATAAATTTAAACATAAATTTAAACATAAATTTAAACATAAATTTAAACATAAATTTAAACTTAAATTTAAACATAAAATAAAACATAAATTCAAACGTAAATTTAAACATAAATTTAAACATAAATTAAAACATAAATTTAAACATAAATTTAAACATAAATTTAAACATAAAATTAAACATAAATTAAAACATAAATTAAAACATAAATTTAAACATAAATTTAAACATAAATTTAAACATAAATTTAAACATAAATTTAAACTTAAATTTAAACATAAATTAAAACATAAATTTAAACATAAATTTAAACATAAATTTAAACATAAATTAAAACACTAATTTAAACATAAATTAAAACATAAACTTAAACATAAACTTAAACATAAATTTAAACATAAATTTAAACATAAATTTAAACATAAATTAAAACATAAATTTAACTATAAATTTAAACATAAATTTAAACATAAATTTAAACATAAATTTAAACATAAATTAAAACATAAACTTAAACATAACCTTAAACATAAATTTAAACATAAATTTAAACATAAATTTAAACATAAATTTAAACATAAAATTAAACATTAATTAAAACATAAATTTAAACATAAATTTAAACATAAATTTAAACATAAATTTAAACATAAATTTAAACTTAAATTTAAACATAAAATAAAACATAAATTCAAACGTAAATTTAAACATAAATTTAAACATAAATTAAAACATAAATTTAAACATAAATTTAAACATAAATTTAAACATAAAATTAAACATAAATTAAAACATAAATTAAAACATAAATTTAAACATAAATTTAAACATAAATTTAAACATAAATTTAAACATAAATTTAAACTTAAATTTAAACATAAATTAAAACATAAATTTAAACATAAATTTAAACATAAATTTAAACATAAATTAAAACACTAATTTAAACATAAATTAAAACATAAACTTAAACATAAACTTAAACATAAATTTAAACATAAATTTAAACATAAATTTAAACATAAATTAAAACATAAATTTAACTATAAATTTAAACATAAATTTAAACATAAATTTAAACATAAATTTAAACATAAATTAAAACATAAACTTAAACATAACCTTAAACATAAATTTAAACATAAATTTAAACATAAATTTAAACATAAATTTAAACATAAATTTAAACATTAATTAAAACATAAATTAAAACATAAATTTAAACATAAAATTAAACATAAATTTAAACATAAATTTAAACATAAATTTAAACATAAATTTAAACATAAATTAAAACATAAACTTAAACATAAATTAAAACATAAAAATAAATTTAAACATAAATTTAAACATAAATTTAAACATAAATTTAAACATAAATTGAAACATAAATTTAAACATAAATTGAAACATAAATTTAAACATAAATTTAAACATAAATTTAAACATAAATTTAAACATAAATTAAAACATAAATTTAAACATAAATTTAAACATAAATTTAAACATAAATTTAAACATAAATTTAAACATAAATTTAAACATAAATTAAAACATAAACTTAAACATAAATTAAAACAATAAAATAAATTTAAACATAAATTTAAACATAAATTTAAACATAAATTTAAACATAAATTTAAACATAAATTTAAACATAAATTTATACATAAATTGAAACATAAATTTGAACATAAATTGAAACATAAATTTAAACATAAATTTAAACATAAATTTAAACATAAATTTAAACATAAATTTAAACATAAATTTAAACATAAATTTAAACATAAATTTAAACATAAATTAAAACATAAATTTAAACATAAATTTAAACATAAATTTAAACATAAAATTAAACATAAATTAAAACATAAATTTAAACATAAATTTAAACATAAATTTAAACATAAATTTAAACATAAATTTAAACTTAAATTTAAACATAAATTAAAACATAAATTCAAACATAAATTTAAACATAAATTTAAACATAAATTAAAACACTAATTTAAACATAAATTAAAACATAAACTTAAACATAAACTTAAACATAAATTTAAACATAAATTTAAACATAAATTTAAACATAAATTTAAACATAAATTAAAACATAAATTTAAACATAAATTTAAACATAAATTTAAACATAAAATTAAACATAAATTAAAACATAAATTAAAACATAAATTTAAACATAAATTTAAACATAAATTTAAACATAAATTTAAACATAAATTTAAACTTAAATTTAAACATAAATTAAAACATAAATTTAAACATAAATTTAAACATAAATTTAAACATAAATTAAAACACTAATTTAAACATAAATTAAAACATAAACTTAAACATAAACTTAAACATAAATTTAAACATAAATTTAAACATAAATTTAAACATAAATTTAAACATAAATTTAAACATAAATTTAAACATAAATTTAAACATAAATTTAAACATAAATTTAAACTAAAATTTAAACATAAATTTAAACATAAAATTAAACATAAATTAAAACATAAATTAAAACATAAATTTAAACATAAATTTAAACATAAATTTAAACATAAATTTAAACATAAATTTAAACATAAATTAAAACATAAATTTAAACATAAATTTAAACATAAATTTAAACATAAATTTAAACATAAATTTAAACATAAATTAAAACATAAACTTAAACATAAATTAAAACAATAAAATAAATTTAAACATAAATTTAAACATAAATTTAAACATAAATTTAAACATAAATTTAAACATAAATTTAAACTTAAATTTAAACATAAATTAAAACATAAATTCAAACATAAATTTAAACATAAATTTAAACATAAATTAAAACACTAATTTAAACATAAATTAAAACATAAACTTAAACATAAACTTAAACATAAATTTAAACATAAATTTAAACATAAATTTAAACATAAATTTAAACATAAATTTAAACATAAATTTAAACATAAATTTAAACATAAATTAAAACATAAATTTAAACATAAATTTAAACATAAATTTAAACATAAAATTAAACATAAATTAAAACATAAATTTAAACATAAATTTAAACATAAATTTAAACATAAATTTAAACATAAATTTAAACATAAATTTAAACATAAATTAAAACATAAATTTAAACATAAATTTAAACATAAATTTAAACATAAAATTAAACATAAATTAAAACATAAATTAAAACATAAATTTAAACATAAATTTAAACATAAATTTAAACATAAATTTAAACATAAATTTAAACTTAAATTTAAACATAAATTAAAACATAAATTTATACATAAATTTAAACATAAATTTAAACATAAATTAAAACACTAATTTAAACATAAATTAAATCATAAACTTAAACATAAACTTAAACATAAATTTAAACATAAATTTAAACATAAATTTAAACATAAATTAAAACATAAATTTAACTATAAATTTAAACATAAATTTAAACATAAATTTAAACATAAATTTAAACATAAATTTAAACATAAATTTAAACATAAATTTAAACATTAATTAAAACATAAATTTAAACATAAATTTAAACATAAATTAAAACATAAATTTAAACGTAAATTTAAACATAAATTAAAACATAAATTTAAACATAAATTTAAACATAAATTTAAACATAAATTTAAACATAAATTTAAACTTAAATTTAAACATAAATTAAAACATAAATTCAAACATAAATTTAAACATAAATTTAAACATAAATTAAAACACTAATTTAAACATAAATTAAAACATAAACTTAAACATAAACTTAAACATAAATTTAAACATAAATTTAAACATAAATTTAAACATAAATTTAAACATAAATTAAAACATAAATTTAAACATAAATTTAAACATAAATTTAAACATAAAATTAAACATAAATTAAAACATAAATTAAAACATAAATTTAAACATAAATTTAAACATAAATTTAAACATAAATTTAAACATAAATTTAAACTTAAATTTAAACATAAATTAAAACATAAATTTAAACATAAATTTAAACATAAATTTAAACATAAATTAAAACACTAATTTAAACATAAATTAAAACATAAACTTAAACATAAACTTAAACATAAATTTAAACATAAATTTAAACATAAATTTAAACATAAATTTAAACATAAATTTAAACATAAATTTAAACATAAATTTAAACATAAATTAAAACATAAATTTAAACATAAATTTAAACATAAATTTAAACATAAAATTAAACATAAATTAAAACATAAATTAAAACATAAATTTAAACATAAATTTAAACATAAATTTAAACATAAATTTAAACATAAATTTAAACATAAATTAAAACATAAATTTAAACATAAATTTAAACATAAATTTAAACATAAATTTAAACATAAATTTAAACATAAATTAAAACATAAACTTAAACATAAATTAAAACAATAAAATAAATTTAAACATAAATTTAAACATAAATTTAAACATAAATTTAAACATAAATTTAAACATAAATTTAAACTTAAATTTAAACATAAATTAAAACATAAATTCAAACATAAATTTAAACATAAATTTAAACATAAATTAAAACACTAATTTAAACATAAATTAAAACATAAACTTAAACATAAACTTAAACATAAATTTAAACATAAATTTAAACATAAATTAAAACATAAATTTAAACATAAATTTAAACATAAATTTAAACATAAAATTAAACATAAATTAAAACATAAATTTAAACATAAATTTAAACATAAATTTAAACATAAATTTAAACATAAATTTAAACATAAATTTAAACATAAATTAAAACATAAATTTAAACATAAATTTAAACATAAATTTAAACATAAAATTAAACATAAATTAAAACATAAATTAAAACATAAATTTAAACATAAATTTAAACATAAATTTAAACATAAATTTAAACATAAATTTAAACTTAAATTTAAACATAAATTAAAACATAAATTTAAACATAAATTTAAACATAAATTTAAACATAAATTAAAACACTAATTTAAACATAAATTAAATCATAAACTTAAACATAAACTTAAACATAAATTTAAACATAAATTTAAACATAAATTTAAACATAAATTAAAACATAAATTTAACTATAAATTTAAACATAAATTTAAACATAAATTTAAACATAAATTTAAACATAAATTTAAACATAAATTTAAACATAAATTTAAACATTAATTAAAACATAAATTTAAACATAAATTTAAACATAAATTAAAACATAAATTTAAACGTAAATTTAAACATAAATTAAAACATAAATTTAAACATAAATTTAAACATAAATTTAAACATAAATTTAAACATAAATTTAAACTTAAATTTAAACATAAATTAAAACATAAATTCAAACATAAATTTAAACATAAATTTAAACATAAATTAAAACACTAATTTAAACATAAATTTAAACATAAATTTAAACATAAATTTAAACATAAATTTAAACATAAATTAAAACATAAATTTAAACATAAATTTAAACATAAATTTAAACATAAAATTAAACATAAATTAAAACATAAATTAAAACATAAATTTAAACATAAATTTAAACATAAATTTAAACATAAATTTAAACATAAATTTAAACTTAAATTTAAACATAAATTAAAACATAAATTTAAACATAAATTTAAACATAAATTTAAACATAAATTAAAACACTAATTTAAACATAAATTAAAACATAAACTTAAACATAAACTTAAACATAAATTTAAACATAAATTTTAACATAAATTTAAACATAAATTTAAACATAAATTTAAACATAAATTTAAACATAAATTTAAACATAAATTAAAACATAAATTTAAACATAAATTTAAACATAAATTTAAACATAAAATTAAACATAAATTAAAACATAAATTAAAACATAAATTTAAACATAAATTTAAACATAAATTTAAACATAAATTTAAACATAAATTTAAACATAAATTAAAACATAAATTTAAACATAAATTTAAACATAAATTTAAACATAAATTTAAACATAAATTTAAACATAAATTAAAACATAAACTTAAACATAAATTAAAACAATAAAATAAATTTAAACATAAATTTAAACATAAATTTAAACATAAATTTAAACATAAATTTAAACATAAATTTAAACTTAAATTTAAACATAAATTAAAACATAAATTCAAACATAAATTTAAACATAAATTTAAACATAAATTAAAACACTAATTTAAACATAAATTAAAACATAAACTTAAACATAAACTTAAACATAAATTTAAACATAAATTTAAACATAAATTTAAACATAAATTTAAACATAAATTTAAACATAAATTTAAACATAAATTTAAACATAAATTAAAACATAAATTTAAACATAAATTTAAACATAAATTTAAACATAAATTAAAACATAAATTTAAACATAAATTTAAACATAAATTTAAACATAAATTTAAACATAAATTTAAACATAAATTTAAACATAAATTAAAACATAAATTTAAACATAAATTTAAACATAAATTTAAACATAAAATTAAACATAAATTAAAACATAAATTAAAACATAAATTTAAACATAAATTTAAACATAAATTTAAACATAAATTTAAACATAAATTTAAACTTAAATTTAAACATAAATTAAAACATAAATTTAAACATAAATTTAAACATAAATTTAAACATAAATTAAAACACTAATTTAAACATAAATTAAATCATAAACTTAAACATAAACTTAAACATAAATTTAAACATAAATTTAAACATAAATTTAAACATAAATTAAAACATAAATTTAACTATAAATTTAAACATAAATTTAAACATAAATTTAAACATAAATTTAAACATAAATTTAAACATAAATTTAAACATTAATTAAAACATAAATTTAAACATAAATTTAAACATAAATTAAAACATAAATTTAAACGTAAATTTAAACATAAATTAAAACATAAATTTAAACATAAAATTAAACATAAATTTAAACATAAATTTAAACATAAATTTAAACATAAATTAAAACACTAATTTAAACATAAATTAAAACATAAACTTAAACATAAACTTAAACATAAATTTAAACATAAATTTAAACATAAATTTAAACATAAATTAAAACATAAATTTAACTATAAATTTAAACATAAATTTAAACATAAATTTAAACATAAATTTAAACATAAATTAAAACATAAACTTAAACATAAACTTAAACATAAATTTAAACATAAATTTAAACATAAATTAAAACATAAATTAAAACATAAATTTAAACATAAATTTAAACATAAATTTAAACATAAATTTAAACATAAATTTAAACTTAAATTTAAACATAAATTAAAACATAAATTTAAACATAAATTTAAACATAAATTTAAACATAAATTAAAACACTAATTTAAACATAAATTAAAACATAAACTTAAACATAAACTTAAACATAAATTTAAACATAAATTTAAACATAAATTTAAACATAAATTTAAACATAAATTTAAACATAAATTTAAACATAAATTTAAACATAAATTAAAACATAAATTTAAACATAAATTTAAACATAAATTTAAACATAAAATTAAACATAAATTAAAACATAAATTAAAACATAAATTTAAACATAAATTTAAACATAAATTTAAACATAAATTTAAACATAAATTTAAACATAAATTAAAACATAAATTTAAACATAAATTTAAACATAAATTTAAACATAAATTTAAACATAAATTTAAACATAAATTAAAACATAAACTTAAACATAAATTAAAACAATAAAATAAATTTAAACATAAATTTAAACATAAATTTAAACATAAATTTAAACATAAATTTAAACATAAATTTAAACTTAAATTTAAACATAAATTAAAACATAAATTCAAACATAAATTTAAACATAAATTTAAACATAAATTAAAACACTAATTTAAACATAAATTAAAACATAAACTTAAACATAAACTTAAACATAAATTTAAACATAAATTTAAACATAAATTAAAACATAAATTTAAACATAAATTTAAACATAAATTTAAACATAAAATTAAACATAAATTAAAACATAAATTTAAACATAAATTTAAACATAAATTTAAACATAAATTTAAACATAAATTTAAACATAAATTTAAACATAAATTAAAACATAAATTTAAACATAAATTTAAACATAAATTTAAACATAAAATTAAACATAAATTAAAACATAAATTAAAACATAAATTTAAACATAAATTTAAACATAAATTTAAACATAAATTTAAACATAAATTTAAACTTAAATTTAAACATAAATTAAAACATAAATTTAAACATAAATTTAAACATAAATTTAAACATAAATTAAAACACTAATTTAAACATAAATTAAATCATAAACTTAAACATAAACTTAAACATAAATTTAAACATAAATTTAAACATAAATTTAAACATAAATTAAAACATAAATTTAACTATAAATTTAAACATAAATTTAAACATAAATTTAAACATAAATTTAAACATAAATTTAAACATAAATTTAAACATAAATTTAAACATTAATTAAAACATAAATTTAAACATAAATTTAAACATAAATTAAAACATAAATTTAAACGTAAATTTAAACATAAATTAAAACATAAATTTAAACATAAATTTAAACATAAATTTAAACATAAATTTAAACATAAATTTAAACTTAAATTTAAACATAAATTAAAACATAAATTCAAACATAAATTTAAACATAAATTTAAACATAAATTAAAACACTAATTTAAACATAAATTTAAACATAAATTTAAACATAAATTTAAACATAAATTTAAACATAAATTAAAACATAAATTTAAACATAAATTTAAACATAAATTTAAACATAAAATTAAACATAAATTAAAACATAAATTAAAACATAAATTTAAACATAAATTTAAACATAAATTTAAACATAAATTTAAACATAAATTTAAACTTAAATTTAAACATAAATTAAAACATAAATTTAAACATAAATTTAAACATAAATTTAAACATAAATTAAAACACTAATTTAAACATAAATTAAAACATAAACTTAAACATAAACTTAAACATAAATTTAAACATAAATTTTAACATAAATTTAAACATAAATTTAAACATAAATTTAAACATAAATTTAAACATAAATTTAAACATAAATTAAAACATAAATTTAAACATAAATTTAAACATAAATTTAAACATAAAATTAAACATAAATTAAAACATAAATTAAAACATAAATTTAAACATAAATTTAAACATAAATTTAAACATAAATTTAAACATAAATTTAAACATAAATTAAAACATAAATTTAAACATAAATTTAAACATAAATTTAAACATAAATTTAAACATAAATTTAAACATAAATTAAAACATAAACTTAAACATAAATTAAAACAATAAAATAAATTTAAACATAAATTTAAACATAAATTTAAACATAAATTTAAACATAAATTTAAACATAAATTTAAACTTAAATTTAAACATAAATTAAAACATAAATTCAAACATAAATTTAAACATAAATTTAAACATAAATTAAAACACTAATTTAAACATAAATTAAAACATAAACTTAAACATAAACTTAAACATAAATTTAAACATAAATTTAAACATAAATTTAAACATAAATTTAAACATAAATTTAAACATAAATTTAAACATAAATTTAAACATAAATTAAAACATAAATTTAAACATAAATTTAAACATAAATTTAAACATAAATTAAAACATAAATTTAAACATAAATTTAAACATAAATTTAAACATAAATTTAAACATAAATTTAAACATAAATTTAAACATAAATTAAAACATAAATTTAAACATAAATTTAAACATAAATTTAAACATAAAATTAAACATAAATTAAAACATAAATTAAAACATAAATTTAAACATAAATTTAAACATAAATTTAAACATAAATTTAAACATAAATTTAAACTTAAATTTAAACATAAATTAAAACATAAATTTAAACATAAATTTAAACATAAATTTAAACATAAATTAAAACACTAATTTAAACATAAATTAAATCATAAACTTAAACATAAACTTAAACATAAATTTAAACATAAATTTAAACATAAATTTAAACATAAATTAAAACATAAATTTAACTATAAATTTAAACATAAATTTAAACATAAATTTAAACATAAATTTAAACATAAATTTAAACATAAATTTAAACATTAATTAAAACATAAATTTAAACATAAATTTAAACATAAATTAAAACATAAATTTAAACGTAAATTTAAACATAAATTAAAACATAAATTTAAACATAAAATTAAACATAAATTTAAACATAAATTTAAACATAAATTTAAACATAAATTAAAACACTAATTTAAACATAAATTAAAACATAAACTTAAACATAAACTTAAACATAAATTTAAACATAAATTTAAACATAAATTTAAACATAAATTAAAACATAAATTTAACTATAAATTTAAACATAAATTTAAACATAAATTTAAACATAAATTTAAACATAAATTAAAACATAAACTTAAACATAAACTTAAACATAAATTTAAACATAAATTTAAACATAAATTTAAACATAAATTTAAACATAAATTTAAACATAAATTTAAACATAAATTTAAACATAAATTTAAACATAAATTTAAACATAAATTAAAACATAAATTTAAACATTAATTAAAACATAAATTTAAACATAAATTTAAACATAAATTAAAACATAAATTTAAACGTAAATTTAAACATAAATTAAAACATAAATTTAAACATAAATTTAAACATAAATTTAAACATAAATTTAAACATAAATTAAAACATAAACTTAAATTAAAATATAAATTAAAACAAAAACTCAAACATAAACTTAAACATAAATTTAAACATAAACATAAACATAAACATAAACATAAACATAAACATAAACATAAACATAAACATAAACATAAACATAAACATAAACATAAACATAAACATAAACATAAACATAAACATAAACATAAACATAAACATAAACATAAACATAAACATAAACATAAACATAAACATAAACATAAACATAAACATAAACATAAACATAAACATAAACATAAACATAAACATAAACATAAACATAAACATAAACATAAACATAAACATAAACATAAACATAAACATAAACATAAACATAAACATAAACATAAACATAAACATAAACATAAACATAAACATAAACATAAACATAAACATAAACATAAACATAAACATAAACATAAACATAAACATAAACATAAACATAAACATAAACATAAACATAAACATAAACATAAACATAAACATAAACATAAACATAAACATAAACATAAACATAAACATAAACATAAACATAAACATAAACATAAACATAAACATAAACATAAACATAAACATAAACATAAACATAAACATAAACATAAACATAAACATAAACATAAACATAAACATAAACATAAACATAAACCTAAACATAAACATAAACATAAACATAAACATAAACATAAACATAAACATAAACATAAACATAAACATAAACATAAACATAAACATAAACATAAACATAAACATAAACTAAATCATACACCATAATAAACATATAACAACAACTGCAAATCGACTCGATTTGTATTAAATCGGTCTATTTTGATAATAAACGTCTCGATTCGTACCAATAACAATCGGATTAAATTATTTTAATTCAATTCCATCAGTTTTGGATACTTATCGGAAATTTAGTGTTTAAATGACTAGATTTGACATTATTTGATGTAATTAGAGTCAAATGATGATTTTCGACTCAATTCTTTTTTACAATTAAAAATAATGTTTATATTTATGTTTATGTTTATGTTTATGTTTATGTTTATGTTTATGTTTATGTTTATGTTTATGTTTATGTTTATGTTTATGTTTATGTTTATGTTTAAGTTTATGTTTAAATTTAAGTTTATGTTTTAATTTATGTCTAAATTTATGATTAAATTTAAACATAAATTTAAACATAAATTTAAACATACATTTAAACATAAATTTAAACATAAATTAAAACATAAACTTAAACATAAATTAAAACAATAAAATAAATTTAAACATAAATTTAAACATAAATTTAAACATAAATTTAAACATAAATTTAAACATAAATTTAAACTTAAATTTAAACATAAATTAAAACATAAATTCAAACATAAATTTAAACATAAATTTAAACATAAATTAAAACACTAATTTAAACATAAATTAAAACATAAACTTAAACATAAACTTAAACATAAATTTAAACATAAATTTAAACATAAATTTAAACATAAATTTAAACATAAATTTAAACATAAATTTAAACATAAATTTAAACAAAAATTAAAACATAAATTTAAACATAAATTTAAACATAAATTTAAACATAAAATTAAACATAAATTAAAACATAAATTTAAACATAAATTTAAACATAAATTTAAACATAAATTTAAACATAAATTTAAACATAAATTTAAACATAAATTAAAACATAAATTTAAACATAAATTTAAACATAAATTTAAACATAAAATTAAACATAAATTAAAACATAAATTAAAACATAAATTTAAACATAAATTTAAACATAAATTTAAACATAAATTTAAACATAAATTTAAACTTAAATTTAAACATAAATTAAAACATAAATTTAAACATAAATTTAAACATAAATTTAAACATAAATTAAAACACTAATTTAAACATAAATTAAATCATAAACTTAAACATAAACTTAAACATAAATTTAAACATAAATTTAAACATAAATTTAAACATAAATTAAAACATAAATTTAACTATAAATTTAAACATAAATTTAAACATAAATTTAAACATAAATTTAAACATAAATTTAAACATAAATTTAAACATAAATTTAAACATTAATTAAAACATAAATTTAAACATAAATTTAAACATAAATTAAAACATAAATTTAAACGTAAATTTAAACATAAATTAAAACATAAATTTAAACATAAATTTAAACATAAATTTAAACATAAATTTAAACATAAATTTAAACTTAAATTTAAACATAAATTAAAACATAAATTCAAACATAAATTTAAACATAAATTTAAACATAAATTAAAACACTAATTTAAACATAAATTAAAACATAAACTTAAACATAAACTTAAACATAAATTTAAACATAAATTTAAACATAAATTTAAACATAAATTTAAACATAAATTAAAACATAAATTTAAACATAAATTTAAACATAAATTTAAACATAAAATTAAACATAAATTAAAACATAAATTAAAACATAAATTTAAACATAAATTTAAACATAAATTTAAACATAAATTTAAACATAAATTTAAACTTAAATTTAAACATAAATTAAAACATAAATTTAAACATAAATTTAAACATAAATTTAAACATAAATTAAAACACTAATTTAAACATAAATTAAAACATAAACTTAAACATAAACTTAAACATAAATTTAAACATAAATTTAAACATAAATTTAAACATAAATTTAAACATAAATTTAAACATAAATTTAAACATAAATTTAAACATAAATTAAAACATAAATTTAAACATAAATTTAAACATAAATTTAAACATAAAATTAAACATAAATTAAAACATAAATTAAAACATAAATTTAAACATAAATTTAAACATAAATTTAAACATAAATTTAAACATAAATTTAAACATAAATTAAAACATAAATTTAAACATAAATTTAAACATAAATTTAAACATAAATTTAAACATAAATTTAAACATAAATTAAAACATAAACTTAAACATAAATTAAAACAATAAAATAAATTTAAACATAAATTTAAACATAAATTTAAACATAAATTTAAACATAAATTTAAACATAAATTTAAACTTAAATTTAAACATAAATTAAAACATAAATTCAAACATAAATTTAAACATAAATTTAAACATAAATTAAAACACTAATTTAAACATAAATTAAAACATAAACTTAAACATAAACTTAAACATAAATTTAAACATAAATTTAAACATAAATTTAAACATAAATTTAAACATAAATTTAAACATAAATTTAAACATAAATTTAAACATAAATTAAAACATAAATTTAAACATAAATTTAAACATAAATTTAAACATAAAATTAAACATAAATTAAAACATAAATTTAAACATAAATTTAAACATAAATTTAAACATAAATTTAAACATAAATTTAAACATAAATTTAAACATAAATTAAAACATAAATTTAAACATAAATTTAAACATAAATTTAAACATAAAATTAAACATAAATTAAAACATAAATTAAAACATAAATTTAAACATAAATTTAAACATAAATTTAAACATAAATTTAAACATAAATTTAAACTTAAATTTAAACATAAATTAAAACATAAATTTAAACATAAATTTAAACATAAATTTAAACATAAATTAAAACACTAATTTAAACATAAATTAAATCATAAACTTAAACATAAACTTAAACATAAATTTAAACATAAATTTAAACATAAATTTAAACATAAATTAAAACATAAATTTAACTATAAATTTAAACATAAATTTAAACATAAATTTAAACATAAATTTAAACATAAATTTAAACATAAATTTAAACATAAATTTAAACATTAATTAAAACATAAATTTAAACATAAATTTAAACATAAATTAAAACATAAATTTAAACGTAAATTTAAACATAAATTAAAACATAAATTTAAACATAAAATTAAACATAAATTTAAACATAAATTTAAACATAAATTTAAACATAAATTAAAACACTAATTTAAACATAAATTAAAACATAAACTTAAACATAAACTTAAACATAAATTTAAACATAAATTTAAACATAAATTTAAACATAAATTAAAACATAAATTTAACTATAAATTTAAACATAAATTTAAACATAAATTTAAACATAAATTTAAACATAAATTAAAACATAAACTTAAACATAAACTTAAACATAAATTTAAACATAAATTTAAACATAAATTTAAACATAAATTTAAACATAAATTTAAACATAAATTTAAACATAAATTAAAACACTAATTTAAACATAAATTAAAACATAAACTTAAACATAAACTTAAACATAAATTTAAACATAAATTTAAACATAAATTTAAACATAAATTAAAACATAAATTTAACTATAAATTTAAACATAAATTTAAACATAAATTTAAACATAAATTTAAACATAAATTAAAACATAAACTTAAACATAACCTTAAACATAAATTTAAACATAAATTTAAACATAAATTTAAACATAAATTTAAACATAAATTTAAACATTAATTAAAACATAAATTAAAACATAAATTTAAACATAAAATTAAACATAAATTTAAACATAAATTTAAACATAAATTTAAACATAAATTTAAACATAAATTAAAACATAAACTTAAACATAAATTAAAACATAAAAATAAATTTAAACATAAATTTAAACATAAATTTAAACATAAATTTATACATAAATTGAAACATAAATTTAAACATAAATTGAAACATAAATTTAAACATAAATTTAAACATAAATTTAAACATAAATTTAAACATAAATTAAAACATAAATTTAAACATAAATTTAAACATAAATTTAAACATAAATTTAAACATAAATTTAAACATAAATTTAAACATAAATTAAAACATAAACTTAAACATAAATTAAAACAATAAAATAAATTTAAACATAAATTTAAACATAAATTTAAACATAAATTTAAACATAAATTTAAACATAAATTTAAACATAAATTTATACATAAATTGAAACATAAATTTGAACATAAATTGAAACATAAATTTAAATATAAATTTAAACATAAATTTAAACATAAATTTAAACATAAATTTAAACATAAATTTAAACATAAATTTAAACATAAATTTAAACATAAATTAAAACATAAATTTAAACATAAATTAAAACATAAATTTAAACATAAATTTAAACATAAATTTAAACATAAAATTAAACATAAATTAAAACATAAATTTAAACATAAATTTAAACATAAATTTAAACATAAATTTAAACATAAATTTAAACTTAAATTTAAACATAAATTAAAACATAAATTCAAACATAAATTTAAACATTAATTTAAACATAAATTTAAACATAAATTTAAACATAAATTTAAACATAAATTTAAACATAAATTTATACATAAATTGAAACATAAATTTGAACATAAATTGAAACATAAATTTAAATATAAATTTAAACATAAATTTAAACATAAATTTAAACATAAATTTAAACATAAATTTAAACATAAATTTAAACATAAATTTAAACATAAATTAAAACATAAATTTAAACATAAATTTAAACATAAATTTAAACATAAAATTAAACATAAATTAAAACATAAATTTAAACATAAATTTAAACATAAATTTAAACATAAATTTAAACATAAATTTAAACTTAAATTTAAACATAAATTAAAACATAAATTCAAACATAAATTTAAACATTAATTAAAACATAAATTTAAACATAAATTTAAACATAAATTTAAACATAAATTTAAACATTAATTAAAACATAAATTAAAACATAAATTTAAACATAAAATTAAACATAAATTTAAACATAAAATTAAACATAAATTTAAACATAAATTTAAACATAAATTAAAACATAAACTTAAACATAAATTAAAACATAAAAATAAATTTAAACATAAATTTAAACATAAATTTAAACATAAATTTATACATAAATTGAAACATAAATTTAAACATAAATTGAAACATAAATTTAAACATAAATTTAAACATAAATTTAAACATAAATTTAAACATAAATTTAAACATAAATTTAAACATAAATTTAAACATAAATTAAAACATAAATTTAAACATAAATTTAAACATAAATTTAAACATAAATTTAAACATAAATTTAAACATAAATTTAAACATAAATTAAAACATAAACTTAAACATAAATTAAAACAATAAAATAAATTTAAACATAAATTTAAACATAAATTTAAACATAAATTGAAACATAAATTTAAACATAAATTTAAACATAAATTTAAACATAAATTTAAACATAAATTTAAACATAAATTTAAACATAAATTTAAACATAAATTTAAACATAAATTAAAACATAAATTTAAACATAAATTTAAACATAAATTTAAACATAAAATTAAACATAAATTAAAACATAAATTTAAACATAAATTTAAACATAAATTTAAACATAAATTTAAACATAAATTTAAACTTAAATTTAAACATAAAATAAAACATAAATTCAAACGTAAATTTAAACATAAATTTAAACATAAATTAAAACATAAATTTAAACATAAATTTAAACATAAATTTAAACATAAAATTAAACATAAATTAAAACATAAATTAAAACATAAATTTAAACATAAATTTAAACATAAATTTAAACATAAATTTAAACATAAATTTAAACTTAAATTTAAACATAAATTAAAACATAAATTTAAACATAAATTTAAACATAAATTTAAACATAAATTAAAACACTAATTTAAACATAAATTAAAACATAAACTTAAACATAAACTTAAACATAAATTTAAACATAAATTTAAACATAAATTTAAACATAAATTAAAACATAAATTTAACTATAAATTTAAACATAAATTTAAACATAAATTTAAACATAAATTTAAACATAAATTAAAACATAAACTTAAACATAACCTTAAACATAAATTTAAACATAAATTTAAACATAAATTTAAACATAAATTTAAACATAAATTTAAACATTAATTAAAACATAAATTAAAACATAAATTTAAACATAAAATTAAACATAAATTTAAACATAAATTTAAACATAAATTTAAACATAAATTTAAACATAAATTAAAACATAAACTTAAACATAAATTAAAACATAAAAATAAATTTAAACATAAATTTAAACATAAATTTAAACATAAATTTAAACATAAATTGAAACATAAATTTAAACATAAATTGAAACATAAATTTAAACATAAATTTAAACATAAATTTAAACATAAATTTAAACATAAATTAAAACATAAATTTAAACATAAATTTAAACATAAATTTAAACATAAATTTAAACATAAATTTAAACATAAATTTAAACATAAATTAAAACATAAACTTAAACATAAATTAAAACAATAAAATAAATTTAAACATAAATTTAAACATAAATTTAAACATAAATTTAAACATAAATTTAAACATAAATTTAAACATAAATTTATACATAAATTGAAACATAAATTTGAACATAAATTGAAACATAAATTTAAACATAAATTTAAACATAAATTTAAACATAAATTTAAACATAAATTTAAACATAAATTTAAACATAAATTTAAACATAAATTTAAACATAAATTAAAACATAAATTTAAACATAAATTTAAACATAAATTTAAACATAAAATTAAACATAAATTAAAACATAAATTTAAACATAAATTTAAACATAAATTTAAACATAAATTTAAACATAAATTTAAACTTAAATTTAAACATAAATTAAAACATAAATTCAAACATAAATTTAAACATAAATTTAAACATAAATTAAAACACTAATTTAAACATAAATTAAAACATAAACTTAAACATAAACTTAAACATAAATTTAAACATAAATTTAAACATAAATTTAAACATAAATTTAAACATAAATTAAAACATAAATTTAAACATAAATTTAAACATAAATTTAAACATAAAATTAAACATAAATTAAAACATAAATTAAAACATAAATTTAAACATAAATTTAAACATAAATTTAAACATAAATTTAAACATAAATTTAAACTTAAATTTAAACATAAATTAAAACATAAATTTAAACATAAATTTAAACATAAATTTAAACATAAATTAAAACACTAATTTAAACATAAATTAAAACATAAACTTAAACATAAACTTAAACATAAATTTAAACATAAATTTAAACATAAATTTAAACATAAATTTAAACATAAATTTAAACATAAATTTAAACATAAATTTAAACATAAATTTAAACATAAATTTAAACTAAAATTTAAACATAAATTTAAACATAAAATTAAACATAAATTAAAACATAAATTAAAACATAAATTTAAACATAAATTTAAACATAAATTTAAACATAAATTTAAACATAAATTTAAACATAAATTAAAACATAAATTTAAACATAAATTTAAACATAAATTTAAACATAAATTTAAACATAAATTTAAACATAAATTAAAACATAAACTTAAACATAAATTAAAACAATAAAATAAATTTAAACATAAATTTAAACATAAATTTAAACATAAATTTAAACATAAATTTAAACATAAATTTAAACTTAAATTTAAACATAAATTAAAACATAAATTCAAACATAAATTTAAACATAAATTTAAACATAAATTAAAACACTAATTTAAACATAAATTAAAACATAAACTTAAACATAAACTTAAACATAAATTTAAACATAAATTTAAACATAAATTTAAACATAAATTTAAACATAAATTTAAACATAAATTTAAACATAAATTTAAACATAAATTAAAACATAAATTTAAACATAAATTTAAACATAAATTTAAACATAAAATTAAACATAAATTAAAACATAAATTTAAACATAAATTTAAACATAAATTTAAACATAAATTTAAACATAAATTTAAACATAAATTTAAACATAAATTAAAACATAAATTTAAACATAAATTTAAACATAAATTTAAACATAAAATTAAACATAAATTAAAACATAAATTAAAACATAAATTTAAACATAAATTTAAACATAAATTTAAACATAAATTTAAACATAAATTTAAACTTAAATTTAAACATAAATTAAAACATAAATTTAAACATAAATTTAAACATAAATTTAAACATAAATTAAAACACTAATTTAAACATAAATTAAATCATAAACTTAAACATAAACTTAAACATAAATTTAAACATAAATTTAAACATAAATTTAAACATAAATTAAAACATAAATTTAACTATAAATTTAAACATAAATTTAAACATAAATTTAAACATAAATTTAAACATAAATTTAAACATAAATTTAAACATAAATTTAAACATTAATTAAAACATAAATTTAAACATAAATTTAAACATAAATTAAAACATAAATTTAAACGTAAATTTAAACATAAATTAAAACATAAATTTAAACATAAATTTAAACATAAATTTAAACATAAATTTAAACATAAATTTAAACTTAAATTTAAACATAAATTAAAACATAAATTCAAACATAAATTTAAACATAAATTTAAACATAAATTAAAACATAAATTAAAACATAAATTTAAACATAAATTTAAACATAAATTTAAACATAAATTTAAACATAAATTTAAACTTAAATTTAAACATAAATTAAAACATAAATTTAAACATAAATTTAAACATAAATTTAAACATAAATTTAAACATAAATTTAAACATAAATTTAAACATAAATTTAAACATAAATTTAAACATAAATTTAAACATAAATTTAAACATAAATTTAAACTAAAATTTAAACATAAATTTAAACATAAAATTAAACATAAATTAAAACATAAATTAAAACATAAATTTAAACATAAATTTAAACATAAATTTAAACATAAATTTAAACATAAATTTAAACATAAATTAAAACATAAATTTAAACATAAATTTAAACATAAATTTAAACATAAATTTAAACATAAATTTAAACATAAATTAAAACATAAACTTAAACATAAATTAAAACAATAAAATAAATTTAAACATAAATTTAAACATAAATTTAAACATAAATTTAAACATAAATTTAAACATAAATTTAAACTTAAATTTAAACATAAATTAAAACATAAATTCAAACATAAATTTAAACATAAATTTAAACATAAATTAAAACACTAATTTAAACATAAATTAAAACATAAACTTAAACATAAACTTAAACATAAATTTAAACATAAATTTAAACATAAATTTAAACATAAATTTAAACATAAATTTAAACATAAATTTAAACATAAATTTAAACATAAATTAAAACATAAATTTAAACATAAATTTAAACATAAATTTAAACATAAAATTAAACATAAATTAAAACATAAATTTAAACATAAATTTAAACATAAATTTAAACATAAATTTAAACATAAATTTAAACATAAATTTAAACATAAATTAAAACATAAATTTAAACATAAATTTAAACATAAATTTAAACATAAAATTAAACATAAATTAAAACATAAATTAAAACATAAATTTAAACATAAATTTAAACATAAATTTAAACATAAATTTAAACATAAATTTAAACTTAAATTTAAACATAAATTAAAACATAAATTTAAACATAAATTTAAACATAAATTTAAACATAAATTAAAACACTAATTTAAACATAAATTAAATCATAAACTTAAACATAAACTTAAACATAAATTTAAACATAAATTTAAACATAAATTTAAACATAAATTAAAACATAAATTTAACTATAAATTTAAACATAAATTTAAACATAAATTTAAACATAAATTTAAACATAAATTTAAACATAAATTTAAACATAAATTTAAACATTAATTAAAACATAAATTTAAACATAAATTTAAACATAAATTAAAACATAAATTTAAACGTAAATTTAAACATAAATTAAAACATAAATTTAAACATAAATTTAAACATAAATTTAAACATAAATTTAAACATAAATTTAAACTTAAATTTAAACATAAATTAAAACATAAATTCAAACATAAATTTAAACATAAATTTAAACATAAATTAAAACACTAATTTAAACATAAATTAAAACATAAACTTAAACATAAACTTAAACATAAATTTAAACATAAATTTAAACATAAATTTAAACATAAATTTAAACATAAATTAAAACATAAATTTAAACATAAATTTAAACATAAATTTAAACATAAAATTAAACATAAATTAAAACATAAATTAAAACATAAATTTAAACATAAATTTAAACATAAATTTAAACATAAATTTAAACATAAATTTAAACTTAAATTTAAACATAAATTAAAACATAAATTTAAACATAAATTTAAACATAAATTTAAACATAAATTAAAACACTAATTTAAACATAAATTAAAACATAAACTTAAACATAAACTTAAACATAAATTTAAACATAAATTTAAACATAAATTTAAACATAAATTTAAACATAAATTTAAACATAAATTTAAACATAAATTTAAACATAAATTAAAACATAAATTTAAACATAAATTTAAACATAAATTTAAACATAAAATTAAACATAAATTAAAACATAAATTAAAACATAAATTTAAACATAAATTTAAACATAAATTTAAACATAAATTTAAACATAAATTTAAACATAAATTAAAACATAAATTTAAACATAAATTTAAACATAAATTTAAACATAAATTTAAACATAAATTTAAACATAAATTAAAACATAAACTTAAACATAAATTAAAACAATAAAATAAATTTAAACATAAATTTAAACATAAATTTAAACATAAATTTAAACATAAATTTAAACATAAATTTAAACTTAAATTTAAACATAAATTAAAACATAAATTCAAACATAAATTTAAACATAAATTTAAACATAAATTAAAACACTAATTTAAACATAAATTAAAACATAAACTTAAACATAAACTTAAACATAAATTTAAACATAAATTTAAACATAAATTAAAACATAAATTTAAACATAAATTTAAACATAAATTTAAACATAAAATTAAACATAAATTAAAACATAAATTTAAACATAAATTTAAACATAAATTTAAACATAAATTTAAACATAAATTTAAACATAAATTTAAACATAAATTAAAACATAAATTTAAACATAAATTTAAACATAAATTTAAACATAAAATTAAACATAAATTAAAACATAAATTAAAACATAAATTTAAACATAAATTTAAACATAAATTTAAACATAAATTTAAACATAAATTTAAACTTAAATTTAAACATAAATTAAAACATAAATTTAAACATAAATTTAAACATAAATTTAAACATAAATTAAAACACTAATTTAAACATAAATTAAATCATAAACTTAAACATAAACTTAAACATAAATTTAAACATAAATTTAAACATAAATTTAAACATAAATTAAAACATAAATTTAACTATAAATTTAAACATAAATTTAAACATAAATTTAAACATAAATTTAAACATAAATTTAAACATAAATTTAAACATAAATTTAAACATTAATTAAAACATAAATTTAAACATAAATTTAAACATAAATTAAAACATAAATTTAAACGTAAATTTAAACATAAATTAAAACATAAATTTAAACATAAATTTAAACATAAATTTAAACATAAATTTAAACATAAATTTAAACTTAAATTTAAACATAAATTAAAACATAAATTCAAACATAAATTTAAACATAAATTTAAACATAAATTAAAACACTAATTTAAACATAAATTTAAACATAAATTTAAACATAAATTTAAACATAAATTTAAACATAAATTAAAACATAAATTTAAACATAAATTTAAACATAAATTTAAACATAAAATTAAACATAAATTAAAACATAAATTAAAACATAAATTTAAACATAAATTTAAACATAAATTTAAACATAAATTTAAACATAAATTTAAACTTAAATTTAAACATAAATTAAAACATAAATTTAAACATAAATTTAAACATAAATTTAAACATAAATTAAAACACTAATTTAAACATAAATTAAAACATAAACTTAAACATAAACTTAAACATAAATTTAAACATAAATTTTAACATAAATTTAAACATAAATTTAAACATAAATTTAAACATAAATTTAAACATAAATTTAAACATAAATTAAAACATAAATTTAAACATAAATTTAAACATAAATTTAAACATAAAATTAAACATAAATTAAAACATAAATTAAAACATAAATTTAAACATAAATTTAAACATAAATTTAAACATAAATTTAAACATAAATTTAAACATAAATTAAAACATAAATTTAAACATAAATTTAAACATAAATTTAAACATAAATTTAAACATAAATTTAAACATAAATTAAAACATAAACTTAAACATAAATTAAAACAATAAAATAAATTTAAACATAAATTTAAACATAAATTTAAACATAAATTTAAACATAAATTTAAACATAAATTTAAACTTAAATTTAAACATAAATTAAAACATAAATTCAAACATAAATTTAAACATAAATTTAAACATAAATTAAAACACTAATTTAAACATAAATTAAAACATAAACTTAAACATAAACTTAAACATAAATTTAAACATAAATTTAAACATAAATTTAAACATAAATTTAAACATAAATTTAAACATAAATTTAAACATAAATTTAAACATAAATTAAAACATAAATTTAAACATAAATTTAAACATAAATTTAAACATAAATTAAAACATAAATTTAAACATAAATTTAAACATAAATTTAAACATAAATTTAAACATAAATTTAAACATAAATTTAAACATAAATTAAAACATAAATTTAAACATAAATTTAAACATAAATTTAAACATAAAATTAAACATAAATTAAAACATAAATTAAAACATAAATTTAAACATAAATTTAAACATAAATTTAAACATAAATTTAAACATAAATTTAAACTTAAATTTAAACATAAATTAAAACATAAATTTAAACATAAATTTAAACATAAATTTAAACATAAATTAAAACACTAATTTAAACATAAATTAAATCATAAACTTAAACATAAACTTAAACATAAATTTAAACATAAATTTAAACATAAATTTAAACATAAATTAAAACATAAATTTAACTATAAATTTAAACATAAATTTAAACATAAATTTAAACATAAATTTAAACATAAATTTAAACATAAATTTAAACATTAATTAAAACATAAATTTAAACATAAATTTAAACATAAATTAAAACATAAATTTAAACGTAAATTTAAACATAAATTAAAACATAAATTTAAACATAAAATTAAACATAAATTTAAACATAAATTTAAACATAAATTTAAACATAAATTAAAACACTAATTTAAACATAAATTAAAACATAAACTTAAACATAAACTTAAACATAAATTTAAACATAAATTTAAACATAAATTTAAACATAAATTAAAACATAAATTTAACTATAAATTTAAACATAAATTTAAACATAAATTTAAACATAAATTTAAACATAAATTAAAACATAAACTTAAACATAAACTTAAACATAAATTTAAACATAAATTTAAACATAAATTTAAACATAAATTTAAACATAAATTTAAACATAAATTTAAACATAAATTTAAACATAAATTTAAACATAAATTTAAACATAAATTAAAACATAAATTTAAACATTAATTAAAACATAAATTTAAACATAAATTTAAACATAAATTAAAACATAAATTTAAACGTAAATTTAAACATAAATTAAAACATAAATTTAAACATAAATTTAAACATAAATTTAAACATAAATTTAAACATAAATTAAAACATAAACTTAAATTAAAATATAAATTAAAACAAAAACTCAAACATAAACTTAAACATAAATTTAAACATAAACATAAACATAAACATAAACATAAACATAAACATAAACATAAACATAAACATAAACATAAACATAAACATAAACATAAACATAAACATAAACATAAACATAAACATAAACATAAACATAAACATAAACATAAACATAAACATAAACATAAACATAAACATAAACATAAACATAAACATAAACATAAACATAAACATAAACATAAACATAAACATAAACATAAACATAAACATAAACATAAACATAAACATAAACATAAACATAAACATAAACATAAACATAAACATAAACATAAACATAAACATAAACATAAACATAAACATAAACATAAACATAAACATAAACATAAACATAAACATAAACATAAACATAAACATAAACATAAACATAAACATAAACATAAACATAAACATAAACATAAACATAAACATAAACATAAACATAAACATAAACATAAACATAAACATAAACATAAACATAAACATAAACATAAACATAAACATAAACATAAACATAAACATAAACATAAACATAAACATAAACATAAACATAAACATAAACATAAACATAAACATAAACATAAACCTAAACATAAACATAAACATAAACATAAACATAAACATAAACATAAACATAAACATAAACATAAACATAAACATAAACATAAACATAAACATAAACATAAACATAAACATAAACTAAATCATACACCATAATAAACATATAACAACAACTGCAAATCGACTCGATTTGTATTAAATCGGTCTATTTTGATAATAAACGTCTCGATTCGTACCAATAACAATCGGATTAAATTATTTTAATTCAATTCCATCAGTTTTAGTTTTGGATACTTATCGGAAATTTAGTGTTTAAATGACTAGATTTGACATTATTTGATGTAATTAGAGTCAAATGATGATTTTCGACTCAATTCTTTTTTACAATTAAAAATAATGTTTATATTTATGTTTATGTTTATGTTTATGTTTATGTTTATGTTTATGTTTATGTTTATGTTTATGTTTATGTTTATGTTTATGTTTATGTTTATGTTTAAGTTTATGTTTAAATTTAAGTTTATGTTTTAATTTATGTCTAAATTTATGATTAAATTTAAACATAAATTTAAACATAAATTTAAACATACATTTAAACATAAATTTAAACATAAATTAAAACATAAACTTAAACATAAATTAAAACAATAAAATAAATTTAAACATAAATTTAAACATAAATTTAAACATAAATTTAAACATAAATTTAAACATAAATTTAAACTTAAATTTAAACATAAATTAAAACATAAATTCAAACATAAATTTAAACATAAATTTAAACATAAATTAAAACACTAATTTAAACATAAATTAAAACATAAACTTAAACATAAACTTAAACATAAATTTAAACATAAATTTAAACATAAATTTAAACATAAATTTAAACATAAATTTAAACATAAATTTAAACATAAATTTAAACATAAATTAAAACATAAATTTAAACATAAATTTAAACATAAATTTAAACATAAAATTAAACATAAATTAAAACATAAATTTAAACATAAATTTAAACATAAATTTAAACATAAATTTAAACATAAATTTAAACATAAATTTAAACATAAATTAAAACATAAATTTAAACATAAATTTAAACATAAATTTAAACATAAAATTAAACATAAATTAAAACATAAATTAAAACATAAATTTAAACATAAATTTAAACATAAATTTAAACATAAATTTAAACATAAATTTAAACTTAAATTTAAACATAAATTAAAACATAAATTTAAACATAAATTTAAACATAAATTTAAACATAAATTAAAACACTAATTTAAACATAAATTAAATCATAAACTTAAACATAAACTTAAACATAAATTTAAACATAAATTTAAACATAAATTTAAACATAAATTAAAACATAAATTTAACTATAAATTTAAACATAAATTTAAACATAAATTTAAACATAAATTTAAACATAAATTTAAACATAAATTTAAACATAAATTTAAACATTAATTAAAACATAAATTTAAACATAAATTTAAACATAAATTAAAACATAAATTTAAACGTAAATTTAAACATAAATTAAAACATAAATTTAAACATAAATTTAAACATAAATTTAAACATAAATTTAAACATAAATTTAAACTTAAATTTAAACATAAATTAAAACATAAATTCAAACATAAATTTAAACATAAATTTAAACATAAATTAAAACACTAATTTAAACATAAATTAAAACATAAACTTAAACATAAACTTAAACATAAATTTAAACATAAATTTAAACATAAATTTAAACATAAATTTAAACATAAATTAAAACATAAATTTAAACATAAATTTAAACATAAATTTAAACATAAAATTAAACATAAATTAAAACATAAATTAAAACATAAATTTAAACATAAATTTAAACATAAATTTAAACATAAATTTAAACATAAATTTAAACTTAAATTTAAACATAAATTAAAACATAAATTTAAACATAAATTTAAACATAAATTTAAACATAAATTAAAACACTAATTTAAACATAAATTAAAACATAAACTTAAACATAAACTTAAACATAAATTTAAACATAAATTTAAACATAAATTTAAACATAAATTTAAACATAAATTTAAACATAAATTTAAACATAAATTTAAACATAAATTTAAACATAAAATTAAACATAAATTAAAACATAAATTAAAACATAAATTTAAACATAAATTTAAACATAAATTTAAACATAAATTTAAACATAAATTTAAACATAAATTAAAACATAAATTTAAACATAAATTTAAACATAAATTTAAACATAAATTTAAACATAAATTTAAACATAAATTAAAACATAAACTTAAACATAAATTAAAACAATAAAATAAATTTAAACATAAATTTAAACATAAATTTAAACATAAATTTAAACATAAATTTAAACATAAATTTAAACTTAAATTTAAACATAAATTAAAACATAAATTCAAACATAAATTTAAACATAAATTTAAACATAAATTAAAACACTAATTTAAACATAAATTAAAACATAAACTTAAACATAAACTTAAACATAAATTTAAACATAAATTTAAACATAAATTTAAACATAAATTTAAACATAAATTTAAACATAAATTTAAACATAAATTTAAACATAAATTAAAACATAAATTTAAACATAAATTTAAACATAAATTTAAACATAAAATTAAACATAAATTAAAACATAAATTTAAACATAAATTTAAACATAAATTTAAACATAAATTTAAACATAAATTTAAACATAAATTTAAACATAAATTAAAACATAAATTTAAACATAAATTTAAACATAAATTTAAACATAAAATTAAACATAAATTAAAACATAAATTAAAACATAAATTTAAACATAAATTTAAACATAAATTTAAACATAAATTTAAACATAAATTTAAACATAAATTTAAACATAAATTTAAACTTAAATTTAAACATAAATTAAAACATAAATTTAAACATAAATTTAAACATAAATTTAAACATAAATTAAAACACTAATTTAAACATAAATTAAATCATAAACTTAAACATAAACTTAAACATAAATTTAAACATAAATTTAAACATAAATTTAAACATAAATTAAAACATAAATTTAACTATAAATTTAAACATAAATTTAAACATAAATTTAAACATAAATTTAAACATAAATTTAAACATAAATTTAAACATAAATTTAAACATTAATTAAAACATAAATTTAAACATAAATTTAAACATAAATTAAAACATAAATTTAAACGTAAATTTAAACATAAATTAAAACATAAATTTAAACATAAAATTAAACATAAATTTAAACATAAATTTAAACATAAATTTAAACATAAATTAAAACACTAATTTAAACATAAATTAAAACATAAACTTAAACATAAACTTAAACATAAATTTAAACATAAATTTAAACATAAATTTAAACATAAATTAAAACATAAATTTAACTATAAATTTAAACATAAATTTAAACATAAATTTAAACATAAATTTAAACATAAATTAAAACATAAACTTAAACATAAACTTAAACATAAATTTAAACATAAATTTAAACATAAATTTAAACATAAATTTAAACATAAATTTAAACATAAATTTAAACATAAATTTAAACATAAATTTAAACATAAATTTAAACATAAATTAAAACATAAATTTAAACATTAATTAAAACATAAATTTAAACATAAATTTAAACATAAATTAAAACATAAATTTAAACGTAAATTTAAACATAAATTAAAACATAAATTTAAACATAAATTTAAACATAAATTTAAACATAAATTTAAACATAAATTAAAACATAAACTTAAATTAAAATATAAATTAAAACAAAAACTTAAACATAAACTTAAACATAAATTTAAACATAAACATAAACATAAACATAAACATAAACATAAACATAAACATAAACATAAACATAAACATAAACATAAACATAAACATAAACATAAACATAAACATAAACATAAACATAAACATAAACATAAACATAAACATAAACATAAACATAAACATAAACATAAACATAAACATAAACATAAACATAAACATAAACATAAACATAAACATAAACATAAACATAAACATAAACATAAACATAAACATAAACATAAACATAAACATAAACATAAACATAAACATAAACATAAACATAAACATAAACATAAACATAAACATAAACATAAACATAAACATAAACATAAACATAAACATAAACATAAACATAAACATAAACATAAACATAAACATAAACATAAACATAAACATAAACATAAACATAAACATAAACATAAACATAAACATAAACATAAACATAAACATAAACATAAACATAAACATAAACATAAACATAAACATAAACATAAACATAAACATAAACATAAACATAAACATAAACATAAACATAAACATAAACATAAACATAAACCTAAACATAAACATAAACATAAACATAAACATAAACATAAACATAAACATAAACATAAACATAAACATAAACATAAACATAAACATAAACATAAACATAAACATAAACATAAACTAAATCATACACCATAATAAACATATAACAACAACTGCAAATCGACTCGATTTGTATTAAATCGGTCTATTTTGATAATAAACGTCTCGATTCGTACCAATAACAATCGGATTAAATTATTTTAATTCAATTCCATCAGTTTTGGATACTTATCGGAAATTTAGTGTTTAAATGACTAGATTTGACATTATTTGATGTAATTAGAGTCAAATGATGATTTTCGACTCAATTCTTTTTTACAATTAAAAATAATGTTTATGTTTATGTTTATGTTTATGTTTATGTTTATGTTTATGTTTATGTTTATGTTTATGTTTATGTGTATGTTTATGTTTATGTTTATGTTTAAGTTTATGTTTAAATTTAAGTTTATGTTTTAATTTATGTCTAAATTTATGATTAAATTTAAACATAAATTTAAACATAAATTTAAACATACATTTAAACATAAATTTAAACATAAATTTATACATAAATTTAAACATAAATTTAAACATAAATTTAAACATAAATTAAAACATAAACTTAAACATAAATTAAAACAATAAAATAAATTTAAACATAAATTTAAACATAAATTTAAACATAAATTAAAACATAAACTTAAACATAAATTAAAACATAAAAATAAATTTAAACATAAATTTAAACATAAATTTAAACATAAATTTAAACATAAATTTAAACATAAATTTAAACATAAATTTAAACATAAATTTAAACTTAAATTTAAACATAAATTAAAACATAAATTCAAACATAAATTTAAACATAAATTTAAACATAAATTAAAACACTAATTTAAACATAAATTAAAACATAAACTTAAACATAAACTTAAACATAAATTTAAACATAAATTTAAACATAAATTAAAACATAAATTTAAACATAAATTTAAACATAAATTTAAACATAAAATTAAACATAAATTAAAACATAAATTTAAACATAAATTTAAACATAAATTTAAACATAAATTTAAACATAAATTTAAACATAAATTTAATCATAAATTAAAACATAAATTTAAACATAAATTTAAACATAAATTTAAACATAAAATTAAACATAAATTAAAACATAAATTAAAACATAAATTTAAACATAAATTTAAACATAAATTTAAACATAAATTTAAACATAAATTTAAACTTAAATTTAAACATAAATTAAAACATAAATTTAAACATAAATTTAAACATAAATTTAAACATAAATTAAAACACTAATTTAAACATAAATTAAATCATAAACTTAAACATAAACTTAAACATAAATTTAAACATAAATTTAAACATAAATTTAAACATAAATTAAAACATAAATTTAACTATAAATTTAAACATAAATTTAAACATAAATTTAAACATAAATTTAAACATAAATTTAAACATAAATTTAAACATAAATTTAAACATTAATTAAAACATAAATTTAAACATAAATTTAAACATAAATTAAAACATAAATTTAAACGTAAATTTAAACATAAATTAAAACATAAATTTAAACATAAATTTAAACATAAATTTAAACATAAATTTAAACATAAATTTAAACTTAAATTTAAACATAAATTAAAACATAAATTCAAACATAAATTTAAACATAAATTTAAACATAAATTAAAACACTAATTTAAACATAAATTAAAACATAAACTTAAACATAAACTTAAACATAAATTTAAACATAAATTTAAACATAAATTTAAACATAAATTTAAACATAAATTAAAACATAAATTTAAACATAAATTTAAACATAAATTTAAACATAAAATTAAACATAAATTAAAACATAAATTAAAACATAAATTTAAACATAAATTTAAACATAAATTTAAACATAAATTTAAACATAAATTTAAACTTAAATTTAAACATAAATTAAAACATAAATTTAAACATAAATTTAAACATAAATTTAAACATAAATTAAAACACTAATTTAAACATAAATTAAAACATAAACTTAAACATAAACTTAAACATAAATTTAAACATAAATTTTAACATAAATTTAAACATAAATTTAAACATAAATTTAAACATAAATTTAAACATAAATTTAAACATAAATTAAAACATAAATTTAAACATAAATTTAAACATAAATTTAAACATAAAATTAAACATAAATTAAAACATAAATTAAAACATAAATTTAAACATAAATTTAAACATAAATTTAAACATAAATTAAAACATAAATTTAAACATAAATTTAAACATAAATTTAAACATAAAATTAAACATAAATTAAAACATAAATTTAAACATAAATTTAAACATAAATTTAAACATAAATTTAAACATAAATTTAAACTTAAATTTAAACATAAATTAAAACATAAATTCAAACATAAATTTAAACATAAATTTAAACATAAATTAAAACACTAATTTAAACATAAATTAAAACATAAACTTAAACATAAACTTAAACATAAATTTAAACATAAATTTAAACATAAATTTAAACATAAATTTAAACATAAATTAAAACATAAATTTAAACATAAATTTAAACATAAATTTAAACATAAAATTAAACATAAATTAAAACATAAATTAAAACATAAATTTAAACATAAATTTAAACATAAATTTAAACATAAATTTAAACATAAATTTAAACTTAAATTTAAACATAAATTAAAACATAAATTTAAACATAAATTTAAACATAAATTTAAACATAAATTAAAACACTAATTTAAACATAAATTAAAACATAAACTTAAACATAAACTTAAACATAAATTTAAACATAAATTTAAACATAAATTTAAACATAAATTTAAACATAAATTTAAACATAAATTTAAACATAAATTTAAACATAAATTTAAACATAAATTTAAACTAAAATTTAAACATAAATTTAAACATAAAATTAAACATAAATTAAAACATAAATTAAAACATAAATTTAAACATAAATTTAAACATAAATTTAAACATAAATTTAAACATAAATTTAAACATAAATTAAAACATAAATTTAAACATAAATTTAAACATAAATTTAAACATAAATTTAAACATAAATTTAAACATAAATTAAAACATAAACTTAAACATAAATTAAAACAATAAAATAAATTTAAACATAAATTTAAACATAAATTTAAACATAAATTTAAACATAAATTTAAACATAAATTTAAACTTAAATTTAAACATAAATTAAAACATAAATTCAAACATAAATTTAAACATAAATTTAAACATAAATTAAAACACTAATTTAAACATAAATTAAAACATAAACTTAAACATAAACTTAAACATAAATTTAAACATAAATTTAAACATAAATTTAAACATAAATTTAAACATAAATTTAAACATAAATTTAAACATAAATTTAAACATAAATTAAAACATAAATTTAAACATAAATTTAAACATAAATTTAAACATAAAATTAAACATAAATTAAAACATAAATTTAAACATAAATTTAAACATAAATTTAAACATAAATTTAAACATAAATTTAAACATAAATTTAAACATAAATTAAAACATAAATTTAAACATAAATTTAAACATAAATTTAAACATAAAATTAAACATAAATTAAAACATAAATTAAAACATAAATTTAAACATAAATTTAAACATAAATTTAAACATAAATTTAAACATAAATTTAAACTTAAATTTAAACATAAATTAAAACATAAATTTAAACATAAATTTAAACATAAATTTAAACATAAATTAAAACACTAATTTAAACATAAATTAAATCATAAACTTAAACATAAACTTAAACATAAATTTAAACATAAATTTAAACATAAATTTAAACATAAATTAAAACATAAATTTAACTATAAATTTAAACATAAATTTAAACATAAATTTAAACATAAATTTAAACATAAATTTAAACATAAATTTAAACATAAATTTAAACATTAATTAAAACATAAATTTAAACATAAATTTAAACATAAATTAAAACATAAATTTAAACGTAAATTTAAACATAAATTAAAACATAAATTTAAACATAAATTTAAACATAAATTTAAACATAAATTTAAACATAAATTTAAACTTAAATTTAAACATAAATTAAAACATAAATTCAAACATAAATTTAAACATAAATTTAAACATAAATTAAAACACTAATTTAAACATAAATTAAAACATAAACTTAAACATAAACTTAAACATAAATTTAAACATAAATTTAAACATAAATTTAAACATAAATTTAAACATAAATTAAAACATAAATTTAAACATAAATTTAAACATAAATTTAAACATAAAATTAAACATAAATTAAAACATAAATTAAAACATAAATTTAAACATAAATTTAAACATAAATTTAAACATAAATTTAAACATAAATTTAAACTTAAATTTAAACATAAATTAAAACATAAATTTAAACATAAATTTAAACATAAATTTAAACATAAATTAAAACACTAATTTAAACATAAATTAAAACATAAACTTAAACATAAACTTAAACATAAATTTAAACATAAATTTAAACATAAATTTAAACATAAATTTAAACATAAATTTAAACATAAATTTAAACATAAATTTAAACATAAATTAAAACATAAATTTAAACATAAATTTAAACATAAATTTAAACATAAAATTAAACATAAATTAAAACATAAATTAAAACATAAATTTAAACATAAATTTAAACATAAATTTAAACATAAATTTAAACATAAATTTAAACATAAATTTAAACATAAATTAAAACATAAATTTAAACATAAATTTAAACATAAATTTAAACATAAATTTAAACATAAATTTAAACATAAATTAAAACATAAACTTAAACATAAATTAAAACAATAAAATAAATTTAAACATAAATTTAAACATAAATTTAAACATAAATTTAAACATAAATTTAAACATAAATTTAAACTTAAATTTAAACATAAATTAAAACATAAATTCAAACATAAATTTAAACATAAATTTAAACATAAATTAAAACACTAATTTAAACATAAATTAAAACATAAACTTAAACATAAACTTAAACATAAATTTAAACATAAATTTAAACATAAATTAAAACATAAATTTAAACATAAATTTAAACATAAATTTAAACATAAAATTAAACATAAATTAAAACATAAATTTAAACATAAATTTAAACATAAATTTAAACATAAATTTAAACATAAATTTAAACATAAATTTAAACATAAATTAAAACATAAATTTAAACATAAATTTAAACATAAATTTAAACATAAAATTAAACATAAATTAAAACATAAATTAAAACATAAATTTAAACATAAATTTAAACATAAATTTAAACATAAATTTAAACATAAATTTAAACTTAAATTTAAACATAAATTAAAACATAAATTTAAACATAAATTTAAACATAAATTTAAACATAAATTAAAACACTAATTTAAACATAAATTAAATCATAAACTTAAACATAAACTTAAACATAAATTTAAACATAAATTTAAACATAAATTTAAACATAAATTAAAACATAAATTTAACTATAAATTTAAACATAAATTTAAACATAAATTTAAACATAAATTTAAACATAAATTTAAACATAAATTTAAACATAAATTTAAACATTAATTAAAACATAAATTTAAACATAAATTTAAACATAAATTAAAACATAAATTTAAACGTAAATTTAAACATAAATTAAAACATAAATTTAAACATAAATTTAAACATAAATTTAAACATAAATTTAAACATAAATTTAAACTTAAATTTAAACATAAATTAAAACATAAATTCAAACATAAATTTAAACATAAATTTAAACATAAATTAAAACACTAATTTAAACATAAATTAAAACATAAACTTAAACATAAACTTAAACATAAATTTAAACATAAATTTAAACATAAATTTAAACATAAATTTAAACATAAATTAAAACATAAATTTAAACATAAATTTAAACATAAATTTAAACATAAAATTAAACATAAATTAAAACATAAATTAAAACATAAATTTAAACATAAATTTAAACATAAATTTAAACATAAATTTAAACATAAATTTAAACTTAAATTTAAACATAAATTAAAACATAAATTTAAACATAAATTTAAACATAAATTTAAACATAAATTAAAACACTAATTTAAACATAAATTAAAACATAAACTTAAACATAAACTTAAACATAAATTTAAACATAAATTTTAACATAAATTTAAACATAAATTTAAACATAAATTTAAACATAAATTTAAACATAAATTTAAACATAAATTAAAACATAAATTTAAACATAAATTTAAACATAAATTTAAACATAAAATTAAACATAAATTAAAACATAAATTAAAACATAAATTTAAACATAAATTTAAACATAAATTTAAACATAAATTTAAACATAAATTTAAACATAAATTAAAACATAAATTTAAACATAAATTTAAACATAAATTTAAACATAAATTTAAACATAAATTTAAACATAAATTAAAACATAAACTTAAACATAAATTAAAACAATAAAATAAATTTAAACATAAATTTAAACATAAATTTAAACATAAATTTAAACATAAATTTAAACATAAATTTAAACTTAAATTTAAACATAAATTAAAACATAAATTCAAACATAAATTTAAACATAAATTTAAACATAAATTAAAACACTAATTTAAACATAAATTAAAACATAAACTTAAACATAAACTTAAACATAAATTTAAACATAAATTTAAACATAAATTTAAACATAAATTTAAACATAAATTTAAACATAAATTTAAACATAAATTTAAACATAAATTAAAACATAAATTTAAACATAAATTTAAACATAAATTTAAACATAAAATTAAACATAAATTAAAACATAAATTTAAACATAAATTTAAACATAAATTTAAACATAAATTTAAACATAAATTTAAACATAAATTTAAACATAAATTAAAACATAAATTTAAACATAAATTTAAACATAAATTTAAACATAAAATTAAACATAAATTAAAACATAAATTAAAACATAAATTTAAACATAAATTTAAACATAAATTTAAACATAAATTTAAACATAAATTTAAACTTAAATTTAAACATAAATTAAAACATAAATTTAAACATAAATTTAAACATAAATTTAAACATAAATTAAAACATAAATTTAACTATAAATTTAAACATAAATTTAAACATAAATTTAAACATAAATTTAAACATAAATTTAAACATAAATTTAAACATTAATTAAAACATAAATTTAAACATAAATTTAAACATAAATTAAAACATAAATTTAAACGTAAATTTAAACATAAATTAAAACATAAATTTAAACATAAAATTAAACATAAATTTAAACATAAATTTAAACATAAATTTAAACATAAATTAAAACACTAATTTAAACATAAATTAAAACATAAACTTAAACATAAACTTAAACATAAATTTAAACATAAATTTAAACATAAATTTAAACATAAATTAAAACATAAATTTAACTATAAATTTAAACATAAATTTAAACATAAATTTAAACATAAATTTAAACATAAATTAAAACATAAACTTAAACATAAACTTAAACATAAATTTAAACATAAATTTAAACATAAATTTAAACATAAATTTAAACATAAATTTAAACATAAATTTAAACATAAATTTAAACATAAATTTAAACATAAATTTAAACATAAATTAAAACATAAATTTAAACATTAATTAAAACATAAATTTAAACATAAATTTAAACATAAATTAAAACATAAATTTAAACGTAAATTTAAACATAAATTAAAACATAAATTTAAACATAAATTTAAACATAAATTTAAACATAAATTTAAACATAAATTAAAACATAAACTTAAATTAAAATATAAATTAAAACAAAAACTCAAACATAAACTTAAACATAAATTTAAACATAAACATAAACATAAACATAAACATAAACATAAACATAAACATAAACATAAACATAAACATAAACATAAACATAAACATAAACATAAACATAAACATAAACATAAACATAAACATAAACATAAACATAAACATAAACATAAACATAAACATAAACATAAACATAAACATAAACATAAACATAAACATAAACATAAACATAAACATAAACATAAACATAAACATAAACATAAACATAAACATAAACATAAACATAAACATAAACATAAACATAAACATAAACATAAACATAAACATAAACATAAACATAAACATAAACATAAACATAAACATAAACATAAACATAAACATAAACATAAACATAAACATAAACATAAACATAAACATAAACATAAACATAAACATAAACATAAACATAAACATAAACATAAACATAAACATAAACATAAACATAAACATAAACATAAACATAAACATAAACATAAACATAAACATAAACATAAACATAAACATAAACATAAACATAAACATAAACATAAACATAAACATAAACATAAACATAAACATAAACATAAACATAAACATAAACATAAACCTAAACATAAACATAAACATAAACATAAACATAAACATAAACATAAACATAAACATAAACATAAACATAAACATAAACATAAACATAAACATAAACATAAACATAAACTAAATCATACACCATAATAAACATATAACAACAACTGCAAATCGACTCGATTTGTATTAAATCGGTCTATTTTGATAATAAACGTCTCGATTCGTACCAATAACAATCGGATTAAATTATTTTAATTCAATTCCATCAGTTTTGGATACTTATCGGAAATTTAGTGTTTAAATGACTAGATTTGACATTATTTGATGTAATTAGAGTCAAATGATGATTTTCGACTCAATTCTTTTTTACAATTAAAAATAATGTTTATATTTATGTTTATGTTTATGTTTATGTTTATGTTTATGTTTATGTTTATGTTTATGTTTATGTTTATGTTTATGTTTATGTTTATGTTTATGTTTAAGTTTATGTTTAAATTTAAGTTTATGTTTTAATTTATGTCTAAATTTATGATTAAATTTAAACATAAATTTAAACATAAATTTAAACATACATTTAAACATAAATTTAAACATAAATTAAAACATAAACTTAAACATAAATTAAAACAATAAAATAAATTTAAACATAAATTTAAACATAAATTTAAACATAAATTTAAACATAAATTTAAACATAAATTTAAACTTAAATTTAAACATAAATTAAAACATAAATTCAAACATAAATTTAAACATAAATTTAAACATAAATTAAAACACTAATTTAAACATAAATTAAAACATAAACTTAAACATAAACTTAAACATAAATTTAAACATAAATTTAAACATAAATTTAAACATAAATTTAAACATAAATTTAAACATAAATTTAAACATAAATTTAAACATAAATTAAAACATAAATTTAAACATAAATTTAAACATAAATTTAAACATAAAATTAAACATAAATTAAAACATAAATTTAAACATAAATTTAAACATAAATTTAAACATAAATTTAAACATAAATTTAAACATAAATTAAAACATAAATTTAAACATAAATTTAAACATAAATTTAAACATAAAATTAAACATAAATTAAAACATAAATTAAAACATAAATTTAAACATAAATTTAAACATAAATTTAAACATAAATTTAAACATAAATTTAAACTTAAATTTAAACATAAATTAAAACATAAATTTAAACATAAATTTAAACATAAATTTAAACATAAATTAAAACACTAATTTAAACATAAATTAAATCATAAACTTAAACATAAACTTAAACATAAATTTAAACATAAATTTAAACATAAATTTAAACATAAATTAAAACATAAATTTAACTATAAATTTAAACATAAATTTAAACATAAATTTAAACATAAATTTAAACATAAATTTAAACATAAATTTAAACATAAATTTAAACATTAATTAAAACATAAATTTAAACATAAATTTAAACATAAATTAAAACATAAATTTAAACGTAAATTTAAACATAAATTAAAACATAAATTTAAACATAAATTTAAACATAAATTTAAACATAAATTTAAACATAAATTTAAACTTAAATTTAAACATAAATTAAAACATAAATTCAAACATAAATTTAAACATAAATTTAAACATAAATTAAAACACTAATTTAAACATAAATTAAAACATAAACTTAAACATAAACTTAAACATAAATTTAAACATAAATTTAAACATAAATTTAAACATAAATTTAAACATAAATTAAAACATAAATTTAAACATAAATTTAAACATAAATTTAAACATAAAATTAAACATAAATTAAAACATAAATTAAAACATAAATTTAAACATAAATTTAAACATAAATTTAAACATAAATTTAAACATAAATTTAAACTTAAATTTAAACATAAATTAAAACATAAATTTAAACATAAATTTAAACATAAATTTAAACATAAATTAAAACACTAATTTAAACATAAATTAAAACATAAACTTAAACATAAACTTAAACATAAATTTAAACATAAATTTAAACATAAATTTAAACATAAATTTAAACATAAATTTAAACATAAATTTAAACATAAATTTAAACATAAATTAAAACATAAATTTAAACATAAATTTAAACATAAATTTAAACATAAAATTAAACATAAATTAAAACATAAATTAAAACATAAATTTAAACATAAATTTAAACATAAATTTAAACATAAATTTAAACATAAATTTAAACATAAATTAAAACATAAATTTAAACATAAATTTAAACATAAATTTAAACATAAATTTAAACATAAATTTAAACATAAATTTAAACATAAATTAAAACATAAACTTAAACATAAATTAAAACAATAAAATAAATTTAAACATAAATTTAAACATAAATTTAAACATAAATTTAAACATAAATTTAAACATAAATTTAAACTTAAATTTAAACATAAATTAAAACATAAATTCAAACATAAATTTAAACATAAATTTAAACATAAATTAAAACACTAATTTAAACATAAATTAAAACATAAACTTAAACATAAACTTAAACATAAATTTAAACATAAATTTAAACATAAATTTAAACATAAATTTAAACATAAATTTAAACATAAATTTAAACATAAATTTAAACATAAATTAAAACATAAATTTAAACATAAATTTAAACATAAATTTAAACATAAAATTAAACATAAATTAAAACATAAATTTAAACATAAATTTAAACATAAATTTAAACATAAATTTAAACATAAATTTAAACATAAATTTAAACATAAATTAAAACATAAATTTAAACATAAATTTAAACATAAATTTAAACATAAAATTAAACATAAATTAAAACATAAATTAAAACATAAATTTAAACATAAATTTAAACATAAATTTAAACATAAATTTAAACATAAATTTAAACTTAAATTTAAACATAAATTAAAACATAAATTTAAACATAAATTTAAACATAAATTTAAACATAAATTAAAACACTAATTTAAACATAAATTAAATCATAAACTTAAACATAAACTTAAACATAAATTTAAACATAAATTTAAACATAAATTTAAACATAAATTAAAACATAAATTTAACTATAAATTTAAACATAAATTTAAACATAAATTTAAACATAAATTTAAACATAAATTTAAACATAAATTTAAACATAAATTTAAACATTAATTAAAACATAAATTTAAACATAAATTTAAACATAAATTAAAACATAAATTTAAACGTAAATTTAAACATAAATTAAAACATAAATTTAAACATAAAATTAAACATAAATTTAAACATAAATTTAAACATAAATTTAAACATAAATTAAAACACTAATTTAAACATAAATTAAAACATAAACTTAAACATAAACTTAAACATAAATTTAAACATAAATTTAAACATAAATTTAAACATAAATTAAAACATAAATTTAACTATAAATTTAAACATAAATTTAAACATAAATTTAAACATAAATTTAAACATAAATTAAAACATAAACTTAAACATAAACTTAAACATAAATTTAAACATAAATTTAAACATAAATTTAAACATAAATTTAAACATAAATTTAAACATAAATTTAAACATAAATTTAAACATAAATTTAAACATAAATTTAAACATAAATTAAAACATAAATTTAAACATTAATTAAAACATAAATTTAAACATAAATTTAAACATAAATTAAAACATAAATTTAAACGTAAATTTAAACATAAATTAAAACATAAATTTAAACATAAATTTAAACATAAATTTAAACATAAATTTAAACATAAATTAAAACATAAACTTAAATTAAAATATAAATTAAAACAAAAACTTAAACATAAACTTAAACATAAATTTAAACATAAACATAAACATAAACATAAACATAAACATAAACATAAACATAAACATAAACATAAACATAAACATAAACATAAACATAAACATAAACATAAACATAAACATAAACATAAACATAAACATAAACATAAACATAAACATAAACATAAACATAAACATAAACATAAACATAAACATAAACATAAACATAAACATAAACATAAACATAAACATAAACATAAACATAAACATAAACATAAACATAAACATAAACATAAACATAAACATAAACATAAACATAAACATAAACATAAACATAAACATAAACATAAACATAAACATAAACATAAACATAAACATAAACATAAACATAAACATAAACATAAACATAAACATAAACATAAACATAAACATAAACATAAACATAAACATAAACATAAACATAAACATAAACATAAACATAAACATAAACATAAACATAAACATAAACATAAACATAAACATAAACATAAACATAAACATAAACATAAACATAAACATAAACATAAACATAAACATAAACATAAACATAAACATAAACATAAACATAAACATAAACATAAACCTAAACATAAACATAAACATAAACATAAACATAAACATAAACATAAACATAAACATAAACATAAACATAAACATAAACATAAACATAAACATAAACATAAACATAAACATAAACATAAACTAAATCATACACCATAATAAACATATAACAACAACTGCAAATCGACTCGATTTGTATTAAATCGGTCTATTTTGATAATAAACGTCTCGATTCGTACCAATAACAATCGGATTAAATTATTTTAATTCAATTCCATCAGTTTTGGATACTTATCGGAAATTTAGTGTTTAAATGACTAGATTTGACATTATTTGATGTAATTAGAGTCAAATGATGATTTTCGACTCAATTCTTTTTTACAATTAAAAATAATGTTTATATTTATGTTTATGTTTATGTTTATGTTTATGTTTATGTTTATGTTTATGTTTATGTTTATGTTTATGTTTATGTTTATGTTTATGTTTATGTTTAAGTTTATGTTTAAATTTAAGTTTATGTTTTAATTTATGTCTAAATTTATGATTAAATTTAAACATAAATTTAAACATAAATTTAAACATACATTTAAACATAAATTTAAACATAAATTAAAACATAAACTTAAACATAAATTAAAACAATAAAATAAATTTAAACATAAATTTAAACATAAATTTAAACATAAATTTAAACATAAATTTAAACATAAATTTAAACTTAAATTTAAACATAAATTAAAACATAAATTCAAACATAAATTTAAACATAAATTTAAACATAAATTAAAACACTAATTTAAACATAAATTAAAACATAAACTTAAACATAAACTTAAACATAAATTTAAACATAAATTTAAACATAAATTTAAACATAAATTTAAACATAAATTTAAACATAAATTTAAACATAAATTTAAACATAAATTAAAACATAAATTTAAACATAAATTTAAACATAAATTTAAACATAAAATTAAACATAAATTAAAACATAAATTTAAACATAAATTTAAACATAAATTTAAACATAAATTTAAACATAAATTTAAACATAAATTAAAACATAAATTTAAACATAAATTTAAACATAAATTTAAACATAAAATTAAACATAAATTAAAACATAAATTAAAACATAAATTTAAACATAAATTTAAACATAAATTTAAACATAAATTTAAACATAAATTTAAACTTAAATTTAAACATAAATTAAAACATAAATTTAAACATAAATTTAAACATAAATTTAAACATAAATTAAAACACTAATTTAAACATAAATTAAATCATAAACTTAAACATAAACTTAAACATAAATTTAAACATAAATTTAAACATAAATTTAAACATAAATTAAAACATAAATTTAACTATAAATTTAAACATAAATTTAAACATAAATTTAAACATAAATTTAAACATAAATTTAAACATAAATTTAAACATAAATTTAAACATTAATTAAAACATAAATTTAAACATAAATTTAAACATAAATTAAAACATAAATTTAAACGTAAATTTAAACATAAATTAAAACATAAATTTAAACATAAATTTAAACATAAATTTAAACATAAATTTAAACATAAATTTAAACTTAAATTTAAACATAAATTAAAACATAAATTCAAACATAAATTTAAACATAAATTTAAACATAAATTAAAACACTAATTTAAACATAAATTAAAACATAAACTTAAACATAAACTTAAACATAAATTTAAACATAAATTTAAACATAAATTTAAACATAAATTTAAACATAAATTAAAACATAAATTTAAACATAAATTTAAACATAAATTTAAACATAAAATTAAACATAAATTAAAACATAAATTAAAACATAAATTTAAACATAAATTTAAACATAAATTTAAACATAAATTTAAACATAAATTTAAACTTAAATTTAAACATAAATTAAAACATAAATTTAAACATAAATTTAAACATAAATTTAAACATAAATTAAAACACTAATTTAAACATAAATTAAAACATAAACTTAAACATAAACTTAAACATAAATTTAAACATAAATTTAAACATAAATTTAAACATAAATTTAAACATAAATTTAAACATAAATTTAAACATAAATTTAAACATAAATTAAAACATAAATTTAAACATAAATTTAAACATAAATTTAAACATAAAATTAAACATAAATTAAAACATAAATTAAAACATAAATTTAAACATAAATTTAAACATAAATTTAAACATAAATTTAAACATAAATTTAAACATAAATTAAAACATAAATTTAAACATAAATTTAAACATAAATTTAAACATAAATTTAAACATAAATTTAAACATAAATTTAAACATAAATTAAAACATAAACTTAAACATAAATTAAAACAATAAAATAAATTTAAACATAAATTTAAACATAAATTTAAACATAAATTTAAACATAAATTTAAACATAAATTTAAACTTAAATTTAAACATAAATTAAAACATAAATTCAAACATAAATTTAAACATAAATTTAAACATAAATTAAAACACTAATTTAAACATAAATTAAAACATAAACTTAAACATAAACTTAAACATAAATTTAAACATAAATTTAAACATAAATTTAAACATAAATTTAAACATAAATTTAAACATAAATTTAAACATAAATTTAAACATAAATTAAAACATAAATTTAAACATAAATTTAAACATAAATTTAAACATAAAATTAAACATAAATTAAAACATAAATTTAAACATAAATTTAAACATAAATTTAAACATAAATTTAAACATAAATTTAAACATAAATTTAAACATAAATTAAAACATAAATTTAAACATAAATTTAAACATAAATTTAAACATAAAATTAAACATAAATTAAAACATAAATTAAAACATAAATTTAAACATAAATTTAAACATAAATTTAAACATAAATTTAAACTTAAATTTAAACATAAATTAAAACATAAATTTAAACATAAATTTAAACATAAATTTAAACATAAATTAAAACACTAATTTAAACATAAATTAAATCATAAACTTAAACATAAACTTAAACATAAATTTAAACATAAATTTAAACATAAATTTAAACATAAATTAAAACATAAATTTAACTATAAATTTAAACATAAATTTAAACATAAATTTAAACATAAATTTAAACATAAATTTAAACATAAATTTAAACATAAATTTAAACATTAATTAAAACATAAATTTAAACATAAATTTAAACATAAATTAAAACATAAATTTAAACGTAAATTTAAACATAAATTAAAACATAAATTTAAACATAAAATTAAACATAAATTTAAACATAAATTTAAACATAAATTTAAACATAAATTAAAACACTAATTTAAACATAAATTAAAACATAAACTTAAACATAAACTTAAACATAAATTTAAACATAAATTTAAACATAAATTTAAACATAAATTAAAACATAAATTTAACTATAAATTTAAACATAAATTTAAACATAAATTTAAACATAAATTTAAACATAAATTAAAACATAAACTTAAACATAAACTTAAACATAAATTTAAACATAAATTTAAACATAAATTTAAACATAAATTTAAACATAAATTTAAACATAAATTTAAACATAAATTTAAACATAAATTTAAACATAAATTTAAACATAAATTAAAACATAAATTTAAACATTAATTAAAACATAAATTTAAACATAAATTTAAACATAAATTAAAACATAAATTTAAACGTAAATTTAAACATAAATTAAAACATAAATTTAAACATAAATTTAAACATAAATTTAAACATAAATTTAAACATAAATTAAAACATAAACTTAAATTAAAATATAAATTAAAACAAAAACTTAAACATAAACTTAAACATAAATTTAAACATAAACATAAACATAAACATAAACATAAACATAAACATAAACATAAACATAAACATAAACATAAACATAAACATAAACATAAACATAAACATAAACATAAACATAAACATAAACATAAACATAAACATAAACATAAACATAAACATAAACATAAACATAAACATAAACATAAACATAAACATAAACATAAACATAAACATAAACATAAACATAAACATAAACATAAACATAAACATAAACATAAACATAAACATAAACATAAACATAAACATAAACATAAACATAAACATAAACATAAACATAAACATAAACATAAACATAAACATAAACATAAACATAAACATAAACATAAACATAAACATAAACATAAACATAAACATAAACATAAACATAAACATAAACATAAACATAAACATAAACATAAACATAAACATAAACATAAACATAAACATAAACATAAACATAAACATAAACATAAACATAAACATAAACATAAACATAAACATAAACATAAACATAAACATAAACATAAACATAAACATAAACATAAACATAAACATAAACATAAACATAAACATAAACATAAACATAAACATAAACCTAAACATAAACATAAACATAAACATAAACATAAACATAAACATAAACATAAACATAAACATAAACATAAACATAAACATAAACATAAACATAAACATAAACATAAACATAAACTAAATCATACACCATAATAAACATATAACAACAACTGCAAATCGACTCGATTTGTATTAAATCGGTCTATTTTGATAATAAACGTCTCGATTCGTACCAATAACAATCGGATTAAATTATTTTAATTCAATTCCATCAGTTTTGGATACTTATCGGAAATTTAGTGTTTAAATGACTAGATTTGACATTATTTGATGTAATTAGAGTCAAATGATGATTTTCGACTCAATTCTTTTTTACAATTAAAAATAATGTTTATGTTTATGTTTATGTTTATGTTTATGTTTATGTTTATGTTTATGTTTATGTTTATGTTTATGTTTATGTTTATGTTTATGTTTATGTTTATGTTTAAGTTTATGTTTAAATTTAAGTTTATGTTTTAATTTATGTCTAAATTTATGATTAAATTTAAACATAAATTTAAACATAAATTTAAACATACATTTAAACATAAATTTAAACATAAATTTATACATAAATTTAAACATAAATTTAAACATAAATTTAAACATAAATTAAAACATAAACTTAAACATAAATTAAAACAATAAAATAAATTTAAACATAAATTTAAACATAAATTTAAACATAAATTAAAACATAAACTTAAACATAAATTAAAACATAAAAATAAATTTAAACATAAATTTAAACATAAATTTAAACATAAATTTAAACATAAATTTAAACATAAATTTAAACATAAATTTAAACATAAATTTAAACTTAAATTTAAACATAAATTAAAACATAAATTCAAACATAAATTTAAACATAAATTTAAACATAAATTAAAACACTAATTTAAACATAAATTAAAACATAAACTTAAACATAAACTTAAACATAAATTTAAACATAAATTTAAACATAAATTAAAACATAAATTTAAACATAAATTTAAACATAAATTTAAACATAAAATTAAACATAAATTAAAACATAAATTTAAACATAAATTTAAACATAAATTTAAACATAAATTTAAACATAAATTTAAACATAAATTTAATCATAAATTAAAACATAAATTTAAACATAAATTTAAACATAAATTTAAACATAAAATTAAACATAAATTAAAACATAAATTAAAACATAAATTTAAACATAAATTTAAACATAAATTTAAACATAAATTTAAACATAAATTTAAACTTAAATTTAAACATAAATTAAAACATAAATTTAAACATAAATTTAAACATAAATTTAAACATAAATTAAAACACTAATTTAAACATAAATTAAATCATAAACTTAAACATAAACTTAAACATAAATTTAAACATAAATTTAAACATAAATTTAAACATAAATTAAAACATAAATTTAACTATAAATTTAAACATAAATTTAAACATAAATTTAAACATAAATTTAAACATAAATTTAAACATAAATTTAAACATAAATTTAAACATTAATTAAAACATAAATTTAAACATAAATTTAAACATAAATTAAAACATAAATTTAAACGTAAATTTAAACATAAATTAAAACATAAATTTAAACATAAATTTAAACATAAATTTAAACATAAATTTAAACATAAATTTAAACTTAAATTTAAACATAAATTAAAACATAAATTCAAACATAAATTTAAACATAAATTTAAACATAAATTAAAACACTAATTTAAACATAAATTAAAACATAAACTTAAACATAAACTTAAACATAAATTTAAACATAAATTTAAACATAAATTTAAACATAAATTTAAACATAAATTAAAACATAAATTTAAACATAAATTTAAACATAAATTTAAACATAAAATTAAACATAAATTAAAACATAAATTAAAACATAAATTTAAACATAAATTTAAACATAAATTTAAACATAAATTTAAACATAAATTTAAACTTAAATTTAAACATAAATTAAAACATAAATTTAAACATAAATTTAAACATAAATTTAAACATAAATTAAAACACTAATTTAAACATAAATTAAAACATAAACTTAAACATAAACTTAAACATAAATTTAAACATAAATTTTAACATAAATTTAAACATAAATTTAAACATAAATTTAAACATAAATTTAAACATAAATTTAAACATAAATTAAAACATAAATTTAAACATAAATTTAAACATAAATTTAAACATAAAATTAAACATAAATTAAAACATAAATTAAAACATAAATTTAAACATAAATTTAAACATAAATTTAAACATAAATTTAAACATAAATTTAAACATAAATTAAAACATAAATTTAAACATAAATTTAAACATAAATTTAAACATAAATTTAAACATAAATTTAAACATAAATTAAAACATAAACTTAAACATAAATTAAAACAATAAAATAAATTTAAACATAAATTTAAACATAAATTTAAACATAAATTTAAACATAAATTTAAACTTAAATTTAAACATAAATTAAAACATAAATTCAAACATAAATTTAAACATAAATTTAAACATAAATTAAAACACTAATTTAAACATAAATTAAAACATAAACTTAAACATAAACTTAAACATAAATTTAAACATAAATTTAAACATAAATTTAAACATAAATTTAAACATAAATTTAAACATAAATTTAAACATAAATTTAAACATAAATTAAAACATAAATTTAAACATAAATTTAAACATAAATTTAAACATAAAATTAAACATAAATTAAAACATAAATTTAAACATAAATTTAAACATAAATTTAAACATAAATTTAAACATAAATTTAAACATAAATTTAAACATAAATTAAAACATAAATTTAAACATAAATTTAAACATAAATTTAAACATAAAATTAAACATAAATTAAAACATAAATTAAAACATAAATTTAAACATAAATTTAAACATAAATTTAAACATAAATTTAAACATAAATTTAAACTTAAATTTAAACATAAATTAAAACATAAATTTAAACATAAATTTAAACATAAATTTAAACATAAATTAAAACATAAATTTAACTATAAATTTAAACATAAATTTAAACATAAATTTAAACATAAATTTAAACATAAATTTAAACATAAATTTAAACATTAATTAAAACATAAATTTAAACATAAATTTAAACATAAATTAAAACATAAATTTAAACGTAAATTTAAACATAAATTAAAACATAAATTTAAACATAAAATTAAACATAAATTTAAACATAAATTTAAACATAAATTTAAACATAAATTAAAACACTAATTTAAACATAAATTAAAACATAAACTTAAACATAAACTTAAACATAAATTTAAACATAAATTTAAACATAAATTTAAACATAAATTAAAACATAAATTTAACTATAAATTTAAACATAAATTTAAACATAAATTTAAACATAAATTTAAACATAAATTAAAACATAAACTTAAACATAAACTTAAACATAAATTTAAACATAAATTTAAACATAAATTTAAACATAAATTTAAACATAAATTTAAACATAAATTTAAACATAAATTTAAACATAAATTTAAACATAAATTTAAACATAAATTAAAACATAAATTTAAACATTAATTAAAACATAAATTTAAACATAAATTTAAACATAAATTAAAACATAAATTTAAACGTAAATTTAAACATAAATTAAAACATAAATTTAAACATAAATTTAAACATAAATTTAAACATAAATTTAAACATAAATTAAAACATAAACTTAAATTAAAATATAAATTAAAACAAAAACTCAAACATAAACTTAAACATAAATTTAAACATAAACATAAACATAAACATAAACATAAACATAAACATAAACATAAACATAAACATAAACATAAACATAAACATAAACATAAACATAAACATAAACATAAACATAAACATAAACATAAACATAAACATAAACATAAACATAAACATAAACATAAACATAAACATAAACATAAACATAAACATAAACATAAACATAAACATAAACATAAACATAAACATAAACATAAACATAAACATAAACATAAACATAAACATAAACATAAACATAAACATAAACATAAACATAAACATAAACATAAACATAAACATAAACATAAACATAAACATAAACATAAACATAAACATAAACATAAACATAAACATAAACATAAACATAAACATAAACATAAACATAAACATAAACATAAACATAAACATAAACATAAACATAAACATAAACATAAACATAAACATAAACATAAACATAAACATAAACATAAACATAAACATAAACATAAACATAAACATAAACATAAACATAAACATAAACATAAACATAAACATAAACATAAACATAAACATAAACATAAACATAAACATAAACATAAACATAAACATAAACATAAACATAAACATAAACCTAAACATAAACATAAACATAAACATAAACATAAACATAAACATAAACATAAACATAAACATAAACATAAACATAAACATAAACATAAACATAAACATAAACATAAACTAAATCATACACCATAATAAACATATAACAACAACTGCAAATCGACTCGATTTGTATTAAATCGGTCTATTTTGATAATAAACGTCTCGATTCGTACCAATAACAATCGGATTAAATTATTTTAATTCAATTCCATCAGTTTTGGATACTTATCGGAAATTTAGTGTTTAAATGACTAGATTTGACATTATTTGATGTAATTAGAGTCAAATGATGATTTTCGACTCAATTCTTTTTTACAATTAAAAATAATGTTTATATTTATGTTTATGTTTATGTTTATGTTTATGTTTATGTTTATGTTTATGTTTATGTTTATGTTTATGTTTATGTTTATGTTTATGTTTATGTTTAAGTTTATGTTTAAATTTAAGTTTATGTTTTAATTTATGTCTAAATTTATGATTAAATTTAAACATAAATTTAAACATAAATTTAAACATACATTTAAACATAAATTTAAACATAAATTAAAACATAAACTTAAACATAAATTAAAACAATAAAATAAATTTAAACATAAATTTAAACATAAATTTAAACATAAATTTAAACATAAATTTAAACATAAATTTAAACTTAAATTTAAACATAAATTAAAACATAAATTCAAACATAAATTTAAACATAAATTTAAACATAAATTAAAACACTAATTTAAACATAAATTAAAACATAAACTTAAACATAAACTTAAACATAAATTTAAACATAAATTTAAACATAAATTTAAACATAAATTTAAACATAAATTTAAACATAAATTTAAACATAAATTTAAACATAAATTAAAACATAAATTTAAACATAAATTTAAACATAAATTTAAACATAAAATTAAACATAAATTAAAACATAAATTTAAACATAAATTTAAACATAAATTTAAACATAAATTTAAACATAAATTTAAACATAAATTTAAACATAAATTAAAACATAAATTTAAACATAAATTTAAACATAAATTTAAACATAAAATTAAACATAAATTAAAACATAAATTAAAACATAAATTTAAACATAAATTTAAACATAAATTTAAACATAAATTTAAACATAAATTTAAACTTAAATTTAAACATAAATTAAAACATAAATTTAAACATAAATTTAAACATAAATTTAAACATAAATTAAAACACTAATTTAAACATAAATTAAATCATAAACTTAAACATAAACTTAAACATAAATTTAAACATAAATTTAAACATAAATTTAAACATAAATTAAAACATAAATTTAACTATAAATTTAAACATAAATTTAAACATAAATTTAAACATAAATTTAAACATAAATTTAAACATAAATTTAAACATAAATTTAAACATTAATTAAAACATAAATTTAAACATAAATTTAAACATAAATTAAAACATAAATTTAAACGTAAATTTAAACATAAATTAAAACATAAATTTAAACATAAATTTAAACATAAATTTAAACATAAATTTAAACATAAATTTAAACTTAAATTTAAACATAAATTAAAACATAAATTCAAACATAAATTTAAACATAAATTTAAACATAAATTAAAACACTAATTTAAACATAAATTAAAACATAAACTTAAACATAAACTTAAACATAAATTTAAACATAAATTTAAACATAAATTTAAACATAAATTTAAACATAAATTAAAACATAAATTTAAACATAAATTTAAACATAAATTTAAACATAAAATTAAACATAAATTAAAACATAAATTAAAACATAAATTTAAACATAAATTTAAACATAAATTTAAACATAAATTTAAACATAAATTTAAACTTAAATTTAAACATAAATTAAAACATAAATTTAAACATAAATTTAAACATAAATTTAAACATAAATTAAAACACTAATTTAAACATAAATTAAAACATAAACTTAAACATAAACTTAAACATAAATTTAAACATAAATTTAAACATAAATTTAAACATAAATTTAAACATAAATTTAAACATAAATTTAAACATAAATTTAAACATAAATTAAAACATAAATTTAAACATAAATTTAAACATAAATTTAAACATAAAATTAAACATAAATTAAAACATAAATTAAAACATAAATTTAAACATAAATTTAAACATAAATTTAAACATAAATTTAAACATAAATTTAAACATAAATTAAAACATAAATTTAAACATAAATTTAAACATAAATTTAAACATAAATTTAAACATAAATTTAAACATAAATTTAAACATAAATTAAAACATAAACTTAAACATAAATTAAAACAATAAAATAAATTTAAACATAAATTTAAACATAAATTTAAACATAAATTTAAACATAAATTTAAACATAAATTTAAACTTAAATTTAAACATAAATTAAAACATAAATTCAAACATAAATTTAAACATAAATTTAAACATAAATTAAAACACTAATTTAAACATAAATTAAAACATAAACTTAAACATAAACTTAAACATAAATTTAAACATAAATTTAAACATAAATTTAAACATAAATTTAAACATAAATTTAAACATAAATTTAAACATAAATTTAAACATAAATTAAAACATAAATTTAAACATAAATTTAAACATAAATTTAAACATAAAATTAAACATAAATTAAAACATAAATTTAAACATAAATTTAAACATAAATTTAAACATAAATTTAAACATAAATTTAAACATAAATTTAAACATAAATTAAAACATAAATTTAAACATAAATTTAAACATAAATTTAAACATAAAATTAAACATAAATTAAAACATAAATTAAAACATAAATTTAAACATAAATTTAAACATAAATTTAAACATAAATTTAAACATAAATTTAAACTTAAATTTAAACATAAATTAAAACATAAATTTAAACATAAATTTAAACATAAATTTAAACATAAATTAAAACACTAATTTAAACATAAATTAAATCATAAACTTAAACATAAACTTAAACATAAATTTAAACATAAATTTAAACATAAATTTAAACATAAATTAAAACATAAATTTAACTATAAATTTAAACATAAATTTAAACATAAATTTAAACATAAATTTAAACATAAATTTAAACATAAATTTAAACATAAATTTAAACATTAATTAAAACATAAATTTAAACATAAATTTAAACATAAATTAAAACATAAATTTAAACGTAAATTTAAACATAAATTAAAACATAAATTTAAACATAAAATTAAACATAAATTTAAACATAAATTTAAACATAAATTTAAACATAAATTAAAACACTAATTTAAACATAAATTAAAACATAAACTTAAACATAAACTTAAACATAAATTTAAACATAAATTTAAACATAAATTTAAACATAAATTAAAACATAAATTTAACTATAAATTTAAACATAAATTTAAACATAAATTTAAACATAAATTTAAACATAAATTAAAACATAAACTTAAACATAAACTTAAACATAAATTTAAACATAAATTTAAACATAAATTTAAACATAAATTTAAACATAAATTTAAACATAAATTTAAACATAAATTTAAACATAAATTTAAACATAAATTTAAACATAAATTAAAACATAAATTTAAACATTAATTAAAACATAAATTTAAACATAAATTTAAACATAAATTAAAACATAAATTTAAACGTAAATTTAAACATAAATTAAAACATAAATTTAAACATAAATTTAAACATAAATTTAAACATAAATTTAAACATAAATTAAAACATAAACTTAAATTAAAATATAAATTAAAACAAAAACTTAAACATAAACTTAAACATAAATTTAAACATAAACATAAACATAAACATAAACATAAACATAAACATAAACATAAACATAAACATAAACATAAACATAAACATAAACATAAACATAAACATAAACATAAACATAAACATAAACATAAACATAAACATAAACATAAACATAAACATAAACATAAACATAAACATAAACATAAACATAAACATAAACATAAACATAAACATAAACATAAACATAAACATAAACATAAACATAAACATAAACATAAACATAAACATAAACATAAACATAAACATAAACATAAACATAAACATAAACATAAACATAAACATAAACATAAACATAAACATAAACATAAACATAAACATAAACATAAACATAAACATAAACATAAACATAAACATAAACATAAACATAAACATAAACATAAACATAAACATAAACATAAACATAAACATAAACATAAACATAAACATAAACATAAACATAAACATAAACATAAACATAAACATAAACATAAACATAAACATAAACATAAACATAAACATAAACATAAACATAAACATAAACATAAACATAAACATAAACATAAACATAAACCTAAACATAAACATAAACATAAACATAAACATAAACATAAACATAAACATAAACATAAACATAAACATAAACATAAACATAAACATAAACATAAACATAAACATAAACATAAACTAAATCATACACCATAATAAACATATAACAACAACTGCAAATCGACTCGATTTGTATTAAATCGGTCTATTTTGATAATAAACGTCTCGATTCGTACCAATAACAATCGGATTAAATTATTTTAATTCAATTCCATCAGTTTTGGATACTTATCGGAAATTTAGTGTTTAAATGACTAGATTTGACATTATTTGATGTAATTAGAGTCAAATGATGATTTTCGACTCAATTCTTTTTTACAATTAAAAATAATGTTTATGTTTATGTTTATGTTTATGTTTATGTTTATGTTTATGTTTATGTTTATGTTTATGTTTATGTTTATGTTTATGTTTATGTTTATGTTTATGTTTAAGTTTATGTTTAAATTTAAGTTTATGTTTTAATTTATGTCTAAATTTATGATTAAATTTAAACATAAATTTAAACATAAATTTAAACATACATTTAAACATAAATTTAAACATAAATTTATACATAAATTTAAACATAAATTTAAACATAAATTTAAACATAAATTAAAACATAAACTTAAACATAAATTAAAACAATAAAATAAATTTAAACATAAATTTAAACATAAATTTAAACATAAATTAAAACATAAACTTAAACATAAATTAAAACATAAAAATAAATTTAAACATAAATTTAAACATAAATTTAAACATAAATTTAAACATAAATTTAAACATAAATTTAAACATAAATTTAAACATAAATTTAAACTTAAATTTAAACATAAATTAAAACATAAATTCAAACATAAATTTAAACATAAATTTAAACATAAATTAAAACACTAATTTAAACATAAATTAAAACATAAACTTAAACATAAACTTAAACATAAATTTAAACATAAATTTAAACATAAATTAAAACATAAATTTAAACATAAATTTAAACATAAATTTAAACATAAAATTAAACATAAATTAAAACATAAATTTAAACATAAATTTAAACATAAATTTAAACATAAATTTAAACATAAATTTAAACATAAATTTAATCATAAATTAAAACATAAATTTAAACATAAATTTAAACATAAATTTAAACATAAAATTAAACATAAATTAAAACATAAATTAAAACATAAATTTAAACATAAATTTAAACATAAATTTAAACATAAATTTAAACATAAATTTAAACTTAAATTTAAACATAAATTAAAACATAAATTTAAACATAAATTTAAACATAAATTTAAACATAAATTAAAACACTAATTTAAACATAAATTAAATCATAAACTTAAACATAAACTTAAACATAAATTTAAACATAAATTTAAACATAAATTTAAACATAAATTAAAACATAAATTTAACTATAAATTTAAACATAAATTTAAACATAAATTTAAACATAAATTTAAACATAAATTTAAACATAAATTTAAACATAAATTTAAACATTAATTAAAACATAAATTTAAACATAAATTTAAACATAAATTAAAACATAAATTTAAACGTAAATTTAAACATAAATTAAAACATAAATTTAAACATAAATTTAAACATAAATTTAAACATAAATTTAAACATAAATTTAAACTTAAATTTAAACATAAATTAAAACATAAATTCAAACATAAATTTAAACATAAATTTAAACATAAATTAAAACACTAATTTAAACATAAATTAAAACATAAACTTAAACATAAACTTAAACATAAATTTAAACATAAATTTAAACATAAATTTAAACATAAATTTAAACATAAATTAAAACATAAATTTAAACATAAATTTAAACATAAATTTAAACATAAAATTAAACATAAATTAAAACATAAATTAAAACATAAATTTAAACATAAATTTAAACATAAATTTAAACATAAATTTAAACATAAATTTAAACTTAAATTTAAACATAAATTAAAACATAAATTTAAACATAAATTTAAACATAAATTTAAACATAAATTAAAACACTAATTTAAACATAAATTAAAACATAAACTTAAACATAAACTTAAACATAAATTTAAACATAAATTTTAACATAAATTTAAACATAAATTTAAACATAAATTTAAACATAAATTTAAACATAAATTTAAACATAAATTAAAACATAAATTTAAACATAAATTTAAACATAAATTTAAACATAAAATTAAACATAAATTAAAACATAAATTAAAACATAAATTTAAACATAAATTTAAACATAAATTTAAACATAAATTTAAACATAAATTTAAACATAAATTAAAACATAAATTTAAACATAAATTTAAACATAAATTTAAACATAAATTTAAACATAAATTTAAACATAAATTAAAACATAAACTTAAACATAAATTAAAACAATAAAATAAATTTAAACATAAATTTAAACATAAATTTAAACATAAATTTAAACATAAATTTAAACTTAAATTTAAACATAAATTAAAACATAAATTCAAACATAAATTTAAACATAAATTTAAACATAAATTAAAACACTAATTTAAACATAAATTAAAACATAAACTTAAACATAAACTTAAACATAAATTTAAACATAAATTTAAACATAAATTTAAACATAAATTTAAACATAAATTTAAACATAAATTTAAACATAAATTTAAACATAAATTAAAACATAAATTTAAACATAAATTTAAACATAAATTTAAACATAAAATTAAACATAAATTAAAACATAAATTTAAACATAAATTTAAACATAAATTTAAACATAAATTTAAACATAAATTTAAACATAAATTTAAACATAAATTAAAACATAAATTTAAACATAAATTTAAACATAAATTTAAACATAAAATTAAACATAAATTAAAACATAAATTAAAACATAAATTTAAACATAAATTTAAACATAAATTTAAACATAAATTTAAACATAAATTTAAACTTAAATTTAAACATAAATTAAAACATAAATTTAAACATAAATTTAAACATAAATTTAAACATAAATTAAAACACTAATTTAAACATAAATTAAATCATAAACTTAAACATAAACTTAAACATAAATTTAAACATAAATTTAAACATAAATTTAAACATAAATTAAAACATAAATTTAACTATAAATTTAAACATAAATTTAAACATAAATTTAAACATAAATTTAAACATAAATTTAAACATAAATTTAAACATTAATTAAAACATAAATTTAAACATAAATTTAAACATAAATTAAAACATAAATTTAAACGTAAATTTAAACATAAATTAAAACATAAATTTAAACATAAAATTAAACATAAATTTAAACATAAATTTAAACATAAATTTAAACATAAATTAAAACACTAATTTAAACATAAATTAAAACATAAACTTAAACATAAACTTAAACATAAATTTAAACATAAATTTAAACATAAATTTAAACATAAATTAAAACATAAATTTAACTATAAATTTAAACATAAATTTAAACATAAATTTAAACATAAATTTAAACATAAATTAAAACATAAACTTAAACATAAACTTAAACATAAATTTAAACATAAATTTAAACATAAATTTAAACATAAATTTAAACATAAATTTAAACATAAATTTAAACATAAATTTAAACATAAATTTAAACATAAATTTAAACATAAATTAAAACATAAATTTAAACATTAATTAAAACATAAATTTAAACATAAATTTAAACATAAATTAAAACATAAATTTAAACGTAAATTTAAACATAAATTAAAACATAAATTTAAACATAAATTTAAACATAAATTTAAACATAAATTTAAACATAAATTAAAACATAAACTTAAATTAAAATATAAATTAAAACAAAAACTCAAACATAAACTTAAACATAAATTTAAACATAAACATAAACATAAACATAAACATAAACATAAACATAAACATAAACATAAACATAAACATAAACATAAACATAAACATAAACATAAACATAAACATAAACATAAACATAAACATAAACATAAACATAAACATAAACATAAACATAAACATAAACATAAACATAAACATAAACATAAACATAAACATAAACATAAACATAAACATAAACATAAACATAAACATAAACATAAACATAAACATAAACATAAACATAAACATAAACATAAACATAAACATAAACATAAACATAAACATAAACATAAACATAAACATAAACATAAACATAAACATAAACATAAACATAAACATAAACATAAACATAAACATAAACATAAACATAAACATAAACATAAACATAAACATAAACATAAACATAAACATAAACATAAACATAAACATAAACATAAACATAAACATAAACATAAACATAAACATAAACATAAACATAAACATAAACATAAACATAAACATAAACATAAACATAAACATAAACATAAACATAAACATAAACATAAACATAAACATAAACATAAACATAAACATAAACATAAACATAAACATAAACATAAACATAAACATAAACCTAAACATAAACATAAACATAAACATAAACATAAACATAAACATAAACATAAACATAAACATAAACATAAACATAAACATAAACATAAACATAAACATAAACATAAACATAAACATAAACTAAATCATACACCATAATAAACATATAACAACAACTGCAAATCGACTCGATTTGTATTAAATCGGTCTATTTTGATAATAAACGTCTCGATTCGTACCAATAACAATCGGATTAAATTATTTTAATTCAATTCCATCAGTTTTGGATACTTATCGGAAATTTAGTGTTTAAATGACTAGATTTGACATTATTTGATGTAATTAGAGTCAAATGATGATTTTCGACTCAATTCTTTTTTACAATTAAAAATAATGTTTATATTTATGTTTATGTTTATGTTTATGTTTATGTTTATGTTTATGTTTATGTTTATGTTTATGTTTATGTTTATGTTTATGTTTATGTTTATGTTTAAGTTTATGTTTAAATTTAAGTTTATGTTTTAATTTATGTCTAAATTTATGATTAAATTTAAACATAAATTTAAACATAAATTTAAACATACATTTAAACATAAATTTAAACATAAATTAAAACATAAACTTAAACATAAATTAAAACAATAAAATAAATTTAAACATAAATTTAAACATAAATTTAAACATAAATTTAAACATAAATTTAAACATAAATTTAAACTTAAATTTAAACATAAATTAAAACATAAATTCAAACATAAATTTAAACATAAATTTAAACATAAATTAAAACACTAATTTAAACATAAATTAAAACATAAACTTAAACATAAACTTAAACATAAATTTAAACATAAATTTAAACATAAATTTAAACATAAATTTAAACATAAATTTAAACATAAATTTAAACATAAATTTAAACATAAATTAAAACATAAATTTAAACATAAATTTAAACATAAATTTAAACATAAAATTAAACATAAATTAAAACATAAATTTAAACATAAATTTAAACATAAATTTAAACATAAATTTAAACATAAATTTAAACATAAATTTAAACATAAATTAAAACATAAATTTAAACATAAATTTAAACATAAATTTAAACATAAAATTAAACATAAATTAAAACATAAATTAAAACATAAATTTAAACATAAATTTAAACATAAATTTAAACATAAATTTAAACATAAATTTAAACTTAAATTTAAACATAAATTAAAACATAAATTTAAACATAAATTTAAACATAAATTTAAACATAAATTAAAACACTAATTTAAACATAAATTAAATCATAAACTTAAACATAAACTTAAACATAAATTTAAACATAAATTTAAACATAAATTTAAACATAAATTAAAACATAAATTTAACTATAAATTTAAACATAAATTTAAACATAAATTTAAACATAAATTTAAACATAAATTTAAACATAAATTTAAACATAAATTTAAACATTAATTAAAACATAAATTTAAACATAAATTTAAACATAAATTAAAACATAAATTTAAACGTAAATTTAAACATAAATTAAAACATAAATTTAAACATAAATTTAAACATAAATTTAAACATAAATTTAAACATAAATTTAAACTTAAATTTAAACATAAATTAAAACATAAATTCAAACATAAATTTAAACATAAATTTAAACATAAATTAAAACACTAATTTAAACATAAATTAAAACATAAACTTAAACATAAACTTAAACATAAATTTAAACATAAATTTAAACATAAATTTAAACATAAATTTAAACATAAATTAAAACATAAATTTAAACATAAATTTAAACATAAATTTAAACATAAAATTAAACATAAATTAAAACATAAATTAAAACATAAATTTAAACATAAATTTAAACATAAATTTAAACATAAATTTAAACATAAATTTAAACTTAAATTTAAACATAAATTAAAACATAAATTTAAACATAAATTTAAACATAAATTTAAACATAAATTAAAACACTAATTTAAACATAAATTAAAACATAAACTTAAACATAAACTTAAACATAAATTTAAACATAAATTTAAACATAAATTTAAACATAAATTTAAACATAAATTTAAACATAAATTTAAACATAAATTTAAACATAAATTAAAACATAAATTTAAACATAAATTTAAACATAAATTTAAACATAAAATTAAACATAAATTAAAACATAAATTAAAACATAAATTTAAACATAAATTTAAACATAAATTTAAACATAAATTTAAACATAAATTTAAACATAAATTAAAACATAAATTTAAACATAAATTTAAACATAAATTTAAACATAAATTTAAACATAAATTTAAACATAAATTAAAACATAAACTTAAACATAAATTAAAACAATAAAATAAATTTAAACATAAATTTAAACATAAATTTAAACATAAATTTAAACATAAATTTAAACATAAATTTAAACTTAAATTTAAACATAAATTAAAACATAAATTCAAACATAAATTTAAACATAAATTTAAACATAAATTAAAACACTAATTTAAACATAAATTAAAACATAAACTTAAACATAAACTTAAACATAAATTTAAACATAAATTTAAACATAAATTTAAACATAAATTTAAACATAAATTTAAACATAAATTTAAACATAAATTTAAACATAAATTAAAACATAAATTTAAACATAAATTTAAACATAAATTTAAACATAAAATTAAACATAAATTAAAACATAAATTTAAACATAAATTTAAACATAAATTTAAACATAAATTTAAACATAAATTTAAACATAAATTTAAACATAAATTAAAACATAAATTTAAACATAAATTTAAACATAAATTTAAACATAAAATTAAACATAAATTAAAACATAAATTAAAACATAAATTTAAACATAAATTTAAACATAAATTTAAACATAAATTTAAACATAAATTTAAACTTAAATTTAAACATAAATTAAAACATAAATTTAAACATAAATTTAAACATAAATTTAAACATAAATTAAAACACTAATTTAAACATAAATTAAATCATAAACTTAAACATAAACTTAAACATAAATTTAAACATAAATTTAAACATAAATTTAAACATAAATTAAAACATAAATTTAACTATAAATTTAAACATAAATTTAAACATAAACTTAAACATAAATTTAAACATAAATTTAAACATAAATTTAAACATAAATTTAAACATTAATTAAAACATAAATTTAAACATAAATTTAAACATAAATTAAAACATAAATTTAAACGTAAATTTAAACATAAATTAAAACATAAATTTAAACATAAAATTAAACATAAATTTAAACATAAATTTAAACATAAATTTAAACATAAATTAAAACACTAATTTAAACATAAATTAAAACATAAACTTAAACATAAACTTAAACATAAATTTAAACATAAATTTAAACATAAATTTAAACATAAATTAAAACATAAATTTAACTATAAATTTAAACATAAATTTAAACATAAATTTAAACATAAATTTAAACATAAATTAAAACATAAACTTAAACATAAACTTAAACATAAATTTAAACATAAATTTAAACATAAATTTAAACATAAATTTAAACATAAATTTAAACATAAATTTAAACATAAATTTAAACATAAATTTAAACATAAATTTAAACATAAATTAAAACATAAATTTAAACATTAATTAAAACATAAATTTAAACATAAATTTAAACATAAATTAAAACATAAATTTAAACGTAAATTTAAACATAAATTAAAACATAAATTTAAACATAAATTTAAACATAAATTTAAACATAAATTTAAACATAAATTAAAACATAAACTTAAATTAAAATATAAATTAAAACAAAAACTTAAACATAAACTTAAACATAAATTTAAACATAAACATAAACATAAACATAAACATAAACATAAACATAAACATAAACATAAACATAAACATAAACATAAACATAAACATAAACATAAACATAAACATAAACATAAACATAAACATAAACATAAACATAAACATAAACATAAACATAAACATAAACATAAACATAAACATAAACATAAACATAAACATAAACATAAACATAAACATAAACATAAACATAAACATAAACATAAACATAAACATAAACATAAACATAAACATAAACATAAACATAAACATAAACATAAACATAAACATAAACATAAACATAAACATAAACATAAACATAAACATAAACATAAACATAAACATAAACATAAACATAAACATAAACATAAACATAAACATAAACATAAACATAAACATAAACATAAACATAAACATAAACATAAACATAAACATAAACATAAACATAAACATAAACATAAACATAAACATAAACATAAACATAAACATAAACATAAACATAAACATAAACATAAACATAAACATAAACATAAACATAAACATAAACATAAACATAAACATAAACATAAACATAAACATAAACATAAACATAAACATAAACATAAACATAAACATAAACATAAACATAAACATAAACATAAACCTAAACATAAACATAAACATAAACATAAACATAAACATAAACATAAACATAAACATAAACATAAACATAAACATAAACATAAACATAAACATAAACATAAACATAAACTAAATCATACACCATAATAAACATATAACAACAACTGCAAATCGACTCGATTTGTATTAAATCGGTCTATTTTGATAATAAACGTCTCGATTCGTACCAATAACAATCGGATTAAATTATTTTAATTCAATTCCATCAGTTTTGGATACTTATCGGAAATTTAGTGTTTAAATGACTAGATTTGACATTATTTGATGTAATTAGAGTCAAATGATGATTTTCGACTCAATTCTTTTTTACAATTAAAAATAATGTTTATGTTTATGTTTATGTTTATGTTTATGTTTATGTTTATGTTTATGTTTATGTTTATGTTTATGTTTATGTTTATGTTTATGTTTATGTTTAAGTTTATGTTTAAATTTAAGTTTATGTTTTAATTTATGTCTAAATTTATGATTAAATTTAAACATAAATTTAAACATAAATTTAAACATACATTTAAACATAAATTTAAACATAAATTTATACATAAATTTAAACATAAATTTAAACATAAATTTAAACATAAATTAAAACATAAACTTAAACATAAATTAAAACAATAAAAATAAAATAAATTTAAACATAAATTTAAACATAAATTTAAACATAAATTAAAACATAAACTTAAACATAAATTAAAACATAAAAATAAATTTAAACATAAATTTAAACATAAATTTAAACATAAATTTAAACATAAATTTAAACATAAATTTAAACATAAATTTAAACATAAATTTAAACATAAATTAAAACATAAATTTAAACATAAATTAAAACATAAATTTAAACATAAAATTAAACATAAATTAAAACATAAATTTAAACATAAATTTAAACATAAATTTAAACATAAATTTAAACATAAATTTAAACTTAAATTTAAACATAAATTAAAACATAAATTTAAACATTAAATTAAACATAAATTTAAACATAAATTTAAACATAAATTTAAACATAAATTAAAACACTAATTTAAACATAAATTAAAACATAAACTTAAACATAAACTTAAACATAAATTTAAACATAAATTTAAACATAAATTTAAACATAAATTAAAACATAAATTTAACTATAAATTTAAACATAAATTTAAACATAAATTTAAACATAAATTTAAACATAAATTAAAACATAAACTTAAACATAAACTTAAACATAAATTTAAACATAAATTTAAACATAAATTTAAACATAAATTTAAACATAAATTTAAACATAAATTTAAACATAAATTTAAACATAAATTTAAACATAAATTTAAACATAAATTAAAACATAAATTTAAACATTAATTAAAACATAAATTTAAACATAAATTTAAACATAAATTAAAACATAAATTTAAACGTAAATTTAAACATAAATTAAAACATAAATTTAAACATAAATTTAAACATAAATTTAAACATAAATTTAAACATAAATTTAAACATAAATTTAAACATAAATTTAAACATAAATTTAAACATAAATTTAAACATAAATTTAAACATAAATTTAAACATAAATTAAAACATAAATTTAAACATAAATTTAAACATACATTTAAACATAAACATAAACATAAACATAAACATAAACATAAACATAAACATAAACATAAACATAAACATAAACATAAACATAAACATAAACATAAACATAAACATAAACATAAACATAAACATAAACATAAACATAAACATAAACATAAACATAAACATAAACATAAACATAAACATAAACATAAACATAAACATAAACATAAACATAAACATAAACATAAACATAAACATAAACATAAACATAAACATAAACATAAACATAAACATAAACATAAACATAAACATAAACATAAACATAAACATAAACATAAACATAAACATAAACATAAACATAAACATAAACATAAACATAAACATAAACATAAACATAAACATAAACATAAACATAAACATAAACATAAACATAAACATAAACATAAACATAAACATAAACATAAACATAAACATAAACATAAACATAATCATAAACATAAACATAAACATAAACATAAACATAAACATAAACATAAACATAAACATAAACATAAACATAAACATAAACATAAACATAAACATAAACCTAAACATAAACATAAACATAAACATAAACATAAACATAAACATAAACATAAACATAAACATAAACATAAACATAAGCATTAAACATAAACTAAATCATACACCTAAATAAACATATAACAACAACTGCAAATCGACTCGATTTGTATTAAATCGGTCTATTTTGATAATAAACGTCTCGATTCGTACCAATAACAATCGGATTAAATTATTTTAATTCAATTCCATCAGTTTTGGATACTTATCGGAAATTTAGTGTTTAAATGACTAGATTTGACATTATTTGATGTAATTAGAGTCAAATGATGATTTTCGACTCAATTCTTTTTTACAATTAAAAATAATGTTTATGTTTATGTTTATGTTTATGTTTATGTTTATGTTTATGTTTATGTTTATGTTTATGTTTATGTTTATGTTTATGTTTATGTTCAAGTTTATGTTTAAATTTAAGTTTATGTTTTAATTTATGTCTAAATTTATGATTAAATTTAAACATAAATTTAAACATAAATTTAAACATACATTTAAACATAAATTTAAACATAAATTTAAACATAAATTTAAACATAAATTTAAACATTAATTAAAACATAAATTTAAACGTAAATTTAAACATAAATTAAAACATAAATTTAAACATAAATTTAAACATAAATTTAAACATAAATTTAAACATAAATTTTAACATAAATTAAAACATAAACTTAAATTAAAACATAAACATAAACATAAACATAAACATAAACATAAACATAAACATAAACATAAACATAAACATAAACATAAACATAAACATAAACATAAACATAAACATAAACATAAACATAAACATAAACATAAACATAAACATAAACATAAACATAAACATAAACATAAACATAAACATAAACATAAACATAAACATAAACATAAACATAAACATAAACATAAACATAAACATAAACATAAACATAAACATAAACATAAACATAAACATAAACATAAACATAAACATAAACATAAACATAAACATAAACATAAACATAAACATAAACATAAGCATTAAACATAAACTAAATCATACACCTAAATAAATGTTATGTTTATGTTTATGTTTATGTTTATGTTTATGTTTATGTTTATGTTTATGTTTATGTTTAAGTGTATGTTTAAATTTAAGTTTATGTTTTAATTTATGTCTAAATTTATGATTAAATTTAAACATAAATTTAAACATAAAATTAAACATACATTTAAACATAAATTTAAACATAAATTTAAACATAAATTTAAACATAAATTAAAACATAAATTTAAACATAAATTTAAACATAAATTTAAACATAAATTTAAACATAAATTTAAACTTAAATTTAAACATAAATTAAAACATAAATTTAAACATAAATTTAAACATAAATTTAAACATAAATTAAAACACTAATTTAAACATAAATTAAAACATAAACTTAAACATAAACTTAAACATAAATTTAAACATAAATTTAAACATAAATTTAAACATAAATTAAAACATAAATTTAAACATAAATTTAAACATAAATTTAAACATAAATTTAAACATAAATTTAAACATAAATTTAATCATAAATTTAAACATAAATTAAAACATAAACTTAAACATAAACTTAAACATAAATTTAAACATAAATTTAAACATAAATTTAAACATAAATTTAAACATAAATTTAAACATTAATTAAAACATAAATTTAAACATAAATTTAAACATAAATTTAAACATAAATTTAAACATAAATTTAAACATAAATTTAAACATAAATTTAAACATAAATTTAAACATAAATTAAAACATAAATTTAAACATAAATTTAAACATACATTTAAACATAAACATAAACATAAACATAAACATAAACATAAACATAAACATAAACATAAACATAAACATAAACATAAACATAAACATAAACATAAACATAAACATAAACATAAACATAAACATAAACATAAACATAAACATAAACATAAACATAAACATAAACATAAACATAAACATAAACATAAACATAAACATAAACATAAACATAAACATAAACATAAACATAAACATAAACATAAACATAAACATAAACATAAACATAAACATAAACATAAACATAAACATAAACATAAACATAAACATAAACATAAACATAAACATAAACATAAACATAAACATAAACATAAACATAAACATAAACATAAACATAAACATAAACATAAACATAAACATAAACATAAACATAAACATAAACATAAACATAAACATAAACATAAACATAAACATAAACATAAACATAAACATAAACATAAACATAAACATAAACATAAACATAAACATAAACATAAACATAAACATAAACATAATCATAAACATAAACATAAACATAAACATAAACATAAACATAAACATAAACATAAACATAAACATAAACATAAACATAAACATAAACATAAACATAAACATAAACATAAACATAAACATAAACATAAGCATTAAACATAAACTAAATCATACACCTAAATAAACATATAACAACAACTGCAAATCGACTCGATTTGTATTAAATCGGTCTATTTTGATAATAAACGTCTCGATTCGTACCAATAACAATCGGATTAAATTATTTTAATTCAATTCCATCAGTTTTGGATACTTATCGGAAATTTAGTGTTTAAATGACTAGATTTGACATTATTTGATGTAATTAGAGTCAAATGATGATTTTCGACTCAATTCTTTTTTACAATTAAAAATAATGTTTATGTTTATGTTTATGTTTATGTTTATGTTTATGTTTATGTTTATGTTTATGTTTATGTTTATGTTCAAGTTTATGTTTAAATTTAAGTTTATGTTTTAATTTATGTCTAAATTTATGATTAAATTTAAACATAAATTTAAACATAAATTTAAACATACATTTAAACATAAATTTAAACATAAATTTAAACATAAATTTAAACATAAATTTAAACATTAATTAAAACATAAATTTAAACGTAAATTTAAACATAAATTAAAACATAAATTTAAACATAAATTAAACATAAATTTAAACATAAATTTAAACATAAATTTTAACATAAATTAAAACATAAACTTAAATTAAAACATAAACATAAACATAAACATAAACATAAACATAAACATAAACATAAACATAAACATAAACATAAACATAAACATAAACCTAAACATAAACATAAACATAAACATAAACATAAACATAAACATAAACATAAACATAAACATAAACATAAACATAAGCATTAAACATAAACTAAATCATACACCTAAATAAACATATAACAACAACTGCAAATCGACTCGATTTGTATTAAATCGGTCTATTTTGATAATAAACGTCTCGATTCGTACCAATAACAATCGGATTAAATTATTTTAATTCAATTCCATCAGTTTTGGATACTTATCGGAAATTTAGTGTTTAAATGACTAGATTTGACATTATTTGATGTAATTAGAGTCAAATGATGATTTTCGACTCAATTCTTTTTTACAATTAAAAATAATGTTTATGTTTATGTTTATGTTTATGTTTATGTTTATGTTTATGTTTATGTTTATGTTTATGTTTATGTTCAAGTTTATGTTTAAATTTAAGTTTATGTTTTAATTTATGTCTAAATTTATGATTAAATTTAAACATAAATTTAAACATAAATTTAAACATACATTTAAACATAAATTTAAACATACATTTAAACATAAATTTAAACATAAATTTAAACATAAATTTAAACATAAATTTAAACATTAATTAAAACATAAATTTAAACGTAAATTTAAACATAAATTTAAACATAAATTTAAACATAAATTTAAACATAAATTTTAACATAAATTAAAACATAAACTTAAATTAAAACATAAACATAAACATAAACATAAACATAAACATAAACATAAACATAAACATAAACATAAACATAAACATAAACATAAACATAAACATAAACATAAACATAAACATAAACATAAACATAAACATAAACATAAACATAAACATAAACATAAACATAAACATAAACATAAACATAAACATAAACATAAACATAAACATAAACATAAACATAAACATAAACATAAACATAAACATAAACATAAACATAAACATAAACATAAACATAAACATAAACATAAACATAAACATAAACATAAACATAAACATAAGCATTAAACATAAACTAAATCATACACCTAAATAAATGTTATGTTTATGTTTATGTTTATGTTTATGTTTATGTTTATGTTTAAGTGTATGTTTAAATTTAAGTTTATGTTTTAATTTATGTCTAAATTTATGATTAAATTTAAACATAAATTTAAACATAAAATTAAACATACATTTAAACATAAATTTAAACATAAATTTAAACATAAATTTAAACATAAATTAAAACATAAATTTAAACATAAATTTAAACATAAATTTAAACATAAAATTAAACATAAATTAAAACATAAATTTAAACATAAATTTAAACATAAATTTAAACATAAATTTAAACATAAATTTAAACTTAAATTTAAACATAAATTAAAACATAAATTTAAACATAAATTTAAACATAAATTTAAACATAAATTAAAACACTAATTTAAACATAAATTAAAACATAAACTTAAACATAAACTTAAACATAAATTTAAACATAAATTTAAACATAAATTTAAACATAAATTAAAACATAAATTTAAACATAAATTTAAACATAAATTTAAACATAAATTTAAACATAAATTTAAACATAAATTTAATCATAAATTTAAACATAAATTAAAACATAAACTTAAACATAAACTTAAACATAAATTTAAACATAAATTTAAACATAAATTTAAACATAAATTTAAACATAAATTTAAACATTAATTAAAACATAAATTTAAACATAAATTTAAACATAAATTTAAACATAAATTTAAACATAAATTTAAACATAAATTTAAACATAAATTTAAACATAAATTTAAACATAAATTAAAACATAAATTTAAACATAAATTTAAACATACATTTAAACATAAACATAAACATAAACATAAACATAAACATAAACATAAACATAAACATAAACATAAACATAAACATAAACATAAACATAAACATAAACATAAACATAAACATAAACATAAACATAAACATAAACATAAACATAAACATAAACATAAACATAAACATAAACATAAACATAAACATAAACATAAACATAAACATAAACATAAACATAAACATAAACATAAACATAAACATAAACATAAACATAAACATAAACATAAACATAAACATAAACATAAACATAAACATAAACATAAACATAAACATAAACATAAACATAAACATAAACATAAACATAAACATAAACATAAACATAAACATAAACATAAACATAAACATAAACATAAACATAAACATAAACATAAACATAAACATAAACATAAACATAAACATAAACATAAACATAAACATAAACATAAACATAAACATAAACATAAACATAAACATAATCATAAACATAAACATAAACATAAACATATACATAAACATAAACATAAACATAAACATAAACATAAACATAAACATAAACATAAACATAAACATAAACATAAACATAAACATAAACATAAACATAAGCATTAAACATAAACTAAATCATACACCTAAATAAACATATAACAACTGCAAATCGACTCGATTTGTATTAAATCGGTCTATTTTGATAATAAACGTCTCGATTCGTACCAATAACAATCGGATTAAATTATTTTAATTCAATTCCATCAGTTTTGGATACTTATCGGAAATTTAGTGTTTAAATGACTAGATTTGACATTATTTGATGTAATTAGAGTCAAATGATGATTTTCGACTCAATTCTTTTTTACAATTAAAAATAATGTTTATGTTTATGTTTATGTTTATGTTTATGTTTATGTTTATGTTTATGTTTATGTTTATGTTCAAGTTTATGTTTAAATTTAAGTTTATGTTTTAATTTATGTCTAAATTTATGATTAAATTTAAACATAAATTTAAACATAAATTTAAACATACATTTAAACATAAATTTAAACATAAATTTAAACATAAATTTAAACATAAATTTAAACATTAATTAAAACATAAATTTAAACGTAAATTTAAACATAAATTAAAACATAAATTTAAACATAAATTAAACATAAATTTAAACATAAATTTAAACATAAATTTTATCATAAATTAAAACATAAACTTAAATTAAAACATAAACATAAACATAAACATAAACATAAACATAAACATAAACATAAACATAAACATAAACATAAACATAAACATAAACATAAACATAAACATAAACATAAACATAAACATAAACATAAACATAAACATAAACATAAACATAAACATAAACATAAACATAAACATAAACATAAACATAAACATAAACATAAACATAAACATAAACATAAACATAAACATAAACATAAACATAAACATAAACATAAACATAAACATAAACATAAACATAAACATAAACATAAACATAAACATAAACATAAACATAAACATAAACATAAACATAAACATAAACATAAACATAAACATAAGCATTAAACATAAACTAAATCATACACCTAAATAAATGTTATGTTTATGTTTATGTTTATGTTTATGTTTATGTTTATGTTTATGTTTCTGTTTATGTTTAAGTGTATGTTTAAATTTAAGTTTATGTTTTAATTTATGTCTAAATTTATGATTAAATTTAAACATAAATTTAAACATAAAATTAAACATACATTTAAACATAAATTTAAACATAAATTTAAACATAAATTTAAACATAAGTTAAAACATAAATTTAAACATAAATTTAAACATAAATTTAAACATAAAATTAAACATAAATTAAAACATAAATTTAAACATAAATTTAAACATAAATTTAAACATAAATTTAAACATAAATTTAAACTTAAATTTAAACATAAATTAAAACATAAATTTAAACATAAATTTAAACATAAATTTAAACATAAATTTAAACACTAATTTAAACATAAATTAAAACATAAACTTAAACATAAACTTAAACATAAATTTAAACATAAATTTAAACATAAATTTAAACATAAATTAAAACATAAATTTAAACATAAATTTAAACATAAATTTAAACATAAATTTAAACATAAATTTAAACATAAATTTAATCGTAAATTTAAACATAAATTAAAACATAAACTTAAACATAAACTTAAACATAAATTTAAACATAAATTTAAACATAAATTTAAACATAAATTTAAACATAAATTTAAACATTAATTAAAACATAAATTTAAACATAAATTTAAACATAAATTTAAACATAAATTTAAACATAAATTTAAACATAAATTTAAACATAAATTTAAACATAAATTTAAACATAAATTTAAACATAAATTAAAACATAAATTTAAACATAAATTTAAACATACATTTAAACATAAACATAAACATAAACATAAACATAAACATAAACATAAACATAAACATAAACATAAACATAAACATAAACATAAACATAAACATAAACATAAACATAAACATAAACATAAACATAAACATAAACATAAACCTAAACATAAACCTAAACATAAACATAAACATAAACATAAACATAAACATAAACATAAACATAAACATAAACATAAACATAAACATAAACATAAACATAAACATAAACATAAACATAAACATAAACATAAACATAAACATAAACATAAACATAAACATAAACATAAACATAAACATAAACATAAACATAAACATAAACATAAACATAAACATAAACATAAACATAAACATAAACATAAACATAAACATAAACATAAACATAAACATAAACATAAACATAAACATAAACATAAACATAAACATAAACATAAACATAAACATAAACATAAACATAAACATAAACATAAACATAAACATAAACATAAACATAAACATAAACATAAACATAATCATAAACATAAACATAAACATAAACATAAACATAAACATAAACATAAACATAAACATAAACATAAACATAAACCTAAACATAAACCTAAACATAAACATAAACATAAACATAAACATAAACATAAACATAAACATAAACATAAGCATTAAACATAAACTAAATCATACACCTAAATAAACATATAACAACAACTGCAAATCGACTCGATTTGTATTAAATCGGTCTATTTTGATAATAAACGTCTCGATTCGTACCAATAACAATCGGATTAAATTATTTTAATTCAATTCCATCAGTTTTGGATACTTATCGGAAATTTAGTGTTTAAATGACTAGATTTGACATTATTTGATGTAATTAGAGTCAAATGATGATTTTCGACTCAATTCTTTTTTACAATTAAAAATAATGTTTATGTTTATGTTTATGTTTATGTTTATGTTTATGTTTATGTTTATGTTTATGTTTATGTTTATGTTTATGTTTATGTTTATGTTTATGTTCAAGTTTATGTTTAAATTTAAGTTTATGTTTTAATTTATGTCTAAATTTATGATTAAATTTAAACATAAATTTAAACATAAATTTAAACATACATTTAAACATAAATTTAAACATAAATTTAAACATAAATTTAAACATAAATTTAAACATTAATTAAAACATAAATTTAAACGTAAATTTAAACATAAATTAAAACATAAATTTAAACATAAATTTAAACATAAATTTAAATTTAAACATAAATTTTAACATAAATTAAAACATAAACTTAAATTAAAACATAAACATAAACATAAACATAAACATAAACATAAACATAAACATAAACATAAACATAAACATAAACATAAACATAAACATAAACATAAACATAAACATAAACATAAACATAAACATAAACATAAACATAAACATAAACATAAACATAAACATAAACATAAACATAAACATAAACATAAACATAAACATAAACATAAACATAAACATAAACATAAACATAAGCATTAAACATAAACTAAATCATACACCTAAATAAATGTTATGTTTATGTTTATGTTTATGTTTATGTTTATGTTTATGTTTATGTTTATGTTTATGTTTAAGTGTATGTTTAAATTTAAGTTTATGTTTTAATTTATGTCTAAATTTATGATTAAATTTAAACATAAATTTAAACATAAAATTAAACATACATTTAAACATAAATTTAAACATAAATTTAAACATAAATTTAAACATAAATTAAAACATAAATTTAAACATAAATTTAAACATAAATTTAAACATAAAATTAAACATAAATTAAAACATAAATTTAAACATAAATTTAAACATAAATTTAAACATAAATTTAAACATAAATTTAAACTTAAATTTAAACATAAATTAAAACATAAATTTAAACATAAATTTAAACATAAATTTAAACATAAATTAAAACACTAATTTAAACATAAATTAAAACATAAACTTAAACATAAACTTAAACATAAATTTAAACATAAATTTAAACATAAATTTAAACATAAATTAAAACATAAATTTAAACATAAATTTAAACATAAATTTAAACATAAATTTAAACATAAATTTAAACATAAATTTAATCATAAATTTAAACATAAATTAAAACATAAACTTAAACATAAACTTAAACATAAATTTAAACATAAATTTAAACATAAATTTAAACATAAATTTAAACATAAATTTAAACATTAATTAAAACATAAATTTAAACATAAATTTAAACATAAATTTAAACATAAATTTAAACATAAATTTAAACATAAATTTAAACATAAATTTAAACATAAATTTAAACATAAATTTAAACATAAATTAAAACATAAATTTAAACATAAATTTAAACATAAATTTAAACATAAATTTAAACATAAATTTAAACATAAATTTAATCATAAATTTAAACATAAATTAAAACATAAACTTAAACATAAACTTAAACATAAATTTAAACATAAATTTAAACATAAATTTAAACATAAATTTAAACATAAATTTAAACATTAATTAAAACATAAATTTAAACATAAATTTAAACATAAATTTAAACATAAATTTAAACATAAATTTAAACATAAATTTAAACATAAATTTAAACATAAATTTAAACATAAATTTAAACATAAATTAAAACATAAATTTAAACATAAATTTAAACATACATTTAAACATAAACATAAACATAAACATAAACATAAACATAAACATAAACATAAACATAAACATAAACATAAACATAAACATAAACATAAACATAAACATAAACATAAACATAAACATAAACATAAACATAAACATAAACATAAACATAAACATAAACATAAACATAAACATAAACATAAACATAAACATAAACATAAACATAAACATAAACATAAACATAAACATAAACATAAACATAAACATAAACATAAACATAAACATAAACATAAACATAAACATAAACATAAACATAAACATAAACATAAACATAAACATAAACATAAACATAAACATAAACATAAACATAAACATAAACATAAACATAAACATAAACATAAACATAAACATAAACATAAACATAAACATAAACATAAACATAAACATAAACATAAACATAAACATAAACATAAGCATTAAACATAAACTAAATCATACACCTAAATAAATGTTATGTTTATGTTTATGTTTATGTTTATGTTTATGTTTATGTTTATGTTTATGTTTATGTTTAAGTGTATGTTTAAATTTAAGTTTATGTTTTAATTTATGTCTAAATTTATGATTAAATTTAAACATAAATTTAAACATAAAATTAAACATACATTTAAACATAAATTTAAACATAAATTTAAACATAAATTTAAACATAAATTAAAACATAAATTTAAACATAAATTTAAACATAAATTTAAACATAAAATTAAACATAAAATAAAACATAAATTTAAACATAAATTTAAACATAAATTTAAACATAAATTTAAACATAAATTTAAACTTAAATTTAAACATAAATTAAAACATAAATTTAAACATAAATTTAAACATAAATTTAAACATAAATTAAAACACTAATTTAAACATAAATTAAAACATAAACTTAAACATAAACTTAAACATAAATTTAAACATAAATTTAAACATAAATTAAAACATAAATTTAAACATAAATTTAAACATAAATTTAAACATAAATTTAAACATAAATTTAAACATAAATTTAATCATAAATTTAAACATAAATTAAAACATAAACTTAAACATAAACTTAAACATAAATTTAAACATAAATTTAAACATAAATTTAAACATAAATTTAAACATAAATTTAAACATTAATTAAAACATAAATTTAAACATAAATTTAAACATAAATTTAAACATAAATTTAAACATAAATTTAAACATAAATTTAAACATAAATTTAAACATAAATTTAAACATAAATTTAAACATAAATTAAAACATAAATTTAAACATAAATTTAAACATACATTTAAACATAAACATAAACATAAACATAAACATAAACATAAACATAAACATAAACATAAACATAAACATAAACATAAACATAAACATAAACATAAACATAAACATAAACATAAACATAAACATAAACATAAACATAAACATAAACATAAACATAAACATAAACATAAACATAAACATAAACATAAACATAAACATAAACATAAACATAAACATAAACATAAACATAAACATAAACATAAACATAAACATAAACATAAACATAAACATAAACATAAACATAAACATAAACATAAACATAAACATAAACATAAACATAAACATAAACATAAACATAAACATAAACATAAACCTAAACATAAACATAAACATAAACATAAACATAAACATAAACATAAACATAAACATAAACATAAACATAAACATAAACATAAGCATTAAACATAAACTAAATCATACACCTAAATAAACATATAACAACAACTGCAAATCGACTCGATTTGTATTAAATCGGTCTATTTTGATAATAAACGTCTCGATTCGTACCAATAACAATCGGATTAAATTATTTTAATTCAATTCCATCAGTTTTGGATACTTATCGGAAATTTAGTGTTTAAATGACTAGATTTGACATTATTTGATGTAATTAGAGTCAAATGATGATTTTCGACTCAATTCTTTTTTACAATTAAAAATAATGTTTATGTTTATGTTTATGTTTATGTTTATGTTTATGTTTATGTTTATGTTTATGTTTATGTTTATGTTTATGTTTATGTTTATGTTTATGTTTATGTTCAAGTTTATGTTTAAATTTAAGTTTATGTTTTAATTTATGTCTAAATTTATGATTAAATTTAAACATAAATTTAAACATAAATTTAAACATACATTTAAACATAAATTTAAACATAAATTTAAACATAAATTTAAACATAAATTTAAACATTAATTAAAACATAAATTTAAACGTAAATTTAAACATAAATTAAAACATAAATTTAAACATAAATTTAAACATAAATTTAAACATAAATTTAAACATAAATTTTAACATAAATTAAAACATAAACTTAAATTAAAACATAAACATAAACATAAACATAAACATAAACATAAACATAAACATAAACATAAACATAAACATAAACATAAACATAAACATAAACATAAACATAAACATAAACATAAACATAAACATAAACATAAACATAAACATAAACATAAACATAAACATAAACATAAACATAAACATAAACATAAACATAAACATAAACATAAACATAAACATAAACATAAACATAAACATAAACATAAACATAAACATAAACATAAACATAAACATAAACATAAACATAAACATAAACATAAACATAAACATAAACATAAACATAAACATAAGCATTAAACATAAACTAAATCATACACCTAAATAAATGTTATGTTTATGTTTATGTTTATGTTTATGTTTATGTTTATGTTTATGTTTATGTTTATGTTTAAGTGTATGTTTAAATTTAAGTTTATGTTTTAATTTATGTCTAAATTTATGATTAAATTTAAACATAAATTTAAACATAAAATTAAACATACATTTAAACATAAATTTAAACATAAATTTAAACATAAATTTAAACATAAATTAAAACATAAATTTAAACATAAATTTAAACATAAATTTAAACATAAATTTAAACATAAATTTAAACTTAAATTTAAACATAAATTAAAACATAAATTTAAACATAAATTTAAACATAAATTTAAACATAAATTAAAACACTAATTTAAACATAAATTAAAACATAAACTTAAACATAAACTTAAACATAAATTTAAACATAAATTTAAACATAAATTTAAACATAAATTAAAACATAAATTTAAACATAAATTTAAACATAAATTTAAACATAAATTTAAACATAAATTTAAACATAAATTTAATCATAAATTTAAACATAAATTAAAACATAAACTTAAACATAAACTTAAACATAAATTTAAACATAAATTTAAACATAAATTTAAACATAAATTTAAACATAAATTTAAACATTAATTAAAACATAAATTTAAACATAAATTTAAACATAAATTTAAACATAAATTTAAACATAAATTTAAACATAAATTTAAACATAAATTTAAACATAAATTTAAACATAAATTAAAACATAAATTTAAACATAAATTTAAACATACATTTAAACATAAACATAAACATAAACATAAACATAAACATAAACATAAACATAAACATAAACATAAACATAAACATAAACATAAACATAAACATAAACATAAACATAAACATAAACATAAACATAAACATAAACATAAACATAAACATAAACATAAACATAAACATAAACATAAACATAAACATAAACATAAACATAAACATAAACATAAACATAAACATAAACATAATCATAAACATAAACATAAACATAAACATAAACATAAACATAAACATAAACATAAACATAAACATAAACATAAACATAAACATAAACATAAACATAAACATAAACATAAACATAAACATAAACATAAACATAAACATAAGCATTAAACATAAACTAAATCATACACCTAAATAAACATATAACAACAACTGCAAATCGACTCGATTTGTATTAAATCGGTCTATTTTGATAATAAACGTCTCGATTCGTACCAATAACAATCGGATTAAATTATTTTAATTCAATTCCATCAGTTTTGGATACTTATCGGAAATTTAGTGTTTAAATGACTAGATTTGACATTATTTGATGTAATTAGAGTCAAATGATGATTTTCGACTCAATTCTTTTTTACAATTAAAAATAATGTTTATGTTTATGTTTATGTTTATGTTTATGTTTATGTTTATGTTTATGTTTATGTTTATGTTTATGTTCAAGTTTATGTTTAAATTTAAGTTTATGTTTTAATTTATGTCTAAATTTATGATTAAATTTAAACATAAATTTAAACATAAATTTAAACATACATTTAAACATAAATTTAAACATAAATTTAAACATAAATTTAAACATAAATTTAAACATTAATTAAAACATAAATTTAAACGTAAATTTAAACATAAATTAAAACATAAATTTAAACATAAATTAAACATAAATTTAAACATAAATTTAAACATAAATTTTAACATAAATTAAAACATAAACTTAAATTAAAACATAAACATAAACATAAACATAAACATAAACATAAACATAAACATAAACATAAACATAAACATAAACATAAACATAAACATAAACATAAACATAAACATAAACATAAACATAAACCTAAACATAAACATAAACATAAACATAAACATAAACATAAACATAAACATAAACATAAACATAAACATAAACATAAGCATTAAACATAAACTAAATCATACACCTAAATAAACATATAACAACAACTGCAAATCGACTCGATTTGTATTAAATCGGTCTATTTTGATAATAAACGTCTCGATTCGTACCAATAACAATCGGATTAAATTATTTTAATTCAATTCCATCAGTTTTGGATACTTATCGGAAATTTAGTGTTTAAATGACTAGATTTGACATTATTTGATGTAATTAGAGTCAAATGATGATTTTCGACTCAATTCTTTTTTACAATTAAAAATAATGTTTATGTTTATGTTTATGTTTATGTTTATGTTTATGTTTATGTTTATGTTTATGTTTATGTTTATGTTTATGTTCAAGTTTATGTTTAAATTTAAGTTTATGTTTTAATTTATGTCTAAATTTATGATTAAATTTAAACATAAATTTAAACATAAATTTAAACATACATTTAAACATAAATTTAAACATACATTTAAACATAAATTTAAACATAAATTATAAACATAACATTATAAACATAAACATAAACATAAACATAAACATAAACATAAACATAAACATAAACATAAACATAAACATAAACATAAACATAAACATAAACATAAACATAAACATAAACATAAACATAAACATAAACATAAACATAAACATAAACATAAACATAAACATAAACATAAACATAAACATAAACATAAACATAAGCATTAAACATAAACTAAATCATACACCTAAATAAATGTTATGTTTATGTTTATGTTTATGTTTATGTTTATGTTTATGTTTATGTTTATGTTTAAGTGTATGTTTAAATTTAAGTTTATGTTTTAATTTATGTCTAAATTTATGATTAAATTTAAACATAAATTTAAACATAAAATTAAACATACATTTAAACATAAATTTAAACATAAATTTAAACATAAATTTAAACATAAATTAAAACATAAATTTAAACATAAATTTAAACATAAATTTAAACATAAATTTAAACATAAATTTAAACTTAAATTTAAACATAAATTAAAACATAAATTTAAACATAAATTTAAACATAAATTTAAACATAAATTAAAACACTAATTTAAACATAAATTAAAACATAAACTTAAACATAAACTTAAACATAAATTTAAACATAAATTTAAACATAAATTTAAACATAAATTAAAACATAAATTTAAACATAAATTTAAACATAAATTTAAACATAAATTTAAACATAAATTTAAACATAAATTTAATCATAAATTTAAACATAAATTAAAACATAAACTTAAACATAAACTTAAACATAAATTTAAACATAAATTTAAACATAAATTTAAACATAAATTTAAACATAAATTTAAACATTAATTAAAACATAAATTTAAACATAAATTTAAACATAAATTTAAACATAAATTTAAACATAAATTTAAACATAAATTTAAACATAAATTTAAACATAAATTTAAACATAAATTAAAACATAAATTTAAACATAAATTTAAACATACATTTAAACATAAACATAAACATAAACATAAACATAAACATAAACATAAACATAAACATAAACATAAACATAAACATAAACATAAACATAAACATAAACATAAACATAAACATAAACATAAACATAAACATAAACATAAACATAAACATAAACATAAACATAAACATAAACATAAACATAAACATAAACATAAACATAAACATAAACATAAACATAAACATAAACATAAACATAATCATAAACATAAACATAAACATAAACATAAACATAAACATAAACATAAACATAAACATAAACATAAACATAAACATAAACATAAACATAAACATAAACATAAACATAAACATAAACATAAACATAAACATAAGCATTAAACATAAACTAAATCATACACCTAAATAAATGTTATGTTTATGTTTATGTTTATGTTTATGTTTATGTTTATGTTTATGTTTCAGTTTATGTTTAAGTGTATGTTTAAATTTAAGTTTATGTTTTAATTTATGTCTAAATTTATGATTAAATTTAAACATAAATTTAAACATAAAATTAAACATACATTTAAACATAAATTTAAACATAAATTTAAACATAAATTTAAACATAAGTTAAAACATAAATTTAAACATAAATTTAAACATAAATTTAAACATAAAATTAAACATAAATTAAAACATAAATTTAAACATAAATTTAAACATAAATTTAAACATAAATTTAAACATAAATTTAAACTTAAATTTAAACATAAATTAAAACATAAATTTAAACATAAATTTAAACATAAATTTAAACATAAATTTAAACACTAATTTAAACATAAATTAAAACATAAACTTAAACATAAACTTAAACATAAATTTAAACATAAATTTAAACATAAATTTAAACATAAATTAAAACATAAATTTAAACATAAATTTAAACATAAATTTAAACATAAATTTAAACATAAATTTAAACATAAATTTAATCGTAAATTTAAACATAAATTAAAACATAAACTTAAACATAAACTTAAACATAAATTTAAACATAAATTTAAACATAAATTTAAACATAAATTTAAACATAAATTTAAACATTAATTAAAACATAAATTTAAACATAAATTTAAACATAAATTTAAACATAAATTTAAACATAAATTTAAACATAAATTTAAACATAAATTTAAACATAAATTTAAACATAAATTTAAACATAAATTAAAACATAAATTTAAACATAAATTTAAACATACATTTAAACATAAACATAAACATAAACATAAACATAAACATAAACATAAACATAAACATAAACATAAACATAAACATAAACATAAACATAAACATAAACATAAACATAAACATAAACATAAACATAAACATAAACATAAACATAAACATAAACCTAAACATAAACCTAAACATAAACATAAACATAAACATAAACATAAACATAAACATAAACATAAACATAAACATAAACATAAACATAAACATAAACATAAACATAAACATAAACATAAACATAAACATAAACATAAACATAAACATAAACATAAACATAAACATAAACATAAACATAAACATAAACATAAACATAAACATAAACATAAACATAAACATAAACATAAACATAAACATAAACATAAACATAAACATAAACATAAACATAAACATAAACATAAACATAAACATAAACATAAACATAAACATAAACATAAACATAAACATAAACATAAACATAAACATAAACATAAACATAAACATAAACATAAACATAAACATAAACATAAACATAAACATAAACATAAACATAAACATAATCATAAACATAAACATAAACATAAACATAAACATAAACATAAACATAAACATAAACATAAACATAAACCTAAACATAAACCTAAACATAAACATAAACATAAACATAAACATAAACATAAACATAAACATAAACATAAGCATTAAACATAAACTAAATCATACACCTAAATAAACATATAACAACAACTGCAAATCGACTCGATTTGTATTAAATCGGTCTATTTTGATAATAAACGTCTCGATTCGTACCAATAACAATCGGATTAAATTATTTTAATTCAATTCCATCAGTTTTGGATACTTATCGGAAATTTAGTGTTTAAATGACTAGATTTGACATTATTTGATGTAATTAGAGTCAAATGATGATTTTCGACTCAATTCTTTTTTACAATTAAAAATAATGTTTATGTTTATGTTTATGTTTATGTTTATGTTTATGTTTATGTTTATGTTTATGTTTATGTTTATGTTTATGTTTATGTTTATGTTTATGTTCAAGTTTATGTTTAAATTTAAGTTTATGTTTTAATTTATGTCTAAATTTATGATTAAATTTAAACATAAATTTAAACATAAATTTAAACATACATTTAAACATAAATTTAAACATAAATTTAAACATAAATTTAAACATAAATTTAAACATTAATTAAAACATAAATTTAAACGTAAATTTAAACATAAATTAAAACATAAATTTAAACATAAATTTAAACATAAATTTAAACATAAATTTAAACATAAATTTTAACATAAATTAAAACATAAACTTAAATTAAAACATAAACATAAACATAAACATAAACATAAACATAAACATAAACATAAACATAAACATAAACATAAACATAAACATAAACATAAACATAAACATAAACATAAACATAAACATAAACATAAACATAAACATAAACATAAACATAAACATAAACATAAACATAAACATAAACATAAACATAAACATAAACATAAACATAAACATAAACATAAACATAAACATAAACATAAACATAAACATAAACATAAACATAAGCATTAAACATAAACTAAATCATACACCTAAATAAATGTTATGTTTATGTTTATGTTTATGTTTATGTTTATGTTTATGTTTATGTTTATGTTTATGTTTAAGTGTATGTTTAAATTTAAGTTTATGTTTTAATTTATGTCTAAATTTATGATTAAATTTAAACATAAATTTAAACATAAAATTAAACATACATTTAAACATAAATTTAAACATAAATTTAAACATAAATTTAAACATAAATTAAAACATAAATTTAAACATAAATTTAAACATAAATTTAAACATAAAATTAAACATAAATTAAAACATAAATTTAAACATAAATTTAAACATAAATTTAAACATAAATTTAAACATAAATTTAAACTTAAATTTAAACATAAATTAAAACATAAATTTAAACATAAATTTAAACATAAATTTAAACATAAATTAAAACACTAATTTAAACATAAATTAAAACATAAACTTAAACATAAACTTAAACATAAATTTAAACATAAATTTAAACATAAATTTAAACATAAATTAAAACATAAATTTAAACATAAATTTAAACATAAATTTAAACATAAATTTAAACATAAATTTAAACATAAATTTAATCATAAATTTAAACATAAATTAAAACATAAACTTAAACATAAACTTAAACATAAATTTAAACATAAATTTAAACATAAATTTAAACATAAATTTAAACATAAATTTAAACATTAATTAAAACATAAATTTAAACATAAATTTAAACATAAATTAAAACATAAATTTAAACATAAATTTAAACATAAATTTAGACATAAATTAAAACACTAATTTAAACATAAATTAAAACATAAACTTAAACATAAACTTAAACATAAATTTAAACATAAATTTAAACATAAATTTAAACTTAAATTTAAACATAAATTAAAACATAAATTTAAACATAAATTTAAACATAAATTTAGACATAAATTAAAACACTAATTTAAACATAAATTAAAACATAAACTTAAACATAAACTTAAACATAAATTTAAACATAAATTTAAACATAAATTTAAACATAAATTAAAACATAAATTTAAACATAAATTTAAACATAAATTTAAACATAAATTTAAACATAAATTTAAACATAAATTTAAACATAAATTAAAACATAAACTTAAACATAAACTTAAACATAAATTTAAACATAAATTTAAACATAAATTAAAACATAAAAATAAATTTAAACATAAATTTAAACATAAATTTAAACATAAATTTAAACATAAATTTAAACATAAATTTAAACATAAATTTAAACATAAATTTAAACATAAATTGAAACATAAATTTAAACATAAATTGAAACATAAATTTAAACATAAATTTAAACATAAATTTAAACATAAATTTAAACATAAATTTAAACATAAATTTAAACATAAATTTAAACATAAATTAAAACATAAATTTAAACATAAATTTAAACATAAATTTAAACATAAATTTAAACATAAATTAAAACATAAATTTAAACATAAATTTAAACATAAATTTAAACATAAAATTAAACATAAATTAAAACATAAATTTAAACATAAATTTAAACATAAATTTAAACATAAATTTAAACATAAATTTAAACTTAAAATTAAACATAAATTAAAACATAAATTTAAACATAAATTTAAACATAAATTAAAACACTAATTTAAACATAAATTAAAACATAAACTTAAACATAAACTTAAACATAAATTTAAACATAAATTTAAACATAAATTTAAACATAAATTAAAACATAAATTTAAACATAAATTTAAACATAAATTTAAACATAAATTTAAACATAAATTTAAACATAAATTTAAACATAAATTAAAACATAAACTTAAACATAAACTTAAATATAAATTTAAACATAAATTTAAACATAAATTTAAACATAAATTAAACATAAATTTAAACATTAATTAAAACATAAATTTAAACATAAATTTAAACATAAATTAAAACATAAATTTAAACGTAAATTTAAACATGAATTAAAACGTAAATTTAAACATAAATTTAAACATAAATTTAAACATAAATTTAAACATAAATTTAAACATAAATTTAAACATAAATTTAAACATAAATTTAAACATAAATTAAAACATAAATTTAAACATAAATTTAAACATAAATTAAAACATAAATTTAAACATAAATTTAAACATAAATTTAAACATAAATTTAAACATAAATTAAAACATAAATTTAAACATAAATTTAAACATAAAATTAAACATAAATTTAAACATAAATTTAAACATAAATTAAAACATAAATTTAAACATTAATTAAAACATAAATTTAAACATAAATTTAAACATAAATTAAAACATAAATTTAAACATAAATTTAAACATAAATTTAGACATAAATTAAAACACTAATTTAAACAGAAATTAAAACATAAACTTAAACATAAACTTAAACATAAATTTAAACATAAATTTAAACATAAATTTAAACTTAAATTTAAACATAAATTAAAACATAAATTTAAACATAAATTTAAACATAAATTTAGACATAAATTAAAACACTAATTTAAACATAAATTAAAACATAAACTTAAACATAAACTTAAACATAAATTTAAACATAAATTTAAACATAAATTTAAACATAAATTAAAACATAAATTTAAACATAAATTTAAACATAAATTTAAACATAAATTTAAACATAAATTTAAACATAAATTTAAACATAAATTAAAACATAAACTTAAACATAAACTTAAACATAAATTTAAACATAAATTTAAACATAAATTTAAACATAAATTTAAACATAAATTTAAACATAAATTAAAACATAAATTTAAACGTAAAATTAAACATAAATTAAAACATAAATTTAAACATAAATTTAAACATAAATTTAAACATAAATTTAAACATAAATTTAAACATAAATTTAAACATAAATTAAAACATAAACTTAAATTAAAACATAAATTAAAACAAAAACTTAAACTTAAACTTAAACATAAATTTAAACATAAACATAAACATAAACATAAACATAAACATAAACATAAACATAAACATAAACATAAACATAAACATAAACATAAACATAAACATAAACATAAACATAAACATAAACATAAACATAAACATAAACATAAACATAAACATAAACATAAACATAAACATAAACATAAACATAAACATAAACATAAACATAAACATAAACATAAACATAAACATAAACATAAACATAAACATAAACATAAACATAAACATAAACATAAACATAAACATAAACATAAACATAAACATAAACATAAACATAAACATAAACATAAACATAAACATAAACATAAACATAAACATAAACATAAACATAAACATAAACCTAAACATAAACATAAACATAAACATAAACATAAACATAAACATAAACATAAACATAAACATAAACATAAACATAAACATAAACATAAACATAAACATAAACATAAACATAAGCATTAAACATAAACTAAATCATACACCTAAATAAACATATAACAACAACTGCAAATCGACTCGATTTGTATTAAATCGGTCTATTTTGATAATAAACGTCTCGATTCGTACCAATAACAATCGGATTAAATTATTTTAATTCAATTCCATCAGTTTTGGATACTTATCGGAAATTTAGTGTTTAAATGACTAGATTTGACATTATTTGATGTAATTAGAGTCAAATGATGATTTTCGACTCAATTCTTTTTTACAATTAAAAATAATGTTTATGTTTATGTTTATGTTTATGTTTATGTTTATGTTTATGTTTATGTTTATGTTTATGTTTAAGTTTATGTTTAAATTTAAGTTTATGTTTTAATTTATGTCTAAATTTATGATTAAATTTAAACATAAATTTAAACATAAATTTAAACATACATTTAAACATAAATTTAAACATAAATTTATACATAAACTTAAACATAAACTTAAACATAAATTTAAACATAAATTTAAACATAAATTTAAACATAAATTTAAACATAAATTTAAACATTAATTAAAACATAAATTTAAACATAAATTTAAACATAAATTAAAACATAAATTTAAACGTAAATTTAAACATAAATTAAAACATAAATTTAAACATAAATTTAAACATAAATTTAAACATAAATTTAAACATAAATTTAAACATAAATTTAAACATAAATTTAAACATAAATTTAAACATAAATTTAAACATAAATTAAAACATAAACTTAAATTAAAACATAAATTAAAACAAAAACTTAAACATAAACTTAAACATAAATTTAAACATAAACATAAACATAAACATAAACATAAACATAAACATAAACATAAACATAAACATAAACATAAACATAAACATAAACATAAACATAAACATAAACATAAACATAAACATAAACATAAACATAAACATAAACATAAACATAAACATAAACATAAACCTAAACATAAACATAAACATAAACATAAACATAAACATAAACATAAACATAAACATAAACATAAACATAAACATAAACATAAACATAAGCATTAAACATAAACTAAATCATACACCTAAATAAACATATAACAACAACTGCAAATCGACTCGATTTGTATTAAATCGGTCTATTTTGATAATAAACGTCTCGATACGTACCAATAACAATCGGATTAAATTATTTTAATTCAATTCCATCAGTTTTGGATACTTATCGGAAATTTAGTGTTTAAATGACTAGATTTGACATTATTTGATGTAATTAGAGTCAAATGATGATTTTCGACTCAATTCTTTTTTACAATTAAAAATAATGTTTATGTTTATGTTTATGTTTATGTTTATGTTTATGTTTATGTTTATGTTTATGTTTATGTTTATGTTTATGTTTATGTTTATGTTTATGTTTATGTTTATGTTTAAATTTAAGTTTATGTTTTAATTTATGTCTAAAATTATGATTAAATTTAAACATAAATTTAAACATAAATTTAAACATACATTTAAACATAAATTTAAACATAAATTTATACATAAATTTAAACATAAATTTAAACATAAATTTAAACATAAATTAAAACATAAACTTAAACATAAATTAAAACATAAAAATAAATTTAAACATAAATTTAAACATAAATTTAAACATAAATTAAAACATAAACTTAAACATAAATTAAAACATAAAAATAAATTTAAACATAAATTTAAACATAAATTTAAACATAAATTTAAACATAAATTGAAACATAAATTTAAACATAAATTGAAACATAAATTTAAACATAAATTTAAACATAAATTTAAACATAAATTTAAACATAAATTTAAACATAAATTTAAACATAAATTTAAACATAAATTAAAACATAAATTTAACCATAAATTTAAACATAAATTTAAACATAAATTTAATCATAAATTAAAACATAAATTTAAACATAAATTTAAACATAAATTTAAACATAAAATTAAACATAAATTAAAACATAAATTTAAACTTAAACTTAAACATAAACTTAAACATAAATTTAAACATAAATTTAAACATAAATTTAAACATAAATTAAAACATAAACTTAAACATAAACTTAAACATTAATTTAAACATAAATTTAAACATAAATTTAAACATAAATTTAAACATAAATTTAAACATTAATTAAAACATAAATTTAAACATAAATTTAAACATAAATTAAAACATAAATATAAACGTAAATTTAAACATAAATTAAAACATAAATTTAAACATAAATTTAAACATAAATTTAAACATAAATTTAAACATAAATTTAAACATAAATTTAAACATAAATTTAAACATAAATTAAAACATAAACTTAAATTAAAACATAAATTAAAACAAAAACTTAAACATAAACTTAAACATAAATTTAAACATAAACATAAACATAAACATAAACATAAACATAAACATAAACATAAACATAAACATAAACATAAACATAAACATAAACATAAACATAAACATAAACATAAACATAAACATAAACATAAACATAAACATAAACATAAACATAAACATAAACATAAACATAAACATAAACATAAACATAAACATAAACATAAACATAAACATAAACATAAACATAAACATAAACATAAACATAAGCATTAAACATAAACTAAATCATACACCTAAATAAACATATAACAACAACTGCAAATCGACTCGATTTGTATTAAATCGGTCTATTTTGATAATAAACGTCTCGATTCGTACCAATAACAATCGGATTAAATTATTTTAATTCAATTCCATCAGTTTTGGATACTTATCGGAAATTTAGTGTTTAAATGACTAGATTTGACATTATTTGATGTAATTAGAGTCAAATGATGATTTTCGACTCAATTCTTTTTTACAATTAAAAATAATGTTTATGTTTATGTTTATGTTTATGTTTATGTTTATGTTTATGTTTATGTTTATGTTTATGTTTATGTTTAAGTTTATGTTTAAATTTAAGTTTATGTTTTAATTTATGTCTAAATTTATGATTAAATTTAAACATAAATTTAAACATAAATTTAAACATACATTTAAACATAAATTTAAACATAAATTTATACATAAATTTAAACATAAATTTAAACATAAATTTAAACATAAATTAAAACATAAACTTAAACATAAAATTAAACATAAATTTAAACATAAATTTAAACATAAATTTAAACATAAATTAAAACATAAATTTAAACATAAATTTAAACATAAATTTAAACATAAATTTAAACATAAATTTAAACTTAAATTTAAACATAAATTAAAACATAAATTTAAACATAAATTAAAACATAAATTTAAACATAAATTTAAACATAAATTTAAACATAAATTTAAACATAAATTTAAACATAAATTTAAACATAAATTAAAACATAAACTTAAACATAAACTTAAACATAAATTTAAACATAAATTTAAACATAAATTTAAACATAAATTTAAACATAAATTTAAACATAAATTTAAACATAAATTAAAACATAAACTTAAATTAAAACATAAATTAAAACAAAAACTTAAACATAAACTTAAACATAAATTTAAACATAAACATAAACATAAACATAAACATAAACATAAACATAAACATAAACATAAACATAAACATAAACATAAACATAAACATAAACATAAACATAAACATAAACATAAACATAAACATAAACATAAACATAAACATAAACATAAACATAAACATAAACATAAACATAAACATAAACATAAACATAAACATAAACATAAACATAAACATAAACATAAACATAAACATAAACATAAACATAAACATAAACATAAACATAAACATAAACATAAACATAAACATAAACATAAACATAAACATAAACATAAACATAAACATAAACATAAACATAAACATAAACATAAACATAAACATAAACATAAACCTAAACATAAACATAAACATAAACATAAACATAAACATAAACATAAACATAAACATAAACATAAACATAAACATAAACATAAACATAAACATAAACATAAACATAAACATAAACATAAACATAAGCATTAAACATAAACTAAATCATACACCTAAATAAACATATAACAACAACTGCAAATCGACTCGATTTGTATTAAATCGGTCTATTTTGATAATAAACGTCTCGATTCGTACCAATAACAATCGGATTAAATTATTTTAATTCAATTCCATCAGTTTTGGATACTTATCGGAAATTTAGTGTTTAAATGACTAGATTTGACATTATTTGATGTAATTAGAGTCAAATGATGATTTTCGACTCAATTCTTTTTTACAATTAAAAATAATGTTTATGTTTATGTTTATGTTTATGTTTATGTTTATGTTTATGTTTATGTTTATGTTTATGTTTATGTTTATGTTTATGTTTATGTTTATGTTTATGTTTATGTTTATGTTTAAATTTAAGTTTATGTTTTAATTTATGTCTAAAATTATGATTAAATTTAAACATAAATTTAAACATAAATTTAAACATACATTTAAACATAAATTTAAACATAAATTTATACATAAATTTAAACATAAATTTAAACATAAATTTAAACATAAATTAAAACATAAACTTAAACATAAATTAAAACATAAAAATAAATTTAAACATAAATTTAAACATAAATTTAAACATAAATTAAAACATAAACTTAAACATAAATTAAAACATAAAAATAAATTTAAACATAAATTTAAACATAAATTTAAACATAAATTTAAACATAAATTGAAACATAAATTTAAACATAAATTGAAACATAAATTTAAACATAAATTTAAACATAAATTTAAACATAAATTTAAACATAAATTTAAACATAAATTTAAACATAAATTTAAACATAAATTAAAACATAAATTTAACCATAAATTTAAACATAAATTTAAACATAAATTTAAACATAAATTAAAACATAAATTTAAACATAAATTTAAACATAAATTTAAACATAAAATTAAACATAAATTAAAACATAAATTTAAACTTAAACTTAAACATAAACTTAAACATAAATTTAAACATAAATTTAAACATAAATTTAAACATAAATTAAAACATAAACTTAAACATAAACTTAAACATTAATTTAAACATAAATTTAAACATAAATTTAAACATAAATTTAAACATAAATTTAAACATTAATTAAAACATAAATTTAAACATAAATTTAAACATAAATTAAAACATAAATTTAAACGTAAATTTAAACATAAATTAAAACATAAATTTAAACATAAATTTAAACATAAATTTAAACATAAATTAAAACATAAATTTAAACATAAATTTAAACATAAATTTAAACATAAATTAAAACATAAACTTAAATTAAAACATAAATTAAAACAAAAACTTAAACATAAACTTAAACATAAATTTAAACATAAACATAAACATAAACATAAACATAAACATAAACATAAACATAAACATAAACATAAACATAAACATAAACATAAACATAAACATAAACATAAACATAAACATAAACATAAACATAAACATAAACATAAACATAAACATAAACATAAACATAAACATAAACATAAACATAAACATAAACATAAACATAAACATAAACATAAACATAAACATAAACATAAACATAAACATAAACATAAACATAAACATAAACATAAACATAAACATAAACATAAACATAAACATAAACATAAACATAAACATAAACATAAACATAAACATAAACATAAACATAAACATAAACATAAACATAAACATAAACCTAAACATAAACATAAACATAAACATAAACATAAACATAAACATAAACATAAACATAAACATAAACATAAACATAAGCATTAAACATAAACTAAATCATACACCTAAATAAACATATAACAACAACTGCAAATCGACTCGATTTGTATTAAATCGGTCTATTTTGATAATAAACGTCTCGATTCGTACCAATAACAATCGGATTAAATTATTTTAATTCAATTCCATCAGTTTTGGATACTTATCGGAAATTTAGTGTTTAAATGACTAGATTTGACATTATTTGATGTAATTAGAGTCAAATGATGATTTTCGACTCAATTCTTTTTTACAATTAAAAATAATGTTTATGTTTATGTTTATGTTTATGTTTATGTTTATGTTTATGTTTATGTTTATGTTTATGTTTATGTTTATGTTTAAGTTTATGTTTAAATTTAAGTTTATGTTTTAATTTATGTCTAAATTTATGATTAAATTTAAACATAAATTTAAACATAAATTTAAACATACATTTAAACATAAATTTAAACATAAATTTATACATAAATTTAAACATAAATTTAAACATAATTTTAAACATAAATTAAAACATAAACTTAAACATAAACTTAAACATAAATTTAAACATAAATTTAAACATAAATTTAAACATAAATTTAAACATAAATTTAAACATTAATTAAAACATAAATTTAAACATAAATTTAAACATAAATTAAAACATAAATTTAAACGTAAACTTAAACATAAATTAAAACATAAATTTAAACATAAATTTAAACATAAATTTAAACATAAATTTAAACATAAATTTAAACATAAATTTAAACATAAATTAAAACATAAACTTAAATTAAAACATAAATTAAAACAAAAACTTAAACATAAACTTAAACATAAATTTAAACATAAACATAAACATAAACATAAACATAAACATAAACATAAACATAAACATAAACATAAACATAAACATAAACATAAACATAAACATAAACATAAACATAAACATAAACATAAACATAAACATAAACATAAACATAAACATAAACATAAACATAAACATAAACATAAACATAAACATAAACATAAACATAAACATAAACATAAACATAAACATAAACATAAACATAAACATAAACATAAACATAAACATAAACATAAACATAAACATAAACATAAACATAAACATAAACATAAACATAAACATAAACATAAACATAAACATAAACATAAACATAAACATAAACATAAACATAAACATAAACATAAACATAAACATAAACATAAACATAAACATAAACATAAACATAAACATAAACATAAACATAAACATAAACATAAACATAAACATAAACATAAACATAAACATAAACATAAACATAAACATAAACCTAAACATAAACATAAACATAAACATAAACATAAACATAAACATAAACATAAACATAAACATAAACATAAACATAAACATAAACATAAACATAAACATAAACATAAGCATTAAACATAAACTAAATCATACACCTAAATAAACATATAACAACAACTGCAAATCGACTCGATTTGTATTAAATCGGTCTATTTTGATAATAAACGTCTCGATTCGTACCAATAACAATCGGATTAAATTATTTTAATTCAATTCCATCAGTTTTGGATACTTATCGGAAATTTAGTGTTTAAATGACTAGATTTGACATTATTTGATGTAATTAGAGTCAAATGATGATTTTCGACTCAATTCTTTTTTACAATTAAAAATAATGTTTATGTTTATGTTTATGTTTATGTTTATGTTTATGTTTATGTTTATGTTTATGTTTATGTTTATGTTTATGTTTAAATTTAAGTTTATGTTTTAATTTATGTCTAAATTTATGATTAAATTTAAACATAAATTTAAACATAAATTTAAACATACATTTAAACATAAATTTAAACATAAACATAAACATAAACATAAACATAAACATAAACATAAACATAAACATAAACATAAACATAAACATAAACATAATCATAAACATAAACATAAACATAAACATAAACATAAACATAAACATAAACATAAACATAAACATAAACATAAACCTAAACATAAACATAAACATAAACATAAACATAAACATAAACATAAACATAAACATAAACATAAACATAAACATAAACATAAACATAAGCATTAAACATAAACTAAATCATACACCTAAATAAACATATAACAACAACTGCAAATCGACTCGATTTGTATTAAATCGGTCTATTTTGATAATAAACGTCTCGATTCGTACCAATAACAATCGGATTAAATTATTTTAATTCAATTCCATCAGTTTTGGATACTTATCGGAAATTTAGTGTTTAAATGACTAGATTTGACATTATTTGATGTAATTAGAGTCAAATGATGATTTTCGACTCAATTCTTTTTTACAATTAAAAATAATGTTTATGTTTATGTTTATGTTTATGTTTATGTTTATGTTTATGTTTATGTTTATGTTTATGTTTATGTTTATGTTTATGTTTATGTTTAAATTTAAGTTTATGTTTTAATTTATGTCTAAAATTATGATTAAATTTAAACATAAATTTAAACATAAATTTAAACATACATTTAAACATAAATTTAAACATAAATTTATACATAAATTTAAACATAAATTTAAACATAAATTTAAACATAAATTAAAACATAAACTTAAACATAAATTAAAACATAAAAATAAATTTAAACATAAATTTAAACATAAATTTAAACATAAATTAAAACATAAACTTAAACATAAATTAAAACATAAAAATAAATTTAAACATAAATTTAAACATAAATTTAAACATAAATTTAAACATAAATTGAAACATAAATTTAAACATAAATTGAAACATAAATTTAAACATAAATTTAAACATAAATTTAAACATAAATTTAAACATAAATTTAAACATAAATTTAAACATAAATTTAAACATAAATTAAAACATAAATTTAACCATAAATTTAAACATAAATTTAAACATAAATTTAATCATAAATTAAAACATAAATTTAAACATAAATTTAAACATAAATTTAAACATAAAATTAAACATAAATTAAAACATAAATTTAAACTTAAACTTAAACATAAACTTAAACATAAATTTAAACATAAATTTAAACATAAATTTAAACATAAATTAAAACATAAACTTAAACATAAACTTAAACATTAATTTAAACATAAATTTAAACATAAATTTAAACATAAATTTAAACATAAATTTAAACATTAATTAAAACATAAATTTAAACATAAATTTAAACATAAATTAAAACATAAATATAAACGTAAATTTAAACATAAATTAAAACATAAATTTAAACATAAATTTAAACATAAATTTAAACATAAATTTAAACATAAATTTAAACATAAATTTAAACATAAATTTAAACATAAATTAAAACATAAACTTAAATTAAAACATAAATTAAAACAAAAACTTAAACATAAACTTAAACATAAATTTAAACATAAACATAAACATAAACATAAACATAAACATAAACATAAACATAAACATAAACATAAACATAAACATAAACATAAACATAAACATAAACATAAACATAAACATAAACATAAACATAAACATAAACATAAACATAAACATAAACATAAACATAAACATAAACATAAACATAAACATAAACATAAACATAAACATAAACATAAACATAAACATAAACATAAACATAAACATAAACATAAACATAAACATAAACATAAACATAAACATAAACATAAACATAAGCATTAAACATAAACTAAATCATACACCTAAATAAACATATAACAACAACTGCAAATCGACTCGATTTGTATTAAATCGGTCTATTTTGATAATAAACGTCTCGATTCGTACCAATAACAATCGGATTAAATTATTTTAATTCAATTCCATCAGTTTTGGATACTTATCGGAAATTTAGTGTTTAAATGACTAGATTTGACATTATTTGATGTAATTAGAGTCAAATGATGATTTTCGACTCAATTCTTTTTTACAATTAAAAATAATGTTTATGTTTATGTTTATGTTTATGTTTATGTTTATGTTTATGTTTATGTTTATGTTTATGTTTATGTTTAAGTTTATGTTTAAATTTAAGTTTATGTTTTAATTTATGTCTAAATTTATGATTAAATTTAAACATAAATTTAAACATAAATTTAAACATACATTTAAACATAAATTTAAACATAAATTTATACATAAATTTAAACATAAATTTAAACATAAATTTAAACATAAATTAAAACATAAACTTAAACATAAACTTAAACATAAATTTAAACATAAATTTAAACATAAATTTAAACATAAATTAAAACATAAATTTAAACATAAATTTAAACATAAATTTAAACATAAATTTAAACATAAATTTAAACTTAAATTTAAACATAAATTAAAACATAAATTTAAACATAAATTAAAACATAAATTTAAACATAAATTTAAACATAAATTTAAACATAAATTTAAACATAAATTTAAACATAAATTTAAACATAAATTAAAACATAAACTTAAACATAAACTTAAACATAAATTTAAACATAAATTTAAACATAAATTTAAACATAAATTTAAACATAAATTTAAACATAAATTTAAACATAAATTAAAACATAAACTTAAATTAAAACATAAATTAAAACAAAAACTTAAACATAAACTTAAACATAAATTTAAACATAAACATAAACATAAACATAAACATAAACATAAACATAAACATAAACATAAACATAAACATAAACATAAACATAAACATAAACATAAACATAAACATAAACATAAACATAAACATAAACATAAACATAAACATAAACATAAACATAAACATAAACATAAACATAAACATAAACATAAACATAAACATAAACATAAACATAAACATAAACATAAACATAAACCTAAACATAAACATAAACATAAACATAAACATAAACATAAACATAAACATAAACATAAACATAAACATAAACATAAACATAAACATAAACATAAACATAAACATAAGCATTAAACATAAACTAAATCATACACCTAAATAAACATATAACAACAACTGCAAATCGACTCGATTTGTATTAAATCGGTCTATTTTGATAATAAACGTCTCGATTCGTACCAATAACAATCGGATTAAATTATTTTAATTCAATTCCATCAGTTTTGGATACTTATCGGAAATTTAGTGTTTAAATGACTAGATTTGACATTATTTGATGTAATTAGAGTCAAATGATGATTTTCGACTCAATTCTTTTTTACAATTAAAAATAATGTTTATGTTTATGTTTATGTTTATGTTTATGTTTATGTTTATGTTTATGTTTATGTTTATGTTTATGTTTATGTTTATGTTTATGTTTATGTTTATGTTTATGTTTATGTTTATGTTTATGTTTAAATTTAAGTTTATGTTTTAATTTATGTCTAAAATTATGATTAAATTTAAACATAAATTTAAACATAAATTTAAACATACATTTAAACATAAATTTAAACATAAATTTATACATAAATTTAAACATAAATTTAAACATAAATTTAAACATAAATTAAAACATAAACTTAAACATAAATTAAAACATAAAAATAAATTTAAACATAAATTTAAACATAAATTTAAACATAAATTAAAACATAAACTTAAACATAAATTAAAACATAAAAATAAATTTAAACATAAATTTAAACATAAATTTAAACATAAATTTAAACATAAATTGAAACATAAATTTAAACATAAATTGAAACATAAATTTAAACATAAATTTAAACATAAATTTAAACATAAATTTAAACATAAATTTAAACATAAATTTAAACATAAATTTAAACATAAATTAAAACATAAATTTAACCATAAATTTAAACATAAATTTAAACATAAATTTAAACATAAATTAAAACATAAATTTAAACATAAATTTAAACATAAATTTAAACATAAAATTAAACATAAATTAAAACATAAATTTAAACTTAAACTTAAACATAAACTTAAACATAAATTTAAACATAAATTTAAACATAAATTTAAACATAAATTAAAACATAAACTTAAACATAAACTTAAACATTAATTTAAACATAAATTTAAACATAAATTTAAACATAAATTTAAACATAAATTTAAACATTAATTAAAACATAAATTTAAACATAAATTTAAACATAAATTAAAACATAAATTTAAACGTAAATTTAAACATAAATTAAAACATAAATTTAAACATAAATTTAAACATAAATTTAAACATAAATTAAAACATAAATTTAAACATAAATTTAAACATAAATTTAAACATAAATTAAAACATAAACTTAAATTAAAACATAAATTAAAACAAAAACTTAAACATAAACTTAAACATAAATTTAAACATAAACATAAACATAAACATAAACATAAACATAAACATAAACATAAACATAAACATAAACATAAACATAAACATAAACATAAACATAAACATAAACATAAACATAAACATAAACATAAACATAAACATAAACATAAACATAAACATAAACATAAACATAAACATAAACATAAACATAAACATAAACATAAACATAAACATAAACATAAACATAAACATAAACATAAACATAAACATAAACATAAACATAAACATAAACATAAACATAAACATAAACATAAACATAAACATAAACATAAACATAAACATAAACATAAACATAAACATAAACATAAACATAAACATAAACCTAAACATAAACATAAACATAAACATAAACATAAACATAAACATAAACATAAACATAAACATAAACATAAACATAAACATAAACATAAACATAAACATAAGCATTAAACATAAACTAAATCATACACCTAAATAAACATATAACAACAACTGCAAATCGACTCGATTTGTATTAAATCGGTCTATTTTGATAATAAACGTCTCGATTCGTACCAATAACAATCGGATTAAATTATTTTAATTCAATTCCATCAGTTTTGGATACTTATCGGAAATTTAGTGTTTAAATGACTAGATTTGACATTATTTGATGTAATTAGAGTCAAATGATGATTTTCGACTCAATTCTTTTTTACAATTAAAAATAATGTTTATGTTTATGTTTATGTTTATGTTTATGTTTATGTTTATGTTTATGTTTATGTTTATGTTTATGTTTATGTTTATGTTTAAGTTTATGTTTAAATTTAAGTTTATGTTTTAATTTATGTCTAAATTTATGATTAAATTTAAACATAAATTTAAACATAAATTTAAACATACATTTAAACATAAATTTAAACATAAATTTATACATAAATTTAAACATAAATTTAAACATAATTTTAAACATAAATTAAAACATAAACTTAAACATAAACTTAAACATAAATTTAAACATAAATTTAAACATAAATTTAAACATAAATTTAAACATAAATTTAAACATTAATTAAAACATAAATTTAAACATAAATTTAAACATAAATTAAAACATAAATTTAAACGTAAATTTAAACATAAATTAAAACATAAATTTAAACATAAATTTAAACATAAATTTAAACATAAATTTAAACATAAATTTAAACATAAATTTAAACATAAATTTAAACATAAATTAAAACATAAACTTAAATTAAAACATAAATTAAAACAAAAACTTAAACATAAACTTAAACATAAATTTAAACATAAATTTTAACATAAATTTAAACATAAAATTAAACATAAATTAAAACATAAATTTAAACATAAATTTAAACATAAATTTAAACATAAATTTAAACATAAATTTAAACTTAAATTTAAACATAAATTAAAACATAAATTTAAACATAAATTTAAACATAAATTAAAACACTAATTTAAACATAAATTAAAACAGTTTTGGATACTTATCGGAAATTTAGTGTTTAAATGACTAGATTTGACATTATTTGATGTAATTAGAGTCAAATGATGATTTTCGACTCAATTCTTTTTTACAATTAAAAATAATGTTTATGTTTATGTTTATGTTTATGTTTATGTTTATGTTTATGTTTATGTTTATGTTTATGTTTATGTTTATGTTTATGTTTAAGTTTATGTTTAAATTTAAGTTTATGTTTTAATTTATGTCTAAATTTATGATTAAATTTAAACATAAATTTAAACATAAATTTAAACATACATTTAAACATAAATTTAAACATAAATTTATACATAAATTTAAACATAAATTTAAACATAATTTTAAACATAAATTAAAACATAAACTTAAACATAAACTTAAACATAAATTTAAACATAAATTTAAACATAAATTTAAACATAAATTTAAACATAAATTTAAACATTAATTAAAACATAAATTTAAACATAAATTTAAACATAAATTAAAACATAAATTTAAACGTAAATTTAAACATAAATTAAAACATAAATTTAAACATAAATTTAAACATAAATTTAAACATAAATTTAAACATAAATTTAAACATAAATTTAAACATAAATTTAAACATAAATTAAAACATAAACTTAAATTAAAACATAAATTAAAACAAAAACTTAAACATAAACTTAAACATAAATTTAAACATAAATTTTAACATAAATTTAAACATAAAATTAAACATAAATTAAAACATAAATTTAAACATAAATTTAAACATAAATTTAAACATAAATTTAAACATAAATTTAAACTTAAATTTAAACATAAATTAAAACATAAATTTAAACATAAATTTAAACATAAATTAAAACACTAATTTAAACATAAATTAAAACATAAACTTAAACATAAACTTAAACATAAATTTAAACATAAATTTAAACATAAATTTAAACATAAATTAAAACATAAATTTAAACATAAATTTAAACATAAATTTAAACATAAATTTAAACATAAATTTAAACATAAATTTAAACATAAATTAAAACATAAACTTAAACATAAACTTAAACATAAATTTAAACATAAATTTAAACATAAATTTAAACATAAATTTAAACATAAATTTAAACATAAATTTAAACATTAATTAAAACATAAATTTAAACATAAATTTAAACATAAATTAAAACATAAATTTAAACGTAAATTTAAACATAAATTAAAACATAAATTTAAACATAAATTTAAACATAAATTTAAACATAAATTAAAACATAAATTTAAACATAAATTAAAACATAAATTTAAACATAAATTTAAACATAAATTTAAACATAAATTTAAACATAAATTTAAACATAAATTTAAACATAAATTTAAACATAAATTTAAACATAAATTTAAACATAAATTTAAACATAAATTTAAACATAAATTTAAACATAAATTTAAACATAAAATTAAACATAAATTAAAACATAAATTTAAACATAAATTAAAACATAAATTTAAACATAAATTTAAACATAAATTTAAACATAAATTTAAACATAAATTTAAACATAAATTTAAACATAAATTAAAACATAAACATAAATTTAAACAAAAATAAGACATAAACTCAAATTTAAACATAAATTTAAACATAAATTTAAACATAAATTTAAACATAAATTTAAACATAAATTTAAACATAAATTTAAACATAAATTAAAACATAAACTTAAATTAAAACATAAATTAAAACAAAAACTTAAACATAAACTTAAACATAAATTTAAACATAAACATAAACATAAACATAAACATAAACATAAACATAAACATAAACATAAACATAAACATAAACATAAACATAAACATAAACATAAACATAAACATAAACATAAACATAAACATAAACATAAACATAAACATAAACATAAACATAAACATAAACATAAACATAAACATAAACATAAACATAAACATAAACATAAACATAAACATAAACATAAACATAAACATAAACATAAACATAAACATAAACATAAACATAAACATAAACATAAACATAAACATAAACATAAACATAAACATAAACATAAACATAAACATAAACATAAACATAAACATAAACATAAACATAAACATAAACATAAACATAAACATAAACATAAACATAAACATAAACATAAACATAAACATAAACATAAACATAAACATAAACATAAACATAAACATAAACATAAACATAAACATAAACATAAACATAAACATAAACATAAACATAAACATAAACATAAACCTAAACATAAACATAAACATAAACATAAACATAAACATAAACATAAACATAAACATAAACATAAACATAAACATAAACATAAACATAAACATAAGCATTAAACATAAACTAAATCATACACCTAAATAAACATATAACAACAACTGCAAATCGACTCGATTTGTATTAAATCGGTCTATTTTGATAATAAACGTCTCGATTCGTACCAATAACAATCGGATTAAATTATTTTAATTCAATTCCATCAGTTTTGGATACTTATCGGAAATTTAGTGTTTAAATGACTAGATTTGACATTATTTGATGTAATTAGAGTCAAATGATGATTTTCGACTCAATTCTTTTTTACAATTAAAAATAATGTTTATGTTTATGTTTATGTTTATGTTTATGTTTATGTTTATGTTTATGTTTATGTTTATGTTTATGTTTAAATTTAAGTTTATGTTTTAATTTATGTCTAAATTTATGATTAAATTTAAACATAAATTTAAACATAAATTTAAACATACATTTAAACATAAATTTAAACATAAATTTATACATAAATTTAAACATAAATTTAAACATAAATTTAAACATAAATTAAAACATAAACTTAAACATAAATTAAAACATAAAAATAAATTTAAACATAAATTTAAACATAAATTTAAACATAAATTAAAACATAAACTTAAACATAAATTAAAACATAAAAATAAATTTAAACATAAATTTAAACATAAATTTAAACATAAATTTAAACATAAATTGAAACATAAATTTAAACATAAATTGAAACATAAATTTAAACATAAATTTAAACATAAATTTAAACATAAATTTAAACATAAATTTAAACATAAATTTAAACATAAATTTAAACATAAATTAAAACATAAATTTAAACATAAATTTAAACATAAATTTAAACATAAATTTAAACATAAATTAAAACATAAATTTAAACATAAATTTTAACATAAATTTAAACATAAAATTAAACATAAATTAAAACATAAATTTAAACATAAATTTAAACATAAATTTAAACATAAATTTAAACATAAATTTAAACTTAAATTTAAACATAAATTAAAACATAAATTTAAACATAAATTTAAACATAAATTAAAACACTAATTTAAACATAAATTAAAACATAAACTTAAACATAAACTTAAACATAAATTTAAACATAAATTTAAACATAAATTTAAACATAAATTTAAACATAAATTTAAACATAAATTAAAACATAAACTTAAACATAAACTTAAACATAAATTTAAACATAAATTTAAACATAAATTTAAACATAAATTTAAACATAAATTTAAACATTAATTAAAACATAAATTTAAACATAAATTTAAACATAAATTAAAACATAAATTTAAACGTAAATTTAAACATAAATTAAAACATAAATTTAAACATAAATTTAAACATAAATTTAAACATAAATTAAAACATAAATTTAAACATAAATTTAAACATAAATTAAAACATAAATTTAAACATAAATTTAAACATAAATTTAAACATAAATTTAAACATAAATTAAAACATAAATTTAAACATAAATTTAAACATAAATTTAAACATAAATTTAAACATAAATTTAAACATAAATTTAAACATAAATTTAAACATAAATTTAAACATAAATTTAAACATAAATTTAAACATAAATTTAAACATAAATTTAAACATAAATTTAAACATATATTTAAACATAAAATTAAACATAAATTAAAACATAAATTTAAACATAAATTAAAACATAAATTTAAACATAAATTTAAACATAAATTTAAACATAAATTTAAACATAAATTTAAACATAAATTTAAACATAAATTAAAACATAAACATAAATTTAAACAAAAATAAGACATAAACTCAAATTTAAACATAAATTTAAACATAAATTTAAACATAAATTTAAACATAAATTTAAACATAAATTTAAACATAAATTTAAACATAAATTTAAACATAAATTTAAACATAAACTTAAACACAAATTTAAACATAAATTTAAACATAAATTTAAACATAAATTTAAACATACATTTAAACATAAACATAAACATAAACATAAACATAAACATAAACATAAACATAAACATAAACATAAACATAAACATGAACATGAACATGAACATGAACATGAACATGAACATGAACATGAACATGAACATGAACATGAACATGAACATGAACATGAACATGAACATGAACATGAACATGAACATGAACATGAACATGAACATGAACATGAACATGAACATGAACATGAACATGAACATGAACATGAACATGAACATGAACATGAACATGAACATGAACATGAACATGAACATGAACATGAACATGAACATGAACATGAACATAAACATAAACATAAACATAAACATAAACATAAACATAAACATAAACATAAACATAAACATAAACATAAACATAAACATAAACATAAACATAAACATAAACATAAACATAAACATAAACATAAACATAAACATAAACATAAACATAAACATAAACATAAACATAAACATAAACATAAACATAAACATAAACATAAACATAAACATAAACATAAACATAAACATAAACATAAACATAAACATAAACATTAACATTAACATTAACATAAACATAAACATAAACATAAACATAAACTTAAACATAAACATAAACATAAACATAAACATAAACATAAACATAAACATAAACATAAACATAAACATAAACATAAACATAAACATAAACATAAACATAAACATAAACATAAACATAAACATAAACATAAACATAAACATAAACATAAACATAAACATAAACATAAACATAAACATAAACATAAACATAAACATAAACATAAACATAAGCATTAAACATAAACTAAATCATACACCTAAATAAACATATAACAACAACTGCAAATCGACTCGATTTGTATTAAATCGGTCTATTTTGATAAGAAACGTCTCGATTCGTACCAATAACAATCGGATTAAATTATTTTAATTCAATTCCATCAGTTTTGGATACTTATCGGAAATTTAATGTTTAAATGACTAGATTTGACATTATTTGATGTAATTTGTGTCAAACGATGATTTTCGACTCAATTCTTTTTTACAATTAAAAATAATGTTTATGTTTATGTTTATGTTTATGTTTATGTTTATGTTTATGTTTATGTTTATGTTTATGTTTATGTTTATGTTTATGTTTATGTTTAAGTTTATGTTTTAATTTAAGTTTATGTTTTAATTTATGTCTAAATTTATGATTAAATTAAAACATAAACTTAAACATAAATTAAAACATAAATTTAAACATAAATTTAAACATAAAATTAAACATAAATTTAAACATAATTTTAAACTAAAATTAAAACATAACCATAAATTTAAACATAAATTAAAACATAAACTCAAATTTAAACATAAATTTAACATAAATTTAAACATAAATTAAAACATAAACTCAAATTTAAACATAAATTAAACATAAATTTAAACATAAATTAAAACATAAATTAAAACATAAACTTAAACATAAACTTAAACACAAATTTAAACATAAATTTAAACATAAATTTAAACATAAATTTAAACATAAATTTATACATAAATTTAAACAAAAATTTAAACATAAATTTAAACATAAATTAAAACATAAACTTAAACATAAATTAAAACATAAAAATAAATTTAAACATAAATTTAAACATAAATTTAAACAAAAATTTAAACATAAATTTAAACATAAATTAAAACATAAACTTAAACATAAACTTAAACACAAATTTAAACATAAATTTAAACATAAATTTAAACATAAATTTAAACATAAATTTATACATAAATTTAAACAAAAATTTAAACATAAATTTAAACATAAATTAAAACATAAACTTAAACATAAATTAAAACATAAAAATAAATTTAAACATAAATTTAAACATAAATTTAAACAAAAATTTAAACATAAATTTAAACATAAATTTAAACATAAATTTAAACATAAATTTAAACATAAATTTAAACATAAATTTAAACATAAATTTAAACATAAATTTAAACATAAATTTAAACATAAATTTAAACATAAATTTAAACATAAATTTAAACATTAATTAAAACATAAATTTAAACATAAATTTAAACATAAATTAAAACATAAATTTAAACGTAAATTTAAACATAAATTAAAACATAAATTTAAACATAAATTTAAACATAAATTTAAACATAAATTAAAACATAAATTTAAACATAAATTTAAACATAAATTAAAACATAAATTTAAACATAAATTTAAACATAAATTTAAACATAAATTTAAACATAAATTAAAACATAAATTTAAACATAAATTTAAACATAAATTTAAACATAAATTTAAACATAAATTTAAACATAAATTTAAACATAAATTTAAACATAAATTTAAACATAAATTTAAACATAAATTTAAACATAAATTTAAACATAAATTTAAACATAAATTTAAACATAAAATTAAACATAAATTAAAACATAAATTTAAACATAAATTAAAACATAAATTTAAACATAAATTTAAACATAAATTTAAACATAAATTTAAACATAAATTTAAACATAAATTTAAACATAAATTAAAACATAAACATAAATTTAAACAAAAATAAGACATAAACTCAAATTTAAACATAAATTTAAACATAAATTTAAACATAAATTTAAACATAAATTTAAACATAAATTTAAACATAAATTTAAACATAAATTTAAACATAAACTTAAACACAAATTTAAACATAAATTTAAACATAAATTTAAACATAAATTTAAACATACATTTAAACATAAACATAAACATAAACATAAACATAAACATAAACATAAACATAAACATAAACATAAACATAAACATAAACATAAACATAAACATAAACATAAACATAAACATAAACATAAACATAAACATAAACATAAACATAAACATAAACATAAACATAAACATAAACATAAACATAAACATAAACATAAACATAAACATAAACATAAACATAAACATAAACATAAACATAAACATAAACATAAACATAAACATAAACATAAACATAAACATAAACATAAACATAAACATAAACATAAACATAAACATAAACATAAACATAAACATAAACATAAACATAAACATAAACATAAACATAAACATAAACATAAACATAAACATAAACATAAACATAAACATAAACATAAACATAAACATAAACATAAACATAAACATAAACATAAACATAAACATAAACATAAACATAAACATAAACATAAACATAAACATAAACATAAACATAAACATAAACATAAACATAAACATAAACATAAACATAAACATAAACATAAACATAAACATTAACATTAACATTAACATTAACATAAACATAAACATAAACATAAACTTAAACATAAACATAAACATAAACATAAACATAAACATAAACATAAACATAAACATAAACATAAACATAAACATAAACATAAACATAAACATAAACATAAACATAAACATAAACATAAACATAAACATAAACATAAACATAAACATAAACATAAACATAAACATAAACATAAACATAAACATAAACATAAACATAAACATAAACATAAACATAAACATAAACATAAACATAAGCATTAAACATAAACATAAACATAAACATAAACATAAACATAAACATAAACATAAACATAAACATAAACATAAACATAAACATAAACATAAACATAAACATAAACATAAACATAAACATAAACATAAACATAAACATAAACATAAACATAAACATAAACATAAACATAAACATAAACATAAGCATTAAACATAAACTAAATCATACACCTAAATAAACATATAACAACAACTGCAAATCGACTCGATTTGTATTAAATCGGTCTATTTTGATAAGAAACGTCTCGATTCGTACCAATAACAATCGGATTAAATTATTTTAATTCAATTCCATCAGTTTTGGATACTTATCGGAAATTTAATGTTTAAATGACTAGATTTGACATTATTTGATGTAATTTGTGTCAAATGATGATTTTCGACTCAATTCTTTTTTACAATTAAAAATAATGTTTATGTTTATGTTTATGTTTATGTTTATGTTTATGTTTATGTTTATGTTTATGTTTATGTTTATGTTTATGTTTATGTTTATGTTTAAGTTTATGTTTTAATTTAAGTTTATGTTTTAATTTATGTCTAAATTTATGATTAAATTAAAACATAAACTTAAACATAAATTAAAACATAAATTTAAACATAAATTTAAACATAAAATTAAACATAAATTTAAACATAATTTTAAACTAAAATTAAAACATAACCATAAATTTAAACATAAATTAAAACATAAACTCAAATTTAAACATAAATTTAACATAAATTTAAACATAAATTAAAACATAAACTCAAATTTAAACATAAATTAAACATAAATTTAAACATAAATTAAAACATAAATTAAAACATAAACTTAAACATAAACTTAAACACAAATTTAAACATAAATTTAAACATAAATTTAAACATAAATTTAAACATAAATTTATACATAAATTTAAACAAAAATTTAAACATAAATTTAAACATAAATTAAAACATAAACTTAAACATAAATTAAAACATAAAAATAAATTTAAACATAAATTTAAACATAAATTTAAACAAAAATTTAAACATAAATTTAAACATAAATTAAAACATAAACTTAAACATAAACTTAAACACAAATTTAAACATAAATTTAAACATAAATTTAAACATAAATTTAAACATAAATTTTTACATAAATTTAAACAAAAATTTAAACATAAATTTAAACATAAATTAAAACATAAACTTAAACATAAATTAAAACATAAAAATAAATTTAAACATAAATTTAAACATAAATTTAAACAAAAATTTAAACATAAATTTAAACATAAATTTAAACATAAATTAAAACATAAATTAAAACATAAATTTAAACATAAATTTAAACATAAATTTAAACATAAATTTAAACATAAATTTAAACATAAATTAAAACATAAATTTAAACATAAATTTAAACATAAATTTAAACATAAATTTAAACATAAATTTAAACATAAATTTAAACATAAATTTAAACATAAATTTAAACATAAATTTAAACATAAATTTAAACATAAATTTAAACATAAATTTAAACAAAAATTTAAACATAAATTTTAACATAAATTTAAACATAAATTTAAACATAAACTTAAACATAAATTAAAACATAAAAATAAATTTAAACATAAATTTAAACATAAATTTAAACAAAAATTTAAACATAAATTTAAACATAAATTTAAACATAAATTAAAACATAAATTAAAACATAAATTTAAACATAAATTTAAACATAAATTTAAACATAAATTTAAACATAAATTAAAACATAAATTTAAACATAAATTTAAACATAAATTTAAACATAAATTTAAACATAAATTTAAACATAAATTTAAACATAAATTTAAACATAAATTTAAACATAAATTTAAACATAAATTTAAACATAAATTTAAACATAAATTTTAACATAAATTTAAACATAAATTTAAACATAAATTTAAACTTAAATTTAAACATAAATTAAAACATAAATTTAAACATAAATTTAAACATAAATTTAAACATAAATTAAAACACTAATTTAAACATAAATTAAAACATAAACTTAAACATAAACTTAAACATAAATTTAAACATAAATTTAAACATAAATTTAAACATAAATTTAAACATAAATTTAAACATAAATTTAAACATAAATTTAAACATAAATTTAAACATAAATTTAAACATAAATTAAAACATAAACTTAAACGTAAACTTAAACATAAATTTAAACATAAATTTAAACATAAATTTAAACATAAATTTAAACATAAATTTAAACATAAATTTAAACAATAATTAAAACATAAATTTAAACATAAATTTAAACATAAATTAAAACATAAATTTAAACGTAAATTTAAACATAAATTAAAACATAAATTTAAACATAAATTTAAACATAAATTTAAACATAAATTTAAACATAAATTTAAACATAAATTTAAACATAAAATTAAACATAAATTAAAACATTAATTTAAACATAAATTAAAACATAAATTTAAACATAAATTTAAACATAAATTTAAACATAAATTTAAACATAAATTTAAACATAAATTTAAACATAAATTAAAACATAAACATAAATTTAAACAAAAATAAAACATAAACTCAAATTTAAACATAAATTTAAACATAAATTTAAACATAAATTTAAACATAAATTTAAACATAAATTTAAACATATATTTAAACATAAATTTAAACATAAACTTAAACACAAATTTAAACATAAATTTAAACATAAATTTAAACATAAATTTAAACATACATTTAAACATAAACATAAACATAAACTTAAACATAAACATAAACATAAACATAAACATAAACATAAACATAAACATAAACATAAACATAAACATAAACATAAACATAAACATAAACATAAACATAAACATAAACATAAACATAAACATAAACATAAACATAAGCATTAAACATAAACTAAATCATACACCTAAATAAACATATAACAACAACTGCAAATCGACTCGATTTGTATTAAATCGGTCTATTTTGATAAGAAACGTCTCGATTCGTACCAATAACAATCGGATTAAATTATTTTAATTCAATTCCATCAGTTTTGGATACTTATCGGAAATTTAATGTTTAAATGACTAGATTTGACATTATTTGATGTAATTTGTGTCAAATGATGATTTTCGACTCAATTCTTTTTTACAATTAAAAATAATGTTTATGTTTATGTTTATGTTTATGTTTATGTTTATGTTTATGTTTATGTTTATGTTTATGTTTATGTTTATGTTTATGTTTATGTTTAAGTTTATGTTTTAATTTAAGTTTATGTTTTAATTTATGTCTAAATTTATGATTAAATTAAAACATAACCTTAAACATAAATTAAAACATAAATTTAAACATAAATTTAAACATAAAATTAAACATAAATTTAAACATAATTTTAAACTAAAATTAAAACATAACCATAAATTTAAACATAAATTAAAACATAAATTTAAACATAAATTTAAACATAAAATTAAACATAAATTTAAACATAATTTTAAACTAAAATTAAAACATAACCATAAATTTAAACATAAATTAAAACATAAACTCAAATTTAAACATAAATTTAACATAAATTTAAACATAAATTAAAACATAAACTCAAATTTAAACATAAATTAAACATAAATTTAAACATAAATTAAAACATAAATTAAAACATAAACTTAAACATAAACTTAAACACAAATTTAAACATAAATTTAAACATAAATTTAAACATAAATTTAAACATAAATTTATACATAAATTTAAACAAAAATTTAAACATAAATTTAAACATAAATTAAAACATAAACTTAAACATAAATTAAAACATAAAAATAAATTTAAACATAAATTTAAACATAAATTTAAACAAAAATTTAAACATAAATTTAAACATAAATTAAAACATAAACTTAAACATAAACTTAAACACAAATTTAAACATAAATTTAAACATAAATTTAAACATAAATTTAAACATAAATTTATACATAAATTTAAACAAAAATTTAAACATAAATTTAAACATAAATTAAAACATAAACTTAAACATAAATTAAAACATAAAAATAAATTTAAACATAAATTTAAACATAAATTTAAACAAAAATTTAAACATAAATTTAAACAAAAATTTAAACATAAATTTAAACATAAATTTAAACATAAATTAAAACATAAATTAAAACATAAATTTAAACATAAATTTAAACATAAATTTAAACATAAATTTAAACATAAATTAAAACATAAATTTAAACATAAATTTAAACATAAATTTAAACATAAATTTAAACATAAATTTAAACATAAATTTAAACATAAATTTAAACATAAATTTAAACATAAATTTAAACATAAATTTAAACATAAATTTAAACATAAATTTAAACATAAATTTAAACATAAATTTAAACATAAATTTTAACATAAATTTAAACATAAATTTAAACATAAACTTAAACATAAATTAAAACATAAAAATAAATTTAAACATAAATTTAAACATAAATTTAAACAAAAATTTAAACATAAATTTAAACATAAATTTAAACATAAATTAAAACATAAATTAAAACATAAATTTAAACATAAATTTAAACATAAATTTAAACATAAATTTAAACATAAATTAAAACATAAATTTAAACATAAATTTAAACATAAATTTAAACATAAATTTAAACATAAATTTAAACATAAATTTAAACATAAATTTAAACATAAATTTAAACATAAATTTAAACATAAATTTAAACATAAATTTAAACATAAATTTAAACATAAATTTAAACATAAATTTAAACATAAATTTAAACTTAAATTTAAACATAAATTAAAACATAAATTTAAACATAAATTTAAACATAAATTTAAACATAAATTAAAACACTAATTTAAACATAAATTAAAACATAAACTTAAACATAAACTTAAACATAAATTTAAACATAAATTTAAACATAAATTTAAACATAAATTTAAACATAAATTTAAACATAAATTTAAACATAAATTTAAACATAAATTAAAACATAAACTTAAACATAAACATAAACATAAATTTAAACATAAATTTAAACATAAATTTAAACATAAATTTAAACATAAATTTAAACATAAATTTAAACAATAATTAAAACATAAATTTAAACATAAATTTAAACATAAATTAAAACATAAATTTAAACGTAAATTTAAACATAAATTAAAACATAAATTTAAACATAAATTTAAACATAAATTTAAACATAAATTTAAACATAAATTTAAACATAAATTTAAACATAAATTAAAACATAAACTTAAATTAAAACATAAATTAAAACAAAAACTTAAACATAAACTTAAACATAAATTTAAACATAAACATAAACATAAACATAAACATAAACATAAACATAAACATAAACGTAAACGTAAACGTAAACGTAAACGTAAACGTAAACGTAAACGTAAACGTAAACGTAAACGTAAACGTAAACGTAAACGTAAACGTAAACGTAAACGTAAACGTAAACGTAAACGTAAACGTAAACGTAAACGTAAACGTAAACGTAAACGTAAACGTAAACGTAAACGTAAACGTAAACGTAAACGTAAACGTAAACGTAAACGTAAACGTAAACGTAAACATAAACATAAACATAAACATAAACATAAACATAAACATAAACATAAACATAAACATAAACATAAACATAAACCTAAACATAAACATAAACATAAACATAAACATAAACATAAACATAAACATAAACATAAACATAAACATAAGCATTAAACATAAACTAAATCATACACCTAAATAAACATATAACAACAACTGCAAATCGACTCGATTTGTATTAAATCGGTCTATTTTGATAATAAACGTCTCGATTCTTACCAATAACAATCGGATTAAATTATTTTAATTCAATTCCATCAGTTTTGGATACTTATCGGAAATTTAGTGTTTAAATGACTAGATTTGACATTATTTGATGTAATTAGAGTCAAATGATGATTTTCGACTCAATTCTTTTTTACAATTAAAAATAATGTTTATATTTATGTTTATGTTTATGTTTATGTTTATGTTTACGTTTACGTTTACGTTTACGTTTACGTTTACGTTTACGTTTACGTTTACGTTTACGTTTACGTTTACGTTTACGTTTACGTTTACGTTTACGTTTACGTTTACGTTTACGTTTACGTTTACGTTTACGTTTACGTTTACGTTTACGTTTACGTTTACGTTTACGTTTACGTTTACGTTTACGTTTACGTTTACGTTTACGTTTACGTTTACGTTTACGTTTACGTTTACGTTTACGTTTACGTTTACGTTTATGTTTATGTTTATGTTTAAGTTTATGTTTTAATTTATGTTTTAATTTGTTTAAATTTATGTTTGAATTTATGTTTAATTTTTTGTTTAAGTTTATGTTTTAATTTATTTTTCAATTTATGTTTAAGTTTGTGTTTAAATTTATGTTTAAATTTATGTTTAAGTTTATGTTTAAGTTTATGTTTAAGTTTATGTTTTGGTTTATGTGTAAGTTTATGTTTAAATTTATGTTTAAGTTTTTTTTTTAGGTTTATGTTTAAGTTTATGTTGTAGTTTATGTTAAAGTTTATGTTTAATTTTATGTTTAAATTTATGTTTATGTTTATGTTTTTGTTTTATGTAACTTTTTATTAATTTTCAAATAAAATAATTTTTCTACGATGCTGGTGCGTAATAAAACCCTGCACTTTTGGATTGGGGTATAAAACTTTCTGTTCTCATAGATAAGGTCAAAATAAATTATATCGACTATTAAAGATGGTCTCCACCATAGACATAGAGAATGGGCAGTGCATTCTGTATTAACACAATGGTGTAACATCTGTTCAAAAAGTGAGAGAGGGATGCAGTGGAGTTTTGAATATATCTATCTCTTTTTTTAAGAATCTGATTGGTAGCTTACTACAGTTCAGGGTAGTATTTCTGTCAGATATATTTTTGTATATCTATCTTTTTATTTTTGTGCAATAAGTTTTTTATTAGAAAAGTAAATAATATAAAGAATAAACTACTACCGGGTGTAAAAATGAGGATGGATTTAAAATGAGTTTTTACGTCGTAAGCTGATACAAATACCCTCACAACAAAAATATTCTGGGCCCTGGGTCTTATTTATTACAAACACATGTGATTTTATGACTAGAGTCACTTTGTCATGTAAAAAAGTGAATTGCAATATGCTCGAGTTTGGCGATGTATTGTACAAAAAACACATGTTTTTACACAAAATATTGTTTTCAGTATTATTTCATTACCTTATTGCGTACCTGTACTCGATATTCGCGTACCGGTAGCGGTACGCGTACTACAGTTTGGGAACGTCTGCTGTAAGACATCACATTTGAACATTTTCATTTTTCTCTAGATTTCATATTTTTTTACTTTTGTCAAATTAGATATTTTAAAATTATTTCATCGCAGCAAATAAATAATCAGAAAAAACATTAATTAAAATAGTTATAAGAATATTTTGTATCTATAATTAAGGTACTCGTTTGTGTCCAAATAATATACATTCTCAGCAACACTGTCCATGGGATTGGCTCAATAACATCACTCGACTAACACAACTTACAGATAAACTACGGCAGCCGCACAGATAACTTAGAGGACGATGATTCAGTGCGGTTTTAAAAACAGTAAATTTTCTTTCTTAAAAAAAATTAATCCCAAATATAAAATTTTACCCCTCTATGTAGTGTAATTTTTAAGTTACAGCGTTTACAGACAAGCAGATATACAGACAGATAGACAGACAGAAATCATGATAAAAATAGAATTGATTTAGGGAAGGTATAAAATCTCGAATACAAGAAACCAATACATGTAAACTTGACATGGAATGATCCAAAAATGGTCTATTTTTCATAGTTTAATACGCTATTTCCAAAGAAGTTAATAATTATCAATGCAACGCTGAAAAAAATGTCTTTCTTTTTTATATAAGGTAAAAAAATGATATTGGGCACAATCAAATAGTTCGTAAGAAAAGTGAAATTTTCAGATTTCGTAAAATTGTGAGGAACCCTTAAGGGTGATATGGACGGACAATCAGATACAAAAGTAGCTTAATTTTGAAATGTACAAATATATGTATATGACCACACAAAATGGCATACCCCAATCAAAAAGTGCAGCGTTTTGGCTTTATTTGCCACGAACCAGACGTACTATAAGAAAATAAGGTAACGGTACCAGTCTTGGCAAGCACTTCAGTAATGGAAAATGTTTAATTAAATATCCTGAATTTGAAATATGTGATGATATTTGTATATTTGAATATATGGGCAAATCCACAGAACGTGGCCGCTTTGGGGAACGGCAATAGTGCGCGTGTGGGAATGTATATTACCCACCCATAAGTACACGAACTCAAAGTATACTTTATTGTGGATGTAAACATGGAGTTACAAGTCGATTGCTTGATTCATATAAAAACTGCAGCACAATTTGCATTGAAAAATCGGTTATTTTCACGTTTTCAGAATGGAACTTTTAAAAAAAGAAAAATTCATACCACCGCAATTTTCTCAGATTCAAACCAATGAATCTGAAATTTTTACTGGACATGTTTTTTGGTACAAAGAACCTTTTCCCGGAGTTTCAAAGGCGCACACCTCTTACATTTCATATGCGCGATTGTTTTATCCAGCGAACGGCAATTTCAGCGTTTTTTATTTGGTTTATTTGCTGTAACTTTTGGAACATCCGAAGCACACTCCTGAAATTGAGACCAATTATTCTTCTCTTTGTTACGAAGATTTTGAGACGACATAGAAGAGTGTGCGTTCAATGCTCCATTTTGAAGAAGCATTTGAGTATTTTAATTTAAAGCTAATGCGGCGACGTTCTGTGGATTTAATAATAATAATATGAATATTAATCTATATACATTTAACTGTCTTACAGCGTGATTTGATGACAATCGGCCAATAGGTGTCAAAATGGTGGACATTTAAACATCGCGGATCAGTCGAAATTCAAGAAGTGTGTATTTTGTTATGTAAATGATTAGTGGAGCGAGTTCGATTATTATTAGTGATTTTTATGCTGCTAACATTTTTTTTTAAGTGAAATTAATATGTTTCATTCTTGAACATATCATAAAGATAGGTTCACCACCAAATTTAATTTTTTTTTCTAGGAGGGGTTTTGTGTTCTGTAACCATTACTGGGTATTAATTTTTCACTAATACTCAGTAATGGCAGCGATGTTTTCAAATGTTGTTTTCATTACTAGGTGGGAAAAATATTAAGCAAGCGGGTTGAAATTATTAATATGTATATAGTGGATTATAATTATAAAGATAAATTTGGAATTAATGTATGTATTTAAATTAGATCCGGCGAGTATTAAGGAAAATTTACAATTGATATAATTTTATGCAAAAATATATAAAAATATAAAGTCAAAATTATAATTCAAATGGTTCATAACAGTTACTTTCTTATACCATGTATATGAAATATACATTAGTATAAGTAAGTATAGTGAAGCCAATTTTTTTCGAACTCCGGATTTTGACGGAATTATCTACTTTGACCTTCCCTGAATCCATTCTGACTATTTTCGCCATGATGTCTGTGTGTCCGTCTGTCTGTCTGTCTGTAAGCGGTGTAACTCAAATACGACAAATCGTAGAAGGGTGATATTTTATATTTAAGATTAATTTTTGGATGGGAAGAAAACGTCCAATTTTTGAAAACGATTTTTCAACCAGATACGCATGTTTACCTACGTCGATTTTTTAATTTTTCGAATTACTCTGAAACAGTGCGAAATAGAGAAAAATGGTCAAGTTAAAAAATGTAGGTAATATCTATATCTATAATTTATGTTCTATTCATTTTTTTGTAAAAACGAATTTTTGAAGAAAAAAAATTTATTATAATGCAAATGGTTTATAACAGAGAAAAAAATGTATGGGGAATAAATTATAAATAACTAGCTGCTACCCGCGGCTTCGCTCGCGTGGATTTCGAAACTAATTACAACCCTCCATACCTACAGTATAAAAACATCGAAAAAAGTATCTGTGCCTAGTTTCATTCGAGTGAATACAAAAAAAATGTTTTTCTCGTACAAACTTTTTCACCCCCTTGCAACCCCCTTTAATTTTTTAATTTTGGAAAATGCTAAAATACGTGTTTCATTGTTTGTATTGAAGAGTATTTATTTTATGTTTCAAGTAAATCTGACAAAAAAATATTTTTTCCATACAAACTTTTACACCCTCTTACCCCATTTAAGGGTTTAATTTTGGAAAATGCTGAAATACGTGTTTCATTGTTTGTATTGAAGAGTATTTATTTTAAGTTTCAAGTAAATCTGACCAAAAAATATTTTTCCTATACAAACTTATCCACCCTCTTGCACCCACTTAAGGAGTTAATTTTGGAAAAACTTGAAATACGTGTCTCATTGTTTGTATTGAAGAGTATTTATTTTAAGTTTCAAGTAAATCCGACCAAAAAATATTTTTCTCATACAAACTTTGACACCCTCTTTACCCCCTTAGGGGTTGATTATCGAAAAATCCTTTCTTAATGGGTAGTTACGTCATAAAAGGAAGACACCTTTAAAATCTCACGTTTCTAGGACCAAAAAATATTTTTTCCATACAAAATTTACACCCTCTTTTAACCCCTTAGGGGTTGATTATCGAAAAATCCTTTCTTAGTGGGTGGTTACGTCATAAAAGGAAGATACCCTTAAAATTTCACATTTCTAGGACCAGGGGTTTCGGCTGGGCGATGATGAATCAGTCAGGACATGTTATTATATGTATATAGATAACATACTCGACATTTTTTATCTAAAACATTTTTTTCTTATTTCAAAAATAATTCAAAATCCAAAAATTTACAAGAGTAAACATCCGTTTTCAGTTATTACGTTAAAAAAAATCACTTGTATAAATATAAAATTATTCATTTTGTTCTTTCTTGTTAGTTTGTTAGAAATGTTTTAATAAACAAAGAATCACGTATACAATTCACTGTTAGGTTAGGTTAGGTTAGGTATAAGAAAGTCCCGTGGTTCCCAAGGCAGATATTTTATTTTAAATACGTCAGGGGCGTGTACAGAAATGTGTCAAATTGGTACATTACAATTAAATTGTTTATAAATGAAAATTTTCACCAAAATTGGTTAGTATAACATATTTATGTAATTAGTATAATTTATATTTAATAAGAATTACGTCAGGAGCGTGGTTACAAGAACATTTTTTATTGCTTTTTTTGATATAATTGTATTAAAATGAAACAGTTATTTTAGTCATTGGGGATTGATGTAATTTACCCAAAAATTAATATTTATTAACAATTAAGTCAAGTGCGGCGTAGTAAAAAATATTTTAAATTGTTATTTTTTAAGAGTTGTATAATAAACAATTTTGAAAATCATTTGATAGTTCAAATATGTAATGTATCAAACAATTTATATTAAATAATAATAAAGACAGTATTAAGAGGAAACACCAATGAGATATGTTGAAAAATTGATTTTTTGCGATTTTTTAAATTTATTTAATTCATTCTTTTAGTATTGTCAGTGGCATCGCATTATAAAATATTTAAAATTGCTATTTTTTAATCGTGACGAAAAAAAATTGATTTTATTGAAATTGAACAAAAGTTAAAAACTTAAGAAATTTATAAAAATAATAAATAAGTCAAAGTCAGGAGTGTGGTCTTGAAAATTGCTTCAACGCATTCTTTGCATAATATGTTGTATGCAAACAAATATGGAAATTGATATTCACAATGATTTTTTGGTAATTTCTTAAAGGTATTATCAAAATTTATGGTAAAGGTATAATTTACGATGTATACAAGGGTCGCAGCCGAAGTCTGAGACCCGAGTAAGTCTGATTTGTACATGTAAATAGTAACATTACTGGAAATGTAATAATGATAAATGATTATCACAGCCAAATTCAAGAATTATTTACTTATCAGCATTTAAAACAATTACAGTGAAATACATATTTTATGAAAATTTGTTAACCCATTAAGTCCGGGACGGACACATTTTTGATACTTTTTTAAACCGTTGTATTTTCGATGAAAATGGGATCTGAAAAAATCGTGAATAAGCAATGTCAACGTAAAATTTAATGAACTTTTTGAATCCGACGTCAAATTTTCGAAAAAATGAACAGGTCAAAAGTTATGGATGATTTTATCCAAAAAAACGTGGTTTTGAAAAAAAAAAAATTTTTCTTTTCGATTTTTCACATGGAAATCGTTCAAGATCTGACGTCTGAGGTGTAAATAAAGCGTCCATGGACCCTAAACTCAAAGTTATAACAATTCAAATTGGTGAAATAAAATTTTAAGCACACAAAATGGCAGCTGGAACATGAAAAAATATAAAAAACCTTCCAGAATTTTTAACTCGAAAACGATGGGCTTTAGGAAAAAAATTTGCTGATAAAAAAGTTCTTAGAATTGAACAAAGAATACGCTAGAATATTTTCAAATTTTTTGGAATTTTTTTTTCAATTTTTGAAAATTGGAAATTTTGAAAAATCAAAAAAAAATTCTGAAATAAATTGTTATTTACTCTGTCTTCATCTATGAATATATGTAATTTAAGCACACAAAATGGCGGCTGGAACATGAAAAAATATAAAAAATAAAAAAAATTTAAAAAACCTTCCAGAATTTTTAACTCAAAAACGATGGGCTTTAGGAAAAAATTTTACAAGTGAAAAAGTTCTTAGAATTGATCAAAGAATACGCTAGAATTTTTTCAGATTTTTTTGAATTTTTTTTTGATTTTTCAAAATTTGCAATTTTCAAAAATTGAAAAAAAAATTCCAAAAAATCTGAAAAAATTCTAGCGTATTCTTTGATCAATTCTAGCGTTCATTTTTATACATTTTTTGTGAGAAAATATTAATTACAAATTCTCCTTAATACGTGCCTGACTTAAATATTCATATACATTTGTGGTTTAGTAACATGAAGGTCATAACTACCTTTACTTAATATTTTCATTTTTATAGAATTTTTATCGAAAAATTTTCTGATTATAAATTCTTCTTAATACGTGCCTGACTAAAATATTCATAAATACATTTTCGTATTAACTACATTAATGCCATAACTTAACGCTAGGTTTCGTTTTATATAGTTTTTATTGGAAAAAATTAAATATAAATTCTATTTAATACGGTGCCTGGCTTAAATATTCAATATACATTATTAGTTTAATTACATAGATAATTTATGAGAAAATACTAATTGTAAATTCTTTAAGAATAATTTACAATTAGTATGTATATGAATATTTAAGTCAGGAACGTATTAAGATACGTTCCTGACTTAAATATTCATATACATTTTTGGTTCAGTTACAACAAAGTCATAACTATACTTATTTAATATTTTTTTCATTTTAAAGAACTTTTATCGGAAAATGTTCTAATTATAAACCCTTCTTAATACGTGCCTGACTAAAATATTCGTATAAACATTTTCGGTTTAATTACATCAATGCCATTACTCAGCGGCGGATTTACGTTAAATGCCGCCCTGGGCAGAAAAAAATTGCCGCCCCTCTATCAAGGGAAAATATAATCTATTTTTGATATTAGTTTTTGAATTACCATATGAACTGAAAAGTGAAAACTGAGGACGTCAATTTAAATTCCTAATTTTATTAAATAAAAAGGTTAGACTGGATAAATAAAAACTTGAAGACCTTTTTTTGTAGAAAAATCGTTTTAATAATCGGAGTAATTTTTTGTCTTCCTATTTTTTTGAAATGTTATGTATTAAACTAAAAAGTTGTATTCTCCCATAATCTGCCGCCCCCCAAAATTGTGCCGCCCTGGGCAGTAGCCCATGTTGCCCATGCCTAAATCCGTCACTGCCATTATTGTCATTGTTTAATGTTTTTTATTTTTATACTGTGTTTATTGGAAAATATTAACTATAAATTCTTCTTAATACGTGCCTGGCTTAAATATTCAATAACATTATCGGTTTATATTAATTACATCGGTATCAAAAGTTCCATTGCTTAGTATTTAATTACTTAATATAGATTTATTATTAAATATTAACTATAAATTTTACTTAATACGACCCTGCCCTAATTAAAAATTTAATCTATTTACTTATTTATTTATTGTATGACATTTCATGATATTCACCTTTAGTTTAAAAAAAAATTATAATAAAGTATCTACTAGAAATATCATTTTGCCATCACTGGGTTGCCATTACTGGTTTTAACTTTGCCACAACTGGAGAAAAAACATGATCAAAATAAAAGGCTATATAGTGGAGTCATAACCGAAATTTTTTTTGAATAAAACAATCTCTCCCTACAGCGATTTTATAATTTTAAAATGTTCTAGGGATCAAGAGAAGTTCATAACTGAGTTTGTGGATTAATCCGTTTTCCGCGCGGTACTTTTTTCACGACTTTTCCGAAAAATCATCGATTTTTCCTGTTTACGGTTTGATTTTTCGCGAATATCTCGGCTTCTACTTGATCAATATCAACCAAAAAAATAGGGACACTCGTAAGGAACCCCTCTATCGATTTGTGGGATGCGGAATACTATAACTTAATTTATAACCTCAAAAAAATTACAAACTGCGCATATAAAAGATTTTTTATTTTTTCTCAATTACTTTGCAACAAGTATGAATATTTTGATCAAAATAAGAAAAAATGTACCTCTTATGATCCTTAATAAACCTACCAAGTTTGATATCAAAATATACAAAATTGCCGCCAAAATTTATATTTAAAAAAAAAATTGATGATCTTTGGGCAAACCATCGCAGAGCAATTTTGTTTATCTCAAATTGTAGGGAATTTTATGCCCTTTTAAATGATGTATATATACTTCCCCATACATTTTAAAACAAAAAAGTTATTAAGATTTTTCTGAACTGATTTTTGCTTTTTCGGATTGTTGTCGTAAATTATTTTTCCCGCTTAACTTTCATTATTGTTCAAAACAAATTACAAAATTTAAAATATAGTTAAAAGTTAAGTGTTTGAAACAAATTTAACATATTTTTACTATATTAATTAGTAGGTCTCCCCAAAAATTTTGTAATTTTAAAATTTCACCTGCACAAATTAATCAGTTTTTATTGTTCAAAATACATTTTCATACATGAAATTTTTATTTTTAGTAGTGAAATAGGTTTAAAAAAAATAAAAATTAAGTCTTCTAACAGATTCACTTGTACGAGAGCTAGCTTATGGATATTTATTTCATTTGGTAGTCCTACAGGAAAGATGATTGTCCATATAAAAACGACTTCATTCTTCATTACACATGAATAATTAAAACTTTTGATTAATCTGATGATTCAGAAATAATTGTTACGCTAATGAGGCTTGGTTAAAATATATATTATTTATATTTGCTTTTTCGGATTGTTGTCGTAAATTATTTTTCCCGCTTAACTTTCATTATTGTTCAAAACAAATTACAAAATTTAAAATATAGTTAAAAGTTAAGTGTTAGAAACAAATTTAACATATTTTTACTATATTAATAGTAGGTCGCCCCAAAAATTTTGTAATTTTAAAATTTCACCTGCACAAATGAATCAGGTTTTATTGTTCAAAATACCTATATTTTATTTGAAATTTTATTTTTAGTAACGAAAAAAAAAATTAATTAAATTCAAAGTTATTTATTAGGACAACATAAAATTACACACTAATACTCAAAATATATATTTTAACCAAGCCTCATTAGCGTAACAATTATTTCTGAATCATTAGATTAATCAAAAGTTTTAATTATTCATGTGTAATGAAGAATGAAGTCGTTTTTATATGGACAATCATCTTTCCTGTAGGACTACCAAATGAAATAAATATCCATAAGCTAGCTCTCGTACAAGTGAATCTGTTAGAAGACTTAATTTTTATTTTTTTTAAACCTATTTCATTACTAAAAATAAAAATTTCATGGATGAAAATGTATTTTGAACAATAAAAACTGATTAATTTGTGCAGGTGAAATTTTAAAATTACAAAATTTTTGGGGAGACCTACTAATTAATATAGTAAAAATATGTTAAATTTGTTTCAAACACTTAACTTTTAACTATATTTTAAATTTTGTAATTTGTTTTGAACAATAATGAAAGTTAAGCGGGAAAAATAATTTACGACAACAATCCGAAAAAGTAAAAATCAGTTCAGAAAAATCTTAATAACTTTTTTGTTTTAAAATGTATGGGGAAGTATATATACATCATTTAAAAGGGCATAAAATACCCTACAATTTGAGATAAACAAAATTGCTCTGCGATGGTTTGCCCAAAGATCATCAATTTTTTTTTTAAATATAAATTTTGGCGGCAATTTTGTATATTTTGATATCAAACTTGGTAGGTTTATTAAGGATCATAAGAGGTACATTTTTTCTTATTTTGATCAAAATATTCATACTTGTTGCAAAGTAATTGAGAAAAAATAAAAAATCTTTTATATGCGCAGTTTGTAATTTTTTTTGAGGTTATAAATTAAGTTATAGTATTCCGCCTCCCACAGATCGATAGAGGGGTTCCTTACGAGTGTCCCTATTTTTTTGGTTGATATTGATCAAGTAGAAGCCGAGATATTCGCGAAAAATCCAACCGCAAACAGGAAAAATCGATGATTTTTCGGAAAAGTCGTGAAAAAAGTACCGCGCGGAAAACGGATTAATCCACAAACTCAGTTGTGAACTTCTCTTGATCCCTAGAACATTTTAAAATCGTTGTAGGGAGAGATTGTTTTATTCAAAAAAAATTCGGTTATATGACTCCACAAATAATTTAAAAAACAAACGGTACTTGTCAAGGTAACATATACAGGATGGGGCATTTAAAGTGTTACAGTTGTTTATCTCAGAACCATCGTATATTAAAAAAAAAAGGTTTGATTGTAAGGGGGTAATCGAACAGTAATATTTATTTGCTATTTTAACGTGGCCTTCAAGGATATTTGAAGGTCAACATCCTTTTTTTAAATAGGAACCTGTAGTTTTTTTTAGTAATCTTAATCTACGGGAAAAATCACGAATCTTTCATTGAAAACTTTTTTTTGAATATCTTTTGAATATTCCAAGATATCTAACAAAATAATTCGAGATTTTGAACTTTCTACAATTTTTTACTCAGAAACCACAAACTTTAAAAAAAAAGTACAGGATACACAAAATATTTATTTTGGTCTAATAAAGGTTGGAGAATTATTTTAAAAATTTTAAAAACTTTTTCTATTTATTTTATTTGAGCAAAAACAAAAAAAAGTACGAAATGTTAAAAAAATTCTAGAATAATTCTCCAAGTTTCATTAGACCAAAATAAACATTTTTTGTATCTTGTACTTTTTTTCTAAACCTTATGGTTTCTGAGTAAAAAATTCTTGAAAGTTCAAAATCTAGTATTATTTTGTTAGATACCTTGGAATGCTTGGGTTGTTCAAAAAAAAGTTTTTAATGAAAGATTCGTGTTTTTTTTACGTAGAATAAGATTACTAAATAAAAATTATAGGTTCCTATTTAAAAAAATGATATTGACCTTCAAATATTCTTGAAGGCCACGTTAAAATAGCAAATAAATATTACTATTCCATTACTCCCTTACAACCAAACATTTTTTGGTTGAAATATTTTTTTCAAATATGCGACGGTTCTGAGATAATCAACTGTAACACTTTAAATGCCCCATCCTGTATAAAAGATAAAGGACAAATAACACATTACCTAGCGTTGTTACCATATCGCACCACGAAAAATCGCGCCACGAGTCATTGGCGTATCATTCAGATTTTAAAATAAATATCAATTGTTTTGAATTATAAAATTAATTAATAATAATGTTTTAAATTGTCTTATGAGACGGGAGATTGCGTCATCGTGAGGAACTCTTTGACATTATAAATGGCTGTCAAACTATATTTACTCTTTATTTTAGTTAAGCTGATTTATTGTAAGTTGTTTTTAAATATTTTCATTTGATATTGATAGTGTACTGAGTTTTAAATCTAAATTTTTATTATTTTATTATTATAAATTATAATTTTAAACAAGTGTTTTTGTTTTTTAATGTGTGGTTGATACGGAGAATAGAAGTATAAAAAATAATATAAAAAGAAGGAACATTTCAAATGTTCAGATAATACAACTTATAGAAAAAATGGAGTGCATTTGAGGCCTCACAATTTTCCAGAGTGTAATCAAAGTCAAATTGCTGAAGAACCAATAATCTCCGATAAGTCTACAGAATTTTCAACAACTGATAACTTACCCACTACTAGAAGCAGTAGATTTATAAGTGTCCGCCAAAGGTTGGATTAATAATAATTTTAAAATAAAAATGTATTTAATTTATTTTTTGTTTTGTTAAAGGGGGACATGTGATACTCATATATGCTACAGCGCGCTATATACATATATGCAGCGTGAGCAGTTGAAGCACGTCAGTTGCAACTGAACGATCAAGAAGAAAACATATCGTTATTCATTAATATTTATGTATTATTAATTTAAAACTAATAAATAAGAATAACATTTATTGTGTTTCGATCTCAGTAATAGTGTACCGGAAGCCTTTCCTTTTTTATTATATAAACTTATAAACCATACAAACACTTGTCTGTGTAACAACAATACATGATAAAAATATTCAATTTAAAAAAATAATTAATTAAACATGAAATATTTTTATTTAAAAATTAATCAATTCATCGGAAAAAAATATTATTATTCTTTAAAAGCTCGATTGTTCCCTGGTACTTTAATCACAAATATAACTGAAGAATGATAGTGTCGCTATCGGAAGATAAAATGTGTAATATTTATAAATGAAGTCAAAATAAAAATTTAAATTATAATATTTAAGATATGTGTACATAATATCTACTCTAGTAAAAAAGTTTCAAAGTGCTTTTGTTATACAAAAAATAAGCATTGATTTCTGACATCATTTTAAATTTTTTATGAAAAAATATTATATGTAATAATTTGTGCTTCTGTAATAAACAATAATATTTACTTTATTTAATAACAAATATTAAAAACTTCAAAATAATTCGAAAACAAAGTTTAATAAATATATATTTGCAAGCCACGTTATTACAGTACATTTGAAAGGTTCCTCAGGGTGACGTAGTTCCTGCGCGGTTGCTGATTGGTCAAAAGTTATGAGGTAACCTTGTCATTTACTAACCTTGAGTTATATGTACTTATTTTTGTTTCTAGTGATTTTAGTTTTTTCAAAACGCATGGTATATAATTGACAAGTACGAAACAAACTATATTTGCGGACTTTGGTAATTAAATTGATTCAATAATAGTCCAGTAATTTTAGATTTCAACTGCGACAAAAATAGTAGTTAGCTGAATTTTTGTATACACCTTCGTTACAGTGTTATAAATAACGTGTAAAAAGTCCCCAACGATATCGTGTCGGCGTTGCGAGATATTGAAGGTCTAACGTGACGAAAAACGGTTATTAGCGAATATCTCACTTCCTATGACTCGGAGGTCAATGGGGGCTATTATATAAATGGTGTATTATTAAATACTTAAGAAAAAAGGATCTCTCCATTTTTTTCAAAAAAACAACTGTTTTTTTTTAAAATGCACCCTTTTTAAAGTCTTAGTGTACTTATGTTATAAATATGACTAAATAGTAAAATTATAAATATTTTTAGGCTACAAACATGTTTTTTATAATTTTTTTGCTAGAAAAACTTCTATTCATACTATCGCAGGATCTCTTGATAGCTCCTATTTGATATGCAAACCTTCAAATTAAAAAAAAAATTAAAAATAGATTCGCCATAAAATTTTGAATAATAAACAATAAATTATTTTTTACTAAATTTTATATTTTCCGTGTAATGGGAAGCATAATCAACGAATATTGGATGATAACAAGAAAATTGGTGTCCGCGCGATTCTTTTTTGTTTTATAAAATAAGGACTGCATCGAGATAAGAACATGAAATTCGGTATTATTGTACATCAAACTCTTCTCTTCAAAAACAGATGTGGCGCCACTCTCAATTCTTATTCGGTCCCAGTTTTATCAAACAAAAAAGAATCGCGCGGACACCAATTTTCTTGTTATCATCCAATATTTGTTGATTGTGGCTTCCCATTACACGGAAAATGTAAAATTTAGTAATAAATAATTTATTGTTTATTATTCAAAATTTTATGGCGAATCTATTTTTTTTTTTTTTTTAATTTGAAGGTTTGCATATCAAACTGCAGCTATCAAGAGATCCTGCGGTAGTATGAATAGGTTTTTCTAGCAAAAAAATTATAAAAAAACATGTTTGTAGTCTAAAAATATTTATAATTTTACTATTTAGTCATATTTATAACATAAGTACACATAAAACTTTAAAAAGGGTGCATTATATAATAAATTTTTTTTTTTCGGTTTTTTAATTTTTGACGTACCTATTGTTAAATGTAGGTCAATTTAACACATTTTTTCTCTCTTTTCTACTCAATATGTCCAAAGCTTATTTTAGTAGAACCATTAAATAACTTTGCAAAAGCTTAGGAGTAGATTTTGAACACAAAATTGAACAAGAATGGTCATTTTTTATAAATCGCTATGTTTGCAGTTCAACTAAATGTGATTAAAATTGATTAAAAATGTTTTTTTAATATATCCGAATAACACACCTTATAGATTATTTACTACTCTTTAATTTTTGTCCTGTCATTTTTTTCAAGTAGAAATAGCCATATGCAAATAGTCAATTGCCATAGAGTGCGTCATACCGTTTGCAAATATATAGCCATACTTTCTCCGCGCTCTACCACGATAACGGTTGTTTTTTGAAAAAAATGGAGAGAACCTTTTTTCTTAAGAATTTAATAATACACCATTTATATAATAACCCCCATTGACCTCCGAGTCATAGGAAGCGAGATATTCGCTAATAACCGTTTTTCGTCACGTTAGACCTTCAATATCTCGCAACGCCGACACGATATCGTTGGGGACTTTTTACACGTTATTTATAACACTGTAACGAAGGTGTATACAAAAATTCGGCGAAACTTCAGTATCCGACGTACACACAGATTTCATATTTTTGTTTGTTGGCAATACTTTATTTGGGTGATGCGCGCGCATATGAGTTGTGTCAGTGACTGAATGGTGCTCAAACGGTGGAATATATGCGACCGCCAATACATTGTTATATAATATTATATTAATAAACTCATTATGTTTATCAACATAATATAACTGATTATTATTTTTAGTATATATGTAATGTGTAATAACTCTGATTTGATTCGTTTTTGGTCCCTAGTGGGACCGTCCTGTGATTCAAACTCAGTCATGAAACTGGAGAAATTAATTAATTAATTATTTAATTTTAAGTTCCGTGTCATTTTGGATCTTTGATGTAGATCTTCCCTTTTTGTATATGTTCTCGCAATATAATCGACGTCACGAGTCTTTTGTGTAGATCTTCCTTTTAATCGTGGGTTTCTGGTTTGTATGTGTTCGCGATGTCTTCGAGAAAACGTACAAATAAGGTAACGGCACCGGTCTTGGCAAGCACCCCAGTAATGGCAAATGTCCTGAATTTGAAATATGTGATGATATTTGATTATAATCATTTCTGAATATTAATCTATATATATATTTAACTGTCTTACAGCGTGATTTGATGACAATCGGTCAATAGGTGTCAAAATGGTGGACATTTAAACATCGCGTATCAGTCGAAATTCACGAAATGTATATTTTCTTATGTAAATGGTTTTCGATTATTAGTGATTTTTATGCTACTTAATTTTTTTTTAAGTGAAATTAATATGTTTCAATCTTGAACATATCTTAAAGATATGGTCACCACCAAATTTAATTTTATTGTTCTAGGAGGGGTTTTGTGTTCAATAACCATTACTGGGTATTCATTTTTCACTAATACCCAGTAGTGGCAGCGATGTTTTCAAATGTAGTTTTCATTACTAGGTGTGAAAAATGTTAAGCAAGCGGGTTGAAATTATTAATATATAGTGAATTATAATTATAAAGATAAATTTGCAACTAACATATTCAAATTAGGTCAGGTAAGTATTAAGGAAAATTTACGATTGATATTATTTTATGCAAAAATATATAAAAACATAAAGTCAAATTTAAGGTAATTGTTATGTTTGTTTGAATTGTACAAAAAATATTGAATAATTAAGGCAGATCCGTATTAAGGAAGTAATTTAAATAACATTTTCTAAAAAACTATATTCTATAGTTATAAGGTAAAAAAATGGAAGATAGTTCTTATATTGACAATATTTGAACAAATTATAATATTGAAAATTTAGTGCAGGCCCGTATTAACGAAAATTTAGAATATTTTATATTTAAAATATACAAAAATTTAAAGAAAAACTTAGACAGTTATGTTGATATAATTTAAATAAAATATAGAATTGTGCAGTTTAACGAAAATTTACAAATGATTTTTATCGTAAAAAATAAAAATAAATAAAAATTAATGATAGTTACATATGTTGGACGTACCCGCTTCGCTCGCGTTGTATAATTTTTTATACTTATTAACAGTAGAAATAATATTATTTTAAGATAGATATTGAAATATAATTGTTTTATATTTTTTGCTTTTTATTCATTATAAGGTACTGGCATAACATATGTGATGAGAATTCATCATCAGAAGAAAGTGTGATTAACATAAAGACAACTGTTAATTAACATGCTTACTATAAATTTATTTTGATAATTGATTTAATTAATTGTTAGTTAAATACTTGCTTATTATTTGTGATTTATAATTTGTTAATTAAAAAAAAAAATTTAATTGTATAACTATCACACATGTGTTTTACTAAAGCATCTGCACAAATTATATTAGATAATATTAATTGTATATTTTTCTTAATACGCCCCTGACTCAAAAATCACAATATAACAACTGCGGATGGTAAACATGTTCATGTTTATATAATTTTTATGAAAAAATATTCATTATAAATTTTTCTTAATACGTGCCTGGCATAAATATACAATATGCATTATTGGTTTAGTTACATCAAAATCATAACTACCATTACTTAATATTTTCATTTTTATAGAATTTTTATCAGAAAATTTTCTAATTATAAATTCTTCTTAATACGTAGCTGACTAAAATATTCATATATACATTTTCAGTTTAACTACATCAATGTCATAACTGTCATTGCTTAATTGTTTCATTTTTATATAGTTTTTATTGGAAAATATTAATTATGAATTCTTCTTAATACGTACCTGACTAAAATATTCATATATACATTTTCGTATTAACTACATTAATTCCATAACTTATTGCTAAATGGTTTCGTTTTATACAGTTTTTATTGGAAAAATTAATTATCAATTCTATTTAATACGTGCCTGGCTTAAATATTCAATATACATTATACGTTTAATTATATCAATAGATATAACAACTTCCATTGGTTAACATTTTCATTTTTAAACAAATTTTATGAGAAAATACTAATTGTAAATTCTTCTTAATACGTGCCTGGCTTGAATATTCAATAACATTATCGGTTTAATTACATCGATATCAAAAGTTTCATTGCTTAGTATTTAATTACTTATGATTTATTATTAAATATTAACTATAAATTTTACTTAATACGACCCTGCTCTAATTAAAAATGTAATATATTTACTTATTTATTTATTGTATGACATTTCATGATATTTACCTTTAGTTTAAAAAAAAATTTTTATAACAAAGTACTAGAAATATCATTTTGCCATCATTGGGTTGCCATTAATGATTTTACCTCTGCCACTACTTGAGAAAAAACATGATCAAAATAAAAGGCTATAATTTAAAGAAAAAAACTATAATTGCGGATTTTGGTAATGAAATTGATTAAATAAAGAGTTACTTGTTTTATCAGTAGAGTTCATGAAAATTACAAAAAACAAGCTCATTAACCCATTAATGCCCAAAGGGTTAAGTTTTCAAAAATTATAAGAAATGTTTTGTTAATATGTTTATTTATTTAAAAAATAAGCTTATTTTACAAAAAAAAATTTTTTGGGGGGTCCAAGTTCCCCAATATTTAATGTTGCGTTGACGCACTCTTGGGCGTATAAGGTATAATATAACTATTGTTTAGGAAAATGACCATATAACAATTAAATGACCACGAAATAAAAGGTAACAGTTTTTATTATCAAAAGGTATGTATAATAGAATAATTAAATTTACTTCACATTGGTTATGCAATACCATAATACACTTATAGAATAATTACTCACTGGCAATAATAAATAACAATACAACGATTAACACTAATGTTACACATAACAATTCTAGTTTTAGAATTTAGACCCCAAAAGAACGTCACTGAATTATCGATAATAAATAAAAAATTAACACAAAAAAAAAACAAAAAGAAAAACCAAAACACTAAGCACATTCACGACGATGGTGAGGAATAGGTAAATATGGATCCTCCTGTATTGTCGCTCGCCTAGTATTGATGTATCCTTACTGACTTGGCGGACCGATACTGACTGACTCCATTCGGCAACCCGAAAAAAAAATATCTGCTGTCAATGCCGTAATTTTTGAAATTATGCAATCCAGAGTGAATACAACTGAATACTATTTATTAAATCCCCTCTACCCGAGCTTATCTAACCCAGAGATGAAGACAATTTTTGTTATATCCTCCCCCCCTAGATCGGAAGCTCTGGGTTCCTGGGATAATACGCCTTCAACTGGTCCACGTGGGCACGCACGTCTTCTCCCTCTCGATTTAAAGGTTCTAATAGTACATTCCCTGGACCTGTGAATTCAATTATTCTCATTGGTTGAGACCATCTCCAACGAAACTTGGATCCTTCATTACCGCCAGGTGTAGGTGCGGGATATATTCTTTTCAATACCGTTTGCCCTACTACGTAAGGATTCGGTCGTCGCCCACGGTTATAAAGACGTTCCATACGTAGTCGTGCGGTTCTCATCGCCTGTTGTACTTCCTCAACTGTCGGGTTTCGTTCTGTACTCGTTATGTGCTGAAGTCCCCATTGTTGTAATAATGATTAAGGTAGCTCGCGCCCCAAGAACAAGACTGCGGGAGACTGCTTGGTAGCCTCATTTTCCGCGGTATTATGCGACAAGGCAACATAGGGTACTTTCGAACCCCAATCTCGATAATTGTTTCCTATTTGATTTAACAGGATCGTTAATGTAGCCTTTAAGTCGCGATGTACCCTCTCTACCATATTACCTTGAGGTCGATATGAAGACGTAGTAACGTGTTTTATTCCCCATGCTATACACATTTGCTTAAAACGTTGCGACACGAAACATTTGGCGTTGTCAGTGACCAGTACCTCAGGTAGACCGTATCTAGACCAAACGATTGGTACTAATTTCCCTATCGTAGCCTCCGTTGTCGCCCTGCGAAGAGGAATGAGCTCTATCCATTTGGTGTAAGCATCAACCAATGTAAAGACATAACGGTCACCTTGACTGGACGCTGTTAGCGGGCCGACATGATCTATATATACCCGTTGCCAAGGACGTTGCGGAGCCTCAGAGTGCATCAATCCGGCGGGAGCTTGATTAGTTGCCTTGGCTCTCTGACACTTTTCACAGGTACGTACGTACGCCGCAACCTCCTTAAATAGACCATGCCACCAAAATGTTTTTGCAATCCGGCGATAAGTCTTAGTGATTCCTTGATGCCCCGATGTTTCAGCGTCATGAAAATAAAAAAGAATCATCTTGCGAATGCTTGGAGGAACTACCGCCCTTCTGAGTCCATGCTTTCCCACGATTCGCATCAACAAACCTTGACGTACGACAAACCCTCTCACATTTTCACCGGCTTCTAACCGATCCAAAATGAGGCTTGTCTCCGGACAAGTTCGTTGATGTTCTTTGAGATTAACAAAGGACTCAGGAACGGTCTGTAGTACGTTGCACTGTTCACTGATTTCTGTCTCCTCGGTATAGGGAAGGCGGCTGAGGCAATCTGCCACCGGATTATTACAGCCTCGGATGTGTTCCACGGTGAATTTAAACCGAGATAGTTTCAGAACCCACCTACCAATCTTTCCCAGTTGCTTAGGGTGTTGGAACATCCAAGTGATTGCAGCATTATCAGTTTGTAGAGTGAAGTGTCCGATTTCTAAATACGCAGAGAACTTTTCGATAACCCAAACAGCCGCGAGCGCTTCCTTCTCGTAGGTAGGGTATCTGATCTCGGCTTTATTCATTTTTCTGCTGGCGTACTGGACTGGTTGCAACTCTCCATTTACTCGTTGTAATAATACTGCACCGAGCGCAATATCCGAAGCATCCGTTTGTAAAATAAATGGTGCATCAAAGTCAGGGTATATTAGTGGTGGACTTGATAACATCGTCTTCAATTTTTCTACGGCATTAACTTGCTCTTTACCCATATTGAATCGGACTCGTTTTTTCTTTAATGCATGTAGAGGTGCAGCGATCTTTGCGTATTCTGGTATAAACCGTCCAAAATACCCTACCATGCCTAAAAAACGTTCGAGTTCCTTCAATGTTCTTGGTATAGGGAACGCCTGGATGACGTCGGCTTTGGTTGGGTCGACGTGGATTCCCTCTCCAGAGAGAACGTGGCCAAGAAACTGTACCCTACTCTTGCAAAGCTTAATCTTCTGCGGATTCACTGTGAAACCGACCTTTCGAAGTCGGTCGAAAACCTCCCGCAAGTGATTCAAGTGTGAAGATAGATCATTGCTGTATACAAGAATGTCGTCAAAATATGGGTATACATACTGGTAGCGAAGATCGGCAAACATTGAAAAAATAATTCTGTTCAACGCCTGAGGGGACACACATAATCCAAATGGCGTGAATTTAAATTGGTAGGCACCGTTTGGAACCAGAAATGTCGTGTAGCCCTTTGAATCGTCGCTGAGAGGTATCTGATAAAAGGCAGAGTTTAAGTCTATAACAGAAAAGACGGACGCACCCTTGATGGTCTGGAATATGGAGTCAACAGAAGGTGTAGGAAAGGAGTCGTACACAACCTTCTTATTCAACTCGCGGTAATCGACACAAAGTCTTCTGCTGCCATCCTTCTTAGGTATTAGGAACGCTGGTGCGCCATACGGTGACTTGGAAGGTTCTATCACACCTTGGTCGAGAAGATGCTGAATATGTATATTCATTTCTTCGGCCTTCGGTGGAGTTAGCGGGTATGGTACCTTCCTAACGGGAACTTGGTCTTTCAGTAAAATGCGATATGTATAATCATAAGTCCGACCGATGTTCTCTGTCACCACATCATTGTAGTCCTGAAGAATTATATCAAGGCCTTGTTTATAATGGCTTGATAAAAAATGCTCTTCTTCAGGGTACGAAGTGTAGCATAAAGGTTCAATCGTCGAGATGTCTCTAACCAACGGAATCTTCATTTCAGGTTCGAATTGAAAGGTTATATACCGATTAAGCAAATTCAGGACGGTTTGCACTGAAGTGAGAAAATCCACTCCCAGAATCATGTCCGTTGACAATCGAGGCGCGACAAGAAAACGTCTTCTCCAAAAATAATTCTTGATTTTTATTGGAATTGTTGCATTATGGTGGATTCTAATCAGGCTGCCATCTGCTATCCTGGTAGAAATATTACACGTTGTTATAGTGATACGCTTGGTGGGTAATTGTGCCAAGGTATGAGCCGAAATAAAAGATTTTGAAGATCCAGTGTCTATTAAGGCGGCAACCACAATGTTTGGTATTGACACTTGGACAAAGGGAGGGTGAGTTATGTTGAATGTGTTCACCCTCCTACCCTTCAGTTTTTTGAAGACGATGGTCTCACATCCCTTATCGACGAACACTTGGCCTCCGACGTTTGAATACACGCAGGAGGAGACACTTGCGAGGCGGAAAAAAGTTGCCTTCGTCTATAAGCAGCTTGAACCTGCTGTCCTAGAGAATGAAGCTCACTAAAGGTACACGGTGGCTGGTGAAACCTCATTAAACTGAACGTATCGTCATTGACGTAGTTAAAGATCACACTACACAAACTTTTTTCACTCATGCCTAACTGAAGTGCCTTCTCCTTTTGTAAGATGTCGTAGATGAATTCGCGGAAGCTTTTTTGCGGGCGTTGCCAACGATAAATCAAAACAGATCTTAAAGATTCTAAATCAAGATTGGTCAGTAGATCGTGAAGCATGGCGGTCTTGATTTGAGGCCAAGTGAAGTATTGGTGAATATTGCTACTCCACCATTTGGCCAAATAACCTTCGCACTTGCTTGATAATCGAAGTATAGTATTGGTATTAATACTCTGGAGATCATCGATTGTATCCACGGCTTCAATGAAGGTGGCGGTTTGAATTGGGTCCAGACCATTAATAACTGGAACCCTGTCGAGAAGGAACATGCAGTCTGGCGGAACGTCACTATTTTCCCGTTTTGGAATCGATATGGCTGATACAAGCCGATTGATGGATTGAATAAGTTCGGCTTGATGTGCCGCAAGACCAGTTAACGCATGTGTTGTTTCTTGAGGAGATGTGCTTCGATGTTCTGCTTCAAAATGTAATCGATTTTGTGACGAGGTCGGTGGTTGAACTGGCCCTTCCATTTGCGCGGAAGGTCCAGGATCACTGAGGTGTCTTGTATTCAACTGCGGAGGAGAATGACGAAGGGACATACTGGTAGGTATACAGGATAATAGTAATAGATAGTGTTTGATAATTTTAAAATTTTTGATCAACCCCGACCGCGAATTTAATTTAGAATAAGTAATAAAATCATTTATAACAATTAAATGACCACGAAATAAAAAGGTAACAGTTTTTATTATCAAAAGGTATATATAATAGAATAATTAAATTTACTTCACATTGGTTATGCAATACCATAATACACTTATAGAATAATTACTCACTGGCAATAATAAATAACAATACAACGATTAACACTAATGTTACACATAACAATTCTAGTTTTAGAATTTAGACCCCAAGAGAACGTCACTGAATTATCGATAATAAATAAAAAATTAACACAAAAAAAAAACAAAAAGAAAAACCAAAACACTAAGCACATTCACGACGATGGTGAGGAATAGGTAAATATGGATCCTCCTTTATTGTCGCTCGCCTAGTATTGATGTATCCTTACTGACTTGGCGGACCGATACTGACTGACTCCATTCGGCAACCCGAAAAAAAAATATCTGCTGTCAATGCCGTAATTTTTGAAATTATGCAATCCAGAGTGAATACAACTGAATACTATTTATTAAATCCCCTCTACCCGAGCTTATCTAACCCAGAGATGAAGACAATTTTTGTTATAACCATTCTCTTCTTTTGTAATATAGTACTTTAAATTGGGATAAAGGTCAATAATAATTGCTGTTATTTTTATGAATGCATAAAATGTAGCACTTTTATTTAAATTTTTTCGGAATCTATATCATTCCATCATCAGTGCATTTATACAATATACAATATTATTAGAATCTAAAAAGTTAATAATAAAAGAAAATATAATATAAATAATCTATGTTAAAATATAAATAAAATTAATAAATATAAAAACAAACTTACAATTTTTTGTAATTGTAGAGTAAATAATATTTTTAATAAAAATATTGAGAATAAAATTATTTGAATTCATATAAAATCTGTTAAAATATTTTATGTCAAAATAAAACAATTTTGAAAAACAAACTTGATATTTTTAAGAAATATTTGTTCTATTATTTAAATTTTATGAAAGGGATAAAAATTATTTTTATTAAAATGGTGGTAATATTTATTATGGTAAAAGAGAAATTTATGTTTGTATGTTTGATTTATAATTTAAGAAATATATTTAATTTAAAATATCTAAATGTTATATAGTATAAATCAACATGAAAAAAAATAATAATAATAATATATTAGGTTTTTGATAAAACAATTCAAACAAAGAATAACAATAATGATAATAAAACATAAATCTTGTAATATGTTATGATAAAACTGTTTTAAGTGATTAATATTAGTACGTGTGTTAATACAGTTATTGTCAATTGTTATGTGTAAGCTTTCACTAATTAACCTTTTTTTAAGGAACATTGGGTGTTATCATAATCAAATGAATGTCCAAATTCGTTTATATGATTTTTTAATGAGGTATTTTCAGATTTTTGATACTTATGGCCTTTTAATCTATTGTGAAGATACTGTTTGGTTTGTCCGACATAATTTTTATTGCAGTCTATACATTTAATGTTGTATATAACATTTGATCGTTTTTCTTTTTCAATTGGAGTTTTTAATTTTGAATATATTTACTATATGATAATAATAATATATACTAAATGATAATAACACCTATTTAAAAATAAAAAAAGACCCCACAAATATTTTTCAAACTAAGAATAACAATTTAATACAAAAACTTTGCAATAAAGGACATATAAATCAAACTGAATGTAACCAATTAAAAATTCACAATAGTACACCTCCACAAATCTATGGCTTAGTAAAAATACATAAAGAAAACTATCCCCTTCGTCCCATTGTTGCATCATGTAATGGACCTAATCATAAACTTTCAAAATTTATAGCCAATATCCTCCAAAAAATTATTAATAACAATGATTACTACATAAAAGATTCATGGGATTTTCATAACTTCATTAATAATTTTAAAATTCCAAAAAATTACAAACTTATTTCATTAGATGTTATTTCATTATTCACCAATATTCCGATTGATGTTGTCATCAATATAATAAATAACAAATGGCAAGATATTGAAAAACATACAGATATAAGTAAAACAGATTTCATTGAAATAGTTAAATTTTGCTGTAATTCAACATATATAAAATACAAAGAACAATATTATAGTCAAATCTATGGTTCCCCCATGGGTTCTCCACTTTCTGGTGTATTAGCTGACTTAGTCATGGAAGACTTACAAGATAATATTCTTAATAAAATTCAGTTTAGCCTTCCATTTTACAAAAGATATGTAGATGACATACTCACTTGTGTACCATATGATCAAATAGAAAACATTGTTGAATTATTTAATACATATACCATCCCAAACTTCAATTTTCATCAGAGATAGAAGATAATTATCGATCAATTAATTTCTTAGATATTAAAATCATAGTTAACAATAAAGATAATATTGATACCATCTGGTATACAAAAAAAGTATGGTCGAGTAGATATCTTAATTTCAATTCATTTTCCCCCATACAATATAAAAAAAATGTTATACACGCAGTCCTTGACAGAGCTTTAAAATTTACACATTCAAAGTACAAATTAAATATCATTGAAAAAGTTTATCGTATCTTTTTAAATAATAATTACCCCATTAACTTTTTAAATAAAACAATCAACAACAGAATAAAACAATATTATTTAAATAATAATACACATAACTTAAATAATAAAGAACAAATTGACAACCCAGTAACCTTTTTCTCATTTCCTTATATACCAATACTTTCTGAAAAAATAAAACATTTTTGCAATAATACTAATTTAAAATTAATAAATAAAAACCATAATACTACTAAAAAAATATATTCAAAATTAAAAACTCCAATTGAAAAAGAAAAACGATCAAATGTTATATACAACATTAAATGTATAGACTGCAATAAAAATTATGTCGGACAAACCAAACAGTATCTTCACAATAGATTAAAAGGCCATAAGTATCAAAAATCTGAAAATACCTCATTAAAAAATCATATAAACGAATTTGGACATTCATTTGATTATGATAACACCCAATGTTCCTTAAAAAAAGGTTAATTAGTGAAAGCTTACACATAATAATTGACAATAACTGTATTAACACACGTACTAATATTAATCACTTAAAACAGTTTTATCATAACATATTACAAGATTAATGTTTTATTATCATTATTGTTATTCTTTGTTTGAATTGTTTTATCAAAAACCTAATATATTATTATTATTTTTTTTTTTCATGTTGATTTATACTATATAACATTTAGATATTTGAAATTAAATATATTTCTTAAATTATAAATCAAACATACAAACATAAATTTCTCTTTTACCATAATAAATATTACCACCATTTTATTAAAAATTAATTTTTATCCCTATCATAAAATTTAAATAATAGAACAAATATTTCTTAAAAATATCAAGTTTGTTTTTCAAAATTGTTTTATTTTGACATAAAATATTTTAACAGATTTTATATGAATTCAAATAATTTTATTCTCAATATTTTTATTAAAAATATTATTTACTCTACAATTACAAAAAATTGTAAGTTTGTTTTTATATTTATTAATTTTATTTATATTTTAACATAGATTATTTATATTATATTTTCTTTTATTATTAACTTTTTAGATTCTAATAATATTGTATATTGTATAAATGCACTGATGATGGAATGATATAGATTCCGAAAAAATTTTAATAAAAGCGCTACATTTTATGCATTCATAAAAATAACAGCAATTATTATTGACCTTTATCCCAATTTAAAGTACTATAGTATAATATAACTATGTATAGTAAAAATATATAAATAAGTGAATCTAAAACTATAACACAAAAATTCTTTGATTTTTACAATATTTACATCTGGATCTTGGCTTCTGGGTATAAACCGCGGCGATTGATCATGTTAACGTTTCGTCACATATTGCAGTGTATATCTTCAGAGCTCTTCTAAAAGTAGAGAAGAGCCCTAAAGATGTACACTGCAATGTGTGACGAAACGTTGGCCGATAACATGAACAAATCGACACGGCTTATACCCAGAAGTCAAATCCATATCAAGATCACCACGGAAGCCTCAAGACTTGTTTACATCTCTTTCGTGCATTTGTATCATGTACTCTGATAATATGGCCTATATTTTCATATTACACATCTTTTCATAAAAAATGTATTGAAGGACGGCCGTGATTAGGATTTGTGGATTGTGGCCACAGGTTCTTGTGTCTCATCTGCTACTCCCTCGTGCTTTATTAGGGTATCAGCAACATAGGAAGGAAAATCAAGTTGGGAAATTTTTGTATTATTTGCAATATTGTGAATTTTCCACTCAATTACTGTTATAATATCTATATCATATTGCTAAATAGTGGCCACCACCATTTTTCCCACGTATTTATACTATGATTCGCAGTCAATTCCCTCTTCATTAGTCAATTCATCTACTTAGAGAGTAATATACCATAAACTGCATTTATTTCATAATCACTCATTTCAGAAGAGCAACTAATAAAAATTAGTTGTTCGAGTTTTTGCTCTGTTAGAGTTTATCTCATTTGATATGACATCTACAGGGTGAGTCATTTTAATCAACGCAGTCAAATATCTCGAAAAGTAAGCGAAATTGAGAAAAACGTTTCAAACAAAAGTTGCTTGGTTGCAAGGGGGCCAGACAATGGTGACCTTGCGGTTGACCTTCAAACCATTTTCAAGGTCAAATCAAGGTCAAAATTTTTCTTTAAAATGCTTTCTTCTCTTGGTGGAGGACTCAAATATCTGAAAAAAAGTTTCACCTAATAGCTCAAACTACTTTTAGCATTACCCAGAAACAACGGCGTGGACGTAGTAGTTGTGTTTCTTTTGGGGTGCTTTTTAATGTGAGTCCTCTTGCCTCTTACTTTAACATATACATATACTAACACTACTAACCTTGTATATTCTTTTAAAATTTGAGGCTTCCGCAGTGATCTGGATATAGATTTTAGCTTCTGTGTAAGCCGCGTCAATTTGGTCGTGTTAGGTCACACATTACAGTGAACATCTTCAAGGCTCTACTAACCTTAACTTTTAAAAGAGCCCTGAAGAAGTCCACTGCAATGTGTGATGAAACGTTGGTCGATAACACGACCATATTGACGCGGCTTACAACCAGAAGCCAAAATCCATAAAGATACAGATGATGCACTGAACTGCTGAGGTTTTTACAATAATATCTGTATCGCCACTTGTGTTCATTGTAATGCCCAAGAGTGCGTCAACGCACACTAGATATTTCGTTTGTTTATTTTCAACTAAACATAAACAATTAATTTTTTTAATATGTCTATTCGTAAGATAGACCCATTAACGATACAGTAAGAGTAAACAAATACTGATAATTATCACAGGTTATTTAAATTTACTGAAATTGTAAACATGTGCGTAAATTCTCTTTTTTATGTGTTTTTAAATATGAATAATAATTATAACAAAAATAATATAACTATTCTATTTTGGCAGAATGAAAGAAAGTCTCTTCTTCTGACAAACTCATGTAATAATAAAAGAAAACAAAAATTTTATATCACTAAAAAAAATAGTTTTCATAATGTTGCGTTGACGCACTCTTGGGCGTTAATGGGTTTTAATCCAAAAAAAATGAAAACTTGCTCTTATAGTGGCCACCACTGGTGCCTTTACCTTATATCGCCCGCGGTTTTTATTTCATATCTATACATGAACTCCGCTAAATAAGAATTAAAATGATACTTTTGTCGATTGTGTTTGGGTAAAAACTAACAGTTTTTTTTGGTTGCGTTAGTTCCAAATTTTATAAATTTTTATAAAGTTACATTAGGAAACATAAAAACTGAAGACCTTTTTTTTTAGTCATGCTTGAATTACATGTATAGATATAATGTATATATATGAGGCGTTTATTTTGAAAGTGGCCTAAGTCCACTTATGTTTAAACTGAGATATTTAAGGGTTTGCGTTTCAATAAAATTAAAAATATACGTGTAAGATATCAATGTGTCATATTGATTAAGTGTTTCTAAGAGAGTGAAATTTACAATTACTATTAAAATAACCCCAAATATTAAATGAATAATATGTGTTTTTTTACCACAAATGGACTTAGGCCACTTTCAAAATTAACAATTACATTTGTTATAAATTGAAAAGAACTCAAGTCCATTTGTTGTAACATAAAATGCTTCAAATTGAAAAAAAAAACACTCACTTTAATTTATATTATTTCTTTATAACTCTTAAAAAATGTATACAATTCAGGAAATCTAAGGGTGATTTTTTAATCTTGAGATTATTAATATATGGAAAACTATGAGATTACTTTAAATGGATTTTTAGGGAAAATATTTGGTACAAAAGTTTCAGGATTTAGAGGGACAAAATCAATGGAGGTAACAATTTTGACCTTGAGTGGAGGTTTGAAGGTCATTTTGGGATCAGCAAATTTATTTATTTATTTCGTATTTTGCAGAAAAAAAGAAACAACTTTTGTCTGAAAAAATTTATAAAAATTTTAATTTTAACATTTTTTTTTTATTTTGTTACATTAAAAAAAATTATTTTTGATTTAAAAAATTATGAAATTATAAAAAAATTATTTTTTTAAACTGCATTTTTTCTCAAACATCTAAGATAATAATTTAAAAAATTTTGGTCACAAAAAAAATTTTTTGATGTAAAAAAAAAAATTACGTTAAAAGTTTTTTAAAAAAATTTTCAGACAAAAATTATTTCTAATTTTCTGCAAAATACAAATCTGCAAAAAAATAACAGTTTCCATTTAAAAAAAATTGGTTGATCCCAAAATGACCTTAAAACCTCCACTCAAGGTCAAAATTATTACCTTCATTAGGTTTGCCCAGCTAAATCCTAAAACTTTTGTACCTAACATTTTCCGTAAAAAGGTTTAGTTTTCCAGCCATTGTGATAAATTAACAACATCATCAATACTGAAGTGGACTTAGGCCACTTTCAAAATAAAGTTTTTAACTTTAAATTAAGTGTGAAAATTAACGTGTTAAAAAAAATTTTTCCTTTGAATATATTTAATCAAAAATTGTTTTTTATGATAGATTACTTCTAATTCTACAAGTTACTACAGTTAACTAAAAAAAGTTGAAAATGGCCACTTTCAAAATAAACGCCTCATATAATATAATTATTGCTTATGGGTTGAAATTTTTACGTCTCGATTTTCGGATGGCAAACTCATCGATAATGGAATCAAAATCAAATAAAATTCCCACGTATATAACAAGTTTTCAAAGTTTCCACCAAAATTTGCCGCCCTTCAATTCTTGCCGCCCTAGGCAGCTGCCTACTCTGCCTGCATGGTAAATACGGGCTTGCGTGAGACCATAATCCCTCGATCGTATTTTTATGACACCCAGTGTTGCTTTGTACCTTTTCCAATCCTTTACCGGCAACTCCTTTGTGTTTGTTGAATCATATTTTGCTAATTTTAAATCGATTTATTAAAAAATGTAGGTATAACGTGACATCAATTATATTCTTTACCTACAATCTACATACATATATAAAAGAGACAAATAAAGGTAAAATCTACACCAAACCCAAAATTACACGGAACCTACCAGAATTTCTTATTACACATTACATTATACATATACAGGATGGGGCATTTAAAGTGTTACAGTTGATTATCTCAGAACCATCGCATATTTGAAAAAAATGTTTCAACCAAAAAATGTTTGGTTGTAAGGGGGTAATCGAATAGTAATATTTATATTTTAACGTGGCCTTCAAGGATATTTGAAGGTCAACATCCTTTTTTTAAATAGGAACCTGTAGTTTTTATTTAGTAATCTTATTCTACGTGAAAAATACGAATCATTCATTGAAAACTTTTTTTTTAACAACCCAAGCTTTCCAAGGTATCTAACAAAATAATTCGAGATTTTGAACTTTCAAGAATGTTTTACTCAGAAACCACAAACTTTAGAAAAAAGTACAAGATACACAAAATATTTATTTTGGTCTAATAAAGCGTGAAGAATTATTTTAAAAAATTTAAAAACTTTTAAAAACTTTTTCTATTTATTTTATTTTAACAAAAACAAAAAAAAGTACGAAATGTTAAAAAAAATCTAGAATAATTCTCCAAGTTTCATTAGACCAAAATAAACATTTTTTGTATTTTGTACTTTTTTTCTAAACTTTATGGTTTCTGAGTAAAAAATTCTTGAAAATTCAAAATCTCGAATTATTTTGTTAGATACCTTGGAAATGTTGGGTTGTTTAAAAAAAAGTTTTCAATGAAAGATTCGTATTTTTTCACGTAAAATAAGATTACTAAATAAAAACTATGGGTTCATATTTAAAAAAATGATGTTGACCTTCAAATATTCTTGAAGGCCACGTTAAAATAGCAAATAAATATTACTATTCGACTACCCCCTTACAACCAAACATTTTTTGGTTGAAACATTATTTTCAAATATGCGATGGTTCTGAGATAATCAACTGTAACACTTTAAATGCCCCATCCTGTATATGAAAAATAAAATACACACACATATTTTAGAAGTGTCATATGTGAACATGAAACTACGGTTTCGATAATTATAAATACCAGTACATATTACCAGTGGCGTATTTATGTTAAGTGCCGCCCTGGGCCAAAAAAAATGCCACCCTGGGTAAAAAATAATTGCCGCTCTGGGCAAAAATATTGTCGCCCTGGCCAAAAAAAATTGCCGTCCCTTTACCAAGGGAAAATATAATATATTTTTAACTGTCAAAATTCCTATATGAACTGAAAAGTGAGAATTTATAGAAAAATAAAAGCTTGAAGTCCTTTTTTAGTCATTGTCCTAATTTTTTGTTTTCCTATATTTTTTTTTTAAATATACTATATTAAACTAAAAAAATCTACCGCCCCTCTCGACCTGCCGCCCTAGGCCATGGCCCCCATGGCCCCATGGTAAATACGCCTCTGCATATTACAATAAAATATAATATAGTATTTTATAATAATCAGTTATATGTTGATAAACATAATATGTAAGTTTATTAATATAATACAATATTAAATTACAATGTATTGGCGGTCGCATATATTCCACCGTTTGAGCACAATTCAGTCACTGACACAACTCATATGCGCGCGCATCACCCAAATAAAGTATTGCCAACAAACAAAAATATGAAATCTGTGTGTACGTCGGATACTGAAGTTTCAACTAACTGCTTTTTTCCCATATTGGGTGTATTAATATCTAAAATTACTAGGCTATAGAGTTACTTGTTTTCAGTGTTGCCAGAACGTACTTTTTAGTACGGTTTTCGTACTATTCATGACCCGACCGTACCAAAACCGTACCTCAACTCTGACCGTACCTTTTGCCCCACAAAGATTTTTACAAGCTTTTATTCAACTTTACTACGTAAAAAAATAATTAAAAAATAAAATGTTTATTATGAATCAAACCAACAAAAATTAAAGTAAAAACGAAACGTACCTACCTTAATTTTTTCGTCTATATATACTTTTCAGTATTAACAGTTTTTTAACGAAACATGAAGAGTATTCCGGAGGGCGTCCATTAATTACTTGATAATTGATGTAATTTTAACACAAAATAAAATAAAGAGTATAATTAAATAAAAAATAATTATTCAAATACATTTCTAACAATTTTAACATTTGTAGTATCAGGGGTTGGGGACGGCAAAATGTGACAAAAAAGTTCTTTAATCACAACAGTTTAAAAACCGTACCTTTTTGTCAAATTTCGTACTATTTTGGTAAGCCTATCGTACTTTTTAGGGAGTTCATACTGGCAACACTGCTTGTTTTATTAGTAACATGAGATCATGAAAACATATTTATCATGGGCGCCGGGAGGGGGGTGCAAGGAGGTGCACTTGCACCCCCCTGGCAAAATAGAAAAAACTAAAAAATTAAGAAATACAATTTTTAATTTAAAATTCAGGTCAGAATATAAAACTGAGGACCTTTTTTTTTAGTCATGCTAAATGGAATACAAGTTTATTGTTATTACAAAAATATATCTAGATGCACCCCCCTGGAAGAAATTCTGCCGGCGCCCATGATATTTATTATTCTGTGCATGAAAATTGGGTACTTGCATAGACATAGAGGAATGGACAGTGCATTCTGTATTAACTCAATGGTGTAACATCTGTTCAAAAAAGGAGAGAGAGATGCAGTGTAGTTTGGAACATAGACATAGAGTTACACAGTTATTCCATACCTGTTTCTATCTCTTTCTTTTGACACGGTTCTGTGTTCGAGTCAGATGCCTGGTCCATTCTCTATGTCTATGGGTACTTGTTAATTGTATCCCATGCGTTTTGAAAAAACTAAAATCACTAGGAACATAAAGTAATTCTAACTGTAGATAGGCAAGTCTTATGTATAATTTTATTTGATAAGCGCCAATGTGAGTAAAGTGTGTATTATTAGTTGAAATATTCATTTATATTAGATATGACATTTTAAACATTACATATAGGGCATATAGATAGATAGATAGATAGATAGGTTTTATTTCATATAGACTGTTTATACAGTGTGAAACATGTCATTTATAAAGAAGTTAAACATGAAATAAATAAATTTAAACATAAAACATTGCACAAATCACGTATGCATACATTATGTGGACACATGGGTACACACATGTATACTAACAAAGAAAAATACATTAATATTATTATTAGTCAGTCTTCAAAATATTCATCAACACTATAATAATTTTTAGATAACAAATATTTTTTTAATTGAATTTTGAACTGGCGATATGGTAAAGTTTTAATATGTATCGGTAGATGGTTGTATATTTTTATTATTTGACTCAGTGGACCTTTTTGAAAAATATTCAGAGTCGCCAAAGGCGGAAGTAGAATATGTTTATTGCGTGTGAAGTGATCATGATTACGTGTATTGTTTTCGAAAAGATATTCGTATTTTTTAATAAAAATAGCACATTCTAAAATATAGATATCAAAAACAGTTAGAATAAAAAGTTTGTTGTAAAAGGGGCGACAAGATGTACGTGGAGATATGTTACAAAGGGCTCTAATGCATCTTTTTTGTGTTAAAAAAACATCTTTTACATTGACTGAGTTTCCCCAGAAAATAATTCCATATGATAATTGGGACTGTACATAAGAATAATAAATATTTAGTAGTATTAAATTTGGTATAGTTTTATTTAAGTTGCGTATTAAGTATATGTATTTGTTAATTGTTTTTATGAGATTGTTAATATGTTCCTTCCATGCTAATTTTTTGTCTATATATAACCCTAGAAATTTCACCACTGTAGATAATTCTAGATTTCCATGATTAGGTAAAGTTATACTATTATCATTCGTTCCATAGTTGCCAAATTTGATAAGTTGAGTTTTTTCAACATTTAGTTTTAAGCTGTTGTTATCATACCATTTAGAAATATTAGTGATGGAAGTATTCATATGGTCAATCAAAGATTCCTTGTGTATAGCAGTATAGACAATTGAAGTGTCGTCTGCAAATAGTACTGTTTTGTCGTTTATATGCATATTTATATCATTTATATACAGTATAAAAAATAGTGGGCCTAATATGGAACCTTGGGGAACTCCATTAGCTATATCCATAAAATTTGAAAAAATAGATTGTTGGACACCATCTATTGTAGTATTCAGTTGTACGATTTGTTTTCTATTAGATAAATAAGATCTTATAAGATTAAGGGATACACCTCGTATACCGTATTCATGTAATTTATTGCATAATAAGTCTAAGTTGATGCAGTCAAATAGGTATATATGTCATTGTAGTTTTGGAAAACGGAGCACTAATTAAATTTTATATGATGAAAGTTAAATCATTTTGATTTGTGTAAAGGGTATAACAATACATGTTTATTTAAATTTAGTTTAAGTTAGAGTAATCCAGATAGATTGGTTCTTCTCAGTAGGTTAGGTTAGGTTTATGAATTTCTGTTAACACATCGAAATACTACAACAATAAATTTTTAAACTATAGTTGTGGTGGGAAGTGAAATATTATTATGTTCTGAAATATGACAATTAGAATTTTTAATTCGAGCTTCATACCTAAATATTTACCGATCAATTTCTGCTCTTGATGCTATATAAATTAATAAATACGTTTCATGTAAAATTTTTGTTTTATTTATTTATCAGCTTTTTAATAATATTGAAATTATTAGTTCAAACTTTATTCACATTGGCGCTGATCATATTATTTAATACATGAGACTTGCCTATCTACAGTTATAGACTATGTGCACGACGCCTACTAGCGCCGCTAGCGGACAATAAAGAAGTACTTGTCGCGCTGATCTTTCTTTTTATTATTTATACAGCGAAATTTTTTAATGAACAAATATCATTTAATCTAGCTGTATGCATATAATATAAATAGCAAAGCTTAAAAGGTACGTGAGAATTATTTATTTTGGGTATTTTTTTTCTTCAATTATGACTTATAATAGAAAAATAATTAATTCGTTTACATTGACAGCATAACCTCAAACTATGGCGTCGGACCGGATTTGAATGTATCAAACACTCAATCCCTTTTACTTTCAGTGATTTACATTAATAATTTTCAAATAAGTAAAATCGTAGTTTTACTTATTTGACTCTTTTTACCGCTTTTATCCACTTTGCTCGTTTTTCGAGGTTATAACTTTGTACAGGGAATCTGTAAAACTATTTTACTTAGGCCCGATTTCTCAATATGAGTTTATACTACATGTCCTAGTTAAACCGGAGTTTAATCTATATATGTGTTTCTTAATGTTCAGTTAAAAATTATGAATTAATCTTAATTTAACTGACAGATGAACTGCCGGTTTATAATTAAACATACAGTTTTAAAACATCCAAAAGAATGAATCTTACAATTTGAATACATATTAATTAATTGGACTGATTGATTTATCAAAATATATGTATTTAAAAAATTTGTTTGTTGACAAAAATTGCAAACAATCAAAAATAAATAATGTATGTATTTGATACTATTGCGTAATATTATCTGTAATACGTTATGAATGGCCTAAAATCAGGTATGTGTACATTATAATACTGTGTATTTTAACTATTGACGCTGTCTTGCCATACCATTATTATTTTTTTATAACTTATTTCACGTTTAAAGGTTTTACAAATTTAAAAAATAGCATCAACGTGTAACCCAAATTTATTTAATTTCTATTATTTATTTCATTTTTATCCGGCTTCTTTTACGTTCTACAGTAGCGCTATATTCTTTTATTAATTCTAGAAATGTATCCTATTCTCTTTTACTAAAATTAACTCGTTTTTTATCACATTTAATATAATAATTTGGGGTTAGTTTTTAGTTTAACATAACGAAAAGTGGTCATGTTAAAGTTAAGAAGTCCCTCTACTGCGTATGCGCAAGTTAAATTACAGATTACGTTAAACTTATATTAGTTTTTCTCATGTTTTGTGTGCAATTAAAAAAACTTTCTGAAATTATAATTATAAAAACAATTCTCACTGACGTATATGGAAAAATGGAGTTCAGTTTACAAGTGACAATTATGCTCACCACGAGCGCTTGCATCGAAATTATTTGTAACTCCGCCCCCCTGCACATAGTCTATACTGTACTTTATTTTCCTAGTGATTTTAGTTTTTTCAAAACGCATGGGATACAACACAGAATAATAAGTATACAGAAATGACACTCAACGTTATTTTATTGGAACAACTCGATGACAGTTCCGGTTGCATCAATCAGAAAGCAGAATAAAATCACGTGATCTTACATACATCGACCAATCACAGAACAGCTTACGTACATTTGAAACGCCACCTATATTGTTTGTTTATATTTTTTTAACCTGTAAATAATCCACGTTGTTTTCACAAATAAAACACAAAATTGGTTAAATATCTTTATTAATATTATATTATGTTATTACAAACATTTCTTAAATGTAAATATAATATGACATGTTAGTTAGAGACATTAAGATGAAACACTGTTTGCGAGTAATTAAGTTCATACACTGACACTTACCGAAAATAAATCAGAATCCAATTTTGTTCTTAAATAGCAGGCAATATGCAGTATGTGGATATTTTCAGAATCTGAAAAATAAATTATTTACTTTAATTACCTGTGTTGTAACTTAATAATTTGCAAAGTTTATAAAAACAGGAGTCACTATTTGCAAAATTAGTGAATAAATATTATTAATGCGGTTTCACAATTATATAAATTGAAATATACGTTAACATTATTAAACAGACGAAAAAAATAATAATATGTAATCAAATACTTACGTTAACATTCAATTAAAACTTAAAAATAGTGAAAATAGTCATTATTTCTGAAGACGCCATTCATTTACATGATTCAATTCACACCACACATACAAAAATGTAAACGTTGTTGCCAAATCGATTCAGAATAATTCATATTTATCGGTGTTGCCAGATTGGAATACCTTCCTTTCTCTTACGTCTTACCCGTCTCGTCCTCAACCGGGTCTGTCAGTTGAATTTCCAGTTGTACCATACCAGTGTCACCCCCGTGGGATACAATTAACAAGTACCGAAAATTGCAAAAAAAATTAATCCAAAAAAACTGAAAACTTGCTCTTATAGAGGCCATCACTGGTGCCTTTACCTTATGTTGGCAATCTTGTTGGCCATTGATCCGTAATTGGTATAACTGATATTTGACGTATACAACACAGAATAATAAATACAGAAGCGACACTCAACGTTATTTTACTGCAAGGTTAGTAAAGTAATAGGTTGCCTCATAACTCTGGCGGGGAGTGGCATGAGAGGGGAGAACGCGTCATCGTGAGGAACTCTTTGACATTATAAATGGCTGTCAAACTATATTTACTCTTTATTTTAGTTAAGCTGATTTATTGTAAATTGTTTTTAATTATTTTCATTTGATATTGATAGTGTACTGAGTTTTAAATCTAAATTTTTATTATTTTATCATTATAAATTATAGTTTTAAACAAGTGTTTTTTTATGTGAAACCAACAAATGTATTTTCTTTAAGCATTGATTTCTGACATCATTTTAAAGTTTTTATGAAGAAATATTATATGTAATAATTTGTGCTTCTGTAATAAACAATAATATTTACTTTTTTTTAAATACAAATATCCAAAAATTCAAAATAATTTGAAAAAAAACTTAATATATGAAACAACGTTTAAAGGTTTTCCTCAGGGTGACGTCATCACACGCAGCCGCTGATTGGTCAAAAAGTTATGAGGCAACCTATACATATAATAACCTTGATTTTACTGGAAACATCGTTTGACATTAAGAGGTGCGACGGTTCTGATTGGTTGGGAATATATATACTCTGAACCAATCATGTACCAGTATACGAATATTTGAAATCCACATATGTTTTATGTTTATTGAAATTAAACCTAACCTATACAACCCATGATGTTTTATTATGTTAAACAATATTTTTTATTGTACAAAAAATTAAATGCACAAATTATGTCAGACACAATAAAACATCACGGATTATTAAGGAATAAATAAAATATTCTTATATTAAGATTAATGAAATAAAAATACAAAATTGTTTTAATTAATGTTTATTAACTATGACAAATTACTTGATTTACATTTTTTTACACTTAATTCACAAAATTTATATATTTCAAGTACAATATTACATTATTTCAATTGCGTTATTAAGACTAGCACGTTTTATTTCTTACGAAAACTAGCATGTATGATATTTTGCCATGAAAATTAGCACATTTTATTTCTCACCACGTTATCTAGCATTTTTGATAACTCACTGCATATTTTAAACATGTTAATTTTCTTTAAAATATGTTAAACATGTTAGTTTTCCTGATATTTCAAAGGTGCTAGTTCTCGTAAGTTAGGCTCAACTCAGACACTTCAAGTCACTAAAAAATGGCTCGAAGTTGAAAACAAACTGAAGTCGAGTTTTGAAGGCATACTGTCACTGGCAGTGGCTGTTACTTGGCAACATTGAGCCATATTTTAGTTGCTGGAAGTGGCTAGTCGGACTTGAGCCTTAATTATAAAAACACATCAAACTTGAGTACATACCAATATTCTTAATGTTTCTTTATCTTCAAGATCAGGAAATATGATGTATGTAGTGTCTGTAAAGTGAAGAATAAATTTCATTAAATTATAAGTTTAATTATTAACATAAAAATATTTATACTTGTTTTTAATAAAAATAAGTTCAATTCAAAGTTGTATCTCAACACATAAATTAAAATAAAGAAGCAAATCAGTCATATGTAATAGAAAAACTAATAATAATTAAATACTTACATTAATATTAAAAAATAACGTCAACGTTTTGCAAACGATACACTTCCCGAAGTTCTATACGCCATTTTATGTCCGGTATCATAAAGAACCTAACAAATTTGTTAGCTAACAAACACTTTCAACTGAGGTATCAAACATATATGACAGTTCTTTTGGAGTTTGTTGATGACTTTGACAAGTTTCGCGCACGCGTTGAAGGTAAATACAAACGGTATTAAAACAGTGGTGATGTTATGAAAATTATTTTGTACGGTCAAAGATGCCAACTGTGTTACAATTAATTGAAGTGTCACTGCTTTAAATTCCATAACTAATCCATAGATACTAGTACAGTATTAATACCCCATATGAATGGGAGCGTTCAGCAAATCTACCACTCCGGTTACTGAACAACGAGTTTTGATTGGCTGATTTATGGAATTTGCGGTAGAATGTACCGAAAATTTAAAGAATGTCACATATAACATCAAATGCCAAAGTGAGAAAGAACTAACCAGAAAGAGATAGAGAAGTAACCGTAGAATTTGTTCGGTCTCGTGTGGTCTTCGAGTTGACCGATTAGAGTGGGGGTTAGAGCTGGTGCACATGCGTATACATGTTTGCCAACTGTCATCTCGAAACTAAATATGTACAACATTACAAAAATAAATTTTGTACTTTGAGGTTATTCTTGTATCGTATAAAACAATTTTGTGTTATATATATTTTTAAACTTTTTTCTATTTAAGTATATTTAACTAATTTGTAGTCTCTATTTTTATAATATAAGCTTTATTAGTGTAAGATCATATATTAATCTAGTTGATTAATATATGATATAACCTTAATAAATGATGTGTAATTATTTATAACTTATAATTATATTACAATATTAGTTTTATTTTGTTCACGTACCTACATTTGTCCACTGTGATTTTAATATTGCATTAAAGAATAGTGAAAAAAAGAATAATATATAAAATGTTCTATATAATATTGGCCCTTTTTAGAGATGGTCATGTACGAAAAGTGGACATTTGGAGATTTCACTATATTTGTTACTAAAAATGTTTCTTTTATTTATAATTTTTTGTTATTGTTGTTAGATTAATAAAATTGTGATTTTAATTTTAGATAGGTGTTTATTTATTGAGTTTTGTATGCTGTGTTTCATCTTTGAAACGTGAGATAAAATACTCGAGAAATTTTATTTTAACATTTTTATCAAACATCTGTTCCGCATTTGTTTAATAAATGAAATGATGATATTTAAATCAGAAAACTTATTTTATATAGATTATGCTGGTACTAATGCAGGTTAAAAATAGACTATGTGACGTTACCAGCATTTTATATAAAAATGTCTTATGTTAGATATCGCTGACTTTTCAATAGAACTAATTGAACCCTATAAAACCTTGCTGGTATCACTTTTGAATTTAAAAAAATTAGGGTCGAGTAACTATCAAACTCCAAGGTATCAAAAGAAGTTTAGATAAAAATTCCAAATTTATAGCTTAGATCTTTTACTGTGATGGACGGTTGACAAAGTGAGATTAATAGGGTTCTGGTCATAATCCTACGGAGCCCAAAAAAGAAGTGATTTTTAGAATTTGTATTGTATTATGTTTATAATCAAAGATATGTAAGTAAAATAAATGATGTTAAATGTTTTAAATGGTGCAAGGTTTCAGGTAAGCATATGTTGTGGTATTTGTTTAGTGCTATGTAAAACTCTTTTTTGATATAAATGCGGCTCTAATGAGCCTTGGTAGAATCAAACTCTTTAAAAAGAGTTAGCAACGATATTTCTTTTTTCATTAGCTTCCTGGTTGAATTCTTCTTCTACAACATTATCTGCCTCATCAATGTTGAATTCTTCATCTTCAAAATTAACGTCATTTTGGTTTATTATAAAATTATGCAAGATGCAACAAGCTGTTATCATCTTATTGCCTAGTTGAAAATCAGTAATATCGAGGTACTTCAGTCTACGAAATTTGACTTTCAAAAGACCAAATGCCCTTTCAATAATTGATCTAATAGAGTTGAATTTTCTATTATACAGCCTTTGTGCAGGTGTTAGATGGCCATTATCACGAAATGGTGTCAATACATTTTTCTTTAGTGGATACGCAGAGTCACCAATTATGTGCATGTTCCCCGGCAAGAGTGGAATTTCTTCATTGTTCAGTCGATGAAAAATGGGACTATTCCGAAAAACCCTTGCGTCATGCATTCGCCCTGGCATTCCAACAAAAACATCGATAAAACATGCTCGATGATCACAAACACCTACAATAAAATGATTTTATTAATATGTTATATAAAGTTACATAAAATAATAGAATACCTTGTAATATAATAGAATGAAATCCTTTTCTATTATAATAATCCACAGGATTTTCAGGTGGCTAAAATATTTGTGACATAAATAACAGTTTACCAAAAACCATTTCAATACTCATTTTGCTAATACAAAATATCCAAAGTGACAGTTCTCACAGCTGTTCTTCCCTATTTCCACCATTTTGGTTAACCAGAGTTGGTGGGGGTAGATTGGCTGAATGCTCCCAATGTAATTGCTAGCTAACAAATTGGGAACGTTCAGCAAATCTACCACTCCGGTTACTGAACAACGAGTTTTGATTGGCTGATTTATGGAATTTGCGGTAGAATGTACCGAAAATTTAAAGAATGTCACATATAACATCAAATGCCAAAGTGAGAAAGAAGTAACCAGAAAGAGATAGAGAAGTAACCGTAGAATTTGTTCGGTCTCGTGTGGTCTTCGAGTTGACCGATTAGAGTGGGGGTTAGAGCTGGTGCACATGCGTATACATGTTTGCCAACTGTCATCTCGAAACTAAATACAACATTACAAAAATAAATTTTGTACTTTGAGGTTATTCTTGTATCGTATAAAACAATTTTGTGTTATATATTTTTTTAAACTTTTTTCTATTTAAGTATATTTAACTAATTTGTAGTCTCTATTTTTATAATATAAGCTTTATTAGTGTAAGATCATATATTAAATCTAGTTGATTAATATATGATATAACCTTAATAAATGATGTGTAATTATTTATAACTTATAATTATATTACAATATTAGTTTTATTTTGTTCACGTACCTACATTTGTCCACTGTGATTTTAATGTTGCATTAAAGAATAGTGAAAAAAGAATAATATATAAAATGTTCTATATAATATTGGCCCTTTTTAGAGATGGTCATGTACGAAAGGTGGACATTTGGAGATTTCACTATATTTGTTACTAAAAATGTTTCTTTTATTTATAATTTTTTGTTATTGTTATTAGATTAATAAAACTGTGATTTTAATTTTAGATAGGTGTTTATTTATTGAGTTTTGTATGCTGTGTTTCATCTTTGAAACGTGAGATAAAATACTCGAGAAATTTTATTTTAACATTTTTATCAAACATCTGTTCCGCATTTGTTTAATAAATGAAATGATGATATTTAAATCAGAAAACTTATTTTATATAGATTATGCTGGTACTCAGATAATGCAGGTTAAAAATAGACTATGTGACGTTACCAGCATTTTATATAAAAATGTCTATGTTAGATATCGCTGACTTTTCAATAGAACTAATCGAACCCTATAAAACCTTGCTGGTATCACTTTTGAATTTAAAAAAATTAGGGTCGAGTAACTATCCAACTCCAAGGTATCAAAAGAAGTTTAGATCAAAATTCCAAATTTATAGCTTAGATCTTTTACTGTGATGGACGGTTGACAAAGTGAGATTAATAGGGTTCTGGTCATAATCCTACGGAGCCCAAAAAAGAAGTGATTTTTAGAATTTGTATTGTATTATGTTTATAATCGAAGATATGTAAGTAAAATAAATGATGTTAAATGTTTTAAATGGTGCAAGGTTTCAGGTAAGCATATGTTGTGGTATTTGTTTAGTGCTATGTAAAACTCTTTTTTGATATAAATGCGGCTCTAATGAGCCTTGGTAGAATCAAACTCTTTAAAAAGAGTTAGCAACGATATTTCTTTTTTCATTAGCTTCCTGGTTGAATTCTTCTTCTACAACATTATCTGCCTCATCAATGTTGAATTCTTCATCTTCAAAATTAACGTCATTTTGGTTTATTATAAAATTATGCAAGATGCAACAAGCTGTTATCATCTTATTGCTTAGTTGAAAATCAGTAATATCGAGGTACTTCAGTCTACGAAATTTGACTTTCAAAAGACCAAATGCCCTTTCAATAATTGATCTAATAGAGTTGAATTTTCTATTATACAGCCTTTGTGCAGGTGTTAGATGGCCATTATCACGAAATGGTGTCAATACATTTTTCTGTAGTGGATACGCAGTCACCAATTATGTGCATGTTCCCCGGCAAGAGTCGAATTTCTTCATTGTTCAGTCGATGAAAAATGGGACTATTCCGAAAAACCCTTGCGTCATGCATTCGCCCTGGCATTCCAACAAAAACATCGATAAAACATGCTCGATGATCACAAACACCTACAATAAAATGATTTTATTAATATGTTATATAAAGTTACATAAAATAATAGAATACCTTGTAATATAATAAAATGAAATCCTTTTCTATTATAATAATCCACAGGTTTTTCTGGTGGCTAAAATATTTGTGACATAAATAACAGTTTACCAAAAACCAATTCAATACTCATTTTGCTAATACAAAATATCCAAAGTGACAGTTCTCACAGCTGTTCTTCCCTATTTCCACCATTTTGGTTAACCAGACTTGGTGGGGGTAGATTGGCTGAATGCTCCCATTTTGTTAGGTCCTTTATAATACCGGGCATTAGAATGGGAGCGTTCAGCAAATCTACCACTCCGGTTACTGAACAACGAGTTTTGATTGGCTGATTTTGGAATTTGCGGTAGAATGTACCGAAAATTTAAAGAATGTCACATATAACATCAAATGCCAAAGTGAGAAAGAACTAACCAGAAAGAGATAGAGAAGTAACCGTAGAATTTGTTCGGTCTCGTGTGGTCTTCGAGTTGACCGATTAGAGTGGGGGTTAGAGCTGGTGCACATGCGTATACATGTTTGCCAACTGTCATCTCGAAACTAAATACAACATTACAAAAATAAATTTTGTACTTTGAGGTTATTCTTGTATCGTATAAAACAATTTTGTGTTATATATTTTTTTAAACTTTTTTCTATTTAAGTATATTTAACTAATTTGTAGTCTCTATTTTTATAATATAAGCTTTATTAGTGTAAGATCATATATTAATCTAGTTGATTAATATATGTATGATATAACCTTAATAAATGATGTGTAATTATTTATAACTTATAATTATATTACATATTAGTTTTATTTTGTTCACGTACCTACATTTGTCCACTGTGATTTTAATATTGCATTAAAGAATAGTGAAAAAAAGAATAATATATAAAATGTTCTATATAATATTGGCCCTTTTTCGAGATGGTCATGTACGAAAAGTGGACATTTGGAGATTTCACTATATTTGTTACTAAAAATGTTTCTTTTATTTATAATTTTTTGTTATTGTTATTAGATTAATAAAACTGTGATTTTAATTTTAGATAGGTGTTTATTTATTGAGTTTTGTATGCTGTGTTTCATCTTTGAAACGTGAGATAAAATACTCGAGAAATTTTATTTTAACATTTTTATCAAACATCTGTTCCGCATTTGTTTAATAAATGAAATGATGATATTTAAATCAGAAAACTTATTTTATATAGATTATGCTGGTACTAATGCAGGTTAAAAATAGACTATGTGACGTTACCAGCATTTTATATAAAAATGTCTTATGTTAGATATCGCTGACTTTTCAATAGAACTAATTGAACCCTATAAAACCTTGCTGGTATCACTTTTGAATTTAAAAAAATTAGGGTCGAGTAACTATCAAACTCCAAGGTATCAAAAGAAGTTTAGATAAAAATTCCAAATTTATAGCTTAGATCTTTTACTGTGATGGACGGTTGACAAAGTGAGATTAATAGGGTTCTGGTCATAATCCTACGGAGCCCAAAAAAGAAGTGATTTTTAGAATTTGTATTGTATTATGTTTATAATCAAAGATATGTAAGTAAAATAAATGATGTTAAATGTTTTAAATGGTGCAAGGTTTCAGGTAAGCATATGTTGTGGTATTTGTTTAGTGCTATGTAAAACTCTTTTTTGATATAAATGCGGCTCTAATGAGCCTTGGTAGAATCAAACTCTTTAAAAAGAGTTAGCAACGATATTTCTTTTTTCATTAGCTTCCTGGTTGAATTCTTCTTCTACAACATTATCTGCCTCATCAATGTTGAATTCTTCATCTTCAAAATTAACGTCATTTTGGTTTATTATAAAATTATGCAAGATGCAACAAGCTGTTATCATCTTATTGCCTAGTTGAAAATCAGTAATATCGAGGTACTTCAGTCTACGAAATTTGACTTTCAAAAGACCAAATGCCCTTTCAATAATTGATCTAATAGAGTTGAATTTTCTATTATACAGCCTTTGTGCAGGTGTTAGATGGCCATTATCACGAAATGGTGTCAATACATTTTTCTTTAGTGGATACGCAGAGTCACCAATTATGTGCATGTTCCCCGGCAAGAGTGGAATTTCTTCATTGTTCAGTCGATGAAAAATGGGACTATTCCGAAAAACCCTTGCGTCATGCATTCGCCCTGGCATTCCAACAAAAACATCGATAAAACATGCTCGATGATCACAAACACCTACAATAAAATGATTTTATTAATATGTTATATAAAGTTACATAAAATAATAGAATACCTTGTAATATAATAGAATGAAATCCTTTTCTATTATAATAATCCACAGGATTTTCTGGTGGCTAAAATATTTGTGACATAAATAACAGTTTACCAAAAATCATTTCAATACTCATTTTGCTAATACAAAATATCCAAAGTGACAGTTCTCACAGCTGTTCTTCCCTATTTCCACCATTTTGGTTAACCAGACTTGGTGGGGGTAGATTGGCTGAATGCTCCCAATACTTCGCATCTTCCTTCATGTCTAAACTTTTTACATCGTTGCAAAATTTTTATCAACGTTGTACTGTTGTGCAAGACACTTCCTCTTACCTCTCATACGTCTGAGATCCCTACACCCGGCATCCCCTTACCGCCCATGCCCCTGAGATCCCTACACCCGTTAATGTCAAACTGTGTTTCCAATTTTACCACTAGAGTGACACCCCCGTGGTATACAATTGATATTTGACAATTAAATTATGATTTAGAATTTTACATGTTTTTTTTATTTCACATTATTAATTAATTAATGTATGTATCAAAAGTACGCTAAAATAAAAGTTGCATGAATATGCGTGAACGATATTAAAAGTAGCATACATTTATCATTAGTTTGTAAGTTATTTAAAAATGGCTATGTCCAACGAAGAACGACGACAAATTATAGCAGAATTAACCAAAGAAGAGGTATTTGATAAATTTTATATTATAATAAATTTACTAATTAAATTTTATCTCTGTCATTAATACTAATAACATGTATTTTAGGAACTCGTTAATAAACAATTACAAGAAGTCGTTCTACAAAAAATTCATTTGAATGCTAAAATAAAATCTATTGGTAAACTTTATCCACAATTATTATCAATTCAAAGGAGTGCTGAAACCATATCAAACGCCATAAATGAAACTGCTAAGCTTTCAGAAAGTGTAACAAGCAAAATAAGACAACTTGATATTGCAAGAGTATGTTGCTGTTAATAAAAGAAAACTTGAAATGAATTTTTAAATTATCGTCATACATTTCTTTTTAGAATCGTGTTTTTGAGTGCCAATCTAGACTTAATGATCTTATAGATTTACAACTTTCAACATCAGGGGTACAATTTGCTTTGCATAATGAGGATTATGAAAAAGCAGCAGGACATATCTACAGATTTTTATCAATGGATCAAAGTTTATTGCAGCAAACAGCCGCTGATGTGTCTGGAAATTCATCAGCTATATGTAAATCTGTCACTACTCTTCAAGATGCTGCATCTCAATTAAATATACTCATCAAAAATAAATTTGATGAAGCTTGTAAGAATGAAGATCTTGCATCTGTAGAAAGATTTTTCAAAATTTTCCCATTGCTTGGAATTCATGATGAAGGCTTACATAAATTTTCAATTCATTTATGCTCCAAAGTAAGTGCACAATTATTTATTACCTAAAAGAATGTCCATAAACCATGTAATACTTTTTTTATAATTTTTTTACTCCCTCCCATGTAACACCATGTAGACAATAACCTTTGACCCCCCTCCCCCCAACGCCTAATTTTTCATAACGCAGTATCATATATGTGTTTTTTTTAAACTATTTCAGCTTGAAGTAAACATAATAAATATCCATTATTTATCCAACAATATTTTATTTTTATATAATTTTATTTGTATGAATGAATATTACGTAACACTCTCCTCTCCAAATGATAAAATGTAAGAAGTTTTTTTATAATTTTATTAGACATTAAAAAAAAAATCAAATTATTTCTAAGATTAACGAACTAGTTTTTTTAAAGAATTGAATACCTAACTAATTATATCTTTAGACCATGGGCTTTATATCCAAGTTTCAATATCATGAATAAGGGGTGGCTAATTACTTCCATGTTCTGAAAGAAATGGAAGTATTGTAATACCATCGAAAAATCGTGTCCGAGAAAATAACAAATTCTGATTGTACTAACTTAAAAACGTAAAAAAAAGTTAATTACCGCATGTCGACTGTGCGTGTGTCTGTATGTCAGGATGTAGAATTTTTTTTCGTTCACGATAACTACTATAATATATATATATGAATTATTTTTGGGGAAAATGTTTGTCTCAGTGAGTCTCCAGACTCCAGACCTATTGATTTTGGTGCTAATCGGATTAGGGGTTTTGGAAATAATCGAAATTTTGTAACTTTTTTCGTCTGAAAAGTGAACATTGCGAGTATTATCTCACTAATTTTGATAAGATTTGGTACATTTGCAGTTCAATTGAATCTAAGGGACATTTATTATTTGTACGTGCCCAAACAGCCATTAAAGGGGTAAGAAACACACTTAAAATTTGAATTTTAAATACTAATTAATACGTCATTAATTCATGGAAACAAATGCGACTAAATTCAAATTATCAAATTAGTTGTTCTACGAATGTGTTTTATGTTTTTGACATTAGGACATTAGATTATATTTATATAAGTACAAATGGCAATAACTGCTGTAACCGTCGTAAGTATATATGTTTTTATGTATTACGAAATTTATATTCATAGTAGTAGATTATATAATTAAAATATTTAAAAATTATTTAAAAAGATAGAAAGAACATGGAAGTCATCTATGGTTCTCCATACCGATATTTTTTAAATGTCTTACTTAAATTTTTTGATTCAATTTATTTAAAATAAATTTAACCTTTTGTCCGGAATTCCCTGAATTGAGCATCGCTAGATTTAAGTAGACTGCTACATACTATAGTACGCTCTACACTCTACTGTAGAGATAATGGGAATTCTTGGAACAGGTGTTTATTTCTTATAAAGAACTAATTTAGTATGGAAGTAAAAAAAGTAATTTTAATAATTTTAAATAATGGATATTATGGATCTTGGCTTCTGGATGTAAGCCGCGCCGGTTTGGTCGTGTTATCGGCCAATGTTTTAGAAGAACCCTGAAGATGTCCACTGCAATGTGCGACGGAACGTTGGCCGATAACACGACCAAACCAAGCCAAGATCCATATCAAGATCACCGCGGAAGCCTCAGACTTGTATAATGGATATTATTTTTAAAATATTAATTATTTTGTAGTTTTGACCTTACGTAAGATATTTGGTCGGGAGACCCCCCCCCTCCGTCTGTCAGCAAAAGTAATATCCTGTATAATGCCGTGCTTAGACCAAAAAAAAAAACAGTGTTTTAAAACACTTTGTATTTAAAAATGTATAGGGTTTTTTACACTTTTGTGAAAAAGACACGATGTTGCTGTTTTGTTTTTTCGATCTAAACACGGCATTATAAAGGAGCTAACAAATTAGCAAGCTTATAAATGAGGGTATTAATTCTGTGATAGTATCTATAGATTAATTATGGAATTTAGAGCAGTGATATTTCAATTTATTATAACACAGTTGGCAACTCTGACCGTACAAAGTAATTTTCATAATATCACTACTGTTTTAATACAGTGTTTACACACCACATGTGCATGAAACTTGTCAAACTTAAGGGAACTGTCAGATAGGTTTGATACCCCATTTGAAAGTGCTTGTATATTTTGTTAGCTCGTTTATAAATCCAGACATGAGAAAAAAATTAATCCACCACCCCCTAAGCCTGCTTACATGATACTTTAACGCTCCCTTATAACATTTTTATCTTTCAGATACATCATGCGGCTGTTAAGAATTTAGAAGCTGCATTAAATACAAATATAACTGACAAAAGAGCTAATGTAGTGTATGCAGACACATTGACATTACTGCTAGAAGGGATCGCTCGTATTATTGAAACACATAACCCTTTAGTAGAGACATACTATGGGCCTGGTCATCTGTATACAGTCGTCAATGTACTGCAAATAGAGTGTGACAAACAAATAAATAAAATCTATAATGAATTTGTGAAAAGGCGACAAATTCCAAAAAAAATGTTGCAGATCAATGATTACATCAAATCTTCAGGAAATAAAGCAGGAATGGGAGAGAAACTTGATCCGAAGAGTCTTGATATTTTGATTGCGGAAATGAGTATAATGCATTCAAGAACAGAATTGTATTGTCGATTTTTAAAACGTAGAGTTTTGGTAAATATTTTTTGGTATAAATATTCGCAATAAAATTTCTCAAGAAGGAAATTAAAGTTTGTAATCTCTACTTTAAGATTCCACCAAAAAATATCTGTCTTGGGAACCACGGGACTTTCTTACACGTAATCCTAACAGTGAATAGTATACATGATTCTTATTTTATTAAAACATTTCTGACAAACTAACAAGATAGAATAAAATGAATAATATAGGTAATATTATTCTCTACATTATATAACAAATGATTTTTTTAAACGTAATAACAAAACGGATGTTTACTCTTGTAAATTTTTGAATTTTCGAATTATTTTTGAAATAAGAAAAAAATGTTTTAGATAAAAAAATGTCGAGTATGTTATTATCTATAATTTATTCCCCATACATTTTTTTCCAACATTTATGATTTAGCCAGAAAGAATTATTTTATGTAATTATTTAGATTCACCTACACTATTCACTCTCAGTATTACGTATAAGAAAGTCCCATGACACTCATGGCAGATATTTCTTCTCTGTTATGAACCATTTTATAATAAATTATTTTTTTAAATTCGTTTTTTTGAAAAAACGGATAGAACATAAATTATAGATATTGATATTACCTACAATTTTTTACTTGACCATTTTTCTCTTTCTCGCACTGTTTCAAAGTAATTCGAAAAATTCAAAAATCGACGTAGGTAAACATCCGTATCCGGTTGAAAGATCGTTTTCAAAAATAGGACAATCAGACAAAAATTAATCTTAAATATAAAATTTCATCCTTCTACAATTTGTCGTAATTGAGTTACAGCGCTTACAGACCGACAGACAGAAACACAGACATAATGGCGAAAATAGTCAAAATGGATAATTCCATCAAAATTCAGATTTAAAAAAAAATCGGCTTCACTATACTTACTTATACTATATGTATATATTTCATATACACGGTATTAGAAAGTAAAAAATCGTTTAAAAAAAATCAATAAAGTATTTTAAAGCTGATGGTCGAAGCTTTCAAATTTTACTGCGATTTTTTTATATTCAACGTATTCTGCCAAATTAAAAAAAAAATTGAAATTTTTCAGCACATTTTGGCCTATAATTTTTTTTTAGATATTAATGAAAAAAAAACATTTTTTTTAAAGAATTTTAAAGTAGAAATATCAAACTTTAGTTTCCTTTTTGAAAAAGTTTATTGCGATTATTTTTACCAAAGTTAGCTATTTGAATATTGCACAATTTTTTTTTTAAATAAAAAATTCCTTTAATAGTTATTTATAGATATTATATTTATTTGTTTGTTTGTTTATAGACGGATCTAGAGATAAGTTCTGGAACAACAAATTCATCTAAAACAGAAGAATTCAAATCAATGATTAAAAACAGTGTTATGTGCCGTTGCATGCATGAGTTAATTAGTAATTATATATTATTTGAACAATTCTTTATGGAAGAATCTGTTAAAAAGGCTGTTTCTATGGACATGCTAGAGGATGGACAACAAACTTCCAGTATGGTCGATGATGTTTTCTTTATTGTTAAAAAGTCTATACGGTATGATTTCAAAATATATATCATGTGATAACATAATAAATAATAAAACCATTTACGTTGTGGCAGCCAATGATTTACCAATTTGAGTGTGAATGCATTTTTTTAAATTAATATAAGTTTTTAGCCACGACAACTTTTGTGTCATATTATCTACAAAATGTTTTTATTTTTTATTTTTCAGCCGAGCAATTTCTACAAGTAGTTTAGATGGAATATGCGCTGTTATAAATAATGCTTGTGGTATTTTGGAAGGACAGTTTTGTCCTGTACTGCGGGAACAGTTGAGTCAAGGTTATCCATCAGGATATCTTGATTTAACTCAAGCGTATAATGTTTTGCAAACTTCTATTCAACAAGGAAGAATACAATCGGGTAATGATTTTGATCAAGCAAGAATAATGTTTATTGTAAGTATATTTCATTACTTAAAAAAATCTGCGAGTGGAGCATTACATATTAGTGTCCTGTATTGTATAGTTTTTCAATTTATTCGATTATGTTAATTTAACGTACACTTGTGAACACAAAAACAATTTGATTTAAGGGGGAACATATGAGTAGACGGCGGAAAAAATAATTGAATTTTGGGAATTATTATCTCAAAAACTATTTGCTCGATTTCTTCCAGGTTTATTTTATTCTAAAGTATATATATTGAGGTATGTTTACAAATTTTTTTATAAATATATGGAGCGCTGCTATCATGGGCGGCGTAAAACATGTCTCACAATGCGGTTCCCAGAATTTCAGGGAATCGGTTGATCTGAAACAGAAATATAAAAGAGATTCTTAGAAGTTAATGTATGATGCCTCTTTCGAACGAAACAACCTAGATGGTGAAAGTGGTGAAAAATGAGTGATAATGAGTAAAAGGGCACCGTAATTCGGTCTCGAGCCAAAACAGAAGCAAAATAAGCAACTGAAAACTGCCAAACCGACATAGTCTCGAAAAAAGTCAAAACTAACGTCGCCGTTTGCATTTAGTAAAACAGTTTTCAAACTTTAAGCTCATTTTTATCGAAACCACGTTTTTTAAAACTGCAGAAAACGTATCATGGCCATTTTCCGTCCGATCGGTTTGAAATTTTAACTATAACTTTTTAAATAGATTTTACATCGAAGTACACATGATTTTTATGATTGGTTGACAATTACGGTTTTTATAAACAATTTAAGGTCATTTTTTTCATCTTAAACGTGTTTTTTTGTTCTAAGTGATACAAAATTTGCAAAAAACGATATTTTTTAATAATCGTGTGTACTTTGATGGGAAAACTCATATAAATAACGAGAATATTTATTGTTGTTTTACGCAGTACATAACAAAAAAGATGCACTCGGTGTTGCAATGATAAAATCACCATTTTGTTTTATATTTCATTAAAAAAATTTTTTTTGTATGTTTTGAGACGCACAATAAACTCTCCGAATTTCATTTGATTGCTTTTTTCATTATTTAAAAAAAAAATCATAAAAAAGTCTCATTTTCCAAAGTGACGATTAGATGTAACCCTTTAAATCCAATAATCTAATTTGTAGTTCAACATTAAATTTTACAATTAAATTATATTTGAAGCAAACAGCAGAATATTGTTATATTTTTATATACTTATTTGAGGTTATTCGTAGTTGCAATCACGCCAAAGAAGTATAACTTCTAACTAGTGTCCGACCGAAGGTCAGTTTTTGGCCGAAGCAGAATCCGAAGCCGAACTTTGGCTTTTCTTGTTACCTTCAGCCGAAGCCGAAGGTTATTGTTTTCATCTTTTATTTTTAAAAATTTTCACAAATGAAATTTTATTTGATTTTAGGTACGTGGTTTTAGAAAATTAGAGAACGTATCAATGACGCTATTAATCCTTTTTACAAGGCCAAAATAAAGAAATTTATCTATCTATCTATTTCTTATTTTATAATGTAAGCTATGTATGTATTTTTTTGTGCGATTTTTTATATGCGCTTTTCTGTGGAACGTATATAATATATATCGCATAAAATAGTACTTAACTGTACAATATTATACTATATAATTCAACCTTCGGCTTTGGCAAAACCTTCGACTTAATTTTGGCCGAAGCCGATTATTCAGCCGAAGGTGAAATTTTGGCCGAAGGTGGCCGAAGCCGAATGTTCGGTCGGACACTACTTCTAACGCGTGTACATAAGTATACACTCAATTTTTTATAACTCAGGTCTATTATTGATCCACAAAAACTATACCAAATCTCAGTTTTCTAGACCAAAATGTTCAGTACGGAAAACTTGAAATACCGATTTTCAATGAAAAATGTAAATTACTAATTTAGTTAATGTGTATTAATTGATTGTAGGTCTATTTAAATAATGCTGATATCAGTTCGGAATACGTCGACACACTCTGCAATACCTTACTTGATGAAATAAATAACGCATTACCAACAATGACAGAAAACGATAGAGGAAAACTGGAAAGCTGTTTGTCTGGTCTCGCATCAGTTATTGCCAATTTAAAATCTGTCGTCGAATATGGAATGCAACAATTGAAAATGAGTGTCATCAAACCACGAATAAATCCTTGGGTGGATGATTTTTTGAAGATGTCGCATGAATTAACTGAAGTAATTATTATCTATTGTTTTAAATAATATTTATTTTTTACATACAAAATATATTTTTTTAAGGACGAACTATCTGAATATGAAGCTCACGAAACATTTGTTCAAGTTCTCATTACGCATTTTGAAGTTATGCTTAATTCATTTAGAAATCTATTAACAACAAATAACTTTGATACTCTTGTTGAAATGCTGACTATAGAAGTGACTTTGCGTTTGGAAAAAGTTATTTTTAAATCTAAATTTAACAGGGTGAGTATTATATTTATTTAGAACTAGCTGGTACCCGCAACTTCGTTCTTGTCATATATATATATTGTCATATATATTATAATGAGATGTATATAAGCTGTCACCAGCGAAGAAGATTAGGTAATACCATTGACATGGCTGGACTGATTATAAGTCAAATATAATGACTGAAATTGAAATATTTCCTAACAACCAAAACAGATTGTACGCATGCGTCAAGGGACATTCAAAATTCAAATTTATCAAATTTATTCGTTAAATATATAAATAAATACAAACAAGTTTGATTGTATATCAACTATAATATCTTTTTTAATCACACGAAAACCTGTAAATTACTGAATAAACAAACATTACATACCTCAATATTACATTAAAATTGAGTTCAATGTTCCATCTCGCGCATATGCAAAGGTAAAAGAGACTGTTACGAACAGTATGAAATTTAACCACCCGGTTTAATAGTAATTCCATAGGCATCCGCTATCCAGATCAGTGGGTAATACAGATTCCTGTTATAGTCAATAAAACAGGTCGTATGCATGCTTGGTATGCATGATACAACTATAACAAGATATGGCATTGCGCATATCAGCTAACTTCACTCTATTCAATGTAGGACCCACGTGACGTCACAAAACAAAAATGACAATTACAGTCGGGTCTCGTTTATTGTAACGCTCGTTTATTTTCAACGCTCGTTTATCGTAAATGCCGACATTCGTTTATTGTAAATTTTTTCTCCTCCTTCACCTCCCACCATTCTCTAAATACCAAGGTCTACATACATAGTCTCTATAGCTCCTTGACCAATCAGCGTTGGCGCGGGATTTCAAGTCACCACGAAGATGTATTCAAATGTTTAACATCACTGAACGTATTGCCAACTTAAGAATGGTAAAAATGACACTTCCCGAATAGATAAAATTGTCTGTGATAGCTTTTTCATGATTTTGCAATGTCGAATTTGTACTTCTTTGATTGTATATGTTGTTAAAATATCAAAAAATACGAAGACAAGAATAAATAAAGGATTTCTTGTATTTGATATTCTATTATACATTTATAACATTTGAATACATCTTCGTGGTGATGTCAATTCCCGCGCCAACGCTGATTTGTCAAGGATCTACACATAACTTGGTGGGAGCCCCTCTCGACTTAACATAAACGCGAGTCATATGATTCAGAAGGTTTAAAATAAATGAGTCCCGACTGTATGTGTAATCTGTGGTACAATTCAAAATTAAACATGGCGCACTTTTCGTTATGTCAAAACTGTCAAAAATATTGAAATGTTCTCTTTTCTAATGAAGCGTATTTTGACTTTAGTCTTGGTTTTTATATTCGTATTTGTAAATACGTAAACCCCATAAAAAGAAGTCCACAATTTCAATTTGAGAGTGGCAATATTTTAAGATAAAAATCACCAACTAAAGACATCCGAACACTTCAATGATATTTATTCATGATACAATTAATAATACTTAATAGTTTTATCATGATATTTATTGAATAACCTAAAAAACTTAGTGAAAAAAAAATATTTCTTAGGGGACTCGCCAACAGGTTTCAGTATAGAGGCTCGGGATAGGATGTAAGAGCCCTGATTCCAAATATACCTGTGGGCAAGCTTTTAGGAGTTTTTGTCCTCTTTCTTAAATGGAATAGTTCTCTTTTGACATCTTGAGTTTCTTACAGCCCTAAATTTTTGTATAACTACAAGAACGATACAAAACACACTATTCATTAGAGTAAAGTCAGTATATATGAAACACCAATCTTATATTATTAAAATAAAATTTAATTTGAATAACTACAAGAACGAATGTGTGTATAGATACAAAAATTTAAAAAAAACACTGTTATGTACTCATATAAACGCATTACCATATATAATGTAAACATACAAAAACCCACGTGACGTCATGCGCAGAACAATATCAAAATGAAACACGGGAATGCCATATCTTGTTATAATTGTATCATGGGTCGTATGTATGTACAGTCGCCTGCAGAACTCGTCTGGCACCCTAAAGGCTAGAATCGCTTACAACAGATTCCAAATTTAAAGACAAACATCATTGGTTTTCTTTTTCTATCAAGTTTAATATATTTAAATACTAAAATTCGGAATATCAAATATTTATTGCCACAAAATTTACGTATATAATTTTCAATAGATTACATATTAATTTGATTGCACAAGTATATTGAGTACTATAACTGAAAAGTAATTCTTTATCTAGCAAATGAATTTCAAAATATCTGTCTTTGTTTGATACACGGAGAAATGATTTAAATATTATAATAATCAAATGGGAGGAGCCTACTAAGTTTGTGATAAACGAAAATGAATACAAACTTCAAGACCATTAATGCAGGCGACTGTACATACAAATGTCACACACACATTTTTTTATGTAATACATTTTTCGGAATATGAAGTAGCTATCTCCTTGCCAAATTTCATCAAGATCGGTTAAGCGATTTAGCCGTGAAAAGGTAACAAACAGAGAGATAGACACACACTTTCGCATTTATAATATTAGTATGGATACTATCAGTGAATGTACATAATGTTATTTATGCTCCCCCCCCTTTTCACTCTTGCTCTTGTAGCAGACAATAATGTGGCTTGCCTGTATTTTTATTTTTTAACTCGGATATTTTGTTATTTCTTGAGGTCTCTATAGTACCTAAATTGATGTTTCGGACATTAAAACGATCCGTTCTAAATGTACTATTTAAATCTGAAAACCGATTTTATGTAGTGTGTGTTGTTACTGAGATAATGCGAGTTTAAGATAGACTTGACACATGACACCGCCTATGTTTTATATAAAAAAATTTAAAATATTAAAATTAAATATATAGTTTCAAGGATTTTTATGTAGAATAATTGAATTCTACAAAACGTCCATGCATAATTTTGATGTATCTCATAGTTTAGACCATAGGTGTCCAACCTTTTGAACCTCCCGGGCCGCATAGCAAAATTTTTTTTTATTAGGGCCACAGATATAAAACTGAGGACCTTTTTTTTTTTTTAGTCGTGTCAATTTCAATTCCTAATTTTACTGTAAATTTATATATATAAATAAAGAGTTAGATTACGAAGACCTTTTTTTTTTTTTTTTAAGTCGTAGATACTATTTTCTCTCTACATCGGGTTGGACAAGCTTGGTTTAGACCAGAGTACATGTCAAATAATCTAATCTAATTTATTCACTACTCAGCTTCTTTGAGTGATAGTGTAATGATATGTAGTCTATAGAATGTCTGAGATTTCAAAGAACATGTTGGTGCAGGTTTAATCAAAATCGGTCCAGTAATTTTTGAGATTATCTCGGACTTTCTCTTAAAAATCTTATTTTGAATATTACGTTTATATTAAATTTAAAATATTTTCAGCTTGGTGGTCTTATACTTGATAAAGAAATCAGGTCACTTGCAAGTTATTTGACATCAGCTACGTCTTGGTCTGTTCGTGAAAAATTCACACGATTGATTCAAATTGCGACCATTTTAAACATGGAACATTTATCCGAAATATCTGATTATGAAGGAGAAAAAAGTGGTGGATTTACTTGGCATCTCAGTAAAAATGAAATCAAACTAGTTATATCTTTAAGAACAGATTTTTCAGCTGATGAAATATATAAATTGAAATTTTAAAGTAGTGTTTGTTCCTGTACTATATAAGAATTTAATAATGTTGTAAATTGTTTGTTAATTTTTGTATATTTATTATTCTATTTTATTTATGGTAATATTGTAGAAAATCATATTGGTCAATAAAAATGTTCTATGAAGTTCTAAATATTAAAAGTTGTTTTTTTAAATATAATCAAATACTGACGGTTTCATGAATAAATAAAATTTAAATCAATAATTTTAAACTGATATAATATTCGCGGTTTTTTCCACTGTTGATAAAATAAGTTCCTGTAAAAGAAAAGTCAAACAAATGTCAAGTTTGTTTTTCAAACCGGTGATTTTGTATTTAGAATAATAATATATGTAATAAATATATTTAATACTTCAAAATGAATGAACGTAGTTTTCAAAATACGTTTGAAGATTATACTTCAAAAAATAATTCAATAATAAATGATGTATGTATTATGCTGTTTTCGAAAATTTTATTAATTTATCTAATAACAATGTAAATAAGTATTCCTATGATTTCTATTTAAGGCACAATTTAAATCGAAATTAAATACTTATATTGACGAGACATTGAATATAGTTTACACAAAAAATGAATCAAATAAAGATAGTTCTGTTTATACTGGTACTTCAGGTATCGCTTTGTTGTTATACTTAAAATTCAAAAAATCTAAAGATAAAAAAGCACTGCTGGTAAGTAAATATTTTAAAGTGTGTATTATTAATTGTCTTAATAATGCATAAATACAATAGTTTTTTTTTCTTTTAATAGGATGCTCAAAAACTTCTTCAAAAAATCAAATATAGTAAACATCGAATATCATTCATTTGTGGAGATCCAGGACCTTTGGCATTATCAGCTGTAATCGACCATGAATTAGGGAACAATGAAGAATCTAAAAAGTTTATCAAAATGTTAGTATATCAGTTATAGTTCTTAGTGTGTAACGGAATATTTTTAATATAAAATATTTTTATTGATATTAAAATCAATATTGTTTATTTCTTGCACTTAAAATCATACTGAGTGTCAATAAAAAACTTAAAAAAGGCATGTTTTAAAAATCTGGCCTTGCCACTTTTCTAGAAATTGGCCAAAGAATATATGAGCCGTTTATTATGAAAGTGGCCTAACTCCATTTTTCAATTTTTTTTTGTTGACTGTAGTAACGTGTATAATTAGAAGTAATCTATCATAAAAAACAATTTTTGGTTAAATATAATCAAAAGAAAAAAAAATTTTAACACATTAATTTCCACACTTAATTTAAAGTTAAAAACTTTATTTTGAAAGTGGCCTAAGTCCACTTCATTATTAATAATGTTGTTAATTTATCACAATAGCTGGAAAACTAAAGCTTTCTACGGAAAATGTTTGGTACAAAAGTTTTAGGATTTGGCGGGGCAAACCCAATGAAGGAAACAATTTTGACCTTGAGTGGAGGTTTTAAGGTCATTTTGGGGTCAGCAAATTTTTTTTAAATAGAAACTTAGTTATTTTTTTGCAGATTTGTATTTTACAAAAAAATAGAAATAACTTTTGTCTGAAAAGTTTTTTAAAAAACTTCAATTTTAACGTAATTTTTAAATTTTTTTGATATCTTACACGTATATTTTTAATTTTATTGAAATGCAAACTCTTTAATATCTCAGTTTAAACATAAATGGAGTTAGGCCACTTTCAAAATAAACGGCTCATATATTGAAAAAAATGTGTGTGACTGTATCGGGATGTACAGTCGAGGGAATGACGTGAATACAAAGCAGTGGGGTTAAATAAAACTCAGACTAATATTGTATAATATAGATAGTTATTTATTATTATTTGTACGAACATAAAAAGAATTAATTAATATTTACAAACAAAATTGTGTAAATACAAAGTTTACTTTTTATTTTTTATTCAATTTAAAAAACTTTAATCAAAAAATTAAAAACGTTACTGCGTAGAAAATATATTCTAATATACTGTTATTTTTTTTTTCAATTCAATTAATTAATATTTACAATCGCAATCGTGGACATACAAAATTTAATTTTTTGTTGTTGTTTTTTTATAATATTAAATATATATCACTTATTAAAACTAGTTAAATGTTTTGATTTTTATTTGTACCTCGTAGATCTAATTGAGATCTATAACTTGAGACCAGAATCCGCTTGAGATACACTGATTATAAATTTATGCTAGTGCACAAAACTGATCTTTACACGTTATATTAATTTCTTAAATGCCCACCCAGTAACTGGCCTGAAACTAGACGTTATTCACATCAAAAAATTAAAAATGTTACTCCCTAGAGAATTTATTCTAATATACTGTTATTTTTGTTTCAATTAAATATAATAATAATAATATTTACAAGCTAAATCTAGCAAATACGAAACTTTCTTTTTTTTGTTTTTATTCAATTTAAAAAACTTGTGCAGAAGTGGGAGAACTTTTGATACGTGATCGAGTCAGTGCAAAATTTTTCATTTTATTTAGAGATATAAACATAATAAAAAATCTAACGTAATATTATTTATAGTCTATTAGAGATGTACCCTAAAATAGCGAACCCTAAAGCAGAAGAATGCAATGAAATGCTGTACGGAAGGGCTGGATTCTTATACGCTCTTTTATTCCTCAATGCAAATATTAGTAAGTCTACTATTGAACCTTCTATTATCAAACAGGTACACTATAATAAAAAACACAAACAGGCGAACTTAATACTAATTTTTAATTTATACGTATTGTTAGATAATTACTACAATTTTGGATGTTGGCCGATCTGAAGCCAAACATTTAAGACTCAATGCTCCACTAATATATACGTGGCATGATAAGCAGTATTTCGGAGCAGCTCATGGACTTTCTGGCATTTTGTATATGTTGTTAATAGCAGCTGATTTTGTGGATGAAAAACAACTAACAAGTTTAATCAAACCGTCTATAGATTATTTGATGGGTTTGAGGTTCCAGTCTGGAAATTTTCCTTCGTCCCTTGGATCTGATCGTGATCGCCATGTTCAATGGTGTCACGGTGCTCCTGGTTTTATTCAACTGTTATGTTTGTCCTATAAAGTAAGATTCGTTCAGTTTTTTTTAAAACCTTAACCCTTGAACACCACACTACTGGGTTACGGTAACATAGTTGAGTAATAAGGCCAGTAAAGACTTCATACTCCAAAAATAAACTTCAAGTAATTATAATTTACTTATCAATTATGTCTTTAATGGTATATGGTATATTTGACATTTTTATATCTAGTTTTTATTAAGAAACAAAAAATTGTCTTCATTTAAGTTCTCCGAAGCCACAATTCTTTAGGGGGATTTTTTATATAATTAATTCAACTAGTGTCGCCTGTGGTCGAAATTTGACCAATATTTTACCTACCTTAACGGCAACACACACACATGATTTTTTTGTGTACACATTTATGGCATAGTACCTAACCAAACCTAACATAACTTAACCATTCCCCTCTTTTTATAATAAATACAAAAAAAGGTAAGACAATTTTTGACATTCGCCTATTAATATATAGATCTGTCAAAACAGTTATAGATAACACAAATATATTTTCTGTTTACTTTTAGACAAAAAAAAGCAAAATTTTAACTGTAATTCAAAATGAATAAATTAAAAATTGGAAACTTACATTTTCTATTATTAAGCATAAAAGCTATTATTTACAACAAAACTTTCCAAATAAAAACACTGCAATTGAAAGTGAATTGATTTGGCATTATCTGTGTTTAACAGAAACCCGAAACTATTTATTTTTGCCGCTTGGTGGCGCTAAGAGTATTGCTATGCTGTTGAATGATGCAAGGCGAGGGGGGAAATCACATGTGTATGTTAACTTTATTTTACCTGCCTTAACGGCAACATACACACATGACCGGCACATTTATGGCACAGTACCTTTCGAATGATTCATTTCATTTTTGTTTTTTTATAATATGAAGTTTTTCACTTATTAAAACTTGTTAAATGTTTTGATTGGTACTTATATCGAGATCTATAACTTGAAACCAAAACCAGTGTGGTAGCTGCTCTGAGTGTCGAACTATACTGATTGTAATTTTAAGCTAGCACGCAAAATGATCACAGCTCGCTTAGCCTCCTTTTATTCAGTATATTCTAATATGCTGTTATTTTTATTTCAATTTAATGAATTAATATTTACAGGCGAAATCGTGGAAATATGAAATAAACTTTTTTTTATTATATGAAGTTTTTCAGTCATTAAAATTGGTTAAATGTTTTTATTTGTACTTGTACCTCGCAGATTTAATCAAGATCTATAACTTGAGACCAAAACCAGCGTGGTAGCTCCTCTGAGTGTCGAACTATACTGATTGTAAATTTACACTAGCGTGCAAAATGGTCGTTGCGCGTTTTACCCCCCCCCCCCCTGCTACCGTACCGTATTTCCACGGGGGTGGCTTAGTGTTTAATGGGTACAGATCAATATGCCGATTAAAATGATACCAAAATCATTCCTGAGTTATTCAGTGGTTTTAGATCACCCTGAAAACGTCACATCAAGTTTCTGAAATACCTACCCAGTATCTGGTGTGAAACACTAGACGTTATTCACGTCAAAAACCCTGGTCTGTTAGATTCTGAGATATTAGCAAACGAAAATACTGTTACACTAACCCACGTGAGGTGAAATTGGGTGTGATTAATTTTTTATTCATGTTTCAGATATTCAATGATAAAAAATATCTTGATGCAGCTTTACAATGTGGTGAGATTGTTTGGCAAAAAGGAATTCTCACAAAAGGATATAGTATTTGTCATGGCGTCGCTGGAAATGCATATACATTTTTATCACTTTTCCAACTAACACAAGTATTTATTTAAATAAATTTAGTTATTGAAAAATTAACAAAATTTTTTTCTAGGATGAAAAACATTTATATCGAGCATATAAATTTGCCGATTGGTGTCTCAATTACAGCGCCCAAAAGGAATATCACTATCCCGACCGTCCTTATTCATTGTTTGAAGGACTTGCCGGAAGAGTTTATTTTCTTATTGATATTCAAGATCCAATGAATGCAAAGTTTCCTGCATATGATATTTAATATGTATATTTATCTGGAAACTATTATCTGAAAAAACTTATATATGTATAATATTTTTTGATATTTCACAATGTAAATAAATATCCTTGTGATTCAAATGGAGTTATCAAAAATAAAACAAATGTTGGAATAAGTAAAATCAAAATACATTTTATTTATAATTTATTAAAATTGTCTTTAATTCTCTACCTAACGTTATCCCTCACCTAGTAATATTACAATATAACTTTAGTATTCTTAAGTACAATTGCTTTTTATAAAAATATTGTTAAGAGAGGAGGTTAAAAGTTCTTGGTCTGAGACAGTCAAATAAAAATTCCAAAAACAGTTTGTTTTTCAATATAGTCTCTCCTTTATTGCCGTTAAATATTTTTAATTTGTCAATGTCTTCAAAATGCTTTTATACTTCATTTCTTCATCATTTTGAAAATTTCTTCTCAGTTTTTTCTTCAAATCCCGAGAGAAAATGGTCAATAGGGTCTTTGAACCATATTTCTCTTAGAGCACATCTTGCAACTTGAGTGGTGTAAACAGGTACATACATTTTTCAACTCATTTCTTGCTGATGCTTACATCTTAATTTGGCAGTCTTCCAGAATAATTTTTTTAACTTGGATGTTTTTATCGATCACGGCTGTGGTTGGACAAGTGGACAAAGGTCTTCAATTGACTCTCTTCCTTGTTAAGACAGTCGGCTCCAGTTTTTTACTGTGGAACAGCAGACATCTCTTCAAAAATAGCAACCTGATTTTTGTCGTTTATACTCATAAAATTTGCGCAAATAGCAACCCATAGCATAAGTAATCATAATATTAAAAATTACCTCAAGCTGAGAACTTTTCAACCTCCCCTCGTATACACAATTTAAATATTTTCTCTATTATATCTGTAAATAAAATATAATAAATATGACTAAATAATTATTTAGTGTATGATTTTTAACACATTAACTACTAAGAAGTCACATTAAAATATATCTCCAGGGATTCTAATGTTTATATCTCATAGAGCATTTTTTTTAGTTGTTCAATTTTCGTTAGACTGATAGACTCAACACTTTTTGCAAAGGCCCATGAAACTCAAAATTCAATATTTTAAGTAATATATCATACATATTTAAGTAATAAATATACTGTTTGCAGGACCGTATTTACGCGCAGCCTAGGGGGTCCACACTACAAAAAAATTATTTAAAAATATTAATTTTGAATAGACTAAAATTAAATACTTATGTTATTTTTAAAATTGAAATACATACTGAATTTTGCATTTATCTCAACATTTTTTCTACCTTAAATTTATAAGACCATTTCGTAAATAATGATAAAATCGAATTCTTAAAAACCCTGAACACATTGGAAAAATCCCCCCGAACATCCTTGAAAAGAAGGCAGATGGTAATCCTATTCATAGTTATTGACAGAAGGGATAATTCAAATATGTATAATAATACGTGGACATCAAAAATTGTCATGTTTTTTTAGTATTTATTATAAAAGGAGGTGAATGAAACTTATATTATTCTAAAGGTACTGTGTCATAGATGTGCACACAAAATCTCATGTGTGTATGTTGCTGTTAAGGCAGGTAAAATAAAGTTAACATACACACAGGATGTCCCCTCTCGTTATTTATTTATTTCCCCTCACATTGTTCAACAGCATAGCAATACTCCTAGCGCCACCAAGCGGCCAAAAGAAATAGTTTTGTGTTTCTGTCAAACGTAGAGAATGCGTATAGAGATTTCAATTCGTGTTCAATTACAGTGTTTTTATTTGGAAATTTTTGTTGTAAAAGTAGGTTGGGTGAGGTTAGGTTAGATAATGTGCTATAGATGTGCACAAAAAAATCATGTATGTATGTTGCCGTGAAGACAGGTAAAATATTGATCGAATTTCGACCATAGGCGATACTAGTAGATATATATTAGGCTAATTAGGTTAAGCTAGTTGTTCATAGCATTGTTAATAAATCATGTTGAATACCTTAATTATTATCTCTACAATTCAGTATATAGTATTTTAATAATAGACTTCAAGTTTCTTTTTAGGTTTTTAGTTAGAAAATTGCTTTAAAATGTGAATTTTGCATATTAATTTTCACAAAAATTACCCCTCTCCCCAGGTTCAGATCCTAAATACGGCCCTGACTGTTTGGATACAACAGTAGGAAATTATCGATACAGTATGTTCGGAATCTTACCACTATTTTCCATTTATCTAATACTAAGTTGAATCTTTCAGTCATATATATTTTATTAATTAAGGATATTTTAACTCAAAATACTAAATAAATATAATTATGATATGTGTACAAATTTTATCTTTATTGCCAATTTTTAGAGTGTAAATACAACCTTATAATATCCCGTAGATTGTTATAAAATTTAAATTATAAGAAACCAATCATTCACATTTATTTTTAGCAAAATATTAAATAATATATTATGTTTTCACATGATTCGTGTATCGTTATGGAATACTACAGAAGTTGTTTATATATTCTATATTGCAACTACCAATCTCCAGTAGATCGCATACGACATAACCTACTGCAGATAATCAACATCGCATTTTTACACAACATAATAAAATTTAATATTTTAAAATTAAATGTGATTGGTTTTATAGATTTTAAAATAAACAAAAAATATTTTTTGATTATAAAATTATATAGGTATATTCCTAGCAAGAAATTTGTTTATATTAATTTGTATTGTTTCTATCATTTTACTAAAGATTATTAACAATTATAATTTTATAATCATATTATATTAAATATTTTATAAATGTTCCTCAACAATATTTACATACATAATTTTTATTTTATAATATGTTAAAACACCATTTAACATTAAAAAAATTTATTTACAAAATTTATGAAAATACTATTATTTTTTAATACTATCTACATTTACTTGTGTTCATTTTCTAAGAAAATTATTGTAAAATCTGCAATTTATTTAATTTACTGAATTGCTAATTAAAACAATATTTATTTAAGGGACCATCCACAAATTACGTCACACAAATTTAATGGTTTTTACCCCCCCCCCCCCCCTCCAACGGCCTTGTCAAGGTTGTCACATTCGTGTGATCCACCCACCCTGTTGTGACATCACACAAGTTTCCAAACAATAATTAGGTACCTACTCAAAATCAATGAAAAAAAAAACAAAAGAAATATTCTTTCATCGTCCTTGGCTGTTAATATTATTTTTATTTATATAAAATTTTAATAAAAATTATATGAAATTTTACCAAACACAAAACACAAAATTACCCAATAACACTTCTTCGATCTCGAGTTACTAATAACATAGTCATTTTTCCTTAAATTTTGGCTCTAAGAATTCATTTAAAATTCATTGTTTTGATTTTTTAGATGTGATGTCATGAAGATTGTGACTCCTGCCCCCTTTTGTCACACTTTGTAGACCCCCACCCCTTCCCCTCAATGTGTGACGTAATTTATGGATGAACCTTTATAATAAATATCAAATATCATAGATATGTTTTCATCATATTTGATTATTATTCCATTTCTATATTTAATATCAGAATATGATAATATTGCAGAAATAAAATAATTTTTTTACTTTTCATATTTTATGAAAATGGATTATATTTTGGATATATTTATTGATTGTGATTTTGATTGTTTTTCGACCTAATAATATACTTGAATCAATTAATTAACTCATATCATACGTTATAGGAAGATGCTATAAATATAAATTAATTAAAATATTATCTTCTTTATTATGATATATAAAAATCGTCACATTATTAAAAGTAATTTAATTCTTTCAGATCCATATCAATGTCAATCAATTCTTATCAGATAATAATAATTAATTTATGATAGTATTAATAAATTCTTGTTTTATATGATTAATTAAATGATAACAGGATCTGAAAAATATGATTGTGTAATTTATTTTTCATAGAACTAATATGTACCTACTAAATATTGTCCCCTATAATATAAGGCAGTGGTTCTTAACCTTTTCGAAGTCACAAAAACACTTTTTTAAGGTTTTTAAACAAACAATAAATGTTAAAAACTACAGCTAATGCATTCATTTCCAGTCAAATATAAAAAATATACATTCATAAAAGCCTAATCAACATAATTCGTAACTCTTGTAAAAATTTTAAATCAAATACTTGAGTTTATTGGTTTTTGCAGATTTTACATAGAAATGTCAGGCCTAATAAGTGATAATGCTATCCTCATTTCTTTATCAATATTCCTAGTTCACACAAATATGATGTTGAAAACTGTAGCAAAATTATCTGCTTTTATGGAAAGAATTGGGTTCTCAGCTTGCACAAAAATCCAAAATTATTAAGTCAGTTTAGAAAATTTTAATACGATCCATCGATAAACTAACTTCATTAAACGAAAATTCATAATTCGACATAAGTATTAACTGCAGCAAAAAGATTTTTCTGTACTTAATAGAGAAGGAAAGTAATGTACAATAAAAACGATTGATATAAGATTAAACACAGTTTCTCAAATGAATTGCAAGTGGTAGGGATGAAAATCAGGCTCGGTAGTGCTGCTTGTGAATTGTTTTTATTATTTCGAGAAGCACTTGTAACATGTTCGCGGAACACCGGTTAAGAACCACTGATATAAGGCATAATGCTTACGATACTCTGCTTTATAGAGGACAATATAGGATTCATCATACAATTATAAATATTTAATGTAATCTTGGCAAAAATAAAAAAATAAATATCTGTAACAACACAGCCAATTAGTTTTGAGATTATCACTACACAGGGCCATATGCTATGGAAGGTGCCCTACAATATCAAAACAAAAATTATTGATTTAAATAATACTATATAAAATAATTTCCAAATGAATCACAATAAATACATATAATGTTGATGAAATGCATATTATATAAAATATAATACGGTTGATTTTTCAGTTATAACATTTATGTACATAAATAACAGTCGTTTTTAAATTAAACATTCTACCATTTTGGTTTAACTGATTTAAAATGCCATTGTTGGAATGTATTATTAATATCACAAGGCATTAATGAAAGAGCAGATGTTTGTGGATGCAAAGCCAAACACTTTTTATAGACTCTATGAAGTAACGTTTTAGAGTCTTCTTCATATTGCCAAGGTCCGTCAACAGTTCCAAGTCTACAGAATTGTAATTTTATGCCTTGCGAGTCACCTTCTATACAACGTTCACCAACGCCTAACTGTCCTTTAGCATTGAGACGTATCAATTGGTTATTTCCAAAACCGTGGCAATGTTGCATTCCCATAAGTGCAGGAGGTCCGTGACCTAAACTGTCCATACAAGTATCGGTCGCACCTGAGCGTAATTCACCCCAATGGATATTTGGAGGTAATTTAGGATATTTGTCAAGTATATCATATGCAACGTTTTGGATATACCATTCAAAACTTTTGCATTCAAGTTTTTCTTTGAGTTTAAGTTGTTCTGTTATATCACCCATATCCAAAAATCTTGCAAGTGGTTCTCTTGTGTAAAAGTATTCTTTGTAATTTGAATCAAACCAAGTTTCTATGACCCGTTTATAATTTATTGTAATTAACGGTCCTTTCTTTTTGTTTGCTAATTTTCCAAAATTGTACGGCATGAATCCTCTATACACGTGACCTACTCTAGAACACGGTACCCATTCTATACTACCACCGCATTGCCAAATTTTAAAACTCAATTCAAAATTTTCTCCTCCCCAAACAAGTAAGCCCGGATCATACGCACCGATTGAAAGAAAATATTCTCTGTCGATAGCAAATAATCCACCTGCATGAGTAGGACTTTTGTACGGCTCGCTGTTATGTTTTCTTTTAGATAGTTCTCTAAGGGGGACTTCATTTTCTTTATAGAGCATTCCCCATTCAAATATTCCACGATAGTGATGACCATCAGCATAGACAGGTCGATAATGGAAGTCTTTATGATCTATTCCATCAATGATTGGTACAGTCATGGTTTTACGATCTCTGTATATTGGAGCTAAGAGTGGTGGAAGCCAATTCGTATTGACTTCACAATGAGCATCTAGAAATACTATAACCTCACCCGTTGCTTCTTGAGCACCTCGAGATCTAGTTCTAATGAGACCTTCTCGTTGTTTATTTCGTATCAAGCGTACTTTGCCATCAAATCGTTCAATATAATTTTCCAATTTACTTTTTAGATTTTCTTTATTACTGAAATCATCGACAAGTAATATTTCTTTCAGAATACCTGGTGGAGACCGATTAATAACAGAATGAACTGTTCGTAATAAAACTGACCATCCTTCATTATGAAATACTATAATTACACTTGTCGTAGGAAGATTTTCAGGGTACTTCCAATGTCGACATTCTGGTAAACGGGTATCTACAATACTTCGATCTAAAGATATTTCATCTGAACATAAAATATTCATCCCGTATTCAGATTCTGACTGTTGTGCATCGTTTTGCTGATCTTCTCTAAGTATGTGAGCTTCTCCATTTTCACCTGGACCTTCTCGGTGTTCTTTCACTTTCGGTTCAAAGTTTCCTAAGCCATCAATCAAAATAGGACTCTCTTTGAATTTTCTATAAATTAATTTACTTGGCACTAATGTATTTACATTATTATTTGAAGACCAGGTATAAATTATATATAACACTGGTATCAATAACACTAAAAATATTATTAGTTTGTTCAGTCTTGACCGACGTATAGCTAAGAAAGCCATTGGGTTTAATGAATTTAATATTTTCTTTAAAAAGTTTTTTTAATTATTCATTTTCAATCAAAATAACACACACAAAAATTATTTACACGTGTCACAAACCGGTCACAAAGTGAAAGGCTAATACGTACAGGTAAATTGAACGTTGACAGTTGACGTAGCAACAAGAGTGTGCTTAGAACAGAGTAAACAATTTACATTATTGCAATTTTTCGTCTTAATTGGAATACATAATACTTTTCACTAACAATAACGAAATAGTCTTACTGTTTCTGAACGTATATGTAATCACAAAGTAGTGTATTCATTTAATTTTAGTCATAAAAAACAAAAATTAAGAAGCATAAAACGATATTGCATACAGATAACATAGATAAGTACTTGCGAAGTGTCAACGCGTCAATTGCGTCAACCAAGACAAATTTTAGAAATATTCAAATTTGAACGTTAAAGTGAAAAAATTATCTCATCAAAAAAATACTTAATTTCATATAAACTTTATTTACAACTCGAATATTCAGCACAAAATTGTTTATTTCCGTAATTATGTTTAACACAGTTAACAGTAACAGGACCGGAATGGAAATTTAAATACAAAGACAAATCTTTATTTATTTTATTTTTAAATCTGCATTATTTCTTCCTCGCCATATATATAAAAAAACATGTGCCAAGTAAATGCACAGTGCTTCCTCGTGCTAAATTCACCAAAGGTAGTTAATTATTCAACAATTTAAATAAAAACCGATAGTGTTTATATAAATGGAAATGGTTAACCATTTAATTTTTATACAATTTTACTAAAAAATATTAGTTCGAAATTTTTCTCTGAATCTGAATATTTTTTCATATATTTTTAATTTTTTGGAAATTTCAATCTAAATCTAAATTTATGCAAATGTCAAAATGACATTTAAAACGTCAACATGACATTTAATATATCCAAGCAATATCAATTTAGAAAAACAAAATACGAATTTTTAAAATAAATTGAGATAAATCTTTGTAAGGAATATTTTACAACAAACGTTGTAGACCCATATTATAGGAAATTTAATGCTCTACAAAAAATATTCTATAAAATTTTCACGTAACGTGTCGTTCTTGAGATATCTTGAAAAAATAAATATTTTGGGATGTCACACCTCCCTCTTACACACGATTTTGAAATGGGACCGTCCTCAAGCCAGACCCAACCATCCGACCAAGTTTCAATAATATCGGTTCAGTGGTTCATGAGTTATGCGTGTGACGAGGATTCAGGGGACAGACGGACGGACACACGGACGGACGGACAGACAGACAGACACGGAACGAAAAGTGTTTGCGTTGACGTGAAACGGATAAATCAATTTAAAATTTTGAAATCGTAGAACATTTTTTTTGTCTCAATCTGAAACGATCACATAACTTCTCGTATCTTCGATATTGCGAGGAAGCAAAATTAGGAATTATTGTGGAGAGGGTGGATATTCTTAAAATATTATTATTCTCAACATATCTCAATACTCAAAAACAACGCGTGTGTTTATAAAATTATTTTTTTCGAGAATTTTTTTTACATTATCAACTTTATCTGTTAGTATGTTTAGTTCAAATATTGAAATCGAAATTACGACTAGTTCTAGTTAAGCTAGAGCTTTGAAATATTCACGTGTATAAGTCCCTCTTGACATGGGTGTTAAATGAAAGGATTTGACGGATAGAATACGATAAGCTACGTGACGTAATTCTAAAACCCAATACGGCGCACCTAAATAAAAAAAGCTTGTGTGTAAAAAGTATTTTTACATATAATTTATGTAAAGAAAGGTCATTAGAACTTTTAGTAAAATATTCCCTTACGAAGATGTATCTCTAAATATTCTAGCCATCGTCAATAGGCATGATGCCAGCAACAAAGTATCACTGAAATTATGATTTTAAATAATGAAATAGGTTAAAAAGATTCTAAAAAATGTATTTATTTTTATATTAAAAGCGAGATTAATATGATTTTTGTTAAAATAAAAAGACAAAATACAGCAATCCGACATGTTAGATAAAACACCAGTCAGAGTGGATGACGTCACGGCTAAGTAAATATAATTTTTGTTTCATTAATATCTGCACTTTATAAATTATTTTGTGGTTTTAAATTATCAATTTGCTCAGTTTTGTGTTACCAAAACTAAAACCGAGAAACGTTAGCGATTATTGTTGACAAGGAGTGTTTACATAGGCGTGACGTCAAAAATGCGCCATGACACCTGCGAGCGTTTTGGCGTCAAATTCAAAATTAGTTTTAAAAGGGTTAATTTTTGTGATTAAACCTTTATTTTATGCAGAAATAAGCATTTTTTTTGGAAATAAGAGACGTAAGATCCTCATAAAATAGTTTTTTTAAATTAGGCATCATGCCTATTATGTGAATACACGCAGGCCCGGTGACAGAAATATTATGGCTCGTTACTTTCATCTGATTTCATTTACCTCATTATAATAAATGGAGCCCCAAAAGTCCGGAGCCCAGTGAACTGTACCCCTTGTTATTCCAGGGGTTAATTTTGAATTAGGTAAACTAGGGCCCAGATTTTCAATATCGGAAGCAAAAAAAAGTTTTCAGATAGTAAGATAATTTTTTAATTAAATTAATTTTTTATGGGGCCCGCAATGGCAACCTTACCTAGAGTCTTATTTTTTCCTTATTATATATTGAAAATAATAATCAGTGACGTATTTAGAATAAATATTTTCTAATAAAATCTTTGTTTAGGAAAGATTACCCAATGGGAGTTTCAGTGTCGGACTAAGGAAGGTTGCAGCCCGGAGCGGAATGTTAGTTATGAGGACTCATTCCCCCCTCGGCGACACGTTTTGAAATATAAAATATCTGCCTTGGGAACCACGGGACTTTCTTATACCTAACCTAACCTAACCTAATACGTGATTCTTTGTTTATTAAAACATTTCTAACAAACTAACAAGATAGAACAATATGAATAATTTTATATTTATAAAACAAGTGATTTTTTTTAACGTAATAACTGAAAACGTACTGTAAATTTTTGGATTTTTGAATTATTTTTGAAATAAGACAAAAATGTTTTAGATAAAAAATGTCGAGTATGTTATTATATATAATTTATTCCCCATACAATTTTTTTTTTCAAAAATTCGTTTTTACAAAAAAATGAATAGAACATAAATTATAGATATAGATATTACCTACATTTTTTAACTTGACCATTTTTCTCTATTTTGCACTGTTTCAGAGTAATTCGAAAAATTAAAAAATCGACGTAGGTAAACATCCGTATCCGGTTGAAAGATCGTTTTCAAAAATAGGACGTTTTCTTCCCATCCAAAAATTAATCTTAAATATAAAATATCACCCTTCTACGATTTGTCGTATTTGAGTTACAGCGCTTACAGACAGACAGACAGACGGACACACAGACATCATGGCGAAAATAGTCAGAATGGATTCAGGGAAGGTCAAAATAGATAATTCCGTCAAAATCCGGAGTTCGAAAAAAATCGGCTTCAATATACTTACTTATACTAATGTATATTTTATATACATGGTATAAGAAAGTAAAAATATTGTAAATTGAAAAAAAAGAAACTATCAGATTTTGTAATTAAAATAAAATAAAATAGGTCATGGGACCCCTAGTACCTACTTGGGATTGGGTAGTTTATAAAATACTTTATCGGGATTTATTCGGTGAAGAGAAAGCACTGGGAAAAATGTTTTTTTAATTTTTCATTTTCAACATTTCTTTGAAGTCGGTTATCTTTTTTTCATTCTTAAAAAGTTTTTTATTGGCTTGGAACCGACTTCAGAATTTGTTAAATTTAATTTTCATATATAGTACGTCTGGTTCGTGGCAAATAAAGCCAAAACGCTGCACTTTTTGATTGGGGTATGCCACTTTCGGTGGTCTTATATAAAGTCAAATGAAACATTTTCAGATAGGGAGCCACTTTAAAATCCGTGTAGAACACCATTATATCGGCTATTAAAGATGACCCTCACTGTTTTTATTAAATTGGCTGTATCTCAGCTCCTAATCATCTGATTTCGATTTTCTTTTGTTTATTTTAAAGTTCTTATTAAAAAAAATAGTTTTTATCATTATACATTTTTCTCTAAATCTTAAGGGTTCCCCACAGTTTTCCGAAATCTGAAGATTTCACTTTTCTTACAAACTTAATTGTTATATAACTTTTTTATTGTGCCCAATATCATTTTTTTACCTCATATAAAAAAGAAAGACATTTTTGTCTGCGTTCCATTGATAACAAGATAATACTGTTTTAATTAACAACTTCTTTGGAAATAGCGTGTTAAACTAAGAAAAATAGATTATTTTTGGATCATTCCAAGTCAAGTTTACCTGTATTGGTTTCTCGGATTCGAGATTTTAATGGAAATGTCCATTTATACCTTCCCTGAATCAATTCTGACTATTTTTATCACCATGTCTGTCTGTCTGTCTGTCTGTGTATCTATTTGTCTGCAAACGTTGTAACTCAAAAATTACAGTACATAAAGGGGTAAAATTTTATATTTAGGATTAATTTGTTTTAAGAAAGAAAACATGATTTTTTTAAAACCGGAAACGGATGTTTACTGTAATTTTTATAATTATTCGAATTATTTCTGAAACGGTACGTGTTGGAAGAAAATGTTTAAAGAAAAATTTGTTTAGAATATTATTATTTATAATTTATGTTATGTTATTTCTCCCAAAAAAAGTTTTTGAGGTATAATCGTTTTTTTCAATTATATTTGAAATGGTTTAAAGCAGAAATAAATCATTGAAATAAAAGTTGTAGAGTATGTTATTTTCTATAGTTTATGTTCCATTAATTTTTTTGTATCTCTTACCAATTAAAAAAAAATCTTTTTAATTATATTTTTAATTTTTTTCCATTTTATTTGAACAAGTTCATGACAGAATGAAATGTTCATAACAAAAAATGTAGAGAACGTTATTATCTATAGTTTATGTTCTATTATGTCATCAGTAAGCCAAAATTATTTGTTTTAAAATAGTAGATACACGTACATTTTTTTATTGTATAAGAAAGTTCAGTGACATCCATGACAGATTTTTCAATTTTTTAACTATGCCATATGAGAAAATTGATCCCAACATAAAATTTCATATGATAAAAGGTAAACTTGACATGGAATGATCCAAAAATAGTCTATTTTTATTGTTTAACACGCTTTTTCCAAAGAAGTTGTTAATTAAAACAGTATTATCTTGTTATCAATGGAAAGAAGAATAAAATGTCTTTCTTTTTTATATGAAGTAAAAAAATGATATTGGGCACAATAAAAAAGTTATATATAAATTAAGTTCGTAAGAAAAATAAAATTTTCAGATTTTCAAAAATTGTGGGGAACCCTTAAGATTTAGAGAAAAATGTATTATGACAAAAAATAATCTTCTCAATAAGAACTTTAAAACAAACAAACGAAAATTGAAATCAGATGACTAGGAGCTGAGATACAGCCAATTTAATAAAAACGGTGGGGGCCATCTTTAATAGCCGATATAATGGTGTTCTACACGGATTTTAAAATGGCTCCCTATCTGAAAATTATTCTTTTAACCTTATCTATGGGCACAGAAAATGTCATATCAAAAAGTGCAGGGTTTTTTTTACGTACCAGACGTACTAATACTTTTCAGTGTTTTTAGTTTTTTTTTTTTTAAATTGGTTTATTTTTTTTCTTAAAAAGTTTTTTTATTTTTCTCTTTTGAGTGACGTATCTTCAAAGTCCATCGTTAGATTCTGGTAAAAATATGGGGCCATCTCGGTAGTATACTTTTTCAAACAAACAAAAAATCGTCCAAATCGGAACATATCTGTAGGGTCAATCCATATGAAATGGTCCAAAATTAAATTAAATGGTTGCTTGGTCATTCTAAAAAAAATTGATTTTTTGTGTGTAATTACCCTAACATGTTGGTAGTTCGAAACGACCATTATTTTAATTTTATTGTTTTTTGTTTTCGCGTGACGGCCATATTTGTTAAACAGGTCGCAGCATTTTTTGTACTTTAAAGGGTTCACGGAAACTAAAATATCTCAGCTTCTATCAAACCTTTCAACACAGGACTAAAAGCAAATTGTTCAGAATAAAACGGGCTACAAGATTACTTCTAGACATTTTCACCTAAATGTTATCCTAAAGGGTGAAATTTCAGCCTTAATTCTTAGTTCTATTTTTGAAAAAATCCCATTTTCAAGGGGATGTTTTTGCAAGAAGGGGAAAAGTTAACAAGTCAAATTATTTTTTACAAATATGTGGGTTCTAGTTGTATTCACACACCAAAGATCAACTCTGAGACTTAACCCCCTTTATTTTTAAAAATTCTCAAAATTTGAAAATTCGAGAAAATTGCACTTTTGAAAGCTAAATAACTCTGGTGGGGGACCAGATAAAAATCTGAAATTTTAGCCCATAATAGTACGACATAATAGTATCATGTACCAAAAATTTTGAGATTGAGATTTGACTGCAAGCAGTGGTATTGCAACCACAAAAATGCATGTTTCAATGAGCGTATACATGTTGTAATTTTGTTTCAATAATAATTAAAAATGTTATATCTTTGTTATGACTTACTTTAAGTTATTGTATGTGTTATAAATTTTTAAAGCTGACCTAATTTTCTATCTAAAAATAAAATATATATAGGGTGTCACCTTTGAAAAACAAAAGTTGACATCATTTCCGGTTCAACCGGAAGTGACAGAAAATAAAAAATGAGATTTTAAAAACATTCAGAAAAAATACAAGTTTTTTCTTCATTCAAGCATTCTTCTATTTCCAAGAAGAAAAAATATAGTAATAGATATTATATTAATGTTGACACTGTATTAACATATGAACTCCTATTGAATATTGTGGTTGCAATACCACTGCTTGTAGTCAAATCTCAATCTCAAAATTTTTGGTACATAATACCATTATGTAGTACTATTATGGGCTAAAAAAATTTATTTTCTGTCACTTCCGGTTGAACCGGAAATGATGTCAACTTTTGTTTTTCAAAGGTGACACCCTATATATATTTTATTTTTAGATAGAAAATTAGGTCAGCTTTAAAAATTTATAACACATATAATAACTTAAAGTAACTCATAACAAAGATATAACATGTTTTAATTATTATTGAAACAAAATTACAACATGTATACGCTCATTGAAACATGCATTTTTGTGGTTGCAATACCACTGCTTGCAGTCAAATCTCAATCTCAAAATTTTTGGTACATGATACTATTATGTCGTACTATTATGGGCTAAAATTTCAGATTTTTATCTGGTCCCCCACCAGAGTTATTTAGCTTTCAAAAGTGCAATTTTCTCGAATTTTCAAATTTTGAGAATTTTTAAAAATAAAGGGGGTTAAGTCTCAGAGTTGAACTTTGGTGTGTGAATACAACTAGAACCCACATATTTGTAAAAAATAATTTGACTTGTTAACTTTTCCCCTTCTTGCAAAAACATCCCCTTGAAAATGGGATTTTTTCAAAAATAGAACTAAGAATTAAGGCAGAAATTTCACCCTTAAGGATAACATTTAGGTGAAAATGTCTAGAAGTAATCTTGTAGCCCGTTTTATTCTGAACAATTTGCTTTTAGTCCCGTGTTGAAAGGTTTGATAGAAGCTGAGATATTTTAGTTTCCGCGAACCCTTTAAAGTACAAAAAATGCTACGACCTGTATAACAAATATGGCCGTCACGCGAAAACAAAAAACAATAAAATTAAAATAATGGTCGTTTCGAACTACCAACATGTTAGGGTAATTGCACACAAAAAATCAATTTTTTTTAGAATGATCGAGCAACCAGTGCTGGACCAGTTCATATGGATTGACCCTGTAGGAGTTATGCCCGAACATACATAAAATAGAATAGTATCATATTTTTTAAGAATAATTAGGTGATTATTAAACAACTGTATTTACACACATCTATAATAGATGACCATGAACTTAGCGAAGCACCTATTGCTTATCAAATTATTTGTTGCTAATTAGTTGCTAATTAGTTACGCTGATTTTGATTTTGTTGCTCAATTTTTTCATTATTTTTTTGGGTGCTTCGCTAAGTTCATATGAACTTAGCGGAGCACCCCCCTTAAATTAGCTTCAGAAGAATCAGAACACAGCTGAGAATTTGTTGCTAATTAGTTGTTAAGTAGTTACGCTGATTTTGATTTTGTTGCTTAATTTTTTCTGTATTTTTTTGGGTTTTTCGCTAAGTTAATATGCAGTTTGCGAAGAACTCCCCCTTAAATTAGCTTCAGACGAATTAGAACAGAGTTGAGAATTTGTTGCTAATTAGTTAAGCTGATTTTGATTTTGTTGCTCAATTTTTTCTTTATTTTTTTGGGTTCTTCGCTAAGTTCATATGAACTTAGCGGAGCACCCCCCCTTAAAATAGCTTCAGACGAATCAGACCACGGTTGAGAATTTGTTGCTAATTAGTTGCTAATTAGTTACGCTGATTTTGATTTTGTTGCTCAACTTTTTCTTTATTTTTTTGGGTTCTTCGCTAAGTTCATATGAACTTAGCGAAGCACCCCCCTTAAATTAGCTTCAGACGAATCAGAACACAGCTGAGAATTTGTTGCTAATTAGTTACGCTGATTTTGATTTTGTTGCTCAATTTTTTCTTTATTTATTTGGGTTTTTCGCTAAGTTCATATGAACTTAGCGGAGCACTCCCCCTTAAATTAGCTTCAGGCGAATCAGAACACGGCTGAGAATTTGTTGCTAATTAGTTACGCTGATTTAGATTTTGTTGCTCAATTTTTTCTTTATTTTTTTGGGATTTTCGCTAAGTTCATTTGAACTTAACGGAGCACCCCCCCTTAAATTAACTTCAGACGAATCAGAACACGGCTGAGAATTTGCTGCTAATTACAAAAAAAAATTTGTCGTAAGTAAAATTGTTCGATGCGCTTGTGCTATAACATGTCGATTTTTTTAACATTAAAACATATTATTGTTATTGTATTTACCTGTATGCACTGTTAGACATGATAAAGCTAATTTAAGGGGGAGTACTTCGCAAACTGCATATAAACTTAGCGAAGCACCCAAAACAATAAAAACAATCTTGGGGTGGGGTCAGTGGCGTATTTACCATGGGGCCATGGCCTAGGGCGGCAGGCTGAGAGGGGCGGCAGATTTCTTTAGTTTGTTTTAGTTTAATACAGAATATTAAAAACAATAGGAAGACAAAAAATTAGTTGTGAAAAAAAAGGTCCCCAGTTTTTAATTTTTATTATATTTTGTTCTACAGCGCTTATAAAAACAGTTATCACTTCTATCAAAAATTAATTATATTTTCTCTTGGTACAGGGGCGGAAATTTTTTTTTGCCCAGGGTGGCACTTAAGTTAAATACGCCACTGGGTGGGGTGAATCACTTTAGGTCCACACAATCAACTTCCCAACACAGTATGATTATAAATACTTGAATACTGATTATTTATTGTTTCCGTATAGTTTATGTGAATATTTTTTTAATATGAATATGAAAAATTTAAATGGAATTGGTCAGAAATAAAACTCACCTTGGTATTATGAATATTAGTTTAATTGTATTATGAATATTAGTTCATATGAACTTAGCGAAGAACCCAAAAAATAATGAAAAAATTGAGCAATAAAATCAAAATCAACGTAACTAATTAGCAACAAATTCTCAACCGTGTTCTGATTCGTGTGAAGCTATTTTAAGGGGGAGTGCTTCACAAACTGCATATAAACTTAGCGAAAAACCCAAAAAAATACAGAAAAAATTGAGCAACAAAATCAAAATCAGCGTAACTAATTAGCAACAAATTTTCAGCCGTGTTCTGATTCGCCTGAAGCTTATTTAAGGGAGGTGCTCCGCTAAGTTCATATGAACTTAGCGAAAAACCCCAAAAAATAATGAAAAAATTGAGCAATAAAATCAAAATCAACGTAACTAATTAGCAACAAATTCTCAACCGTGTTCTGATTCGTCTGAAGCTATTTTAAGGGGGGGTGCTGTTCATATGAACTTAGCGAAGCACCCAAAAAAATAAAGAAAAAATTGAGCAACAAAATCAAAATCAGCGTAACTAATTAGCAACTAATTAGCAACAAATAATCCACCTAATTTCGTTTTGATTAGCAATAGGTGCTTCGCTAAGTTCATGGTCATCTATAATAGGTGTATTGTGTATGCACAGGCCCGGATTTACCATGCAGGCAGAGTAGGCAGCTGCCTAGGGCGGCAAATTTATAAATCCGGGCCTGTGCATTACAACAAATACCTATATTAGTTTACATATACATATACCGTGTGATAATATTGAATGGTTAATTTTTCAGTCAATTTCTTTACAAATTTCTCTTCACTACGTTCAACACTAGTTTATTTATAAACTATATAATACCTTGTGTTTGGCGAAACAAATTGTTTTTTTAGTGTTTAGATATTGCAATGGTCGCAGAATGTATTTAAATATATAAATAATTAAGAATAGAAAAACGTACAATATATATAACTGATAGATATTCTAAACACATATTTCTGATATACATACGTATACAATCATGTTTACATCAGTAATTTTATTTTTATTTTAAAATCGTACGTAAAACCATATTATTGAGTCCCCTCCCAGCACCCCCCCCCCCCCGCTTTTGTGCCTTATATAAACCTTTTATGCTCTGTATTATAAATAATTTGGTGAATTTGGTCTAAAGTAGGACCATAACCAACACAAATGCTATTTAAATATCTGTAGAATATTTAATTTTTGTATGCAGGGCCAGATTTGAACCCCCACCCCCCGCATTTTTATACGCAGCAAGGTGTCAGTTGGTTATACCATAGAATACATATGTAAAATATATATGTTATATGTCAATGGCCTCCATACCCCCCCCCCCCCCCTATAAAATTCTGGCTATGTCCTACGTCCGCAGTATTATAAACGAGATACCAAAATTTGCAAGATAACAAGCACTTTCAAATGAGGTTTCAAATCTATCTGACGGTTTTCTTGAAGTTTCATGAAGTGTTTGACAATTTTCGCGCACGCGTGGTAATTAAACAAAAACGGTATTAAAACAGTGGCGATATTATGAAAATTATTTTGTATGGTCAGAGTCGCCAACTGCGTTACAAAAAGTTGAATTATCACTGCTCTAAATTCCATAACTAATCCATAGATACTACCACAGAATGAATACTTACCCCATTTGAAAGTGCTTGCTAGCTCCTTTATAATACCGGACATTAATACTCGGTATATAAAGAATTTGCTTGAGTGCAAATGAAAAAAAAATAGTTTCCAGCTAAAGCTATCTGCTACGGACTGAATATAAATGACAACAAAATCACACCTTGACGTATGCGTGATAAGTACAATCAGTGACTTAAAATAAGGCAAGCGCGACAAAAGGCAGACATAGACAAAAGGCAGACAGCCAAAAGACAGACTCCCAAAAGGCAGACACGGACAAAAGGCAGACTCCCGAAAGACCGACATGGACAAAAGGCAGACTCCCAAAAGACAGACACGGACAAAAGGCAGACTCCCAAAGACCGACATGGACAAAAGGCAGACTCCCAAAAGACAGACACGGACAAAAGGTAGACTCCCGAAAGACCGACATGGACAAAAGGCAGACTCCCCAAAGGTCGACATGGACAAAAAGCAGACTCCCGAAAGACCGACATGGACAAAAGGCAGACTCCCAAAAGTCAGACACGGACAAAAGGCAGACTCCCGAATGACCGACATGGACAAAAGGCAGACTCCCGAAAGACCGACATGGACAAAAAGCAAACTCTCGAAAGGCCGACATGGACAAAAAACAGACTCCCGAAAGACCGACATGGACAAAAGGCAGACTCCCAAAAGTCAGACACGGACAAAAGGCAGACTCCCGAAAGACCGACATGGACAAAAGACAGACTCCCAAAAGACAGACACGGACAAAAGGCAGACTCCCGAAAGACCAACATGGACAAAAGGCAGACTCCCGAAAGACAGACACGGACAAAAGGCAGACTCCCGAAAGACCGACATGGACAAAAAGCAGACTTCCGAAAGACCGACATGGACAAAAAGCAGACTCCCGAAAGACCGACATGGACAAAAGGCAGACTCCCGAAAGACCGACACGGACGAAAGGCCGACATGGACAAAAGGCAGATATAATTATGAATTTACTTTTTAGTGTTCTGAATCTCACTTTGTCAGTCAAAGCAAAATATCTCGTAAACTATAATATAAGCTAGAAACTTAATTGAACATGTAAATGATGCCCTCTAGTAAAATATGTACAAATTTTTTAATTAAAATATTTATTTAGGGGGCGCGAAGGGGCTATAGCAAGGTAAAAAAAAAAAAATTTTATACTAAAGCATGTGAACGACAAAATATAGGTATAACCAAACCAGTAGAATATGACTTTTTTTCATATTTTTTTTTAAATCAAAAATGGCGTTATATACAAATGGGGTATCAAAATGTAGATCTAAATCAGTAGAATTTGATTTTATAAAATGATTTATAAATGGCGCCAGCAAGGGGCTCCAAGCAGAATTTTATTTTCTTTTTTATAAAGGACTAGCGCATTGGCCCGGTGTTACCCGGGGATATTAATTAAATTAAATATAAAGTAATCATGCCCACCCGACATGCCCACCCAACATGCTCACCCAACATACCCACCCAACATGCTAACAATACACAGTTCACCACGAATTGATTTTTCCGGCTTCATAAAATTTACACAAAATATCCACACATACACCAAAACTTAACCTATCCATTAGTGAAAACCGGAATAAAATCCTTTCAGTAGTTATTGAAAAAATCGCGTAAAATTATATTTTCGAACTCCCAGGAAACATCAGGTATTGTCTTAGAATTTGTTTGAAAATCAAAAATAAATAAATAGGTTACCTTTCCTGGAAGTTCTTTATTTTGATTTTTTTAAATTCACTTATTTATATTGCACTATAATTTTTTTTTATTTTGATTTGAATTATATTTTTTCGTGAAATCTCTTAGTAGTGAAATTTTTTTGACTAAATCGCTTGATTTTGGGTTCAAGAATATGTGTGTAAGTTTTTCGGATTCTCAGTGCTCCGGAACAGGGTCAAAAATGCCTTTGTTTATAACAAATTAAGGTTTTTTGACGATAGTTCGGCTAATATTTTGAATAAATTTTGTTTTTAAATATAAGATGATGCGCTATGGAAATACAAATAAAATGAAACTGGGTAGATGTTAAAAGGTCATTCCGTTCACTCGTAAAAAAATAAAAACCGCGGAAAACTTGATATTTTTAAAGTTAAGATAAAAAAATAAATAAAACTCTTAATTTTTTAAAAATATCTTCAAAAGATAGCTTTTAACGGTATAAACTGATGTGCAACATCTCATCTCATAGTTTTTGTTTAAACGGCCACAATAAATAAATTACGAAAATTTTTGAAGGTCAAATTCATTGGGTGCAAATACTGTAGGGCCAAAAATATTTTTTTTAAATGAAGGTTTGAGAGAGTACTATCAAAATTTAAAAAAGTTATTTTTTTTCAATTACTCCTTGACCCTTTTTTTGCTATTTGTTTATAAATTGTAATAAACAAATATCAGTTTAACCCCTTAATATTGCTTGAAAAATATTTTTTATTCTTTCACTTAATAGCATTTGACAAGATCAACAGTACCAAAAAAAACATAAATAAGTATTGATTCTTCAATGAGTTATTCATTTTTTTAGTTTTTTGCCAATTGTTAATAAACAAATTAACATTTTGACTTGAATCTTGAGTAAGTAGCTTCCTAAAACATCTGTCTATCTCATATGTCAAGAAAAATTTGTTTACAGTGATTTTACCAAATGTAATAACGATTTAACTGTACGCCTTTAATTTTCTCGTTTCATTTGTGGTCACGTGACTCCTATGGTTAATATGTTTAACAATTAGTAAAAAATGAATAACTTGGCCAATTTTTGACGTAGAGAGATGTATTTTTTTTAAACCCGGTTATTTTTTCCGTAGAATTCAAATATGCAATGATATCTGTATATAAATGCTTCTAATTTGTTATAAACAATAAAAATACAATTATTTATTTATTAATTTAAATTTAACTGCATTTGTTTCCAAGGCAACATGAATTGTAGACTTATTTATTAGTATTTAAAATTCAAATTTTGAGGGTGGTTTTCAGAGTCAAAGAGTAATTGAAAAAATAACTTTTATAAATTTTGATAGTACTCTCTCAAACCTTCATTTAAAAAAATATTTTTGGCCCTACAGTATTTGCACCCAATGAATTTGACCTTCAAAAATTTTCGTAATTTATTTATTGTGGCCGTTTAAACAAAAACTATGAGATGAGATGTTACATATTAGTTTATACCGTTAAAAGCTATCTTTTGAAGATATTTTTAAAAAATTAAGAGTTTTATTTATTTTTTTATCTTAACTTTAAAATAATCGTGTTTTCCGCGGTTTTTATTTTTTTACGGGTGAACGGAATGACCTTTTAACCTCTACCTAGTGTCATTTTAATTGTATTTTCGTAGCGCATCATCTCATATTTAAAAAAAAATTATTCAAAATATTAGCCGAACTATCGTCAAAAAACCTTAATTTGTTATAAACAAAGGCATTTTTGACCCTGTTCCGGGGCACTGAGAATCCGGAAAACTTACACACATATTCTTGAACCCAAAATCAAGCGATTTAGTCAAAAAAATTTCACTACTACGAGATTTCACGAAACAGCCGTTTTTCAGATAAATCGACGCTACTATTATTTATATTATACTTTATTTATTTTAATTTTTAACAATTCACTTATTTATACAGGGTGATTCAGCACTGTCGTGCCAAACTTGAACAGTAAATTAAGAGACATATTTTAAGCAAAAAATATTATATGAACATGTGTCCGGAAATTTTTCGTAAGAGGGCTACAGCCCTCCAAAGATTTTATTCAAAATTAGTTTTTATTTAATATCTTGAGAACCCATTGTGATACAGTAATGAAATTTGATACAAGGTTTAGTATTAACAAGTGTTATCGATATCCGGTATCAACCAATAGTAATTTTGACCAGGGTTATGTAGCCCCAGGGGGCCCGTCGATTTTTATCGAGTATTTTATTGTTCTTTAATTTTTTCCTGAGTTAGACGTTTTAATAAGATTATGTAACACAAAATACACAAAAATATACTTTGCTCATTTATCATAGGATAAACCGTTTACGAGAAATATCGATGCAAAAGAAAACATGCAGAATTTTATAAGTAAAATTCTGCATGTTTTCTTTTGCATTTTGTGTAATTTGAAGCATCCGTATTAAGATACGGATGCTTCAAATTACACAAAATAATTTTATATTCTTATTCTATGATTAAAGGTAAGAAAAAAAGTTCATGTTCATATATCACCTAATAAGTGTCCTTTTAGACCTATTGCTAGTTCTATTACAGTTGTAAGTACTTTACTAACATAACTAAAAAACGATAATTTAAATGGCTATTTGTTGATAAGGGTGAATTTTTGGAGGTATATGTACAAAAAAAATGTTGTCTTATTTTTTATTATAGAACAAGAATATAAATTTATTTTTTGTAATTTGAAGCATCCGTATTAAGTAAAATTCTGCATGCTTTCTTTTGCATCGATATTTCTCGTAAACGGTTTATCCTATGATAAATGAGCTATGTATATTTTTGTGTATTTTGTGTTATAGAGTCTTATTCCAATGTTTAACTCAGGAAAAAGTTAAAGAACAAAAAAATACTGGCTAAACATCGATGGGCCTACTGACCCCATACAGCCCTGGTCTAAATTTTGATTGGTTAATACTGGAAATCAATAACACTTATTAATACTAAACCCTATACCAAATTTTATAATTTTATCATTATTGGTTCTCAAGATATTAAATAAAAACCAATTTCAAATAAAATCTTTGGAGGGCTGTAGCCCCCTCACGAAAAATTTCCGGACACATGTACCATATAATGTTTTTTGCTTAAAAAGTTTGGCACTTAATTTCTTCATTTATATTGTAAAATGCGTGTTTTTTTCATTCAAATTGACATTCACATATAGTAATTGTTTTCAGCGTTTTATATTCCATGGCTACTGTGTTTTTATATAAATGGCAGTTTTATGCTCTGACATCATGGAAACAAAAGACGCTATGCAAAAGAATCTCTTTAATCTTGATGTTAAATTTTAGATTTTCTTAAAATATTATTAGCCACGATACTGCTCGTAAAAATTATCTAAGTATTGGTGAAAACCGCATTGAAATCGGTTCAGTAATTTCGGAGTCTATAAGTCACACACAAACGAACATTCATTTTTATATAAATAGATCAGCTCACTTGCTCTATTATTCGCCAGTTGTATCCAGGCCTGCTTGTGTGGCATTTGCGCTATGTAGAAATCAGCGCTCTAAAAGCAGTGGTGATTTGTGTGCACCAAAAAAGGATAGGAGATTTACATTATTATAAAATGCCCACTACTCTAAAATAAGGACCAAATTCAAAACGATTTGGTACCTCGCAGAAAGCATTTGATTTATTATTATTATGTATTGTGTATATATTTTTTCGATGCAAACGATGTGTAGAAAAAATATAAATGCTGACATATTTATGCTTACATTTCCTAAATAAAACAGATAATTTGCTGTTTCGCAAGAAAATATGTGTACGGTGTTCCTATTATCTGTAAATTTTTGGCAAAAAAGATAAGATATTTTTAAGTACCTACTCAAGGTTACAATAATTTTGAGTAAATAAAAAGTTGAAATCACCTTTATATTTAAAAGTGTTATTTTATCAAAGTATATTTTACTTTATTCTGAAGAATTTTATTTCTAATTTTTATACAGGCTGATGCAGAACCATCGTGCCAAACTTGAACAGTAAATTGAGAAAAATGTTTTAAGCAAAAAACTTTATATGACATGTATATATGAGGGGGCTACAGCCCAACAAAGATCATACTCTAAATTAGTTTTTATTTAATATCTTGAGAACCCATTGTGAATCAGTTATGAAATTTGATAGCGGATTTTAATAAGTGTTATCGATTTTTAGTATCAACTAATAATAATTTAGACAGGGTTGTATGGGGCCAGTGGGCCCATCTATTTTTATCTAGTATATTTTTCCTGAGTTGGACACTAATGTAATATTATATGTTATTATATTCGGTCACGGTGTATTTATTTTTCAAAGTCGTTATCAGAGCGTGCTTTCCCCCTCCCATGGACTGAAAAGTGTACTCACATTTTTTTTAAACTAACCCCATTGAAAGATGTGTCTTTAGATAGATCTCCTATAATGTTACAAAAAATGTTTAAGGACTTTTTGATTTTAACCTTATTAAATCGCCCCTCTTTAATTTCTGAACTATCACTTCAAACAATTTGAAAAAAAATCAAGAATATAGCTTTTAATTACTATTTTTTTTCACTTTTCCCATTGAGTGAAGTGTCCTTAGATAGATCTCCTAAAATGCAACAAAAATAAAAATAATAATAAATAAAATAGCTTTTAGTTAGTACTATCAATGAAAATTATAACGAACACTGTAGTAAAAATATAATTTTTTGTAAATCATAGTGAGAATGACTACGGAACCCTATAATCAGTGGCGTATTTACGATAAGTGCCGCCCCGGGCCAAAAAAATAATGCCGCCTTGGGTAAAAAATAATTGCCCTGGTAAAAAAAATTGCCGCCCCTGTACCAAGGGAAAATATATAATATATTTTTAACAGTCAAAATTTCTATATGAACTGAAAAGTGAGAAGTTTCTATAAATAATGGAAAATATAAGCCACATAAAAAACTGATGACTTTTTTTTTTTTTTAGTCTTGCTACTCTTTTCTTGTTTCCCTATATATTTTTTAAATATGCTAAAAAAATCTACCGCCCCTCTCGGTCTGCCGCCCTAGACCGTGGCCCCCATGGCCCCATGGTAAATACGCCTCTGCCTATAATGTGCGTGCCCATAACCAGGGATGTAACGGATGTTGTTTTAGCGGATGAGGATGCGGATACGGATATTGTAAAGGTAGGGTTTGGGGATGCGAATGAGGATACGGATGATTGTGATGTTATTTTGGAGGATGTGGATGCAAATGCGGATGCGGATATGAATTATGAATGAATAATTTATTTGATAAATAATATTTATTGTATTTTTATGAAAACTGTTTATTAAGGTAGTCCATGTGATAATTGCTAGTAGTTGAAGCAACTATTCAAACTTTTTTTAATAAGTGAAATAAAAAAAATAATTGGGTTAGTTATTTTTAAGTTGGTTACATAATAAAATAATACAATTTACGGACTATTATTTAATTAATAATCAAATATATGAGCCGTTGATTTTGAAAGTGGCCTAACTCCATTTATGTTTGAACTGAGATATTAAAGAGTTTGCGTTTCAATAATATTAAAAATATACGTGTAAGATATCAAAGTGCCACATTGATTAAGTGTTTCTAAGGGAGTTAAATTTATAATTACTATTAAAATAACCGCAATTATTAAATTAATAATATGTGTTTTTTTACCACAAATGGAGTTAGGCCACTTTCAAAATCAAAGAACTCAACTCCATCACACTATAATATAAACCAAAACGTATATACCTATATATATTTGTTTGTATGTCTGTCCGCCGACAATCAATTTATAGCCCGTTAAACCTTTCACTGGATTTTGTTCATACTTTGCCTGTTTTTAGATTCGTCCTTGATGCAGTTAACAGGCTTATATTCTTATGCAAAACTACAACAGTTTCTGTGATGTGTATTTATTTTTGAGAAACGACATGTAATATTGGCACAAAATTTTGCTTTCTGACGTTTAATTTGAAATTTAGCAGTTTCGACACTAGGCTTTTGTTTTTGGAATTCTTAGAATTTCGTCGCTATGATTGGTTGAAAATGAGCATTTAGTATGAATTTTAAACACTCCACGTGGACTTGATATTTGCCTGTCATAAACAGCTGTTTTTTATTTGAAATACGTCAGGGGCGTGTACAGAAATGTGTCAAATTGGTACATTACAATTAAATTGTTTATAAATGAAAATTTTCACCAAAATTGGTTAGTATCTTGATGTAATTAGTCTAATTATTTATGTTTAACATCAAAAAGTTTATATTTAATAAGAATTACGTCAGGAGCGTGGTTACAAGAACATTTTTTATTGCTTTTTTTGATATAATTGTATTAAAATGAAACGGTTATTTTAATCATTGGGGATTGATGTAATTTGCCCAAAAAATTATTTTTATAAACAATTAAGTCAGGTGCGGCGTAGTAAAAAATATTTTAAATTGTTTTATTTCAGAGAGTTCTATAATAAACATTTTTGAAAATCATTTGGTAGTTCAAAGATAAGTATATGTAATGTATCAAAAAATTTATATTAAACAATAATAAAGACAGGGCTGGCGTATTAAGGGGAAACACCAGATATGATGAAAAATTGATGATTTTTGTGTTTTTTTACATTTATTTAATAAATTCTTTTAGTATTGTCAATGGCATCGCATTAAAAAATATTTAAAATTGCTATTTTTTAATCGTGATGAAAAACCTAACCATATTAAACATAAAATAAAAATCGTAATAAAATAATTTAACCTAATAAATAACATCGAAAATGCTTCAACGCATTCTTTGAATATGTTGTATGCAAAAAAATGTGGAAATTGATATACACAATGATTTTTTGGTAATTTCTTAAAGGTATTATCAAAATAATGGTAAAGGTATAAATTACAATGGATACGAGGGTCGCAGCCGAAGGTTGAGACCCGAGTACGTCTGAGGTTAGGGTGATTTGTATATGTATGGTATGGTATGGTTATAGCTTTTAATGTCGACTGGATGTTGTCCTCTACCGACAGCTCCTTCGTGAAGTTCTTGATTTGGTGTGTGTATTTTTTATTTTTATTTTTATTTATTTATTATTAAAGGATAATCAGATGGATAAGGATGTTGCATATGGGCCGATCATTGCAGGTTAAACGAGCTAGAGGGCCATGTTTATGGAGTGAAAGGTAGAATCAGTGAGGGTTTAATTAAGGATATATTATGTATCTAATCATTACTTTATTTATTTTTTTCGATTTTTATTATTTTCTATATTGTCATTTTTGTTTCTTCTATGTATGTCATAATTTCTTGATATGTAGTAGTATCTGAGAGTAAATCATGTAAGGTTGTGATAGTTTTCTTTTTCTTGGCTAGGTTATCAGATAGCATTTTCCTTTGCCGAGCATATATGGGACACTGTATAAATATATGTTCTAGGTTTGCTATGGAGACATTATCGCAATCACAGAATGGCGAGGGTAGCTTTTTAATTTTAAATAGATATTCCGGGGTGCAGGCGTGGTTTAGTCTTGTTCTTGTTAAGGCTATTATTGAGCTTCTGGATCTTTTAATCTGTTGGAACCATGGTTTTGATGGTATAGTTGGTTGTATTCTGCCGTAGTGCAGTCCTTTAATGGTAATTGATTGGGCGTATTCGTTCTGCCAGGCATTATTCATTTGTTTTTTTATCAAAGCTCTAAGATCTGTATGGGGGATAGGAATATGGTTTGTTTGCTGGTTTTGTGCCATTTGTGCTAATTCATCTGCTTTTTCATTTCCCGGGATCCCTGAGAGACTTTTACACCAAATGAATTTAACTTTTTTATTGTTTCTATGATATTCATTTAGAAGTTGAATAATGTCCATTATTAGATAATTTTGTTTGTGACTTAGATCTTGTAAACACATTAATACACTTTTAGAGTCAGTTATGATTATGATAGTTTCATTTTCTTCGTTTAAATGATCTTCCAGAGCTCTTTTTATGGCAAAGGTTTCTGCTGAGAATACTGAGTGTAGTTGTGGGATGTTTTCTGCAAAGGATGTTTTGTTGGTTGAGTTATAGTACGCTGAACCTGTATGATTGTCTGTTTTTGATCCATCCGTGTAAACAAATGTTGCATTCGGCCACCTTTCATAAATGTAGTGTAAAAACGTTATTGAATTTGCTTCGTCAGATTTATTTATGTCTAGCAATATTTCTGGATTTACGTGTATCAACTCTGGGTTGTACTCGTACATAATCGTGTTGTTGTGTTTGAATGTGTGGTAGTTATTATGGGATATTTCGTTCCAGCTTTTGGCAATTTGAGGAGAATCTTTGTTTTTCCAATAGATTTTGTGGGTTGAGTCAGAGGCGAGTTTTTGTATTGGTTCTTGAATGGTGTGAGAGTTGACTGGAGCTTTATTATTTACAAATCTGTCGGTTAACATGCGCCTTCTTATATTTAAAAGCATTTCTTTAGCCTCTGTTAACAAGCAGTTTGTAGGTGTACTTTTTAAAGCTCCTATAGCAGTTCTTATGCATTTAAACTGGAAAGTGTCTATCTTTGTAAGGTTAGTTTTATTTGTATTACTATAAAGAAAGCTACCGTAGTCTATTTTCGATCTAATCAAAGCACGGTATAACTGTAAAGCTATACTTGGGTCTGCTCCCCACCATTTATTTACCACTGCTTTTATCACGTTTAGACTTTTTTCTGCGGAAGTAATTGTTTTTTCTATATGGACTTTCCAGTTTAATTTCTGATCTAGCCAAATTCCTAAGAACTTAAACTGTTTTTTTACTGGGATATCGTGTTCGTTCACTTTGATAGATGTTAGATCCTGAGGTGTATTGTGTCTTGTAAAAATGACAGAAGTAGATTTGCTAGTTGATATTTCGAGATTGTGATTGTTTAGCCACTTGTTCAGGTTTGTTACTGATATGTCTGACTTTCCTTCCATCCTGAATATTTTTGCTTATAGCGTATATACACAGGTCATCAGCGTACTGTATAATTTTAGCAGTTGAGTGAATTGAGTTCTTTAAATTTGCCGTATAGATGTTAAAGAGGATTGGGCTCAAAATTGAACCTTGTGGAATTCCTTTTGTTGAAGATTTTGGACCGATTAGTTTTTGATATACACTCACGGAAAAAATTAAAGGACCACTTTTAATTTTCGAAAAAATTGCTCATTTTCAAAGTTATGCCGATAGGTCAAATATGATCCGTTTTTTACTTATAAGATATGAAAATTGAAGGAAATTTTATCATCTTTTCGAATTTAGGGGTAGATTTGTTTTATTAAACTTATTTTTGTGACCAAATCGCGGTTTAATAACAAATAAAAAAACTGTTTTTTTTTTGCAAATTTGAAAGATGCCCACGGGGATGTTAAATTTTTTTTCTAAAATTTCAAGATAACCATTTTGTAGGAAATTTTTTCAGCTTTAAAACGCTTTTTCAAATTTGTTTTATAATTTTTTGGTGTCGCGATATTCGAGTTTGAATGAAAAAAGTACCAAAAAGTTTTAAACGACCATAAAGGGCCTAATGTTGGTCGCACAGAAAAGAAAGAAAAAGAATATTAAAGCTTAAATAATCACCTATTGTCTAGTAGCATTAAAAAAAAATTATTTTAATTTAACCCTTCAAATACGAAAAACAAAACAATGTTCGAATTTAAATAATCCTGTAAAAATAACCTTTTTTTAATCATAGACCTAATGTTTAAAATGTATCCAGAAATTAAGTTCTATCAAAGAATATGAAAGTTAGACTTATTACCTTCTATGTGAGCAAAGATTCCAGTAAAAATCTGTTAATTTGGCTAAGAAATTGCATTTTGAATTTTTTGTATACGTTTAGGACTTGACCGTACTTTTTATAACAAGTTTTTCTTTGGAATTTTTTTTTCGAAAAACAATCAATTTTTGAGAAAAATTGTAAGAGGGAAAAAGTTTTTCTTTCTTATTAAAGAATATTAATAATTTTTTTCAGATGTTTTATATGAATATTGTGGGATCAAGTTTATTTTCAATAGGGTACTTTTTCATTCAAACTTGAATATCTCGGCATCAAAAAATGTGACAATCATTTTTTAAAAAGCATTTTGAAGCTGAGAAAATTTACTAAATGATGAATAACATGGAATTTTGAAAAAAAATCATATGTCCCCGTGTGAAATTTCCATACTTGCAAAATATTTCAATTTTTCAATTTTTAGTCAACTGCGTGTGGTCATGAAAAAACGTTCAACAACATATGAAAGACTCTTGATTTCGACAGTTAAATTAATTTTCATTGAATTTTCACCGCTTATTCGTTCAAAGTAACTGAATTTTTTTTTATCCGCACGTAGTGGACTAAAAAAAATTAATTATTTATTTGCAATTATAGAAATTTCACACGGAGATGTATGATTTTTTTTTCAAAATTCTATGATATTCATCATTTAGTAAATTTTCTCAGCTTCAAAATGGTTTTTAAAAAATGATTGTCACATTTTTTGATGCCGAGATATTCAAGTTTGAATGAAAAAGTACCCTATTGAAAATAAACTTGATCCCACAATATTCATATAAAACATCTGAAAAAAATTATTAATATTCTTTAATAAGAAAGAAAAACTTTTTCCCTCTTACAATTTTTCTCAAAAATTGATTGTTTTTCGAAAAAAAAATTCCAAAGAAAAACTTGTTATAAAAAGTACGGTCAAGTCCTAAACGTATACAAAAAATTCAAAATGCAATTTCTTAGCCAAATTAACAGATTTTTACTTTGTTCATATAGAAGGTAATAAGTCTAACTTTCATATTCTTTGATAGAACTTAATTTCTGGATACATTTTAAACTAATGTTTAAATCATAGACCTAATGGTCTATGATTAAAAAAGGTTATTTTTACAGGATTATTTAAATTCGAACATTGTTTTGTTTTTCGTATTTGAAGGGTTAAGTTAAAATAATTTTTTTTTAAATGCTACTAGACAATAGGTGATTATTTAAGCTTTAATATTCTTTTTTTTTCTTTTCTGTGCGACCAACATTAGGCCCTTTATGGTCGTTTAAAACTTTTTGGTACTTTTTTCATTCAAACTCGAATATCGCGACACCAAAAAATTATAAAACAAATTTGAAAACGCTTTTTAAAGCTGAAAAAATTTCCTACAAAATGGTTATCTTGAAATTTTAGAAAAAAAATTTAACATCCCCGTGGGCACAAAAATAAGTTTAATAACACAAAAATACCCCTAAATTCGAAAAGATGATAACATTTCCTTCAGTTTTCATATCCTATAAGTAAAAAACGGATCATATTTGACCTATCGGCATTACTTTGAAAATGAGCAATTTGTTCTGCTTTCTAATAATGTCTTAATGCCGAAAGCAAAGCTTTCTGGTATTCCTATATTTACTAATTTTTTTAGTAGTACTGCTATATCAACATTGTCGTAGGCTTTATTTATATCTATGAATAAAGCTATAAGGAAATTGTTGTCACTGAATGTGTTCCATATCTCAGTACATAGTGGTTTAAAACAAATACAATGAAAAATTTTATGAAAATTTGATATGACAAAAGTTAATATAAAAAAATAATTTATATTTTATCAATTAATATTTTATCAAATGTGGCACGATTTGGGGTTGGGGCGCGTAGCGCCCAGGGGCAAAGCCCCTAGTTTTAATTTATATTATTTCTTTATAACTCTTAAAAAAATTATACAATTAAGGAAATCTAAGTATGTATACAGGTGATTTTTAAGTCTTGAGATTGTTTAATATCTGGAAAACTATGGATTTTTAGGGAAAATATTTGGTACAAAAGTTTCAGGATTTAGAGGGGCAAAATCAATGGAGTTAACAATTCCGACCTTGAGTGGAGGTTTGAAGGTCATTTTGGGGTCAACAATTTTTTTTCAAAGGAAATCTATTTTTTTTTTTTAAAGATTCATAATTTGCAGAAAAAAAGAATTAACTTTTGTCTGAAAAGTTTTATAAAAAATTTCAATTTTAAGATATTTTTTTAAATGTTGTAACATTAAAAAAAAATTTTTGCTTTAAAAATTTATAAAATTATAAAAAAATTATTTTTTTAAACTGCATTTTTCCTCAAACATTTAAGATAATAATTTCAAAATTTTTGATCACAAAAAAATTTTTTTGATGTAAATTTTTTTTAAAAATTACGTTAAAATTGAAATTAAAAAAAAAAAACTTTTCAAACAAAAGTTATTTAGATTTTTTTGCAAAATACAAATCTGCAAAAAAATAACTAAGTTTCTATTTAAAAAAAATTTGCTGACCCCAAAATGACCTTAAAACCTCCTCTCAAGGTCAAAATTGTTACCTTCATTGGGTTTGCCTCGCCAAATCCTAAAACTTTTGTACCAAACATTTTCCATAGAAAGCTTTCGTTTTCCAGCTATTGTGATAAATAAAACAACATTATTAATAATGAAGTGGAGTTAGGCCACTTTCAAAATAAACTTTTTAACTTGAAATTAATTGTGAAAATTAATGTGTTCAAAAAATTTTTTTCCTTTAAAAATATTTAACCAAAAATTGTTTTTTATGATAGTTTACTTCTAATTATACACGTTACTACAGTCAACAAAAAAAATTTGAAAAATGGAGTTAGGCCACTTTCAAAATCAATATAAGAAAATTTGACTAAAGTACAACTCTTAAAAAATTCAATAATATTGAACAAATTTTCTTTTAATGTGTCAATTTCTGAAAAAAAATCTGAATAAATATGCTTCTTATTGTAGAAAATATATTGTAGAAAAAATATAATATCCTCATAGAAAAATGAGGATGCGAAGTTTTAAAAATTTAAAGTTGCGGATAAGGATGCGGATATGTAAATTAATGCGGATAATCCGCAGTTGCGGATGCGGATATCCGTTACATCCCTACCCATAACACACACTTCGCCCCGTTTTATTTAGTCATAAAGTACGTGTTACATTAGGTCTAAGAAGACACTTATTAGGAGGGATATTTCATTAACTATTTTCCTTATTATTAATCATAGAACTAGAATATAAGTTTATTTCATGTAATTGGAAGCATCCGTATTAAGTAAAATTAATTAATTGACAATAAGCGACTAAAAGTCTTTAGTAACGCCACTGAATTATTGTTAAAAATATTCAAATATGTAATATCTAATTTAAAGTTTTCTATGATACCCCTTTAAAATTTCTTAGCTCTTAATATTGAACAGTTGACGTTAAATTTAAAAAAATTATATTCTATGATATACATAGTTATATTACTTTATGTTAACCACATGCCACATATGTATATGTAACAACATTAACATAAGTTTTCTTGACAAAAAAAACAATACCAATTAAAGCATATCATTGTTGATTTATAAGGAAATACAAGCGTCTATTTCGAATAATTCAGTTTACTTCATTTACACTGAAAAACAGAAAAACAACATTTTACCATAGTTAGTAATTTTATACAAATAGATTTCTTCTGCGCAATGAGGCTCCATTGAAAAAAAATCAATTAAAATAATGAAAAATGTGTTCATAAACTAAAAATATTAAATAATCATCTCTTCGAGACCTTTCCACTTGACTAAAGGCCCCTCCTTTTACCTCTAAAGTTCTGTATAATTGTCTAGTTTACCTAGTACATAACACGCCACTGTCCTTTACGAGGCCCCAGGTAGCAACGAAAAAAAAGATCTTTTTCATATTTAGCATATATAGTGGGGGGGGGGGGGGGGATTTACCATCTGCCCCGGGTGGCAGAAACCTACGGTACGCCACTGCGAGGCCCCCAGCTATATAGCACACTGTGTGCCTATTCTTTAACTTACGACGTTATATTAATGCATGAGTCAAGTTTTCTGAAGTGGGAACACTAAAATCAACTTATTCAACTTAAACTTTTTATTGTAGAACTTTTAAGTTTTATTGTCCAAAATTAATGTTCTGAAATATTTTTTGAAAATTTTGATTTTTTTAAAAGTTATAAGCAATTGAATTTTTATATAGGTTTTTTTTGAAATTGTGATTTCTCTGTAAATACTGAGTACAAAATAATGAAATTTTTATGGTAGGACTAAAAATAATTCACAATTTAGATGAAATAATTTTTTTATAAAAGTTTTCATTTTTTCTTATAAATAATAAATATTTTAATAAACAAATAGTTTAACCAACTTCTCATATAGATAGAAACAAAATTTTTTCACATAGTAATTGTTTTGTAAAATCAACTTAACTTTTTCCTGAAAAAAAATTGTTGGGTGGACATGTCGGGTGGGCATGATTACTTTATGTTAAATTGAATTAATATCCTCGGGTAACATCGGGTCCAATGCGCTAGTGTATAATAAATGAATTAAAAAAAAAAGTTTTTTTTTGCAACCAAAAATATTATAATACGATTCTGTTAATTGATATTCCTACAAATGAATGTATGTACCTATGTATGTCAAATATCACAATGTGCAATTATGTGAATATACATTAAAATACTCGTATACTGTTCGATTTTGATGGAAAAACTTAAAATGTAATATATTATTCACGTTTATAATAATATTAATAATAATATTGATATTCATATTCACTGTGAACACGAAGCTTTTCTTTTGTTCTACAACTCTTTAAGTCTTAAGAAGTCTTATTATAATAAAATATCATTACATGGGGAGATTACCGATGACAAAAACTAAAAGTAAATAATGAGCTCTAGGCATTAAAATCTCCAATTCCAATATATATTTACATATGTAAATAAGTTCAAAAATGTGTATTTCATCAATATAATATATGTATTACTATCTGTGTCCGTGGCTTCGCTCGCGTGGACTATGGAATTATTCTTTTGGGTTTTTGAAAAATATAGTTGAATTAAGTACAAACACGATTAATTATTAATATAATAATAACTAATCAACACCTAAATTACCTAATAAAAATGATTCAGAATAAAAAGTACAAATAAAAACGACAAAAGATACGACGCGGTTCTTCTTTTTTAGTTCGCACGTTATTAATATGTTACCGTTTTTAACTTTATTTCAAATTATTTCCTAAACTGTAAGACCAAATTGGATGCTATAAAGGGCAAATTTTAAATTTCCTAATTAATGAAAATTTTGAAAAATGTGCAAGGACAAAATTTGTTTATTACGTCGTGAGAAATATTTTTTGTCGAAAAACTTTTTCTCTGAAACCAATGGTGCGACAGTTATAAAGAAATAAACAATTTGTTATAACAATTGATCGCGCTAGAATCTTTCAATCCTGATAATTTTGGCTTAATCTACACGTAATTCTCAATTTTCACGATCTTTTTAGTAATAAGAATGGGGGACAGCAATTTTTAAACGTTTTTCCCGGAAAATGTTTAAAAAATGCATAAAAAATATATTTAGTTGAATTCGCACTTTCATTTGATACCTTACACCGTTCCAGCGGTCACAAAACTACGGCCCACGGGCCAGATCCGGCCCTCCAAAATTTTTCATCCGGCCCCTGATTTTTATATATTAATATTTTTTAGACATGTAAGAAATATTAGTTTTATATAATTTAAGGATTGATGTAAATATGGGTATTTATCTACATTTGAAGAGATATTTTCCATTATTTGCGATATATACTCTATTTACATAGTTAATTGCACATGTAAATAAATGTTCTAATATATAGGATTCCAACAAGAATATTTTTCGTCCGGCCCCCATGTTTAAAACAAATTCGATCCGGCCCGTTTCTCGAATAATTTGGTGACCCATGCCTTACACGATGCCATTGATTTTTTTCCATTTCTCAATTTACCCCCTGAAATTAACCCCCAGAATAAAAATCTAACTTTATATACTTCACGTCTATAATTGAGTCATTTGTGCTAAATTTCTTTTAACGTCGAATAGATTCAGAGAAAATCGTCTGTGACAGACGGATAGACGGACACTGAAATAATAATAAATAATGCAATTTTGTAAACCAAACTCCTTGCACCTAATTTAAATAATGATTCAATATAATATGTAGATAAATATCGTTATTTCCCAACGACACTCGCATGTAGATGTAAACAAAAGAATACGTTTAGTTCTGACAAATTGAAAGAAGCTCATTCATCTTCATTCCGATGAGTACTGGTTCGATGCCCTGTTAACGCAGGAAGCCGGCGTGGAAATATTCTAATAAACGTAAGAAATTATGTCTAGATAAGATAATTTAGTAGCGTCAAATGTTGTCAAGGTCGTGGTAAGTGCTCGCATTAGGTAAAAAAATTCTCACGCCGACGTGGGCAATAGAGGGTAGCGGGCAGCGGTCAAGGTTAATTAAATACATTGTACTTTATACAATTACACACAAATATACACAGATATTATATATTATATGTTTAAAAAAAAAAAACTTGTTTGTTTAAACGTCAAAAATTTATTTAAGAAAAGGTAATCGCAAGCTTTCGATTCACAGAATCATCGTCAGGCTATTAATAAAGATTTAAATTTGAGAACGATGTCGTTATCTCAATAATATTCATGTATATAAATATACATGAATATTATTGAGATAAATTAAAATCTTTATTAATAGCCTGACGATGATTCTGTGAATCGAAAGCTTGCGATTACCTTTTCTTAAATAAATTTTTGACGTTTAAACAAACAAGTTTTTTTTTTATATTTTAACGTCACTACTATTATATTATTATATGTTTATATATAAAAGATATCCCTTAAACATACCGACAAAATTTCAAGAGTTGAAGAGGACATCAAAACTAGGAAACCTTATAGTTTCGCCATGTCCGTCCATCCGTCCGACCTCAAAAATTTTAGACCGATTAAGATGAAATTTGGTATACAGACGAACACTGAAAATCCAAAAACAGAAATGGTAAGATTTTTGAAAAATAATTTTTTTTCACTTAATCCATTGTAGGGTGTCTTTAGATAGGTCTTCTAAAATGCAATAAAAAATGTTATATGACATTTTGATTTTAAACCTTCAGTCACGATAATATTTGCGTTCAAAGTCGTGATCAGAGCGTCCCCTCCCTCTATTTTCCAAACTATCAATATAAAAAATCTGAAAAAAATCGAGAATGTAGCATTTAATTAGTACTTCCACTGAAAATTGTAACGAACACTAGCTAAAATAGTTTATAAAAAAAATTGAAATAACTCTTGTTTATAAATCGTAATGATACGGAAACCTATCATGTGCGTGCCCAACACGCACTTTGCCGTTTTATTGTTTATAAATTTATGTCCGAAAATGAGCCGTTTTAGCTGTAGAGTAAAAGAAAGAACCCGCACAAAAGTAATGATTTTTATCTTTTGGTTAAAATTTTTTGAGGAAATGATAGTTCAATGTGTACTGATCAAAAGTTTATTTTTATCTTTTAAAGTGTCAACTTTTAAAAAAATTTACGAAGAATGAAAGGTGCTTCGAATTAGCGAATTAATACTAAAAAAATTTTTTAGAATATTTGATGACATTTTCTAGTTTTCTGGCTGGACACTTTTTTTGCAAAATTTTCTATAAGTTGATTTAGTTGATCCTTTAGGACAGGAGATAAACATAAAAATAAACATAAACATAGAATGTTTAGGTGCCTCATGGAGCAGAAATTATGGATTTTCGTAGATTGTACCCATTACAATTTTTGATCAGCATACTCTGATGTATCATATTCCCAAATTACAAATAATTTCAATAAAAAAGCAAAATCCATTGCTTATGTGTGAGGTTTTTTCTTTTGTTCTACTGCTAAAAAAAACATTAAAGCAATTGCTTTAATAACCTCGACAACTCCTGAAAGTTTATCGGTATGTTTACGGGACAACCTGTATATATCTACTTATATGCCACCCGCATTTTAATATAAAGGTTTCTAGTTTCTATAGATAGTCAGCAAAAAATATAAATCTGACACCGACCAAGTGCTCAATGCTCAAGTGCTGTAGTATCCAGGATCACAGCCAGACATGTGCACTTCAAAAACGTTATAAAGGAGGTACCTAAAGAGTTGTCACATTCATATGCAATTTAGATAAGGTACTGGCACCAGTCTTCGATCATACCACACTGTTGAAATTTTGATTAATTAATTAAATGTACTAAAATATAAATGTTTGTTGATATTTGATTACTGTCATTACTTAATTATAATCTAGAGACACTTAACTGTAAAACAGTTTAATTTGATGACAATCAGCCAACGGGTGTGAAAATGGCGGACATTTAAACAAATTATTAGTATAATCTATTTATTAATAATTATATTATCATAGCATCTGTTTTACATTATTTCAAATTTTACGATTTTTTATTTTATAACTTTTGTGTTGACGTACTTATTATTTTGTAATCATTAGCAGGTGGTTTTATGGATCTTGGCTTCTGGGTGTAAGCCGCGTCAGTTTGGTCGTGTTATCGGTCAACGTTTCGTTACACATTGCAGTGGACATCTTCAGGGCTCTTCTAGATCCATATCAAGATCACCGCGGAAGCCTCAAGACTTGTATTACTGGTTTTACTTTATCCATTACTGGAGAAAAAATAAACAAAATAAAAAGCTATATACTAAAAAAAACTATATTTGCGGACTTTGGTAATTAAATTGATTTAATAAAGAGGTGCTTGTTTTATTAATAATATGAGTTCATGAGAATTACAAAAAGAAACCCATCAATCCCAAAAACCAGTATACCCTGCTCTTAAAGCGGCTAAGACTGGTGCTGATTTCGATATTAATAGAGAATAATTACCTAATGAATTATGTTTCAAACTCGACTAAATATAAATGCATTTGTAATGGCGAGAGATTAATTTTTTTTGATGGATTAGCAACATGCAATTTTCCCATAAAATACAGCATAAACTTGAACTTTGTGTAGTAGATATAATAAAAAATAGTATGTGGTACATGGATAGTATGCGTAACATTTCTGCCTACGTAAATTTGTTCCTTTGCTTTCGACTTGAGGCGAAATTTCACGCTTATATAATGCTATTGGTAATAACATCTCAATTAATAGAAAATATGGTTTTCACCTTGATTTGCAAATATAAGTTTTTATTATAATTCTTATCATTAAAAAGTAAAAAGTGTTGAAACCATAATGAAGTGATCATAAATGCTATAAGTCCTGTGCAAGTATATAATTTTTAATTAGAAGTCTAATAACCGAAATAGTTTTAACTAGGAAAAAAGTAATCTCTTTTTGTGATGCCCCCTCTGTGGTGATGACCTAAGCCGGTGCCTAATGTGCCTTATTATAAATCCATCGTTGGGTATATCTATGCAATAATAAAGATAAATAGGTCCCAAATACTTTTGTTCTCAATACGGTTCTGGTGAATTTGTCCATATGTGGCATATGTTACAATTTTGATGATTTTTGGCACTCTATACATGTATACAATAATAGAGAGAGGCACACCCCCTGCATTCCAGGAACGGTACATTTCTGCAAGTGTTATAGACATACGGTGACCAGATTTTAAATCAGGACGTCAACAAATTCACCCCTCCCTTAAAAAATTAAAATAATGATTGGAAAATTTTTTATACCCTTTTTTGCTTTTTTGCTCTACACTTTATATATTTCTCTCTTACAAATTATAGTGACCTTTTTTTTGCTCAACACTTTTTTGTATTTTTCTTCTACTTTGCCATTTTTCAACTACACAAATTAGCTTTTACAACTACAGTTTTCATTTTTGGAACTGCAGAAATAAGCTACAACTACACACTAAAATAACCCCTGCCCTGATGTTACGGTGTTAGTGAATACCTTTTTTTTCATCGTCATGTCCGTAAATAAGTAAAAAAGGTAAAAATTATTAGATAGTTTTTTATTTATTTTTATATTATATACTTCCTCGTGCTAAATTCATCAAAGGTAGTTAATTCAGTGGCGTAGTAACGGACGAAACCCCTCCCGAAATATTCAGTGTTCTTAAAAAAAACGTATGTTTTGGTAAAACATTAGTTCAAGATACCTTCAAAATTTTTAACTCATATGTATTTATCCCCCCCCCCACGAAAATTTTTCTTACTACACCACTGAGTTAATTATTGAATAATTTAATTAAAAATCGATAGTGTTAAGATAAATTGTCTGGCATCGGTTAACCATTTAATTTTTATACAATTTTACTAAAAAATATTAGTTCTATAATAAACAAAAAATAAAACAGAACTGCCTAGGTTTTGAACTCGGGATTATGGCCCCCACATCATATCGCGGGCTCTCGAGCCAGGAATTCCAGCGGGCCCTATGGATTTTTTTTATCGACGTCTAAAAAAAGGCTTGTTGATTCTTCGTACCGGGCCCCTCTTAACACCGCTCTCCAGGTTAGAGCACTGTGAGCTCCTATGCACCCTCTTTGAGGGGCCATGCTCAGGACCCTTGGGTTGTGAGATCTATTATAATTTTATATAGAGGTGTACCCAGGCCTGAATTTAGAAATTTGCCGCCCCTAGGCAGTTGCAAAAATTGCCCCTCCCCCCCTCCTTGAATCTAACAGTTTAAGTCATAGATGTAAAAATATAAAACTCAGGATTTTTTTTTTGGTTGCGTCAGTTTCTTTTATAAATTTTTATAAAGTTACATTAGGAAACATAAAACCTTTTTTTTAGTCATGCTTGAGTTACATGTATAGAGAAATTATTGCTTATGGGTTGAAATTTTTACGTCTCGATTTTCGGATGGCAAACTCATCGATAATGGAATCAAAATCAAATTCAATTCCCACGAATATAACAAGTTTTCAAAGTTTCCACCAAAATATGTCGCCCTTCAATTCTTGCCGCCCTAGGCAGCTGCCTACTCTGCCTGCATGGTAAATCCGGGCCTGGGTGTACCGGAATTTACGTCTAATGTCACAACTATTATATTTTAAATATAAATACATAGATTATTATATTAAATTAATATAACATTATTTTATATGGTATTTCTTCAAGAAAATACATTAAATTATAAAAATTGTGTTTTCTACATATTCTGTAATTTTTACAGCTTCGTAAAACTATTTGTATAGCATTCATTTCGTTAAATTATTTGTATAGCATGCGTTCTTTGCGATCGAATGTAATTACATTTATAGTGTCAACAATAATAATAAATATAAATATAATAAAATAGCTTTGAAAATGATAAAAAAGTGAATTGTCACGGAGAATACATCAGATTCCAAAATTTGAAGAAAATCGGACGACGGGAAGGTAGTTAAAAATCGGTTGCAAATTTTGCGTCCCGTATATATACATATAGTTAGTTACATACATGTGAACTTAAGTAAAAGCTTATAATAATAATAATAATATAATAGTAGTGACGTTAAAATATTCACTTTAAATCTACAACTTGAGTTCGGGCCGGAATTCCGATACACCTCTAATTTTATATTTATAGTTAACTGTTACCCGCAACTTCGTTCGCGTGGAATTTGTATTTTTTTTAAAATCTAATCAATTTTTGGGATACAATATCCTTCCTCAGGATGTAAGCTATATCTCCGTGCCAAACTTTAAGATCGGTTCAGCGGTTTAACCGTGAAAAAGTAACAAACAGACAGAGTTACTTTCGCATTTATAATATTAGTATTGATTTAAGTAATTATTATTATTATTTACTCTTCTATTAAATCCTGTTGGCGCTCGTGAAAGGAAATCCATACATACCTACTGTATAATCCAGACATCAGCAATTTCAATAGGTAGGTACTCCCTCTTTCAATGCTTATCGCGTATTTTATGTCATGTTTTTTCTTTTAATTTAAATCCGCTTACAGTCACATTATTATAGCATAATGAATAAAATATTTATATGTTTGTATGTATATTTTATCTAAGCTCTTCTAAATTATCATCTCCGACTATTATATATTTCATTGTTTTTTTTTACTAGCCGAAATAGTAAAATGATTCATAGTTCAGGAAACTGAGTCGGTGGAAGAATATACAATTAATATGTAAAAATTTATTTAGGTGTGTTTTGTATAATATTCATTCTCGATGTTTAATACAATAAAAACGACATTAATAACGTTTTTTAGTTCACTAATTATCTGTGAGTGTATTCTTTAAATTACCTTATACATACATAAATTTTTTGAGCTATAATTTTCCGTGAGAAAAATACTTGTAGTATGAATCCAGAAAATTAATTCGAAGGGAAGAGTCGGGGGTGAAAATTAATTAATAATTAAATAAGATATTTTGAATAAAAAAAAGGTTCTCGGAATGAAATCAATAAATCTTTTATCCGACTAAAAATAGAGCTGCACACGAGACGAAACGAGACGAGAGTCAGGTAAGTCTCGTCTCACCCTGATCTCGAATTTTACAAATTGAAAATTGAAGCCATTTCGTCCTTGTCTCGTCTGATATAGTAACCGAGACCGAAAAAAATCTTGGTCTCATGATTTATAAATAATATTTTTCCCATTTTTTTTTTAATTTAAGTTATTGGCCATCGGGCGTAGCCCCTCAGCCAGACTTGTTTCCCATTTATTAATAGCAAATTGCTTCTTCGTCATATCGAAGATACGAGAAGCTTTGTGATCATTTTAAAATGAGAAAAAAATTGTTCTCCGATTTCAAAATTTTAATTTGATCTATCCATTTTAGGTCAATACAAACACATTTTGTTCTGTGTCTGTGTGTCTGTCCCTTAAATCCACGCTTGAACCACTGAACCGATATTAATTAAACTTGGTTACCTGATTGGGTTTTGCTTGAGGAAAGTCCCATTTTGAAATCATCAAAATGGTGTATAAGGGAGTGGGGTGACATCCCAAAATATTATTTTTTTCCAGATATCTCAAGAACGACACGTTACGTGCAAAATTTTGTTTAGAATCTTTTTTTTAGAGCATTCAATTTTCAATATCATAGGTCACCACGTGACATACATCACCGAAGAACGAAAATTTCATACATAAAAACACAAAATTGGTAATTTTTGTCTAAAGCGAACCTCCAAACTAGTCCTAACCCTTTAATTTTGCGCCCCTAGCGATTTTTCCCCCGATTAATTGTCATCAAAGCAATGTATGTGACCAGTTTTCATCAAAATCTGACCAGTTCAAAAAATTTGTATTTAAAAAAAAATAACTTTTTTGGTAAAATTTTTGAAACTTTGGGCTCATTGTGCGATCTAAAGATATTTACCAATTAAAAAAAAACGGTGGCGTTATACTTGTATTAATGAGGAGCAACTTTTGCACACTAATACGGTTCGATCCGCGAAAATTTCCTATTTTCGACCCACCCTAATGTTCTTTGAATTTAACACTACTGTTGGACCAAGTCACAATATTATTGTAGCAATGTTGGATTGAAGGGCCACAAATTATAATTACGTCATTATTTCTTACATAATTTTTATCTCACTTTATACAAGTGCGAATAGGTACCTAATTAAAAATATTTGTACACCATATCTGCCGTGGTGTTAAATCGCACTAATGTATTCATTATGTAAAATAAAAGTGATTTTAATTCGTTGGTCGCTATTGTGTACAGGTATGCATGTATCACATAGGTACATGCATAATAATACACATTGGTAAATTATCTTGTCTGAAGCATATCGCCCGACACACTGCGTGTATATTGCATTCAAATCTTGTAATTAGTTAAAAATACGAATGCAAATGAAATTTAAGCAAAACAGAGTTAACGAAATGCCAATTTCCCACTCCCTGAATAATTCAGGTGAATGGTATGCGTCATTGAATTCTTGTGCTGGTTCATAATGTAATCACCACACAATTCTTTAACATTTTGTCGTTAGTGTTTTGTACTCTGTTAAATCCACTGGTAAAACCGGTATACGTGACGCTTGATGACGACACAGCGCATGATTTGATTGGTCGATACGAGAGCACCCAACGTGTAGTGGGAGAAGCAAGCATGTTTTGAAAAAAACTTTGCAGTCATTTAATGATGATGAGATGTGTTTGGTGTTTTAAAATACCTCAAATATGTTTTATGTGTGTTTTATTAATCGCGTAAAGCCGTATTTCGACGCGGCAATAATTTAATTTACGTGAATGTGTACGAATTGGATCTCACGTTCCTTGTTTTTCGAGCAGGTGTGTGTGTTGTGACAATATTCTGTTGTTTTCAGTGAATCACTACAGATAATATGTGACGCAGTGTGTTCAGGTATTCATTATCTGAGTTACCTGAGTTTTTTAAATGTAGTAAAAATGAAGGTTACCGTATGTTTTGGAAACGTCCGTGTGGTTGTGCCTTGTGGCGAAGGAAATATATTAGTGAAAGATCTTATACGAGAGTCTACTTTACGTTACAAGAAAGCGACCGGGAAGGTAAATATCCGTTTGTTATATATACCTGTGTAACCAACCCACTCTGATCCAATTATGTGTATAGCCACTGTCCAATGTTTGTTTTTAAAATGTATCTCCAATAAACATGCTTTGTTTACATTTAAACCATAAGTACACATTGGAAATTATCAATAATATAATTATTTATATTGTCACCATACGAGGAGAGGTGGTAAGAAACATTTCTCCTACCACTAAATATTTGCATGCTAATTTGTACAGTTTTTTAACGTGTGGTGTAAACTATTATATATAGAGGTAATTAATATTTATTATTTTTACAAATGTGCGTTTTATTGATTTTAATAATTTATATGCAGTCTGATATTTTTTATTATAATATAAATCGACCATTAAATGGTATTTAGAAAGTTCAATAACAGTTTTAATACTTTCATGATTTTTGTAATGTGTTATTATTTCTTCTATTCATTAATACATACCTACAAATTGATTTTACGTTTTTACTGGTGAGGTGGCAGACGGTTAAAAAAATCATAATATCGTTTTAAAAGACTTATTAATAGGTAATGTGATGTTGTAATTACTTCCTTTTGAAGTATTTTAATGCAATATTATCCTATTGTTTCATTATTTATGTGTAATATTACAAAAACTAGTGATAACTATATAGGTATGAAGTAACAAAACCTACTTTTTTAATCAAATATTGATATAAACCATAATTTATCATACACATATGTTTTTATAAATAAATTGTGACTAACTATTTCAACTGAACACTTTTTATTACTAAATAAAAGCATTATAAGATTAAGGCATACCATATATTTTGATAATATTTAGTATATATATTTAATTTAAATTACTTAATATTTTGTAAATGATAATTAAATTGTGAAATATATTACATTACAGTGTACAGATACATGGGTTACTGTTCATAATTTACAATCACAATCTGGGGGAGGTATTCTTGATCCAGATGATAGATTAAACGATGTAGTAGACGACAGAGAAACTATAATAGCTAATTTTGAAGATGGTAACGGAGTACACCACGGCGATGGAGATGGTGCAAGTGGCAGCTCAATCGGTACAAACAGTCCTGATATTTTTCATGTATGTATCACAATCAATCTGTATATCGTGATTGAAGCTAAATAGTAGTCGTTTCTCATATTTTATCTGTATAATTAGTCATAATTTTCTATTTTGAAATGTGAATTAGTCTACCAGTTACTTTTTTAAATTATAGCTACATTTTAATGTAATTGCAACCAGAATCATTAAAATGTTGATGATTCACATAAATATTTTTACAGAGAAACAATTAGTATTTAATGTCTCTTCTCAATTAAATGAAAAGAGATACTAATGCAAATATTTGTTGTAGGAACATGATAAATATAACTCGTACCCTAGAAATGATATAATTGAAGTTACTGGAGAACAAATTGCATCTGGTTTAAGTGTTCCCTTACAAGTAAGAAGGGGTAGTGAACCAGCTCTGAATCAGTTACCAGGTTGTGGGCCACCACCTTATAACATTCCCTTGAATCCTCTGCAACCAATTACACAAGATCCGTCCAAACGATGGTCAGCAGCACCAATCGTACAAGACAATAATTTACCAGACTTAAGTAGGAAGATATATCTCTCAACAGATTGGCCACAAGAAGAAAACGATATGGATAACTCTCCGTATCAAACGATATCAAGGGATGATAGTAATAGACTGTCGATGCAGTTTTTAGGAGATGGAACTGGGTAATTTTTTTAAATTAATATTATTATAGAAATCAATGATTGCTTCTTCGTCGAGAAGTTTTGTGATTGTTTTTAAAGAGAAAAAAAAATTGTTCTCCGATTTTGAAATTTTCACTTGATCTTTCCGTTTCAGATCAAAACTAATAATTTTTTTCCATATTTGTCTGTCTCTTGTATCTTTGTCAAATGCATAACTCATGAACCATTGAACCGATATTAATGAAACTTGGTTGTTTGGTTGGGTCTGGTAAAGAGGAGGGGTGACATCCCAAAACAGTTATTTTAGATATCTCAAGAACGACACGTTACGTAAAAATTTTATATAATCTTTTTTGTGGAGCATTCAATTTTCTATAAAATAAGTCACTACAACTTTTGTAATAAAATATTCCCTTACGAAGATTTATCACCATTTGCTTGGAAAAATAGTTATTTGTTTTGTTCAATTGCTATTTACGATGTTTGCATAACAGAAAAATTTAGATTTAGATTTAAATTGTTAAATAATTAAAAATATATGAAAACATAATCAGGTGGTGTAATAAGTATTTTTCAAATTAATATTTTTAAGTAAAAGTATAAAGTATAAAGGTAATGTTTAGTTTAGCGACTCTTGCAAAAAAATCGGGAAAAAGCCAAATTGGTATTTTTTACGTAGATCATTAATCAATTGACGCTTTTGCAAAAAACAATAACTTTTTTTGTAAATAAATTTTTCGATGTCGAAAAAAGTCGTTTTTAGCGCTCTGGAAATGAAAATATGGCTCGAATATATCAAAACTAGCAAGTTTATAATGAACAAGTGCTAGAAAAATTATTAAAACACTGAAAATAATAGTTTAGCGACTTTTGTCTAACCTAACCAAAACTAACCAACCTCCTTTATATTATCTACAATTGTGAAAGTTGGGAGATAACCTTATTTTGTCATATTATTCAAACGATTATTAATCAGTGTTTAAATAATTTTTCGTGCGCTTCTCGCACATGTACATTATGAACTTTGTTGTTATACGTAAGCCATGTTTTCATTTCCAGAGTACGAAAAACTACCTTTTTTCAACATCGAAATTTTGCGACTTAAATTGTTTATAAAAAAAGTTATTTTTTTTGCAAAAGTGCTGATTGATTCATGATCTACGTAAAAATAGACCAATTTAGCTTTTTCTCGAAAGTTTATAGGTCATTTTTAGCAAAAGTCGCTAAACTAAACAATTAATAAAATAAATTGTGAACCAATGGCAGTTTAGGTGGATACTTTATAGGTGTTTATTAAAATTGTTCGATAATTCGTGCTGAATTTAACACGAGGAAGCACTGTGCAGATATTTTTTACTGATTTAAATAAATTTTAATACCTCTATGATATTACAGTTATAAATGGTCGGAAGCTGCAGAAAGAACTTCAAACAATGCAACATATTCCAATCCACGATATCGAAATAGCCAAGGGAGTAAGTCTTTACCTAGAGACCACAGAAGGAAAGAACCATTAGGACAAGCAAACTCATCAAATGCAGCTAACGATGAAGCGTACGATAAAAACAAAACAGAATTAGTTGTAATTAAAAATGAACCTGGCCAACTGGGATTGCATGTTGTATCAGATTACGATGTGAACGGAAAGGAACGTGGACTTCTAGTACAAGGAATAGAGGCTGGAGGGCGTATTGATAGAAATGGAAAACTTAATATCTTCGATAGGATTATAGAAATAAATGATCAACCTTTAGCCAGCGTACCTTTTCAAAAGTAAGTTTTTTGAAGTTATATTTTACTTTTAGGTGTTTATTATAATTATTTACGTTTTTAGAGTGCAAGAAATATTTAAGAAGGCACAGACAGGGCCAGAGTTAGTTTTAAAAGTGCAAAAACATACCGGACAGCAAAAAATTTCTTCTTTACTTTATTCACAATTACGTAATAAATTTAAGGCCATGGAAGATAAAGATCCTGTAACTATGATAGAATTAGAAGAAAAGAGTAAGTATATTTTGGTGGGATAATAAATATAAAAAGCTTGACTAATACAATTATGTTTCAATAGCGAGTACAAACACAAAGGTAGCTACTGTTTCTCCTACTAAGAAAGTACCGCAGAGCTCACGAAATCCTAAGAGCTTATTAACGGCTAATACACGTAAAATTGGGAAGAAAATTGAACTTGAATTAGTAAAAGGAATGCACGGTTTAGGGTTCAGTATAACAACTAGGGATAATCCAACAGGAGGAAACTGTCCTATTTATATCAAGAATATTCTTCCAAAGGTTAGTACAGTAAGACCCGGTTTAACGCGATTTTTTTCCGATTACTTTCTTTTTATTAATTTTTCATTTACATTAATTTCATCGTTAAAGTGCAATTTTTCATATTGTATGAACATAAAGTGCCTGAGTGTGACAGCACAGCCGTAGGTAAAAAAAAAAAAAAGTGTGACTGTGTCGGGATGCACAGTTGAGGGATTAACGTAAATACGTGAAAGTGGGGTTAAAATAAAACTCAGATTAATGGATTGATACATCTTTAACTTTTTTGTTTCAATATTTGTAAAATGGACACAAGTGTTGCCGTAAACTTAGTCTTAATAAATAAATATATATAACTTGTAATGTATAATGTAGTTATTTCTTATGATTTGTACAGGCATAAAAACAATTAACTAATTAATACGAAATTAACTTTTTATTTTTTTATTAAATTTAAAAAATTTTAATCATAAATTTTAAAACGTTAGAGCGTAGAGAATATATTCTAATATACTGTTATTTTTTTTCAATTTAATTAATTAATATTTACAAGCACAATCGTGGACATACAAAATTTAATTTTTTGTTACTGTTGCTTCCTCGCAATATCGAAGATACGAGAAGCTATGTGATCGTTTCAGATTGAGACAAAAAAAAAGTTCTCCAATTTCAAAATTTTAAATTTATTTATCCGTTTCACGTCAAGACAAACACTTTTCGTTCCGTGTCTGTCTGTCTGTCCGTGTGTCCGTCCGTCCGTCTGTCCCCTGAATCCTTGTCACACGCATAACTCATGAACCACTGAACCGATATTATTGAAACTTGGTCGGATGGTTGGGTTTGGTTTGAGGACGGTCCCATTTCAAAATCATTAAAATTGTGTGTAAGGGGGAGGGGTGACACCCCAAAATATTTATTTTTTCAAGATATCTCAAGAACGACACATGTTACGAGAAAATTTTATAGAATATTTTTTGTAGAGAATTAAATTTCCTATAATATGGGTCTGCTACGTTTGTTGTAAAATATTCCCTTACAAAGATTTATCTAAATTAATTTTAAAAATTCGTGTTTTGTTTTTCTAAATTGGTATTTGATTGGATATATTAAGTGTCATTTTGACGTTTTAAATGTCACTTTGGCGTTTTAAATGTCACTTTGACGTTTTAAATGTCATTTTGACATTTGCATAAATTTAGATTTAGATTGAAATTGTCAAAAAATTAAAAATATATGAGGTGCGTTTTAAGAAAAAATTCGAAGATTTTTTAGTAAAATTTGTATAAAAATTAAATGGTTAACCAATGCCAGGCAATTTATCTGAACACTATCGGTTTTAGTGAATTTAGCACGAGGAAGCACTGTGCATTTACTTGGCAGATGTTTTTTTTTCATAATATTAAATTTATCACTCATCAAAACTGATTAAATGTTTTGATTTTTACTTGCACCTTCTAGATCTAATTGAGATCTATAATTTGAAACCAATCCCCACATGGTAACTGCTCTGAGTGTCAAGATATACTGATTATAAATTTACGCTAGTACCCAAAACTAATTTCAGCGTGTTACGTCAAGTTTCTGAAATGGCCTGAAATTCTAGACGTTATTCACGTCAAAAACTAAAGTGTCAAATGGTGAAGAACCTTCCACGTCAACATAAGCACTCAAATATTTATTATTTAAATTAAATATTTTATGACATTGTATTTACGTTTAAATATTTACAATACAAATTGTTACAAATTAATTTTTTTAATCGTTATTTAACTATTATTTCACTTATCGCCATTATTTACATATTAATATAACCCCTTTTAATGCTGTTGGCATTTCCTGGAACGTACTTACTGTAGATACTTTGTGGTATTTGTACAGTTCAATAAATAAATAAAATTGTATTAGGGCGCAGCGGTAGAAGATGGTAGATTAAAACCAGGAGACAGATTATTGGAAGTGAATGGAATTGAAATGACGGGTAAAACTCAGTCAGAGGCTGTTGCAGTTCTACGAAATGCTCCTTCTGGAAGTAAAGTACATATTGTTGTATCTCGACAAGAAGAAGCTAGTGCCGATCCTGGTTTACCTAAGGTATTTTAATTTATAAAAATAATGTTTGTTTTTAAGTACTATAGATGTATACTTGTGACTTAAATCAAACAGTTTCATAAGTATGGAAACTTTTTATGTAAATGACTATATTTCGGTTAAAAAGGGGAACCCTGGCTGTGGCAGTCCAAGAAGCCTTTTTACAATTATTTTTTTATAACAATAAAACCAGATGTGTTTGTCTGTTACCTTTTCACGGCTAAACTGCTGAACCGATCTTGATGAAATTTGGCAGGGAGATAGCTTGCATCCTGAGGAAGGACATTAATGAATGTGCGATAGGTTAATTTTTTTTGGCTTAATAACATCTAGCATGCAGATGTGAAACTAAAAACCTATTTTTCGACTATCATAACAGAAATTTGTATTATCACGTGGACAAAGTCATGGATAACAGCTAGTTACTCATAATTAGAACTTTTTTATTTAAAAAAAGAAAATATTCATTGAAGACTTATGGTCCATTAAATATTTTTGTCCTTACAATATCTCCGGTTTGGTTTGTCTAAGAAAAACATTGTATTTTTTTATTAAACTGCATAAATATATTATCATTAAGCTGTTTCTTTTTTTTTTTTTTTAAATTGCAACCTTTTATTGAAAAATGAAATTCTTAACAAAATTTTTTTCCATTCAAGGTGCCTTAAAAAATATAAATTTTTAAAATAATAAAATTATCCACAACAATTAAGAAAATTTAAGTTAATTGTGTTCACAAATTCGAAAAAAGTCATTTAGAGAAAAACACGATTGAAAGTTTACCAAAATTTTTTGTTTTATTTATTATTATTATTTATTTTTATCTTCATTGTTGGATTTATCCTCTTCCGACAGCTCGTTTATGTTAATTGTTGTTTGTTAGAACCGGTGCACGCTACAGACTTAATTGGCTGACAGTTTGATCTGTTTGGCAGTTGGCATGGGGATATAAAGAAGTACGTACACCTATAGATTAAAAATTGGCCAACTAAATTTGACTAAAAACTCATCACGCAACTAAACTGTTTAATTGAGGATCAAACTATCGGCCGACTAAAAGTCTAGTGTGCGTGAGCTTTTACTGTATGTATGTGAGTCTATGTGTCTGTATTTTGTAGGTTGTAACAACATATTTATTATATTGCAATTTTATACAAGAAGGGGTTACAAAAGACGGCTCCAGATTTCCCCTGAATTAAACGTCATTTTTGTGAATTTTAATATGATTTTTAGAGGAAATATTTTTGAAAGTATATACTTAAGGGGGGAAGCCACTGTGAAGGGTCAGAAAATTGTCAATGTTTGGGAATTTTTTTCACAGGTACAACTAATTATTTTTAGGATCGGGTGAAGGGCATTTTATTAACCATCGAATTTTCGGGATGGGTTATCGGAAAAAAATAAATAGTTTATCAATATTTATATGAATGTAGCTATGGTTGTGCGTAGCCATTTATTTTATAATATATATTTTTTTTTAAATGGTGACGGTTTGAAAATTTTTTCATTTTTAACATAATTGCTTCCTCGCAATTTTTTTTTAATTTAAGCTTTTAAAGTTTCTGAGGGTCATAACCGGCCATGTTACTTGGTCTCGTAAAATTTTTTATACATATTTTTGATTAAGTATTGAAAAAAATGCATTAAAAAATAAATCGTTTTTTTTTCGTCACAATGGTTTTCAAAAACAAAAAGTTAATTTTTTAACCTGTCACAGTGGGGCTCCCCTGAAGTAATTTGTACTGTAATGAGTAAATATTATGAAATGCACTATAATTTTTATACACTGTACTTGTTATATCTATTTTCACCTATTTGCAGTATTTTTTTTTTTTTTTTGTAAATATGCACATTATTTTTCTACATGCTTTTCTTGTGTTAGGAAAAATAATAAGCAGCTTTTTGATACTGCATAAAATATTTTTATTTTAAAAATTATTTATAATGTATATATATATAAAATACTTAGGTTACGGAAGCTACTGAACCACAACGTAAATCTCCTATCCCAATTGCACCAACTACACTTAATGGGAATGCGGTAGCCAGAGATCGGACTCCTGAAAAAACGTCAACAGTGGCCAAAATTATATCGCAATTTCAAACGGCTGCCAATAATGTAATTATTGCTTTTTGTGCATGTTCTATTATTTAGTGAGCTTGTATCGTTGAACATTTTATTATTTGCTTAATAAATGCCTATGTAGAAAATATTTTATCAAAATATTAGTTCTTGTAACTTCAGAGGGAAATACTAATTTGCAGTGTAAACAAAAAATGTAAATATGTTTTGTAAAAACAAAACTTTTGCGTACTTAGCTTATCTAAATGTAAACAATTTCTTATATAAAGCCATTTAAACATTATGATATTTACTTAAGGTAGTTCTCGTGCTCAGTGGCGTCACTAGGGGGGTGACACCCAGGGCGGAAAACGAGAGTGTCATCCCCTCCCTTAAAAAAGTCAATAGGTTTTATTTTTTTACACATTAGACGGGTGTCACCCCTGTGATTTTTTAACGACAGAAAAAATATCCATTTTTTTAAATAAATTGGATAGTTATCACACTCCTTATAGACTTTCAATGACCAAAAAAAATTTGTTTTGCACATTTTACACCCTGGAAACTTAAAATAATCGAAAAATAAGAAATAGGCTTTATTTTTTAACATATTACACGGTTGTCACCCCTTTGAGGGTGACACCCGGGGCGGTTCATCCACCTCCTTAGCAACGCCACTGCTCGTGCTACGATATCAAGTCTATACTCAAAGCCGCCTAAACAGATTATTACAAATACAATTATACTATGAATATATTGTCTCAAATTACAAATATATCAATAAATAGAGTCACCGGCCGCGCGCACCTTCAAACGGATGTTATAACAATTCAAGAAAACTCGCTCTCTTCCGTACACACATTTAGCTGTGCTGTTGCCAGACTGATTTTATTTAATTCATCGATATGTCGATTCTTTGTTAAAGTTTCATACTTTCCACAGTTGTATTAGTACGTATTAAGGCCGTTTTCTTAATTTTCATGACTAACGCTTCGACAGATTTTGATCAAAAACTACCAAACAGCAAAGGATTATTATTTTAATATGTGATAAATTTTTTTTAAATGATTGACCGTTTTGTATTTGAAATACAATTATATTTGCTGTTTGGTAGTTTTTGATCAAAATCTGTCAAAGCGTTTAGTCATGAAAATTAAGAGAACGGACATAATACGACTTGGCATAGCGGATGTGTACGAAAGTTGCAAACTTTGATGAAAATTATCTCGAGTTTAAAACTGTCGACCTATTTAAAATTTTACACTCGGATAGATATCATTGTTCTTTTTATCGCCAGAATTTATTAAAAATTCTATCGAAATGATGTTTGCACGAGAACTACCTTAATAAGAAAATGTTTTATTACACACCTTAAATTTAATTTAAAAGTTAAAACAATTTGGATGTTTTTTTATGGGAATAATATATTAATTTGTTATTATTTTCTAGTTGATGGAATCGAAAACAGCCGAAGAAAAATCAACAATTCCACCGAAACATCGTGAAATCTTAACATTCAACATACCCGTGCACGAAACTGAAAAAGCTGGTCTTGGAGTGAGTGTAAAGGGTAAGACAACGCCTAACTATGACGGGTCTGGCTCCACCGACCTAGGCATATTTGTGAAAAGTGTCTTACACGGTGGCGCAGCATCTAGAGATAAACGTTTGCGCACTAACGATCAGCTACTTAATGTAAACGGCATATCTCTCTTACACCAGTCTAACTCTGAAGCGATGGAGACACTGAGACAGGCTATGTTGCACACGGAAGGACCCGTTCCTGGTAGCATCACTGTGACAGTCGCTCGTAGATCTGCTGCACCGCACACTAACATTTCAGGCGAATCGATATCTAGTCTACTAACAAGCTTATCAGGTTAATATTTTCCATGATTTGTTTCTTTATTTAAAGAATCACTATTTGTGTTTTTTATTTTACTAAAAATTACTGTTGCGTTTACGTTTAATAAATGATTTATGCAGAGGAACAATTTATTGATGCATTTTAAATTAGTTTGTTTTTTGATTATTATATTAATGAATTTTGCTTAATTAATTTGCTATTAGATATAATTGATTAAAAGTAGATCTATTTATTAGTATTTTTGATATCTCTGGACTCCGAGGCATTATGACTTCCACTGAATAAAATCTTCCGGAATAACTGTTATTATATTCTTTAGAACCTTCATTATGAATTTATTATAAAGATGTTTATAAAAATGAAAACAAATATATTAACCCTTGTTGATTGTGTTCCTAGAAATGATGTTTTATTATATTTATAATTATAATTTATAATTTTATTATATTATAATTTTTTTAAATTACAAAAAATACATCTTAAAGAAATTTTAAAAAAATCTCAAAGTTGACTTAAAAAATCATATAAACACGAATTTACAGAATTTCACCTGTCTTATATAATATTTACTTAAAATATCACTTCACGCAATAAAAGGCGAAATATTTATTAGTTTTGAAGGGGGGCCGGGGTACATTAGTCTTATTACGCTTTTATTCCAATCAGGAATTTATTCATTGTGAAAGGAGAACATGATATATAAAAATCATAATGAAATAAATTGAAAAGAAAATGTTTAAAATTAATAATTATCAAAATTGAAAAAGTTCACATAACACTAATTGTAAATGAATTTAAAATTTGCCGTGCCGAATGCAAAAAATCTATTTCAATATGACGTCCACTTTTACATCAAACGTTTGATATTTTTATTAAAATAACGACTTTTCTGACAATGTTACTTACTTTTTTCACTAGGAAAATCTGTTATTTATTAGAAAAATTATATTTAAAGTCTACATAACAGTGTTCTCTTAATGATAAATTTGCAAAGTGGAAATTTCTCTAAATACCATGGAGTACCTAATGACCGTATTTTCTGTTTAAATCTTACGCTTTTAGAAGTAATTAACTAATAAAATTTTAATTTTAAATGCTCATTTTTATGAATAACTGTAATGATATATATACGTCAGTAGTTCTCAAACTGTTACAAATATAAATTAAATATTAAAATAAATAAAACTATATGTATTTTTCAGGTACTAACAGCAGCGGAGAAACTGATAATTCATTTTCTCCAGAAATATCTCAATCGAGTGAAAAATCTCGCAATACGATTATATATTTACCATCCAGTAAGCACGAAATATCCAATAATTCTATAAGTATAACGAGTCCTTCAAATAGTTTATACAATTCTCCATCTACTTGGAATCCAGTTATAGACAGAATTACTGGCAATTCAGATAACAATGCAACTTCGCAATTAAGGAATGAAAGTTATTACTTGGTAATTATTTATACTACTTTAAAACTAAGTCTGTACAATCTCATATATTTAATTTGTATTTTTAGGCAACCCATGAACAAACATGGAGTGACGTTTATCAAAAGAATCAAAAACTAACAAGCCCGACAATAAACCAGCCGTCAAATGAATCAGTCTTAATCGAAAACGAATACATATTAAATTATCCAGTCCTGCCAGATAATTATGATCGCTTACCTAAACCACCAACAGAAGCTTATAAGAAATCTCAACAAAATGTATACCCGGAAAAAATTAAAGTACAACCTCCGCCTACAGATCAAACTGATTCAAATCAATCTAACGCTGTAGCGAACGATGTTACGTATGCCAGTCAACTATCGTTAGAAAACCCAGCGAGTTTTTCTAGAGACGCTTTGGGCCGACAAAGTATATCTGAGAAAAGACATGCCACACTAGATGCTAAGAGTACTGGTACGTATCAGAAAAATAAAAAGCATAAGGAGAAAATGGAGGAGAATAAAGAATTGAGGCGGAGTTTTGGTAAATCAAGCGTTGGTTCAATCATTAGAGTTGGATCTGCCGATTCAATTGTCAGCTTAACTCGGAATCAATCAAATGAATCTGAAGGTAAATATAATTCCATATTTAGGGAACGTCCATAAATCATGTAACGCTTTAGAAGGGAGTTATATTGTATACATGGAGGATAGGAGGTTATATTCAAATGTTACGTAACATTCATTTATACAAATAAAATCAAACCATTAGAGCTCACGAATCCTATTTTTTTACTTATGCCCAATCACGCACGATGGTTAATGTTTTTTACATGCAATATAGTATGTGTATATTTTATATTTGAGGCGGTGAGTTCCAAAACTCGTTTGTTTCATTTTTTTTAAATCGAGATGTCAGTGGATTTTGAAAGAATTTAGGGCATTATTTCATATTGAAATGTCAGTTTTACTTCATGCTGAAATAGTTAAAAAATATATATTGTAATATATATGATATATATAAAGTACTTTTGTCATTATGTAATCATAAATATTTTCTTTTCTATTTTATAACTTATTTCGTATCGTGTGAGTACGATTTACAGAATAAGGAATATTATTATTAATATTCATATTAATACTATACATTGTACTATTTATTTTAGAAACAGACAAATTAGGCCAATTAGGTCCGTCTTTAGGAATGAAGAAATCATCAAGTTTAGAATCTCTTCAAACACTTATTCAAGAGGTACTGTTTTAATTTACATGTATAAATAAAAAAGATTAAATATTTTTTTCAATTTCAGCGGCAAATAAAAGAAGATCGTGATACATACAGAAGAACTCCAAGTAGTAATTCTATAGGAAAAAATGGTAACATAAGTTATGGAAAATATGAAAATAAGACTGAAGAAGGATGTAAGTTAATTTAAAAAATATTGGTATTAATTCTACGTTGATTATTATTGATTGATTTTATAGATGCAAAGAAGCATTGGTTAGTTGATGCAAATTGTGATACACACGGTGGTTTTGTAAATAATCAGAACTCTCAAGCGTTTAAAAAAGGAGGGAAAAAGAAACCTAGTCTCTTTAAAGGAATCGGTTCTATGTTTAGATTCGGAAGGCATAGAAAAACTATGGACATCTTGCCTGGATTGGACGGTCATATTATTATGGCACATGAAAGTTTAGATACAAATAAAAATATGAACATTCCCGTTGCTAATGTTGCACCTACAAATATAACAATGGAACATGGTAACGATCAACAGCATGTACAGCAAAAGAGTCAACCAATTTATAATCAGTTAGGGAGACATCATCAAATACCTCCACCACAGGTATTAATTATATTTAATTATTTTTGTAAAAGTTTTTCAAGTTAAATTAATCATAAATGATTTTATAAAATCGTCCATTAATTTTTATCTAATTTTTCTTTACAGTATTTTAGTAATCCAAATGAACAAACACCTATTAATACCGATTCTTCAAAACCTCAACTTAAACAAAGGCGTCATGTTAGTCCAATGCCAAATATGACTGAACCAACAAATGAGAAACATATTCAGCAGGTAAGTTTTGGAGCTTTTATTTTCTGTGCTTAAACTGAACAGGGCGAGAATTAGATTACCAAATTGTCCATAGGACATTTTTTAAGTAGAATTTAATGAAGAATATTTTATTCCCTATTATCTTTTTTTATCCAAATGACGATTTGGATGAAAAGTGAAAAAAGCTGGAATAAAGTAGGGGTAGTTATTTCACGTGAAAGGGAATGTTCCATCCACGATTTAGTTGGGAACTTTTTAGGTTCTTATTCTTAACCGTACTGAGAGTTTGTAGACAAAGTATGAAAACTTTATTAATTTTTTGTTCTATAATATTTGACAAATTTTAAACTAATTATTGTGGATTATTAACTTTTTTGTTATGTCCTTAGATGGGATTGGGACGAATTTTGACTGGGCCGCCGCCCAGATCAGCTCCAAATAATTTTTTTTTAAAATGTAGAAAAAGTTTCAGCTCTCTATCTTAAAAAATTGGCATTACCAGAGGGGGTGATTTTCCCATTTAAAATACATGTGTTTTTTCGATTTTTCAAAGACCTGCGTAGTAAAGCGTCTTAAACTCTTTCTAAAAATCTAGAATAATTGGAAAGCATTCCTGGTACGGTAAGATATTTTATAGCCCCCAATTTCAGTTCAGTGGTCACTTTTAATTGGAGGTTTAAGATATTTTACACTACACTGTATACAGGGTGAGTCATTTTAATCAACGCAGTCAAATACCTCAAAAAGTAAGCGAAATTGAGAAAAACGTTTCAAACAAAAGTTGCTTGGTTTCAAGGGGGCCAAACAATGGTGACCTAGCGGTTGACCTTCAAACCATTTTTCAAGGTCAAATCAAGGTCAACTTTGATTTTTTAGATAAAAACGTATATTTTTTATTACATATTCTATGTGAAAAAATTAGTATTTTTAGTAGGAAAAATTTTCCTTAAAAATGTTTTCTTCTCTCGGTAGAGGGCGCTGTAAGATTAATCAACGAACTCAAATATCTGAAAAAAAAGTTGTATCTAATAGCTTATTAAAGTTAAACTACTTTTAGCATTTCCCAGAAACAAGGGCGTGGACGTAATAGTTGTATGTTTCCTTTGGGGTGTTTTTTTAATGTGAGTCCCCTGGCCTCTCACATTTGGGCCTTCTACAACAGCTGCTTAAAATTACCTTTTGGCTAAAAAATTGTTTCTGGGTAATGCTAAAAGTAGTTTGACTTTAACCCTACGTTAGGCGCGCGTACTGCTGTCGCGAGTTTAGGCGCGCGGCATACATGCGTAGACCATTTTCAGTAGGGCCTATAATAGCTGAATTTGATTTTTATTTCAAATGAGTTGAACTATAATGTTTATTGATGTATACTTTTGTATACAACACACAATTTTTATTAAAATTTTTATATATTTTGTTGTGGAAAAATAAACAAAGTTAAATATCATTTTTAGACGTTTTATTGTCATAAATTCTATATTAATTTAAAAAATAGACATAATATATCTAAATAAAAATATGGTAATCAAAATATGTTAATTATGATTAATATATAGAAATACAAAAAAATTGTAATGAAAATGTTGCAAAGAAAAGTATGAAAATGGCGATCAAAATTGGATATTTTTATTTAGGTAAAAATGTAGTGCGAATATATCGCATATGGACTTTTTATACATATTTGCCGAATTTTTGCAATTTCTAGAATAAATATTGCACAGTACGACATAATCACCTAGCCTATTTGCAGGAAAGTCGAAAAAAAATTCCCGAGGGGGGTGGGGTGGGATGATGAGCTAGACCTTATCGCATTGACCAAAAAAAATATCACTAGGTATTTTTTTTCACTTTTCACTACTTTGGGCAGGCATGACCATGTGTAGACTTTCAATGACCAAAACAAATATCAATTAGTTTTACCCCCCTCCCCCCCACAAATTTTTTTTTCCCGAGTAAGTACATTATAGAATAGAATATTACATCAATTTTCTCAATCCCTGAAGGGAGGTGGGGGGTTAAGTACCCCATTAACCCCCCCCCCTCCCCTATGGACGCCCATGCCTATAATAGTGTGACGTTCTGTAATTATGAAAATCCCATACGCTCGGCATTGTCCTAAACTTTTTGTGGGGCTTTAAATACTCCCACGCAAAGTTTTTTTGAGTTAAACATGTCTATATTTTTGTAATTTGTAAATATAATTCACGCCCATAAAATAAAACCACTATTTCTTACAAAAATGATGAAAATAAAAAATCGAAGCACTACAAAAATAGTTACACCGTTAGGCGCGCGGCATACATGCGTAGACCAGCCGTTTTTGATTCGCTATAACTCAAAACACCGGGCTAAAAAATTGCAACTAAGTAACTAATAATATATAAGGATATGTAATCGACAGCTACTCAAAAGGGCACGTGCTAAAATAAAGCGTGGTTTGTATTGTTACAGTTTTTATAGTAGTGGTCTACGCATGTACGCCACGCGCCTAACGGAGAGTTAATAAGCTATGAGGTCCAACTTTTTTTTCAGATATTTGAGTTCGTTGATTAATCTTACAGCGCCCTCTACCGAGAGAAGAAAGCATTTTTAAGAAAAATTTTTTCTACTTAAGATACTAATTTTTTCACGTTGAATACGAATATGCAATAAAAAATATAGGTTTTTATCTAAAAAATCAAGGTTGACCTTGATTTGACCTTGAAAATGGTTTGAAGGTCAACTGCTAGGTCACCATTATTTGACCCCCTTGAAACCAAGCAACTTTTGTTCGAAACGTTTTTCTCAATTTCGCTTACTTTTCGAGATATTTGACTGCGTTGATTAAAATGACTCACCCTGTATATGTACAAAATTGGATATATTAAATAAACAAGCAATAATAGAATTCACAATTAACAAGTACGATATTTTAAAAGTGCTATTATGATACAATATCACAGTCGGTTACGATATTTTGTAAAGTAGATATCGGTGCTTACGATACTTTGTCTGGTGGTTACGATTCTTTATCTGGTGGCTATGATACTTCAAAAAACAATGGTGGATACGATTATACGATAGTCAAAGTCTAAACAGATTTTTTAGCGGGAACGAGAATTTTGTTGCTTACGAGACTTTTAGAATCGATGGGTAGTATCAAGCAGATTATCGTAACTAACAACTCAATTTCACAAAATGACAAAAGTAAGCTTTCGCCTTGTAAAGGACGATATGTGAAAAAGTGAAATATATACCTTTCTCTGTCATATAACATAGTAAAAATTCTTAAGTTTTTTGTTTATTGGACCCATATATACGATATGTATGCGTACGGTCCTCGTAACAAAAGGGTTAATAACTTTTTACACGTAACATTAAGCAAAAATAATTTTCTGGTTTAGAATCATAATTAATGTTGATTCTAAACTTAATCATGTTAACTAAATGGGTTATTCACTAACCCTATTTATTTTTAGCTTTATAATTTGATAAATATTTTGATTTAATGTTAATGATAATTAAAATAATTTCTAGAATCCAAATCAATCAGCTGATATGAATCAAGGACGTGCACCAGTATACAATTGTTACGGTGAAATTCAACGGCCAGGCAGTCGCTCAGGTATATCAGACACTCCACATTTCAGCCACTACATGAATCACGATGAGATCCAGTACCAGCTGAGGTATGTAGAGATATATATACATTTAATTGAACTAACAACTAACAATGGGCTTCTATGCGGCAATGTAATGCTTCTTTGTGACTAATAACATTTATTGGAGCCCTGTATTTGGCACTCTGGCTGTATTTGTTAACCATCAGTAATGCTTAATATTTGATATAGAAGACATCAGAATTTGCTTGATCTAATTATTGTTGAACTCGGTGTTGCCAGTGTAAAAATAATTAAAAATTATTACGCAATGCTATTCAAAGTCTAATACATCAAGGTAGAAGATTATAATAAATATTATAACGTCAAATTTAGTTAAGGCTTAGATATTATAATATTATCCAAATACCCTCTTCAAAAAAATAAAAGTGAATTTTTTATTTTCTTTAAAAAATTGTGCAATATTGAAATAGCTGTAATTATGTATTGCACAATTTATAGGAAAAAAAAATTCTAAAATTTTTTTGACAAGTGTAATAAATATTGTAACTAAAAAATATTAAAACAAAATTAGGCGAAACTTTAGTATCCGACGTACACACAGATTTCATATTTTTGTTTGTTGGCAATACATTATTTGGGTGTGCGCGCGCATATGATTTATGTTAGTGATTGAACGGTGCTCAAACAGTGGAATATATGCGACCGCTAAAAGATTATAGTATAATAAAATAATATTAATAAACATATTATGTTTATCAACATATAACTGATTATTTTTTTTAGTATATTTAGTAATTTCATATTCACACGTGACACACCTAAAAATATATATTTTTTAAATTGGAATCTGTAGGATCGCGCCAAGCTGACATATTAATTATTATTCAACATATTTGTTAAATTATCAATTTTAATTTCTTAATAATAGCCGAAGGCGGTCTCGACGGTCTTCTGGCATTAGATAGTCTTAAAGATAATGGTGTAAGCTATATTTAAAAAAAAATTGGGGTTTGTAGGATCACGCCAAGCTGACACATTAACTATTCAACTTATTTGTTAAATTATCAATTTTAATTTCTTAATAATAATATATATACATAATATATTCCACCGTTTGAACGCCGTTCAATAATTAATATATAATAATAATAATAATAATAATAATTATAAAAAAAAAATAATGTATTACCAACAAACAAAAATATTAAATTTGTGTGTACGTCGGATACTAAAGTTTCGCCCAAAATTAATTGGTATGAGTTCGGTATCTAATATACATAAAATTGTATTTTTTTTACGATATTAAAATCAAACAAGAGAAACCCGGCTTAATTAAACAATGCACATTTTTAACACATTAAAATGAAACTATGAGAAGTATTAGTTCTGGCAACACTGTAGGTATCTACTAATTGTTTAATATTTAACGTTTGTGTGTCTATAACTGAAATGTTTGTTTTATTCGGTGTCATGCAGTCATAAAGAACCGTTGTCTGATGTACAGATTGTCCAAATGCGGCTCCAAGTACAACAACAGAGGTTAAAAGTTGAGGAAGAAAGGTATATTCATAAATCTTATTACTAATATTTTAGATGTATTATTTTTATCTAGGATTTCACTAGTACGTAGCCAATCTGACTTAAATAAAACAAGAATTAAGATATATTTGTGTGCGTACATTGTCGTACATATACTATGTTTCATAAATTAATTTTATTGAAATCATGATTAGATTATTTCAGGAAAAGTAGTAAAGAATTATTTTTTAATAGATAATCAGGCTTTAATTTGTTTTTTTTTGTGTATATATGGAATTTGATATGTCTTCGATGTAAACATAAATACTTTTTTGTGGGTGCGGGTTAGTTATTTCTGTTCCTCACTCTCATTACAAAATAAATTTTGTTTATAACCTAAGAAAACCTTGCACTCTGCAATTTAATTCTCTAATACAAACTTTAGTAGTAAAGAACCATTTCACCATGAAATTTAAATGGAAAACTGGTTTTTCCTCTTAATCTCAAGCTACAGGCTCTTCTTTACGAAATATTTTTTAGGTCATAAATTACATTTTTCGTAACAGGAGTGGATGTTTCTTTTTTTTTTTGGAACACCTTAGTGTGGGCATTAAAAATCTAATGTTTAAAATTGTATTTTTATTCAGTTTCGTAAAAAAAATCTGTTTTTCTTTGTAAATAAAATAGCATGCTCTTTAGTCTTAGTATGTGTTGCATGATAAAATTTGTAGGTTATTTGTATATTATACATAATATATTACTACGATAAAATAAATTATAGTGTCTAGTTAATTAGATATATTATATACTACGATTATTTCATCAACGTAATTTGTCAACAGCAGACGTCAGCAACATTATCATTCACAAAGACAACCTTTGCGTGATAATATTCAAAGACCAATGTCTAACTTCTATGAATACGAGAGTATACAGTCACTAATACATAATCAAAATCTACAACAACAACAACAAATGGCAAGCGTAGATAAAAATGCAAATTCAAATTCGCTCACACGCCAGACTGTGAATCCACAAAAAAACTCGGTGAATAAACATTTTGTTCAACATGCACGACCGTACCGTCCTCCGTTACCTGATTACCGAATGCTCGAGACTAGCGATAGGACACATAATCAAAGATATCAACATTATGCGGGCTATCCAACAAGTAATAGTAGCTCAAGGGGTCCGTTTGTTACTCAAGTTAAAATTGAAGATCAAACGCAGAAATCTTCAAATTCAGGTGTCTGACACCGGTCTAATCGTACGAGGGGACTATTGTATGTGACTTTAGTTTAGTTTTAATTGTGATTTTATTAATTTTAATCATATTAATCAAAGACATTTTCAGATATACGTCTATACTTTAATTTTATTAACGTTTTTATCATTAATTTACTTTTTTATATAAAATATTGTGTGCCTTTTTTTATTTGTACAGTCTTATATAAATAAAACTTACAGGTTTTTATTGAAATTGTGATAAATAAAATATTGCGAAATTAAAAAGTATTTATATACAGATAAATGTAAAAAATGAAATATATTTTTACTGTAATAAGTATTATTACTTTTACATATATGTTACTACTCAAAATTTTATATAAAAGTGCCTTGAAATAAAGTTATAAATATATATACTTAACTTATTTGATTTGTGTATAAAAGTATAAACTAAACAACAAGTGCGAATAATTTTGATCTGGTTTATAAAATTACCAAATAGTTATAACCAAAGACTAACTTGAGTTTAATTTTTGATTACCCAATAAAATGCATAAATATGTAGTAGAGGAAATGGAGACAAAAAAAAGTGATGAATAGTAATGCATTCGGGAAGTTGGATTTAAAAAACATTTTTAACAGATTCTGACATATGTTCACAAGAAAATACGTAAAAAAATATATCCTACGATGTTTTTTCATTAAATGGCAAGCTTTTTTATTTTTGAAAAAATGCCAGATTGTGTTTTAAAAAAATTAATTTTTTTAAATTTCATCACGTATTAATAAAATAAAAATTCCTTGATTTTTACATTAATTATTACATTATCAGTGGTAAAAAAAAGTTTTACAACAGTTTTTAGTTTTTTGAGGTTAGGATGCATTTGGAAAGTAACGCTACCTATGCAGTTCTATAATCTATTAACTTACAAGTATTTTGTGTTTTATTTTATTTTCCTATGACCTATAGAACCGAAGATATTTCAAAAACAGTGTAGTGATGCACTCGAAATGCATAAAAAATGCACAATTGTGTACTTTTATCGGATCGCAATTGGCCGATTTTCCTAACTTTTTCAATTTTCAACTCATCTTCAAATCAAAAAAAATCTAACTTCTCGAATACATCACTTCAAAATGTTAATTTCACTCTACTAAAAGTTAATATTCAATAATTAATAAAATTAAAAAAAAAGTATTATAATAAATGGACGGTCTCAATTCAACATGATTTTTTATGAATTTGCATTACATTTATCATTTCATTAATAATTGTAACTAGGTGCTTTCAACGTGTACTTATAATTTAAAAAATGGTGAATATTTTAAGTTTACAATTATTTTGGAAGGAGATCTTATTCTATGTCATTATTTTGTAAACTAGACTTTAAAGTAGTCAGTTTTATGACATTGAAACACTTATTTGTATAATTAAACCTCCTTACCTCAATGTAATGTCAATTAAATTAAATATTTGTGTCATTTATATATTTATTAAATATATAAGCCGTACGTTTAATACATAACATTGTAAATTAATTGTATCCCATTTTTGATTTTATTAAAAGTCAATTTTTATATAGAAATACTTTCCACCGCACTTAAAAAAATATTAAACATCAGTAGAACTTACGTTTTTTATAAAAAATGTTTTAAAAGTATGATTATTTTATTGTAATATATATACTGTTATTATAATAGTGATAGAAGACAATATTGGTGTCTTATTATATGCCTACTTAATAATAAGAAAATCTCAATAGATTATAAAATTATGTTATATTATTACCCCAATCAAATTGTCAAAAAATAGTGGTTCATAAGACATTGTTCTACTGAGTCATTTTTTTTTAAATTGTTGGGGGGTGTGTTCAGAGTACTACATTAAGTTGGCGCGGTCTATGACCTTGAGCGTAATCCGCCATAAGTGCAAAAACTTTAAACGTAATTATCTCGTAAACCGTTTATCTAGGATAAAATTTGTTAACCTTTTTTGTTCATCAGAGTCGAATCTACAAATTTGTTCTCATGTCCAGTTCTCTATTGTCAATTAGTGATGAGATATAATGCAAGAGTTGACAAAATATGATTTTTTGTATTTATTTCATAAAGAAGTGATTATATTGAAAAAACTTAAATCATACTCTTTTAGAACTCTCAATTTGCAATATTTTTTCTTAGAGCCATCATTTCAGATAGTTTATGAGTTATAGCCGGCGAAACATTGCAAATTGTTTGTTAATAAACAAAAAAATAATTTTTTTTAAACAAAAAAAGTATAGAATTTTGTGATCTACACATTTTGAAGGTTGCATTATGATTTTTGAAATATAAAAAAAAAATGTTTATAACAATGTTTCGCGGGCTATAACTAGCGAAATATGGGTTTTCTAAAATGATGGCTGTAAGAAAAAATATTGGAAATTAAGTTTTTAAGTTTTTTCAATATAATCGCTTCTTTACGAAATAAATGCAAAAAATTTGTAGATTCGACTCTGATGAACAAAAAAGCTTATTACAAATTTTATAGTAGAATGAACGGTTTACGAGATAATTAGGTTTAAAATTTTCGCACTTATTCAAGATTATAGACCTCTTATCCCCTAACAATTTAAAATAAAATAAATGACTCTGTAAAACAATGGAGAAAAACAATACAATTTGATTGGGGTATGTACACATGAAAATGTTATTTTTTGTATTATTCTATATTAGAATAACTATTAAAACACTATTAAAATATTTAAAATTAATAAATGGAAATGTGACAAGTGCTCATATATTTTAACATTTTGATTTATTTATAGAAAAAATATAACATTTTATTTTTGAAATAGATTAAGATATATTTTTAAGTTTTAATTATATAATAGTAATTAATTGTTGCCAGTATTTTAACTTCAGCTAATATTTTAATATATTGTATAATATTCTTTAATGGCAATTATATTATTTATATAGATTTTATGAAGTAATTATTTTTGAAGTGATAATTATTAAATAGATTATTTTTTTAATAAAGAGCTGCAAATATTTTTATGATTTTATTTTTAAATACATATAATATTTATATATTTTTGCTTATCACTTGGTCATTAATTTTCTATTATTTGGAAAAGTATTTGCTCACAGTATATAGTATTAAAGTGTTTTTATAAATAAGAAATGGTTTTATTTGAGAAAATTGTTTTAATTTTATTAATTTTAAAAAATATTTTAAATAATTGTAATGAAATTGAAAACGAATCAGTATTATAAAAACACTTTAAAAAAAATTGGTAGAACATACGGCGTAATATAAAATGCATAATTAATCTTTAATGCAATTTGTAGAAGTACTTATTTTTATGAGCTTTTTGTAGGTTTTTAAATTTAAGCGACTTATTAACATTTGAAAATCATTTTTTTTCTTTCATTAAACTGCTAGCTGTGTCCACAGCTTCGCTTACATGGACTATGGAATTATTGTTTAAAATTTTTGAAAGTTATAGTTGAATTAAGTACAAACACAATTAGTTATTATTGTAAGAATAACTAATTACCTAACAAAAACAAATCAGAACAAAAAGTACGAATAATTTTTGTTCTGTTTAAATTAGAAGTATTTTATTTAAGTTATTGGCCATCGGACGTAGCCCCTCAGCAAGACTTGAAATTTAGGAGTTAATTATTGAAAATAAAATAAACAATTGATGATAAAAAGACAATGGCCAAGCCGAGGAAACCCGAATAACGACCTAGCGCAAGCGAATCGTTCCCTCTGGCCTGTTCCGACGCGGCACTTCTTTAGTTCGTACGTTATTAATAATATTTTACCGTATATAACTTATTTAAAGTTATTTCCTAAACTATACGACCAAATTGGATGCTGTAAAGGGCAAATTATATCTACATTAAGTACTTATGACGATGAAATCATTTATTTCGATAAGAATTAATAGTTTGCAGGTCAAGTCCACGTAAACAGAACTCTCAAACATTTTTAATTTTCTTTGTAACATAAAAGCAGTCATTGTGGTTTAAATATAAAAGTGAGACATATGGTATCATGGAATTTATTTTAGATCTTTTTATTCTACACAATTCTTTTTTTTGTTAAATATTTAACGTTTTAGTCAGCGTACTGGCAAATTTTTTTCCTACTTTATTTACTATTATCGTCACTGCTAACGTAACAAAATATAGCTTATAACCTGGCCAGAAAACATATCTATGAATTAAAAAAAAACACATTAATCAGATAAGGAATTCTCAAGATATAAGCGTACTAACGGACAGACAGACAGTTGAGCTTTATATACAGGGTGTCCAAAAAGTCGTCTACTACAATTCTGGAGGTAATTCGGGACCCAAAAACAAGTAAAAAAGTTCATATAAATATAAACATATGTCCGGAAATGAGCCGTTTCCGAGTTATAGTCACTTTTATGTTCAAAAATCGTAATAAGAATTCGTTTGGCATCTCTCTTAATTATTTCTTAAATTAAAATTTTATTTGTTATTTTTATTTAATTTTTAATTTTTATTTTTATTTTTTTTTTTTTTTTTTCATTTTTTCAATATTTGTAAATACGATTACATTATTTTTAAAAGAAATCAATTGTTTTTACGACTACTTAAAGTAAAAAAACTAAAAAAATAATTATAATTAATTAAGAAAAATTAAAAATTTAAATTTAAAAAAATTTTAAAATAAAAATTGAAAATTAAATAAAAATAACAAATAAAAATTTTTAATTTAAGAAATAATTAAAAAAGAGGGATGCCAAGCGAATTCTAAATTACGATTTTTGAATATAAAAGTAGCCATAACTCGGAAACAGCTCATTTCGGGATCTATGTTTATATGAACTTTTTTGCTTGTTTTTGGGTCCCGAAGTGGAGTAGGCGATTTTTTGGACATTCTGTATATAAATATAAGGATGTAATACAAATAACCATTAATTTCATTACAATAGGCTAACCAATTTTATTTTTCTTCTAAGTAGAGGGTTTTAGACAGTGGCAGACGAAGGAAGGTTGGGGTCCAGGGTGGAATGTTAATTATGACCTTTTATTATGAAATTTTGGAAAAAAACAAAAACAGAACTGTACTTATGAATGTACGCACGCATGAGGGAGGAGGGGGGCTCACGAAGGACATTGGTGCGTTATATAGTAAGTAAATTAGGGAACTGTGTAGGGTTCTAAGGTAAAGGGGGCTCGTTTTTTGGAGAGCAAAATAAAATGATTTCACATTATTATGGTAACTTAACCTAAGATATTTTAATAATTTTTTTTAATCTAAATCTTTTTGTTTGAGCCTCAATTTTTTTACTCTTTGGGCCTCACAATGTGTAAGTACGGGCCTGCTTATAGTTTAATATAGATTATAAGCACTTGCAGTTTGTATAAATATGAAGAAAGTAAATGAACGTACAGTAAAACTTTGATTATCCGTCACTTTTGTATTGCATATACACTATGAAGCTGTTCATAAACTACGTTCTGCTATTTTTGTTATTTTTGACCCTCTCCTTTTTTGTCACACTGACAAAAAGTTATAATTGTGAAATCTCATCCTTAATAATAAATATGTCATAATATCATGCATCCCCCACAATTATCTTTTTAGTTTCTATTTTTTATTTAAGGGGGAACATATGAGTAGATGGTGGAAAAAATAGGTGAATTTAGAGAATTTTTATCTCAAAAACTAGTTATTCGATTTCCATCCTGGTTTTTTTTATTCTAAAGTATATATATTGAGTATTGAGGTATGTTTACAATTTTTTTATGAATATAATCAACTGGAAGCGCTGCTGTTATGGCCGGCGTATAACATGTCCCTCGATGCGGTGCCCAGGATTACTAGTAGTCGGTTCATCTGAAACAGATATTTTTAAGAGATTCTTAAATGTATGATGCCCTTCGGAACATAGGATTTTTTTACTCAATTATTTTTTTATCAAACCAAAAGGGTCGGACATTATTGTTGAAAAATGAATGTAAAGTTCAATCAGACACCATTTTGTGAATTTTTTTTTTAAATCCTACGGTCCGAAGGGCATTATACATTAACTTCTAAGAATCTCTTTGAAATTTCTGTTTCAGATCAACCAACTGAGGGACATGTTTTACGCCGGTCATGACAGCAGCACTTCCAGTCGATATATATTCATAAACATTTTTTTAAACATACCTCAATACATATACTTTAGAATAAAACAAACAAACTTCTTTTCCGCCGTCTACTCATGTTAACAAAATGTGTTTTAGTAAAATGTAATGTAACATCATTTGTTATCTGAGTCCTTTCCCATTTCATCATTTTTTAATAATTCCGGAGTTTTAACAAAACGGGATGGACATAAACCTTTTGAGGGCCGTAGTTGTGAATCTGCTGGTCTATTAAAAAAACTTAACTAGTGTCCGACCGAAGGTCAGTTTTTGGTCGAAGCCATTCATCTTTTTACAAATTTTTTTCAAGACCTTTTTTTCAGTATGAACTTTTTTTAGTTTGGAATATATTTTAACTTTTTTCATGTGGTGGTGGGACCAAAAAAGAGAAATAGATTATATAATTTAACCTTTGGCTTCGGCAAATTATGGCTGAAACCGATTATTTTCCGAATTTGGCCAAAGCAGAATGTTCGGTCGGACACTACTATTAACTTATGTATCCAGTTAAAGTAATCAAAGTTTTACTGTAATGATATGTATATTTTTTAAAAACATTAAAGTAAACTAAAATGTTAATGAGTCCCTTAAAGCCTTTATTGTACTTAATTATAGAAAATATATGTTTACATGATTATTACTATTAATTATATATATAGTATGTAACGTGTCAACATATTTATGTACCTGTGCCTTAAAGAATAGTAATTGTAGTAATTGAAATTGTATTTTATACAAATTTTAAAATGTAAGAGACCGATGTGATTTTTATTTAAAAAAAATTTATAATATACATAACAATATAATTTGTAAAACTGTAAGACCTTGACAATTTATAAAAATAAAAGTTACATATCAAATTTATATCCTGAGTTTTTTTTTTTAAATGTATTTAAAGATTTCCACGTTGCTTTTGTTCTAATTCGATAGCTTCAAATAATGCTTGGAAGTTTCCAGCTCCAAAACCCTGTGACATTAAAATAATAATATTATAAAATAATATTAGTAAGTTTTATATAGTTACTTACAAAATGATTGTGTCTTTGGATTACTTCAATGAATAGAGTTGGCCGATCTTGCATATTTTTTGTAAATATTTGAAGCAAATATCCGTTGTCATCATAGTCAATTAGGATTTTCAGTTTCTGAAATCATATTTCATAAATAAAACTGGCCAAGTGCGTGTTGGGCACACACATGATTGGGTTCTGTAGCCATTATCACTAACATTTTTTACTTGATAATACGTATCAAGATTCAAGAACTATTTCATTTGGACAAAAGATGTAATCTCTGTGACGATTCATAAAAAAACAAATTTCATTTAAATATTTTAACCCTTTGGTTGCAATATAAAAAAATATATTTAAAAAAAATAATTTTCTCATATTTAATAGGAAAAAAATTAAGAACTTAAAAAAATTTACAAGAAAGGGTTAAAATATTTAAACAAAAGTTTGAAAATATCATGGTTTTTAATTGCTTTTCTATAATACAATAAAATTTATTCAATAGAAATAAAAATCTTTAATAATTAATGGGGTGGGGGTAAATGGTTTCACTTGTTCGAATTTTGACTATATTATTATAACCATTCGAAAGAGTATAAAAAATCCATAAAATGTTGTACAGTACATTTCTTTATATTTTTATTGGTTTCGAAGATATTTGAAAAAAATGATTATTTTACATATTTTCATAAGGGTATTTCACCCCCTTAAACCGTTTTACCGCAGCTAAAATAACTTTTTTTTTAATGTGTGTCAAAATGGTGGACATGTAAACTAATTATTAGTGTAATCTATTTATTAAGTACTAACTGCTACCCGCGGCTTCGCTCGCGTGGATTTCGAAACCCCCATCCCCATGATATTTTTTCCACCAGATCGAATGAAACTAACAATCATTCATATGTAAATGGGGGTGAAATATAATTTTTTTCTATATTTTGGTTTTCATTCATTATACAAAATCGTAAATATCTCGGCTCCTATGCGAGATAGAGGGTTGTTTTCCCCCCTGAACACCCCGCCCTAATGGTATTTTTCCCGTCGGATCGAATAAAACCAGTTACAACCCTTCATTTGTAACGGGGTAAAATATTAATTACTAAAAAAAATATAAATTTTTCCACCCTCTTGCAATTACTTAGGGGTTGAATTTTCGAGATATGAAGTAGCCTATCCTCGATATGCAAGCTATCTCACTGCCAAATTTAATCAAGATCGGTTCAGCGGTTTAGCCGTGAAAAGGTAACAAACAGACAGACAGACAGACACACTTTCGCATTTATAATATTAGTATGGAAGTATGGATTATATTATCATAACATCTGCTTTACATTGTTTCAAATTTAACGATTCTTTACGGTAAAGGGGCCTAGACTGGTGCCAGTACTTTATTTATCTTTAATAGATAACTCGCTGTAGCGTTATTTAGATATGTTGATAAAGAGCAATTTAAAGATACTACCTCCTCCCCCACACGATTTTGATGATTTTAATATGGGACCATCTACTACCTAGACCCTATTAAGAATTTAAGTTTCATTAAAATCCTCTTCTGTTGTCGTGGTACATGAGACAGACACAGACACAGAACAAATGACCTGGAATGGAAAAATCAAGTGGAAATTTTGAATTCAGAGTAATTTCTTTATACAAAAGGAGATGTATCTTCGTTACGAAATAAGTAGTTTACTTCAAAAATTGTATATATAAACCTATTTTATAGATTGAATACCCCCGGGGATCCGCAAAGCTATCGTAAGTGTCATTTTCGCTTTTAAATATTGTTGTGAGTTTTTTAAGGTCAGTCATGTTAAAATGATTGAGAACCACTGCTCTATACAGGATGATTCAGTACTGTCATGTCAAATTTGAACAGTAAATTAAGAAATATATTTTAAGCAAAAAACATCATATGAATATGTGTCCGGAAATGTTTCGTGAGGGGGCTACAGCCCTCCAAAGATTTTATTCAAAATGAGTTTTTATTTAATATCTGGAGAACCCATAGTGCTACAGTTATGAAATTTGATACGGGGTTTAGTATTAATAAGTATTGTTGATTCAAATGTCTAACTCAGGAAAAATTACAGAACAATAAAATACTCGATAAAAATCGAAGGGCCCCCTGGGCCCACACAACCCTGGTCAAAATTACTATTGGTTAATACTGGATATCGATAACACTTATTAATACTTCATAACTGTAGCACAATGGGTTCTCCAGATATTAAATAAAAACTAATTTTGAGTAAAATCTTTGGAAGGCTGTAGCTTTCTCATGAAAAATATCCGGACACATGTTCATATAATGTTTTTTGCTTAAAATATTTTTCTCAATGTACAGTTCAAGTTTGGCATGACAGTGCTGAATCATCCTGTATAATAGATTCTATAAAAATTTTACGTAAAATGCGTCGTTTTTTAGATATTAAAAAAAATCTTGGAATAAAATTCCATTCCCTCCATAAAATTTCGATAATTTTTATCGTATAAGATCATTTATTAGCCATATTCAACGAATAAACCAAGTTTCATTAAAATCCGGCAATGGATCTTGAGTTATGCGTATGACAAGGATTAAAAAAAACATACACACACAGATACACAGACAGACAGACGGAACGAAAAGAGTTTATTTTGACCTGAAAGTGAGAATTTTGAAATGTGAGAATACATTTTTTTCTATTTTCAGAAATTATCACATGATTTCCCTTATCCTTTGGATATAACGAGGTAGTAAAATTCAAATTCAAACTTTACCTTTATCTACATACATATTACGAAAAGTTTTTTGTAGCATCTTCGTAAAACTTTCGATACATTCCAGTGACTAAGTTTAGCGAAGAGAATGAGGGAGGGGCTTTGGGGTTGATACATATTTTACATATATGCATTTACCTATAAATCCATCAAACATTTCCCTATCTTTTTAGCTACACTCATGCAAAGAATCAATCATGCTCCAGTATTTTCGTAACAAACATTATAAGGTACTGGCACCAGTCTTGGTCGCTTTAAGAGCAAGATATACTATTTTTAAGGTTCCGAAGAAACCCTATTAATCTCACTTTGTCGTTCGTCCGCCCGTCCGTCCTTTTCACTCAAAGCTAAATAGCACGTAAACTATATAAGCTAGAAACTTGAAATGTTTAGTGAACATGTAAAATAGTGCCCTCTAGTAAAAGATATACAAATTTATTGAATAAATAATTTTTCAGGAGGGGCAATAAGGAGCATAAAAGCTATGTAAAAAAAATATTTTTTTTGTACCAAGGCATGTGGCACGTTAAAATATATAACCGAACAAGCGGAATTTGACCCTTTTTCTAATTTTTTTCTAAATCAAAAATGGTGTCCAAAAAAAAACAAAAAAAATGTCTACCAAGACGTGTGGGATATCAAAATGTAGATCTCAATCGGTAGAATTTGATACTATTTTTTATTTTTTCTAACAAAAAAGCAGTATTTTATTTTGTTCATTCCCCTTCTATCTTTATAGCTACTTGCTCAAAAAATCTGAAAAAAATTTGGTAACGAGGATTTGGTGGGACTACCAACGACAAATACTAAAGTCAGCAATATCATTTTAAATTTTGAAATAATAGGGAGGGGCGTCATAGATTTTTTTATTTTCATACCTAGGCATGTGGGATGTCAAAATGTACATCTCAATTGGTAGAATATGACCATATTTTTTATTTTTTTTCTTACTCAAAAATGGCGCCTGTAGCTAAAAGCACTGTTTTATATTGTCCCCACCCCCTGTAACTTTGTAACTACTAGCTCAAAAAATCTGAAAAAAATTCGTTAACGAGGCTTTGATGGGACTACTAACGACAAATAGTAAAGTCAACAAAATAATTTAAAATTTTGGAATTATAGGGATGGGTGTCATAGAATTTTTTCTGTCTAGGCATGTGGGGTGTCGAAATGTACAATGTACATCTCAATTAGTAGAATATGACCATATTTTTTTTTCTTACTCAAAAATAGTGCCTGTAAGTGGTTCCAAACAGTCCACGTATTCTTACTTCGGAACCCTTATGACATACACTCGTGTACCTATGTTTTGCCCGAATTATTTAGGATTGATGGGTTTCTTTTGCTTTCTCGCCATATCGAAGATACGAGAAGCTTTGTGTGCGTTTTAAAATGAGAAAAAAAATGTTCTCCGATTTCAAAATTTTAACTTGATCTTTCCGTTTGAGGTCAAGACAAACACTTTTTGAATTTATTTAACGAGTCATACATACGCCAGTTAGTGGCGTAGATAGCTTTTTGCGATGGGGGGCGATATGACAAGTGGTGGCTGAGGGGCCTCTAAAATATGCGAAACAAAAATGATTAATGTAATTTTAAATTGAATGACCTTTTTTTTTTACTCTTAATTTACCAAATTTTTCCTATTTACTTCTACTACATATTTTGTTCATACTTGGGAAATTTGAATTTTGAATTTTCTCATAAACTAAACTCATGGGGGGTGATTGATCATCTTAATCACCTCCCTATCTACGCCAATGACGCCAGTAGCGTAAATGACCATAACTACGAATTTTGACACGCGCGGTTGATTTTAGTACCATTTCGCCAATTTTCATTCGAATACGTTAAAATTTTAACACAATAAAGAAGATAGATAAAGCTACAAATTTAGTACCAGTACTTTATAAAACATCAAATAAATACCTGTAGTAGTGCTAAATCTTCAGTAACTTTTACTTTGCTATTCATCAGACGTCTTCTTAACATCTCATAATAAGTGTCAGGTACTTGCAAGAATTCCATTCCTCTTGCTTTTAAATTGAATATCTGAAAATGTAATGTAAATTAGATAAACAAATATGAGTTGTTTGAAAGCGACGTAAATACCGAAGAAATAATATCTGATGTATTGAGTGCTATATGCTGTACTCCGGCGCCTCCGTAATACTCGACGTATTCTTGAATTTGACTTTTTTTCTTGCCAGGTGCTGGTTCATTGATTGGCATCTGTGAAATATTAAAATTAATTAAATATTCAAGATATTTTGAACAGCTATCCTAACTTAAAAAATAAATCAAAGATACCACTGGTCTCATACAACAGTGGTTTTAATAATTATTTTTTAATATTGAAAATCGACAACACTTATAGCCTGTATCAAATTTCATAACTAATAGTTGTACTGGTATACAGTGAAACTTAGTTGTAACCGTTGTAACGCTCTTGAGTGGATCGGATCAAAAACGCGTTATAAACGGGATAGCCAGGGCCGGATTAACAACGTAGCGGGAGTAGCAAATGCTACGGGCCCCGCGTCTCTGGGGGCCCCGCGACTTTGCGGAAAAATATCTCTTATTGGACTTACCGTCCAATGGTTGATACGGAGTGTCCAAATCTACAATAATTAATAATTTAAATTTAGGGTTTCCGATCTCGATTCGATTTAATCGAAAAATCGATTTTTGAAGCTCCGATCTTTGATTTTTTTAATCGATTTTTCTAAATTTGCTCAAATCAAATCAAGAAAATTTTGTTTGTAAAAGTGGTGTTTTATTATACACATCTCAAAAAAATTAAAGGATAATTAAAAAAAAAGCAAAACAAAAAATTCAAATTTTCAAACAGTTATATTTCCGCGAAAATTAATTTAATTTACGTGTTCCAAAGCACATTTAAAAGTCTGTGCTTTCTAATTTTTGAATAAAAATTTCAACAAATTTTATCATCCCTTTCCGTTCTTTGCCAAGGGTTAAAAGGGTTCAAAAAATTTCCCTTAATTTTTTATTAACTTATCATTTTTTTTTAAGGATTGTATATTCTAAATCAAGTCAGTCAGCGGTGTGACGCCCGCTTAATGTGCAAAAAAAATCCTATTGACTTTTTTCGGGGGGAGTGGGTGAAGCTATCGATTTACTCCCCGAATTTCACCCCCCCCCCCCCCCCCCCGACGCCACTGCCAAGGGCCTCTTTATAATATTTGCTACGGGCCCCGCGCTTGCTTAATCCGGCCCTGGGGATAGCGCAATATAGTCCTATTGTTACGCCGATTTTTCGCTTCGTTTCCAAAACTACCCTTCACTTTGAGCAACGATTGCGAGAGTAGGCTGAGAATTAACCGAATAGTGCACATGACATTTTTTACGTAGAATTTTATGTAGAATATTTAATTTCTGTAATATTTTTTTCTCCGAACAGCGGTTCGGATGAAAAATGGGAAAAACTGGGATAAATTTCATTCCGGGGGTAGTTTTTTACGTGAAAGGGGATGTTCTATTCACTATTTAGGTGGGAACTTTTCGGGCTCTTATTTCAAACCCTACTAAGAGTTCGTGGACAAAGTATCAAAACTTTACTTGTAGTACGTCTGGTACGTAAAAAAACCCTGCACTTTTTGATTGGGGTATGACACTTTCTGTGCTCATAGATAAGGTCAAAAGAATAGTTTTCAGATAGGGAGCCACTTTAAAATCCGTGTAGAACACTGTTATATCGGCTATTAAAGATGGCCCCCACAGTTTTTATTAAATTGGCTGTATCTCAGCTCCTAATCATCCGATTTAAATTTTATTTTGTTTATTTTAAAGTTCTTATTAAAAAAAATCTTTTTTATCATTATTCATTTTTCTCTAAATCTTAAGAGTTCCTCACAATTTTCGAAAATCTGAAAATGTTACTTTTTTTACGAACTTAATTTTTATATAACTTTTTTATTGTGCCCAATATCATTTTTTTACATCATATAAAAAAGAAAGACATTTTTTTCTGCGTTCTATTGATAACAAGATAATACTGTTTTAATTAACAACTTCTTTGGAAAAAGTGTGTTAAACTATGAAAAATAGACTATTTCCATGTCAAGTTTACCTTTTATCATATGAAATTTTATGTTGGGATTAATTTTCTCATATGGTATAGCTAAAAAATTGAAAAATCTGTCATGGATGTCACTGAACTTTCTTATACAATAAAAAAATGTACGTGTATCTACTAATATAAAACAAATAATTTTGGGTTACTGATGACAGATATAAAAAAATTAATAGAACATAAACTATAGATAATAACGTTCTCTACATTTTTTGTTATAAACATTTCATTCTGTCATGAACTTGTTCAAAAAAAATGGAAAAAAATAAAAAATTAAATAAAAAAAGATTTTTTTTAATTGGTAAGAGATACAAAAAAATTAATGGAACATAAACTATAGAAAATAACGTTCTCTACATTTTTTGTTATAAACATTTCATTCTGTCATGAACTTGTTCAAAAAAAAATGGAAAAAATTTAAAAATTAAATAAAAAAGATTTTTTTTTAATTGGTAAGAAATACAAAAAAATTAATAGGACATAAACTATAGATAATAACGTTCTCTACATTTTTTGTTATAAACATTTCATTCTGTCATGAACTTGTTAAAAAAAAATGGAAAAAAATAAAAAATTAAATAAAAAAGATTTTTTTTTAATTGGTAAGAGATACAAAAAAATTAATGGAACATAAACTATAGAAAATAACGTACTCTACAACTTTTATTTCAATAATTTATTTCTGCTTTAAACCATTTCGAATATAATTGAAAAAAAACGATTATAACCTCAAAAACTTTTTTTGAGAGGAATTGAACATAACATAAATTATAAATAATAATATTATAAGTAAATTATTATTTAAACATTTTCTTCCAACACGTACCGTTTCATAAATATTTCGAATAATTACAAAAATTACAAGAGTAAATATCCGTTTCCGGTTTTAAAAACATCTGGTTTTCTTTCTTAAAACAAATGAATCCTAAATATAAAATTTTACCCCTCTATGTACTGCCATTTTTGAGTTCCAGCGTTTACAGACAAACAGATACACACACAGACAGACAGACAGACATGATGATAAAAATAGTCAGAATTGATTCAGGGAAGGTATAAATGGACATTTCCATTAAAATCTCGAATCCGAGAAACCAATACAGGTAAACTTGACTTGGAATGATCCAAAAATAATCTATTTTTCTTAGTTTAACACGCTATTTCCAAAGAAGTTGTTAATTAAAACAGTATTATCTAGTTATCAATGGAACGCAGAAAAAAATATCTTTCTTTTTTATATGAAGTAAAAAAAATTTATTGGGCACAATAAACAAGTTATATAACAATTAAGTTTGTAAGAAAAGTGAAATCTTCAGATTTTGGAAAATTGTGGGGAACCCTTAAAATTTAGAGAAAAATGAATAATGATAAAAAAGATTTTTTTTAATAAGAACTTTAAAATAAACAAAATAAAATTTAAATCGGATGATTAGGAGCTGAGATACAGCCAATTTAATAAAAACTGTGGGGGCCATCTTTAATAGCCGATATAACAGTGTTCTACACGGATTTTAAAGTGGCTCCCTATCTGAAAATCTTTCATTTGACCTTATATATGACCACAGAAAGTGGCATACCCCAATCAAAAATTGCAGCGTTTTGGCTTTATTTGCCACGAACCAGACGTACTATTGGACTAATAGGCGGGAAATAAGTTAGAAAATAAATATTTTTCCTAAAAATATGTTTAAATGTAGTAGTTATTATACTATAAAAGAAGATATTACATAAAATATGTACGTTATATAGATTAGGTATGCATTTTTCTCGATTTCTTGACGAAAGTAGGTATTTCTCATTTGGATTATTTAATAAATTGTTTACCGTGTGCAATTGTTTGCACCTTTTGTATGTTCGTTTGTACCACCAAAAGTTATTTTTTAACCCTTATAAGGGTTCGAGAGAAAACAAAAATAAAACTGCCAAGTGCGTGTTGGGCACGTACATGATAGGTTTCCGTAGTCATTACGATTTATAAGCAAGTTATTTCAACGGACGCTCTGATAACGACATAAATGCAAATATATCGTGACTGAAGGGTTAAAATCAAAAGGTCATAAAACATTTTTTGTTGAATTTTAGAAGACCTATCTAAAGATACCCCACTCAATGGGGTAAGTGAAAAACAATTTTAGTACAATTTTCAGTCTATGGGAGGGAGACCAAAATAATTTTGACAGTTAGTCCAATCAAATTATCAAAATAAAGTAGTTCGTAAGACATAGTTCTACAGAGTAATTTTTTTTATTTTAAATTGTTGGGGGGTGTGTTCTGAGTATTACATTAAGTTGGCGCGGTCTATGACCTTGAGCGTTGTCCGCTATAAGCGCGAAAACTTTAAACGTAATTATCTCGTAAATCGTTCATCCCATAATAAAATTTATTACCACCTTTTTTGTTCAACAGACTTGAATTTACAAATTTGTTCACAGGTCTAACTGCCTACCATCAATTGGTAACGAGATATAATGCAAGGAAGTTAATAAAAACGATTTTTTGCATTTATTTCGTAAAAAAGTGATTATATTGAAAAAACTTAAATGGCAATCTTTTAGAACTATGAATTTGCAATATTTTTTCTTTCAGCCATTATTTCTGAAAACTCACGGTTTGTCAGTTATAGCCCGCGAAGCAATGCAAAAAAACATTTTTTCGTTATATTTCAAAAACCATAATGCAACCTTCAAAATATGTAATGAAAAAAGTGTAGATAGCAAAATTCTATACTTATTTTGTTTGAAAAAAAATTTTTGTTTTGTTTGAAATTACTTTTTTTTTTTGTTTATTAACAAACAAACAAAAATTATTTTTTTTCAAACAAAACATGTATAGAATTTTGCTATCTACACTTTTGTCATTACACATTTTGAAGGTTGCATTATGGTTTTTGAAATATAACGAAAAAATGTTTTTTGCAATGTTTCGCGGGCTATAACTGGCAAATTATGGGTTTTCTGAAATGATGGTTGTAAGAAAAAATATTGAAAATTGATAGTTCTAAAAGATTGCCATTTAAGTTTTTTCAATATAATCACTTCTTTACGAAATAAATGCAAAAAATCGTTTTTTGTTAACTTCCTTGCATTATATCTCATTACTAATTAATGGTAGACAGTTAGACCTGTAAACAAAATTTGTAGATTCAAGTCTGTTAAACAAAAAAGGTGGTAATACATTTTATCATGGGATGAACGATTTACGAGATAATTACGTTTAAAGTTTTCGCGCTTATAGCGGACAACGCTCAAGGTCATAGACCGCGCCAACTTAATGTAATACTCAGAACACACCCCCCAACAATTTAAAATAAAAAAAATGACTCTGTAGAACAATGCAGAACAAATATACAATTTGATTGGGCTAAGTGTTCGTTATAATTTTCAGTGAAAGTACTAATTAAAAGCTACATTCTGAATTTTTTTTTAGATTTTTTGAATAGATAGTTTAGAAATTAGGGAGGGGGGGACGCTCTGACAACGACATTTAAATGCAAATAGATCGTGACTGAAGGGTTGAATCAAAAGTTTATTTAACATTTTTCGTTGCATTTTGGGAGACCTATCCAATGACAGTGAAAATGGGTTAAGTGAAAAAAAAATGTGAGTTCATTTTTCAGTCTATGGGAGGGGGGTCCAAATTAATTTTGACAGTGTTTGTTATAATTTTCAGTGGAAGTACTAATTAAAAGCTACATTCTCGATTTTTTTCAGATTTTTTGAATAGATAGTCTAGAAATTAAGGGGGGGGGGGGCGCTCTGATCACTACTTTGAACGCAAATATATCGTGACTGAAGGGTTAAAATCAAAATGTCATATAACATTTTTATTGCATTTTAGGAGACCTATCTAATGACCCCTCACTCAATGGGGTAAGTGAATTTTTTTTTTGAAAATACTTTTCAGTCTATAAAAAGGGGGACCAAAAAAATTTTTGTTTTCAACAATATTATCTTTCTGATTTTGGGTTATCAGTCTTCGTCTGTATACCAAATTTCATCTTAATCGGCTTAAAATTTTTGAGGACTGACGGACGGACATAGCGAAACTATAAGGTTTCCTAGTTTTCTACGGAAACCTAAAAACAACATCGTAGCTATATTAAATCTGTTAACGGCATTGGATTCAGCGTCGTTTGTACCATAAATATTTTTGTTAGTACCTCAAAAAGCCAAAAGGTACAAACGATTGGACATACGAAAATCTAATTTCATTGTTATTTCATGTTTGTGTGTGTGTTCAATTGTACCACCAAGGGTTATTTTTTTACTCTAAAGGCTCGAAGAGACAAACATCTTAGACTATGTAATGCATTGGATTCAGCGTCGTTTGTACTTCGAGCCCTTATAGTTATAAAATAACCCTTGGTGGTACAAACGAACACACAAAAGGTGCAAACGATTGCACATGGTAAACAATTTATTAAATAATCCAAATTAGAAATATCTACTTTGGAACTTTTTGGTTGTCGCCCTTATTTTTAATTTGTATTCTTTAACCCTATATGTTGTAAAAACAATGATATTTGCGGTACAAACGGGTACAAACGATGTCGAAGCCGATGCCGTTCACCGATTTTGAATATCATAATGTTGGTTGCTACCTTTTTTAAAAAAAATCTATCTCTTAGCCCTTTAAGGTACAAACGAAATTTTTGCGGTACAAACGAATGCATATAAAAAATTTAAATTAAATTAAAAAAATAAAAGCTATTTTACGCACACTAGTAACTTCTTGGAAGCATGAATTTTCAAATATAACAAAATGTATCATTATTTTCTTTAGTTAATAAACACTAGTCAACTAGTGTAAGTGTTTTATAATTTTTTTTCTAATTTTTATTGTGACTCGCGAAACCCCCAGAGAGGTACCGCGGGACCCCGGTATTCCGCGGAATACAGTTTAAAGACCACTGATATATACTATTATATATCATTAATTATAACTGTCAGTGGGTTATCATTTATATTTATTTAATATCTCGCAGATAGCGTTAGCTTAGCTTTTGCTCTCGAGTTTATTCTTTATAATACCGGACATTAAAGTTGTAATAGGGCCGATCCAGACTATCGTGCCGGTCCCGGTCCGGTCTCGCTCCAGTCAAATATTCAGTATATTGAATACTGTATTGGAGTGTGACTGGAGCGAGACCGGCACGATATCTATAGTGCGGATGCTTTCATTGTTTATTGTTTATTAATATTTTGATTGGAGCGAGCTCGGACCGGGACTAGCACGATAGTCTGGATCGACCCATATAGTGTTGTAATATTTTCAAAATCGAATTTTGAAGGATACCTATATCTTTTTTGTCCATCCCTGAATATCTTTTAATTAAAAATTAAAATACAATATTAATTTTAATTAAAATACACACCACAAAAAAATGTAAAAAGTTTAATATTTTTAATTTATTTATTTTCCCGTAAATAGTTCTTTTGTATAAATCAAAATTTGAAATTGATAAAATAAATAAAAAGTTAATTTAGCCATGTTTCATGTATTTACATATATTAATATTACATATTACATTGAACTAAATACATATTTTAAAACAAACTTACTTTAACTGTTTCTTCATAATTACTCATTACAATCGATCTAAGGGCGGAATATTCTGTGTGTAGTTGCGTGTCATCAACAGACCAAAAACGATGGAACATCAACATTTTTTCATACCTATAAAATAAATTCACATATAATTTATTAAATTAAAACGATTTTCATCTGATTAATTACAATACATTATACTCGTACATTTATTGTTTAATTGTAATTGTTTATGTTTTTTCTTAAAGAAAATACGGAACAGGTACCTACTTTGTGGAAAGAAGGGAGGAATTGATATATTATTAACATGAATATTGTTGAGATACGACATCGTTCTCACATTTTGTTCTTTCTTAATAACCTGACGATGATTCTATGAATCGAAAGCTTGCGTTTATAAATTTTCTCAATATATAATTTCTGACGTTTAGACAATCAAGTTGTTTTTATTTATTATATATATTTGTATATGTTATACATATAGGCCATAAAATACGTACACAAAAATAGGAGGGGGGGGGGGATTGCCTAGCTTGGTGATATGTGACAGGAAAGAGTCTGAACAAACGTGATGTGACACGACGTTTGAAGTACCTACATCAATTTTATTCCTATTTTGCTTCCTCGCAACATCGAAAATACGAGAAGCTTTGTGATCGTTTTAAAATGAGACAAAAAAATTGTTCTCCGATTTCAAAATTTTAATTTGATCTTTCCGTTTCAGGTCAAAACAAACACTTTTCGTTCCGTGTCTGTCTGTCTGTGTGTCCGTCTGTGTGTCTGTCCCCTGATCCTTGTAACACGCATAAATTATTAAACACTAATTCACTATTAATGAAACTTGGTTCGTTGGTTGGGTCTAGCTTGAGAACGGTCCCATTTCAAAATTATTAAATTCGTGTTTAAGGGGGAGGTGTCACCCCAAAAAAATATTATATATATCTCAAGAAAAACACAGGTTACGTGAAAATTTTATAGAAAATTTTTTGTAGAGCATTCAATTTCCTATAATATACAACGTTTGTTATAAAATATTTCCTTACAGAGATTTATCTCAATTTGCTTTAAAAAATCGTCATTTGTTTTTTTTAATAGTTATTTATATAAAAACATCTGCCAAGTAAATGCATAGTGCTTCCTCGTGCTGAATTCACCAATGCTAGTTAATTATTCAACAATTTAAATAAAAACTGATAGTGTTTATATAAATTGCCTGGAATTGGTTAACCATTTAATTTTTATACAATTTTACTAAAAAATATTAGTTCGAATTTTTTCTTAAAACGCACCTGAATATTTTTTCATATATTTTTAATTTTTTGACAACTTCAATCTAAATATAAAATGCAAACGTCAAAATGACATTTAAAACGCCAAAATGACAATTAAAACATCAAAATGACATTTAATATGTTCAAGCTGTTGTTGCTATTTTGTCAAAAAACACCGTGTATTTTTGGTGTAAACCAAAAAGACCTCTAATATCGTGCACGGCATTAGAGGTTCTTACAAAGAATTTCATGTTTCTAACAAGTAAACATCCTCAGGTGCCACTCTCTGATTTTAATGAATCATACATTCGTTACATCACTACAAACTATTTACAAATTAAAAATTTTACCCTCATTTTCAAGGGTCGATTTCACCACCTAAACTTAAAAACGGGCACGTATAAAAAAATACATGTCCTTAATTTTAACCCAAAGAACATTTTTACCAAGTTTCATTAAAATCGGAAAGTGGCACCTGAGGATGTTTACTTGTTAATCCAAAGATTTGGGCTGAGCGTTGAATAGGAGTAAAAATCGCTATTTTTACTCCTATTAAGATTTTTTTAAATCATCATTAAAGGAAGACATCCCTATAATTTTACGTTTCTATAAGCTTCAAAGGTTTGGACTAGGTGTTGATGAGCAAGTCACTCAGAATAAAATATAAAATTTATTTAAATATATAACACGGAACTTAGTAGTGTTATAAAAACGTTTAAACAATGTTTATTTATTCAGATGATCTCAGCTGTAAACAAATACTATTTTTATGTAAATTTTAACTTTTTAGTAAATATTATCAATGTCAGTGTGTCAAAGCATTGTTCTCAGCGTATTTACAAAAATACACCATACCAGTCTGAACTATCATGTTAGTGTAATAGCTATAATAAATGTTTTACCATTTTGCTGTGGGTTCCATTTGCAAATCTGGTTGATTTCCAACAACGTGATCTATGAAATCCAATTTGGCAGGAGGTCTGTAAAATTTACATTTATATTGTTTAAAATATAAATTGCTCTTAATTAATTAAAAACCAACATCGCTTCTGACTATAAAACACAGATAAAAGTTCTGTGTATATGAATATATAAAACCTAAATATTAATTAAATAAATTGGTATCAAATATTATATATACATGAGCCGTTGATTTTGAAAGTGGCCTAACTCCATTTATGTTTAATTAAACTGATTGTGAGATATTAAAGAGTTTCAATAAAATTAAAAATATACGTGTAAGATATCAATGTGCTACATTGATTAAGTGTTTCTAAGGGAGTTAAATTTATAATTACTATTAAAATAAGCCCAATTTTAAAATGAATAATATGTGTTTTTTTACCACAAATGGAGTTAGGCCACTTTCAAAATCAACAATTACGTTTGTTATTAATTTAAAAGAACTCAACTCCATTTGTAGTTAGTTAAAATGCTTCAAATTAAAAAAAAAAACACTCATTTTAATTTATATTATTTCTTTATAACTCTTAAAAAAATTATTCAATTCAGGAAATCTAAGTATGTATACAGGTGATTTTTAAGTCTTGAGATTGTTTAATATCTGGAAAACTATATGGATTTTTAGGGAAAATATTTGGTACAAAAGTTTCAGGATTTAGAGGGTCAAAATCAATGGAGTTAACAATTTTGACCTTGAGTGGAGGTTTGAAGGTCATTTTAGGGTCAACAATTTTTTTTTCAAAGAAAATCTATTTATTTTTTTGAAGATTCGTATTTTGCAGAAAAAAAGAAATAACTTTTATCTGTAAAGTTTTATAAAAAATTTCAATTTTAACATATATTTTTTAATTTTGTAACATTAAAAAAAAAATTTTGCTTTAAAAATTTATGAAATTATAAAAAAATTATTTTTTTAAACTGCATTGTTCCTCAAACATTTAATTAAGATAATAATTTCAAAATTTTTGATCACAAAAAATTTTTTTTTATGTAAAATTTTTTTTAAAATTACGTTAAAATTGAAATTTAAAAAAAATCTTTTCAAACAAAAGTTATTTCGATTTTTTAGCAAAATACAAATCTGCAAAAAAATAACTAAGTTTCTATTTAAAAAAAATTTGCTAACCCCAAAATGACCTTAAAACCTCCACTCAAGGTCAAAATTGTTACCTTCATTGGGTTAGCTCCGCCAAATCCTAAAACTTTTGTACCAAACATTTTCCATAGAAAGCTTTTGTTTTCCAGCTATTGTGATAAATAAAACAACATTATTAATAATGAAATGGAGTTAGGCCACTTTCAAAATAAACTTTTTAACTTGAAATTAATTGTGAAAATTAATGTGTTCAAAAATTTTTTTTCCTTTGAATATATTAAATATATATAAATATTTAACGAAACTAGAGTACTTTTAGTAAAACCCTAAAAATTAAGTTTCTTACTTTTTTATGATATTTAAAATGATGTACTTTTAGATATACCGTTCCATTTAATTTTGCTGAGAAACGGGCATTACCTCTCAAACTACCCCACAAGTTTTTTTTAAGGGTGTTGAAATATAGTAAATTTTTTATCATAAAACTCTATCTTCAATAGTTTGGGCGTAAAACATAGTACATGTGGTCCGGTAGATATTTAATTTTAAAAATCATATAAAGTAAAAAATTTACTAATTTCATTTAAAAATCATAAAAAACTATTTTTTATTGATTATTTAGTATAAATTAGCAAAATTAATCAAAAAACTATTTTAAAAATACGCCACGAGCTTTTGCCCCATGACGACGTTTAAAAAAAATTGTGGTACATGGATCCCATAGAGGAGATTCAGTTCTACAACTTTTAATTTAGTGAAAAATATTTTATTTCCATTATCTTTCTTCTTCTGAATTACCATTCTGATGAAAAATGAGAAAAATTGGAATTCAGTTCAACCCGGGGGTAGTTTTTCCTTCCGCGATAAAGGTGGAAACCTTCGGGCTCTTATTCCTAACACTACAAGAATTCGTGGATAATGTTTGAAAAGGTAATAAAGGATATCGTCATTAATACAATATCACCTACAATATTTTTTAAGTTTTAATTAAATGTAGTAGGTACTTACAATTGTTTACTTAATGAGTCTTCATTCACTCGTTTGTACCCCGGTAAAAAGAATCCATTATATTTTGTCCTTTCTACAAATGTATGAACCGTGTCTCCATACTAGAAAAATAAACAAATATTTATTACAGGCACATTTAATCATTTGTTTATAAAAACTCACAGTTTGAACAGTTCCAAATCTTACAGTACCAAATTCATCAGATTCTTCCCAAATTGGATGAATAATTTTTGCTCCTCTTTCTTCAGCCCTCTAAAAAAACAAATTATTCTCGTTAAAAAATAATGTTTATAAATTATTTTGTATTTACCGGAGAAAATTTTTTAAAGTGATCAAATCACATCTTGATAGATTTGGATTTTGAGACGAAATCATATTTGTTCACTGGTTTTTGATCTGTACAGACCTGCAACGATTTACAACGATCTACAAATATTTCTGAAGATCGTTGTAGATCGTGACTGAGATTGAAATGTTGAAAATTCAACATTTCGATTCTATTCTATTATGATCTTCAGAGATTTTTATGGATCGTTGTAGGCAGGTTTCCACAGATTAAAAACCAGTGAACATATATGATTTTATCTGTAAATGCAGATCTATCAAGATCAAAATTTTTTCCCGGATAGTTAATTTTAGTAATTTTTACCATCATTATTATATCAAGATCCTCCACTTCAAATGCTACGTCTTTAACACCATCCCCATGTCTCATTAAATGTTCTCCATGTTCTTTATTTTCTGATTCATAAGCTGACACAAATACGAATTTAATCTATAAATAAAATATAACGAATTTGAATATAATTTATATATAATTTTTAGAGTATTTTTGGTAAATAAATTTTTTTTCCGATCTGTCTGTTTTCCGATTTGACACAAAAACATCCGAACCGAATTCACTGTTCGGTAGCCTAATATGATAATATGAATTAGGTGAATAAGGATTCAGAAAAATTTTCAATTAGAAAAATATTGTAGTATATTAAATTAACCTTAAAAAAATAAAAATAAAATCTACCTTATTTTGCCTAACTACATGAGCTGCATACGTCCTGTTTCCTGTTTCAAGTCCTTTGTAAGCCAATGGTTCGAATCCTAATCTTGTACAGTAATAACTCGCCGCCTTAAAAATAATGTAAATTACCAACGATTAAACAAACAACTATCTAAAACTTAGCCCGATCATTTGAGATCAAATTCGATGTAAGATGCAAAAAAACTGCCTAGCCGAAACTTTTGACGCAGTTGTGTGTCCCCGGCGGAGTAGATGATGAAATCACATTCTTGCCCATAAATGAGTTACCAGAAGTGTCCGCCATCTGGGATTTTGTGTTTTTGTTGGTTTCAACGCGTATTTTGCATTTCTCGATAAAAAGGTTAGTAACAATTTTATAGAGAATTTAATTCTCTACAATCTTTATAAAGTTAATATTGTTAAAAAAACATTATTTATTGCTAATAATAAGCAAAAACTGTTAAAAATTAGAAGAGTGGCGCAGTTTTTTCAACACCGCGTTCTCGACCGTCATCTACACGTCATACGAAAAACTTGTTTGTAAAGCTGTTGGGAATTGAGTCCTCTACAACTTTGTCATTTAAATGTGCCACTTATTTTCAATAAAAATGGTATAAAAGTTGAAAAAACTGCGTCACTCTTCTAATTTTTAACAGTTTTTGCTTATTATTAGCAATAAATAATGTTTTTTCAACAATATTGACTTTATAAAGATTGTAGAGTATTAAATTCTCTATAAAATTGTTACTAACCTTTTTATCGAGAAATGCAAAATACGCGTTGAAACCGACAAAAACACAAAACCCAAGATGGCGGACACTTCCGGTAACTAATTTATGGGCAAGAATGTGATTTCATCATCTACTCCACCGGGGACACACAACTGCGTCAAAAGATTCGACTAGGCAGTTTTTTTCGTGAAAAAATCTAAAATGATTGGGCTATACTTACTTGTTTAGCATTTCCAACCCAAAACTTGAGATGGTCAAAACAAAGAAATTTTCCTCCATCGGGCTGTAAAATTAATCAATTTTATTTTATCTTTTAATAAGAAAATATTAGATTATTTACCTTCGGTCCTTTATCTGTATATGTAGTCTGAAAAAAGAATACATTTCATTATTAAAAATAGAATTTCATTACGCGAATGACATCCTACATTACAGTTCCAGGTTATTGCTATTTGAAGAGCTAAGGATAAGCTCAAGTCTTTTTTAATTAACAATTGTTTAAAAGACACAATCGTAGTTAGTCGACTAATAAAATATAGTATTCTAGTTTGGAGGAAATTAATACAGATACTATGTTTTTATTCCAATTTATTTTATAGTAAGTGCCTTTGTATTTAGATGCTATATAAACTGAATGAGAACAGCTGTCCTTACCTAAGGTAATTGTTTAAAATAGCCATTGGCAAATTACCTTTTATATTTAACAAAATGGACTAATTTTACAATTAGTATACAGAGTGATTCCGGCGATTTACAACGAATGTATAAAAATTAACAGTAGATCGAGGATGTTATTTTAATATTTTTAATTAAGCAAATAACTTTAAATTGAAGTTATTGAGATAAAGTTATGAAATTTTATTATCGGTTTAGGGTCAATCCATATGAAGTGGTCCAGCACTGGTTGCTTGATCATTCTAAAAAAAATGATTTTTTGTGTGTAATTACTCTAACATGTTGGTAGTTCGAAATGACCATTATTTTAATTTTATTGTTTTTTGTTTTCGCTTGACGGCCATATTTGTTCTACAGGTCGCAGAATTTTTTGCAGTTAAAAGGGTTTGCGGAAACTAGAATATCTCAGCTGTTATCAAACCTTTTAACATGGGACTAAAAGTTGTTTGTTCAGAATAAAACTAGCTACAAGATTACTTCTAGATATTTTCACCTAAATGTTAGAAAATGATGAAATTTCAGCCTTAATTCTTAGTTCTATTTTTGAAAAAATCCCATTTTCAAGGGGATGTTTTTGCAATAAGGGGAAAAGTTAACAAGCCAAATTATTTTTTACAAATAGTTGGGTACTAGTTGTATTCACACACCAAAGTTTAACTCTGAGACTTGCCCCCCTTTATTTAAAAAAATTCTCAAAATTTGAAAATTCGAGAAAATGGCACTTTTCAAAGCTAAATAACTCTGGTGGGGGACCAGATAAAAATCTGAAATTTTAGCCCATAATAGTACTATATAATGGTATTACGTACTAAAAATTTTGAGATTGAGATTTAACTACAAGCAGTGGTATTGCAACCACAAAAATGCTTATTTCAATGTTGTGATTTTGTTTCAATAATAATAATTAAAACATGTTATATCTTTGTTATGAGTTACTTTAAGTTGTTATATGTGCTATAAATTTTTAAAGCTGACATAATTTTCTATCTAAAAATAAAAATATATATAGGGTGTACCCTTTGAAAAACTAAAGTTGGCATCATTTCCGGTTTAACCGGACGTGACAGAAAATAAAAAATGTAATTTTAAAAACATTCAGAAAAAATACATTTTTTTCTTTATTCAACCATTCTTCTATTTCCAATAGTAAAAAAGATAATAATAGATATTATATTAATGTTGACACTCTGTATTAACATATGAACTCCTATTGAATATTGTGCTTGCAATACCACTGCCTGTAGTTAAATTTCAATCTCAAAATTTTTAGTACGTAATACCATTATATAGTACTATTATGGGCTAAAATTTCAGATTTTTATCTGGTCCTCCACCAGAGTTATTTAGCTTTGAAAAGTGCCATTTTCTCGAATTTTCAAATTTTGAGAATTTTTTTAAATAAAGGGGGGCAAGTCTCAGAGTTAAACTTTGGTGTGTGAATACAACTAGTACCCACCTATTTGTAAAAAATAATTTGGCTTGTTAACTTTTCCCCTTCTTGCAAAAACATCCCCTTGAAAATGGGATTTTTTCAAAAAAGAACTAAGAATTAAGGCTGAAATTTCACCCTTTAGGATAACATTTAGGTGAAAATATCTAGAAGTAATCTTGTAGCTAGTTTTATTCTGAACAAACAACTTTTAGTCCCATGTTAAAAGGTTTGATAACAGCTGAGATATTCTAGTTTCCGCAAACCCTTTTAACTGCAAAAAATTCTGCGACCTGTAGAACAAATATGGCCGTCAAGCGAAAACAAAAAACAATAAAATTAAAATAATGGTCATTTCGAACTACCAACATGTTAGAGTAATTACACACAAAAAATCATTTTTTTTTAGAATGGTCAAGCAACCATTTAATTTAATTTTGGACCATTTCATATGGATTGACCCTTTAGTATTAATAAATGTAATCGATTAATACACAAAAAAAAGTGCGGAGCCAAAAAAGCGACCTATATTGCATTGTAGTATTGGTCGAGCATAGTCGAAATCCTTTTTGGATTTTTCTGCTTATCAGTTTTTTTTTAATTTGAGCTTGAATTTTGAGTTTAGGTTGAATTTTTCCAAGTTGGTTAAACCTAAATTTCAAGCTCAAATAAATAAAAAACTAGTAGGCAGAAAACTCCAAAAATTTGAATTTCTTCGCTTTTTTTGGCTCCGCACTTTTTTTTGTGTAGCTGTGTAATTATTATTTAGCACAGGGATTTATGAGGTAAATAAAGAACAAAAATTTCAAAATAAAAATTGAAGAACCCGGTTACCCTATGCGATTATAAAATTTCATAACTGTATCACAATGGGTTCTCTAGATAGATATTGAAGAAAAACTAATTTTTTTTGAAGGGCTGTAGCTCCTTCTAGAAGAATTTTTTAGCTTAAAATAATCTACTGTTAAAGTTTTTTTACATTCGTTGTAAATTAGCCTGTTATAGAATCCCAATTGATGTTATATGTGTTAAAATTAGTGTTTGTTTTTCATAATAATTTTGCAAATTTTCACTTCAGTATCAAGCAATATTTTCGACAGTCTTGAGAATCTTGGCTTTTGGGCATAAGCTGAATAGATTTGATTGTTTTCTTGGCCAATGATGGTACATTGCGTTGATATCTTTCGAGCCCTGAAGATTTTTCAAGAGTCAGTGGACAAGGGAACGACCAAATCGACGCACCTTACACCGAGAATCCAAGATTCATTTCAATATCACCGCACAGAAAAAACAAAACTTGAATTTTGAAGAAATGTTATTTCATTTGAAATAAAGTAATAAATATTATGTTGTTTATAAATTTATGTAACAATGAACTTGTTTAACCGGAATTCCATAGATGTTTTTCTATGCGTGGAATGAAATTAAAGAGAAATGCATTATTGATATGGCCGGTATTATTCCACTGAAAGCATCTTTTTAAGGTAGAGTAGTCAAATACATGTAGATTTTAAATGTTATATATATGCAAGCAGTGACGTATTTACGTTAAGTGCCGCCCTGGGCCAAAAAAATATGCCGCCCTGAGTAAAAAAATTACTGCCCTGTGCAAAAAAAATTAATATAATTTATTTTTGGCAGTCACAATTACTAAAAAGTGATAATTTTTACAAATTTTTTTTTTTTTAGTCATGGAGATTGAAATTTTTCTAATTTTATGAACTGAAAAATTTGGAAAGTAGGGAACTAAAAACCTGTATAGACCTTTTTTTGGTCCCATTACTAATTTTTTATCTCCTTATTTTTTTTTAATATACAATATCCAACTAAAAAAATTTACCGCCCCTCTCAACCTGCCGCCCTAGGCCATGGCCACCATGGACCTATGGTAAATACGCCACTGTATGCAAGGTATGTAAAGATAAGATAGTCTCAATAGCTCCTTGACCAATCAGAGTTTGCGCGGGAATTACGTCACTACGGAAATATATTCAATGTTATAAATTTATAATTAGTACGGTAAAAACAGATTTTTCCTTTATCAACGAAAATTGATATAGAGATATTTTATTACCTACACTTAGAAACCGATGAGTGTAGTCGACCAAGGGGTGCAGGGGGTGAAAGGGACGAAAAATTGTTTTTACGCGAATAACTTCAAAATGGTAACTGCATTCATCGGTTTCTTAAAGTGTAGGTAAAAGGTACCAAACTATCTCTGTACCAAATTTTATTGATAACATTTGATTATACCCCCGTGGTGACGTAATTTACGCGTGGTCAAGGAGCTACTGAGACTACATTGTCTTTTCATACCTTGCCATACTTATATGTATTTGAATTTTTGCTTCCTAGCAATATCGAAGAAAAAATGAGACAAAAAAAATGTTCTCCGATTTCAAAATTTCAAATTTAATTTTCCATTTCAGATCAAGACAAACACTTTTCGTTTCGTGTCTGTCAGTCTGTCCCCCGAATCTTTGTATAACTCATGAACCACTAAACCGATATTAATGAAACTTGGTTGGTTGATTGGGTCTAGATTGAGGACGGTCTCATTTCAATCATAAAAATCGTATGGAAGGGGGAGGGGTGACTTTCCAAAATATTTTTTTTGTTCAATATATCTCAAGAACGACAGTCGCGCGAGCATTCGCCAGTTTTCAATACACGCGGGCGAAACCTCTAAAATACTATATAATTTAACAATTAAATTAAACATAATTCTGTTTAGGTATTAATTGAAACGTACATTTGCACAGTAAGCAAATTACGCAGTTGCGTATAGAGTCCCAAGCCAAGTACTCCCCCCCCCCATAGATAGCACTCTTGTTTGTTTGTTTTTTAGAAAATTAAATCTTTTTTAAAAAGTAATTTCAATTTTTGTTTGAAATAGAACCCAAAATTATTTTCTGTCTAGAGACTAAAATGATGATAGATGAACAAAAATTAAAATCAATTGTTGATAATTTGATTTTTAAATTCCAACCGTCATAAATCATCCGTACCCAGTTGCGACTTTATAATTAAAGAACCCAAAAACAATGGTCACAAAAAACGACCTCTATCTCCGCGCGGGCACCCTTACTGCGTCAACAATCAAATAATTCGTATGGTAGACTTACCATTTTCACTGATCGCAGTCTAATATGTCCAGACACAAAAACTGATATGACTACGTTAGATTCGAGTTGTTTTCTTATATTTTCGTACGCGCACAAGAACCTGTCTCGTGTGTAAAAGTGGTAGAACGACTTTAACTATTTACATAATTATTGTCCTTTATACAGTTGTTTATAACAAATGCTAATTCGAAATTGGCTCAATGCAAATGCAGTATTTGATCAGATGGAATGTCCGTCTATTGGATATATAATTTCCACGTGTGTATGTATGATATGTACAATCTATAAAAGTAGATGATATTTTCTCTGGTGGTTCAAAATTGCCGCCCCAAAATGCTGGTGTTCCTGGGCTATAGCACAATTAAACTAGCCCTGATTCAAATCTAAATATATTTTTTTTAAATGTTAGTTCATTATATATGTATATCAGTGCATATAACAAATAAACAACAATTATTATTTTTATGTGATTCACAATATAATAAATTAATTAATTACTGTAAATAAAAACCTTTATCTGTCACGTAACGCATGAAGTTAGTTATACATTAAATACATTTTCATGCAGCGCGATACTATTAAATAATACTATTATTTCAATGCATTGGGTGTTAACATAAGTTGTGTATGTTTTTAGGGTTCCGAAGAAACCCTATTAATCTCACTTTATCCGCCCTTTTCAGTCAAAACAAAATATCTCGTAAACTATACTTATATAAACTATAAGCCGCGCAAACTGTTCGAAAGCGACCAGAAAATGTGGAAATCCGACTGCACGAGGTTTGAAGAATCTTCACCATACAATGCGTAAATGTCGCGAGAAACTTTGGCTGGTTTATTCCCTTGATTGAACACGAACAGAAGGAGGTGTCGAAATTGCTCACTTTGAAGACTTGTATTAAATAAAATAATACATGTAGAATTTATGAAAATGACCATTTTTAATAAAATTTTTATTTTTGTTTTCGAGGTTTTAGGTCATTGTTTGAATAAAATAGTTATATAAGATATAACATTATTTATTATTGATATACGTTTGGTCTTATGAAGACTTCTTCAGTATTTATATAAACACATTCAAATATATAAACATTAATTAATTTAGTAAAAATTTAAATAAACTAACAATTTTTAAAAATATAAATGTTAAAATATTTTTTATACAATGTTTTAAAATAATTATTACAATATTACAATAATATATTTAAAAATGTTGTTACTATATAAATTTTTTTTTAGCATATAAAAAGATAACAAGTCAGGATATAATTAAAATATAAGTATTCTTATTCTTATTGACATTATTACTAACAAACATAATAAAACAATGTACCTTATTTTTTGTTTCTTAAGATAATAACAAGCGTTTATACAAATTTATCTTTTAAATTATTTTATTAACCCATTAAAGACCGTGATCGTTGATTTTATAACATGTTTTTGAATCTAAATTTTATGTATGTAACAAAGTAGTAAATAGATCAAAGGTGAGTTTTTTTATGTTTTTGGGTGTGCTGAAAAATCCAAAAATTAGCTGAATTGTACCACTTTTTGGCCGCCATATTGAATCCACCATTTTAGAAATTGATCGATGAGTTAGAAATCGTTGGGAAACTTTATAATTATCATTTAAACTCATTACAAGCGTTGAATGATAAGATAAACAAGAAAAAATAATGAAAAACGCAATTTTTGGGAGATTTTTACACTCTGGCCGCCATATTGAAAAGAAAAGGCATTAATATGTAAAAGAAAAAATTTCCTGTTAAACTTCAATAGTTCTATGCATCGGATGGTTGAAGAACATTCCAATTTTTGCGCGTTTTATGTCTGAAAAAAAATCATAAATATTGAAAATAACGAATTTTTTGTCATTTTTTTGTGCAAAAACCGCCATATTTAATTTTGTCGTCAATTTTTTTTTAATTCTTAGCCCGGATTCAGTTTCAGCACACCCAAAAACATAAAGAAACTCACCTTTGATCTATTTACTACTTTGTTACATACATAAAATTTAGATTCAAAAAAATTGTTATAAAATCAAAGATCACGGTCGTAATGGGTTAATAGACGTAGCAAGTTTGAAACATGAAATAAATAATTAACAGGGTGAAGTTTGAGAGTGGTAACAACATGAATAATTTGCATTATTGTGTTTTTTAAATTCTATCATTTCATAAATTAATCTTTTTTTAACATTTTAAAATTTTAGTATTTCAGGCTCATCATAATTAAATGTATGTTCTTCATTTTTTATATGTGTTTTAAGAGCAGTATGTTCTTGTGCATTATAACGATGACCTTTTATTTTGTTTTTTAAGGTTTGTTTAGTTTGTCCTACGTATATTTTTTCACAGTCATTACATTTTAGTTTATATATGAGGTTTGATCTTTTTAATATAACTTCTTTATGTTTTACTTTAGGATATGTAGTTTAATTTTTAAAATTATTTTTATGTACTAGTTTTATGTTAAAATTTTTGGTTAACTTTTGAATTTTTTCTGATAATGTTCGTACATATGGAAAGGAATAAAAATGTTCATTGTTTTCTTTATTATTATTAGTGTTATCGGGGTGTATTTGTTTGTTTTTGTGAATATAAATACATAAAGAAGATATATTAAAAAGATCAAACCTTTTAAATAAGTTTATAGCTTATATAATTTACGAGATATTTTGTTTTGGCCGAAAAGGACGGACGGACGGACGACAATGTGAGATAAATAGGGTTTCTTCGAACTAGCGAAGCCACTGACTGGTTGTATATAATTATATGAAAGCCAAAAGGAAAGAAAAAAAAGTACTAAGTAAATGAAGTATTGTATAGTATTAATTGTATAACAATGTAGTTTAACACAATAAATTACACAGGCCTGCGATGGTTTTCTCTTTACAAAACAAAGTAGATAGGTATAAATTAAATACTCATTTGGGAGAAAAATATTTAAAAAATTTTAATACCTAAGTTTTCTGAGAATTGTTTTTGTTCTGATTTCGTAGTACTACATATTTAGAGTGAGCTTCCATTTTCTGTTTTAGAAATATATTTCAACGATCGTGTTGATATTTAAAAATTCATCTACCCTCCCTAGTTATTGTATATGGTGATTATAAACATATTTAGAGCTACGTGTGTTGTATTTTTGTTGGCCCTGACATTAGGAAGTTATACACAATGCTGACTTTGAAAAAACTATGAACAAGACTGAAAAGCTAGCTTGGAAATCATTCGAAGAGGTCGTAGAACATTTTTTAGGAAACAGAAAAAGTCCTAATTATGAAAATCTATTCAACAACATGCTTAGCAATCTCAAAAAGGTGGGTTGCAATATGAGCATAAAGCTGCATTTTTAGCATTTCCATATTAACCGAGAATCTTGGTGCCGTAAGTGAAGAGCAAGGGGAGAGATTTCACCAAGATTTAAAGATTATGGAGAAAAAATATCAAGGAACGTTATATTAGCATGATGGCTGACTATTGCTGGATGTTGAAGAGACGAATCAAATCGTGAATATGCGGAGAAAACAATTGAACAAGAGTTTTGAAGAAAGTAGAAAAAGATATGTCTTCTTAATTTGGCTGTCCTTTTAATATTAAACATTAAGTTTTATTCTTATTATATTGTATTTTTCTTAAAAATTATTTTAAACTCTGTATAATAAATATGTACATATATATTTACCTTGTTAAAAATAAATTTCGATGTGCTATGAAAAAACTAGTGCTATATTTTAATTCAACATACCAAAATACCTTAAAAAAGGCATTATTATTTAAAAGGTAAATTATATTTCGCAGGTCTGTATTATTATTATTATATTATTTCTAATATTATACATGTTCTAAGAAAATAACATTTTTTATTAAAATTTGTTGTAAACATATCGTAAAAGGTATATTATTGTTTATAACAGAATTAATAAGAAACATAGGAATTGAATTATTAATTTATTTATTACTAAAAGTTGTTTACTACATTAAAACTGCAATAACAAAGTAACCTTAATATCACATTTAATAACATTGCATTTACATTATTATACACATATATTTTTAATTAGAGATTTTTTATTTATACTATAAATATGAATGTCTTCACAACGTTATTTGTTTAGTGATTATTCACTGATTACACTAGGCAACAAAAAAAATGCTTTTTTTCCTCGCGAACGAATTTATATGACTCGTATTCCTTATGCTTCCTATAGTGTAAAAATGTAAATAAAACATTTCAGTCACGTCACAATAGGCATAATTTAAAAAAAAAACTATTTTATGATGATCTTACGTGTCTTATTTCCAAAAAAATGCTTATTTCTACAGAAAATAAAGGTTTAATCAAAAAAATTGACACTTTTAAAACTAATTCTGAATTTAACGCCAAAACGCTCGCAGGTGTCATGGCGCATTTTTGACGTCACGCCTATGTAAACACTCCTTGTCAACAATAATAAATCCTTGTTCCATTGCTAATGTTTCTTGGTTTTACTTTTTGGGAACACAAAACTGAGCAAATTGATCATTTAAAACCACAAAATAATTTATAAACAGTGCAGATATTAAGAAACAAAAATGACGTTTACGTAGCCGTGACGTCATCCACTCTGACTGGTAATTTATCAAACATGGCGGATTGCTGTATTTTGCGTTTTTATTTTAACAAAAATCATATTAATCTTACTTTTAATATAAAAATAAATACATTTTTTAGAATCTTTTAAACTTATTTCATTATTTAAAATCATAATTTCAGTAATACTTTGTTACTGGCATCATGCCTATTATCTGAGAAAAGTATTTTTTTAAAACATTTAATGCTATTTTTAAAGAAAAAAAAATGATCTGGAACTAAAAATCGAACTTTTCTTAATTTTTTTTGTCTGTCGTTTGTAGTTTGAGGTCGGAGTTTTCCGGATTAAAAACCAACAGTAGTCGACAAGCATTTTAGGGTTCCATTTTCTTTCTCCAGTCATTCACATGATTCTTAGGTTCGCGCCATATGACTGGAGACTTTTCACTGTATCAACTTGTTAATTTTTTATGCAAGTAATACAACAGATATGTAGCACTCACAATTTATCGTGGTTACGAATGTCCAAGTTAAAATATGCACGATAAGACTCCTCAATCATGAGTGTTATCGTTTTTTTTTTTACTTTTTGGCGTATATAAACCACAAATGTAGCAGAATAAATCTGGAAAATTGATACAAATGCGCGGCATCGTGAAATATAATAATTACTTTAACTATGTTTTTATGGAGCTATCATAAACTAAATAAACAGCGATATTTTTATATCTACCAACAAGATAAATGGAATAAGTGAATATTTTTGAATTTAAAATAAACCCACTCTTTGAGATGTGACTGAGCAAAATTAATATTTTTCTAGTATCAGATTTCACGGTATATCTTGCTCGAGTATTTTTCAGTGTTGCCTAATGTTAGCAGTGGTCTACTTTTCACTATTTCACAGTGCAGCTCTATTAGAACGGGAGCCGTCAACCCCCAAAACACGTAATCGAGTTTCGGGCTGAATTATATGTCAAATTAAAGCTATAACAATGTACTTTTTAAACCTTTTGGTCGGCCAGCTCATATCTTGGCAATTTTGTCAGTCCGACCAAATTTATCTTTAAAAAAGTCCAATAACTCGCGAAATGACCCTCTCCCGATTTTGTTGCAATTTCGTATACTAATAGTTCAATCAATTCTAAGTTCTAAGGGACATGTATTTTTTTTATATGTGTGATAACGACCATTTAAGTGGTGAAAACCTCCCTCAAAATTTTACAAATTTTGTTCGGACTGACAAAACTGCCAAGATATGAGCTGGCCGACCGAAAGATTTAAAAAGTACATTGTTATAGCTTTAATTTGGCATACAGTTCAGCCCAAAACTCGATGACGTAAAAGTCGACCTAAAATAAGCACTAGCACATAACTGGACAAGATATGCCGCGGCCGACCAGCATTTCTTTTGCCTACTATTGAAAAACTATCCCAACGTAAATAAATTATCTCGAAAATCAATGACGTATGTTTTGGGGGTTGACGGCAGCGAAACTTCAGTATCCGACACAGATTTAATATTTTTGTTTGTTGGCAATACTTTATTTGGGTGATGCGCGCGCATATGAGTTGTGTCAGTGACTGAATGGTGCTCAAATGGTGGACTATATGCGACCGCCAATACATTGTAATATAATATTGTATTATATTAATAAACTTACTTATTATGTTTATCAACATATAACTGATTATTATACTATATTATATTTTATTGTAATATGTAAATAGCAAAAAATGTACTAAAAATAATAATCAGTTGTATTATGTTGATAAACATAATGAGTTTATTAATATAATATTATACAGTGTATTCCAAGTTGATTAAGACATAGGAAATTTAACATGGGGACAATTAGAAATGTTGTAGTATCCTTTGGTCATATTTAACTATGTGTGATTGGTGCATTTTGAAATACCGCCTTGAAACTAACTGATAAATTTTAAATTAATCAACAGTATTTTGTTTTCAACTTTAATAAAGAATAAAATACATTAATGAAATAAAAGTAAGCATCCTAGACAAAATTATTATAATTTTTTTTGCAGATATAAATTTAAAAACAAAATACTAATTACTATTTTATTAAATTTTGTGGCGGTATTTCAAAATGCACCAATGACACATCGTTAAATATGACCAAAGGTTACTACATACAACATTTCTAATTGCCCCCATGTTAAATTTCCTATTTCTTAATCAACTTGGAATACACTGTATGACAATGTATTGGCGGTCGCATATATTCCACCGTTTGAGCACCATTCAGTCACTGGCACAACTCATATGCGCGCGCAAATAAAGTATTGCCAACAAACAAAAATATGAAATCTATGTGTACGTCGGATACTGAAGTTTCGCCCAAAATTTGGCTTGTTACAAATTTTGTTCTTGTTGGATGTCTATTTTCCTGGACTAGGAGAGATAATTAAAAGTATAGTACCTTTACTACCTTTGTTATTCATATACAGTGGAACCTCGTAAGTACGTTTTTGAAGGATAAGGGGGAAAACACGTAGATTAGATACTAACGAGAAAAACGTACTAATAAAATATGTTAACATTTAATACAAGTCTTGAGGCTTCCGCGGTGATCTTAATATGGATCTCGACTTCTGGGTGTAAGCCGCGTCAAATTGGTCGTGTTATCGACCAACGTTTCGTCACACATTGCAGTGGACATCTTCAGGGTTCTTTTTAAAATGTACTGTGTAGTGATTCTAATTAATTATGTAAAAAAATTCTTTCTGGCTAAATCATGATTCAAATTTAGTGATCGTTTTAAAATGTAAGTGGTTATCTTCTAGACCAAATTTAATCTTAAATATAAAATTTCTATCATTAGCCGTTAAAAATTATTTTACACATGTTAGGTTGTAGAGAATATAATTTTCTATAATTTATGTCATATTCATTTTTATTTTATATTCTTTCATTATTTCTTTTATTAATTTGTCAGTTTTACGTATAAGAAAGTCCCGTGAACTGGATAATTTAAAACTAAAATTAGCGGTAAAAATTAATATCATAGAAAATGTAAACTAAAATCTAAACTCAGGTTAACGAAATGTTTTTAAATATTAATTTAAATTTGAGCTACGTGACTGCTGTAAAGTTTTACTACGTTTTTCCTATCTTCTCTATTTAACACATCGCACGGTCTTTATCCATAATGTTACGTAATGTCGTAGTGTTATCATTGAAATTTGTTCACATTATTTACTTTTAATTGTAATTTACATATTACTCGGAGTGCCTTCGATTTTATTATTCCACTAAAACCTGTTTAACAAGGTAACTTAAGCGCCCGGCAACAGAAAATAATAAAAATTCAATTTGATGAAAAACTATAATTCGTAATACAAGGATACTAGAAGAACTGTAAAATTCAGACACGTGATTAGATATACGAAAAGTCAAGAAATTGTATGCATTTTATGACGTTGTCAAAAATTAAATAGATAATTTTATAAAATATATATTTCTGTCAAATAGTATGAAAAACAATGACCCTCGTCGCGTCTGTCTGTCTGTCTGTCTATCTATCTATTTTATTCGGATTTTCACTAATGGATAGGGTGTTTCACGAGGAAGGTGTATAATTTGTTAATATTTTGTGTAAATTTTCATGAAGTTAGAAAAAACAAACGTCGCGCGTCGGAGAGATATCTTCGCGTGCGCTGCTGCGTAAACAGTTAGTGATAAGTGAAAACAGTGGCGTAGATAGGGAGGGGGGGGGGGGATTAAGATGATCAATCACCCCCCATGAAAAAACTCAAAGACATTTTTTTAAACTTTTTTAGTATGAACAAAATAGTAAAATAGGAAAAATTGGTTAAACGAAGAGTAAAAAAAAGGTTATTGTTTACTTTTTAATTGAATGACCTTTTTTTTTTAGTAATGAAAAGTACTACAGTTTATATAAATGACCTAAAAAAAAGGTCATTCTATTCAAAATTATAATAATATTTTTTTTTTTTTGCTTATTTTGTGAGCCCCTCAGCCACTTCTTGCCCCGAAACCCCCGAGCTTCCCTGGTCATATCCCCACCCATCGCAAAAAGCTATCTACGCCACTGAGTGAAAACAATATTTAATAGGTTTATTACAGATTAGATTTATATTCCTATGGGTCCATTGCTCTAGTATTTATTTAAAAATTACATTTTGCTTGCCTGTATTTCATAATCGGTGAATGTCTGTACGACCAGCTGTTCTTAAACTTATCTACTAGTTTCATTGGCATGTAGCCTAAAATAATTATGGGATCTTAAACTTGCGAACAGCGAAAAATCGCATCAAAATCGGTTCAGTTCCTACTTACAAAATATACGTAGAACAAAATATTTCAAAAACAAATAAGCAAAAAAATTCGTTTTTGAAACATTAAAAACCGCTGAACCGATCTTGATGAAATTTGGCAGGGAGATAGTTTGCATCCTGAGGAAGAACATAGGCTACTTTGTATCCCGAAAAATGTATAATATAAAATAAAATAGGTGTGTGACATTTGTACGCGCAATAGGACATACTTTTTTGGCGACATCTAGCGTGCAAATGCGAAACTAAAAACCTGTTTTATCGACTATTATCATAACAGAAATCTGTATTACATAACCTGTATTCCATGAGGACAAAGTCGCGGGTAACAGCTAGGTTAAAAATATTTTGATTGTACAGACATATTTTATAAATTAGTATTATTATTATTATAATCATGAACATAAATAGCAATGATAATGCAAAATGATCATAGTTTATAATAATTTATTTTATACTAGCGCATTGAACCCGGTGTTACCCGAGTTAATATTCATAAAATCATAGTGACCTAAAATATTCAACATGCTCACCCAACATACCCACTCAACAGACTCACAAATAGTCATTTATAATTTCGTTTTTTAATCATATTAGTAAAGTACGTGTAACAGTAATACAACTAGCTATAACTCTATGATGATAAGTATTAGGAGGTGTATTTATATTAACTTTTTATCTTATTTTTAATTATAGAACAAGTATATATATACAATTATTTAGTGTTATTTTAAGCATTATCAGTAAGTAAGTATTAAATAAAATTCTTTTTTCGATATTTTTCGAAATAAACAAAGTATATTTTTGTGTATTTTGTGTCATAAATTCTTCTACAAGTACCCAACTTAGGAAAAAATTAAAAAACAAAAAAATACTTTATAAAAAACGGCGGGCCCACTGGCCCTATATACTCCTGGCCTAAATTATTGTTATTTGATACAGGAAATGAATAACACTTATTAACAGCAAACCTTGTATCAAATTTCATAACTGTAACACAATGGGTTTTCTAGATAATCAATTAATACTAATTTTGGGCAAAACACTGTAGTTCCCTCACGAAGAATTTCTGGAAACAAGTTCATATAAAGTTTTTGGCTTAAAATTACATCCTCGATCTAATGTTGATTTTTGTACACTATTTGTAAATCAGCCTGTATAGAGATTTATTCTACTAAATATATTATAATCTTTAAAATAGCGAGCCTGAATTTTGATTAATTAAATTAGATCGATCCAAAGCTTCCCGGCTTTTCTTCTGATTACATATCTGATAAAGTTGCATTACTTTTATTAATTAAATACAAATTAAATAATGATCAAGTGAAAATGTTTAATTAATTAATCATGTATTTTTCTTAAGAAAATCATTATAAACGACAACGAAAAAGATTAATGATTCATTCATTAATCAGTTTTTCTATTCAGAGATGTAATCAGAGGTTTCAGAGGGGGGTGGGTTTGAACATTAAGCAGTCAATGTTTTTCTTCGTTGAATAATCATATTATGGACATATTTAAGGGGGTATTCTAGTCTAGCAGAGTAAATTTCAGGTATTTTTTATGGTTGAATAAAAAAAAACAAAATATATTTTTACTATACTTTGTTACTGTGTTATTTACTAATATTTCAAGAACTTATAAAAAAATTGTATAGAAAAAATGAAAATTAAATTAGTAAAAAGTTTTTTATAAAAAAAAATTAGTAATAATTACTAATACTAATAATTTAGCAATTTCCGAGGTTCGGACCATAAAGCAACATACTTATATTAAAGGTACACACCAAATTTCAAGCCAATCGGTCAAATAGAACTTGAGATATTATGTCAACACTTTGAAAAAAATAGTTTCGAGAAATATCCGATGCCGTATTCAAATCGCTATAATTTATTTTATTTCAGGACATATTTTTTTTTAATTTCTAGACTAGCATACTTCCTTAAATCAAAACTGGATATGTACCAAATACGTACCTGTTCTTAATAAAAGTATTTTCTTTTCTAAAACGAACTTAACCTTTTTTCATTTTAATAGTCAGTTATAAATGCATCTGTAGAGGGTAGATACCGTAGATACGGTTCAAATTCTAGTCGTATTTTTATTTTATATTAGACGATACTTATCTGATTCCCTTATTCCAATTATTCATCCCTTGTAATGTCGGTATTTAGATTAAGCAGTCATACAAATAAATGACATTATAATCTTATTTATGTTACTTATTTCAATGCTGAATACCAAGTTTACTTTGAATGTATTTGTTACTGTGAAGAAATTTTTTCGCTAGATCAAGATAATTATAAAACTTTTTCATAAAAGTAAGATCATCAAGTTGCGTATCATTGAAAAGATAATAAAATCTTCTGTTCATAAATTACTAAATTTCATATTGCTTCTATTTAAGAAAACATAAGTTAGTTTCATATCTCAAAAACTATGAGATCTCTGAAAATTAAAAAAATATTTCTAAATAGACAATACTAAAAAAAAAAATTTTGGAATTCGTATAATGACTGTTGGTTGGCAAAATGACAATTAAATAAAATATTGTTGTTATATAAGTAAAAAATTCCATGAATTCGGAAATATTTGAAACAGTTATTTCTTGTTTGTAAAAATAACTTTAAGGTTGAGTAAAATAACTTTTAATTAATATATTCCTTAATTCCATCTGTAGTATTTTGATATCTATTACATTTGTATCACTTTAAAATTCTTCTTTTTAAAAACCTCCAGAGACGCTCCTATGGTTTGCAGGGCTATGTGCAAAATTAAATGCGAGGCCGAAAAAACAGCTTTTGTTTACTCGTTAAAGATACACTACTACATAGTAAAAATAATAAAGGATTTTTTTAAATACAGCAACCACCCTGCACCCCCCCCCCCCCCCACCTCTCTAAAACTGGCTCTGAATACCTTACATTACTTGTTTATAATCTTTATAATGCACGGTGCTCTGGAAGCCAACCCAAATAAAAAAAATTTATTACTTCTAATCTGTTTGTACAATTCAATTCTTTAGTATTTTAGGGACATTTTAAGACCAAAGGAAAAAAATGCCTATGCGGTTTTTTAATAATTCATAAAACAAGAAATACATAAATTGTGTGCAGGTTATACCGCAATTTTTAAAAATTATTTATTATTTATTAACTTTTTACTCTACATAAAAAAAAATAAAAAAATATCGGCATTCGAATTCGGGACCCATTGTTTATAAGATCTTTTATAATTTTTTGTAAATTTTAAAATATCTATCAACCAAATGATATTTTATATCGATAATTCGCAAGAGATATAACAGTTTGGTTTTATTGAGAGGATTCCAAAACATATTTGATTTTATCGATCCGATAATTAATACCCGAGATATGAATTATTTTCAATTTTGAAGGGACACCATTTAGAAATTCATTAAGGAATTCCGCTAACTAACGAACTTAACTGAGGTATTTACAAGATCGATTTTTCTACCAAGTTTCAAAAAGATCGGAAGAATACCTGAAAGGCTAGAGACGAAAAAGGCATTATAATAAAATTGAAAATAACTCGGGTATTAATTATCGGATCGATAATATCAGATATGTTTTGGAATCTTCTCAATAAAACCAAATTATTGTGTCTCTTGTGATTTTTCGATATAAAGTACCGTTTGGTTGATATTTTAAAATTTCCAAAAATATAACAAATCTTGTAAACTAATGGTCCCGAGTTTGAATCTCAATAAATTTTTTTTTTTGTCTTCGGGGACGAAACCCCCCTGAAATATTATGTGTTTTAAAAAAAACGTATGTTTTGAGAAAAAATCAGTTCCAAATTAACTCAATGTATTTAACCCCCCCGAATTTTTTTCTTACTACGCCACTAAGTAGAAACATGTATATTGAATTAATAATACTCTAATTATATTTTTTTCTCATTTATTCTGATATTTAATTGCTATTTTTTTATTTAAAAATTCAAAATTCAAACCACAACTGAGCTATTATAACCTAATCCTATGTTTTGAAATAATGATAATGTGTAAGACAAAAATGTTCAGAGTCACTGGTTAAACTGACCTAGCGAATCCGATGACCTAACAGACCTAGAGATCTTTTTAATTCTTATGTTGGTAATACTGCCTACTAAAATTTAAAGCGCGTAGTACGCTTTGTTTATTTCGTATTATATTTTAAATTAATATTTAGATATTTATTTAAAAAAAAACTGAATTACTATATGATTTTTAAATTATAAATTAAGGTCTACCAAAATATCAATTAAATTGTGCTTTTTACGTGGTCTTTTTAATTAGTTAATAAATATAAACGTAATTTGTTGTATTAATTCCCACGTAGATTGTCCCGTTTCTAAACGATCTATATTTTGCTACACATTTCTCCTAGCGCCTGGAAAAAAGCCACGGTTTCAGAGCGCCGACGCCAACTTCACTCCACATCTATATCGTCTTTGTTTTCCTGCGCGTTGACAGTAAACATCTGCACTTCGGTTCACGGCAGACTGTCATTTATTTATGGTTATGATACGGAACTACAATGGATTTTAATAATGGTTAATATATTCGTGTTTTCTTAATGATAGTGTTGTTATTTTGTAAGCCAAACCGTCGTTCGTTAACTCATCCATTCGTTTTGTGTATGTTACATCCAAACACGTCGGTATTTATAATGTAATTTAGCATTCCGAGTTCGTATTTATCAATATTTATAATGAATGTACTCCGGCTAAGGTTTAATGATATTAAAAAATTGTGCTATCTTGTAAATAACACTGTTGTTATAAATAAAAGTTCTATGTATTTGTTCTGGTGATTGTTTTTGTGATTTTATGTAGTAATATATACATATATGTTCAAATAGGAAGGAGATTCTTCAATCATTGCATGTGCCATAGAGAGGTATGTAACTTTTTGAGAATGTATTTATTTCCTTGCTATTTTTAAATGTATTTTTTGTTTTTGTGTCGTGCGATATTTTTATTTTATACTATACTTGCATTTTAAAATTCATAATATAAAGGTATGTTCTATTTAGCTTATTTAGGGGTGAAAGGTGAAATGTGTCCAATTTCGATAGGGTTGTACTATAAAATTTAAGTGTTGTTTAATTATATGCCTTTTAAAAACTACAATGGTCATTCATTCATATGTTGAATATAAATTACTTATTAATAACTGTTTGGTTGTACAGCTGGATTCAGAATCAAATATTAACAATGTGTGGAACTCGAATGTTAGTTAAAATTGTATAGCTAGTTATGTCATGTTTAAAATTAAATACGATTAATAATATTTATGATAAAATGTTTCAAGTGACCGATCTATTTAAATCGTTTCTAAAAATATAAAACAAATATAATTCAGAAAAATACAATTAAAGTTATTCAAGTACTACCTACTTCCTAAATAAATTTGGTATAGATAAATAAATAAAAGTCACTGATATTGGCATAATTAATAATAAATATTAAACATAGGTCTGAAATAAATATGAATTAATTAATAAACTAGTTTTGCATATATGATATGGGTTTTTGTATTGATTTTAATTGCATTTAATTAATTAGTGACAACACTAATATCGAGAAAGTATTAAATTGTAAAAAGTAATACATATACGTTTAAAATATAATATTTAAAAATGCTTACTAATAGCCCCATATTCGTGGGCGTGTTATAAAATACAGAATAATGATAATGAAAATATGTGTAAACCAGACAGTGGCGTATACTCGAAGTAATATATAAAATAAAGGGATCAGAAGTTGTAAAAAAGCATGATTTATAATCCATTGAAAAAATAAATTATTATATTTTCAACGTTCCAATGTTAACATTTTTGTCTACTGCGTACCGTTTCAAAAATAATTCGAAAAATTCAAAAATTGACATCAGTAAACATCCGTTTCCGGTTTAGTGATGATTTTCAAAAATAGGAGGCGGACATTACTTAAATTTAATTTTTTGAATCTTAAATTTGAAATTTCGTGTCTGTAATTCTCACCGTTTTGGCTGTAGAGCGTTCACAGACGCACACACAGACGTTATATTGAGATAACGGTCGACGTGACCCTCAAAACGTAATTCCGTTGAAATCTTGAGTTCTATTTTTTTCATTATCACTATAATACTTAGTTCTCAGTTTAATCAATATATTTTTAATGTGTGTTCGGGCATCATTGCGATGAATATGAACCGATTAGGACGTTTTTTTTGTTTGAGAGTATACTGCCGAGGTAGCCCCATATAAATTTCATCAGAATCTGACAGTGGATTTTGAAGATACGTCACTCAATAAGAAAAATAAAAAAATAAAATAAAAACAAAAAAAATCCTAAAAATACTGAAAAGCATACCTAATAATTAATTTTTTAATAAAGAAAAAAAGAAAACCGACTTCAAAAACTGTTAAATTTAATGATTAGGTATACTTTTTTGTGTTTAGGGTTTTTTCTGAAGTCGCCTTTTTAAATATTGTTTGTTATTGAAATATACATCTGGACATGTTCTAATCAATGTTTAAATTTGGCACCTACTCATACATTTTTCCAAATTTTACGCCAGTAAAAAATTGTACGTTGCCTGGACTATAAGTAATGTGACATAATAATCAACTGCATAGGTAAATCAATGTAAATGCATTATTTTTTTGCTTACAGTTTAATATACATAAGATATTATGTGGCTTGTTATGTATCCATAAACTTCTCTAATGTAAGGTAAGGATGCACAACCTGTTCCTAAAGCGAATAACTGGTATGAGACTGCCTTGGGGTGGTTACGGTGTTTTACATTCACAGGATCCTGGAATCAAGGGGAAACTTCTATGAATTACGCAAGGGTTATTATTCTGACTGAAATACACTGTATTTTAGTTTAGTTATGTTCAGTGTATACAAAGAACAGAAAGGCTTATTTGTAATTGCTTTGTGGCCACAAATATATCCTTGCTTGAATATTATAATATTTATGTACACATATTAGTAGGTATGCTTAAAATATGATATGTATGCTGAGATTTTCTTATACCGTTAAAGAGAAAACATTAATGTTTTGCTTCTTTGCCATATCGAAGATACGAGAAGCTTTATGATCGTTTTAAAATGAGAAAAAAAATGTTCTTCGATTTCAAAATTATAACTTGATCTTTCCGTTTTAGGTCAAGACAAACACTTTTCGTTCCGTGTCTGCCTGTCTGTCCGTCCCCTGAATCCTTGTCACACGCATAACTCATGAACCACTGAACCGATATTAATGAAACTTGGTCGAATGGTTGGGTCTGGCTTGAGGACAGTCCTATTTAAAAATCATCAAAATCGTGTGTAAGGGGGAGGGGTAACATCTCAAAATATTTATTTTTTCAAGATATCCCAAGAACAACGGATGTTATGTGAAAATTGTATAGAATCTTTTTTGTAGAGCATTCAGTTTCCTAAATATAATACTGTATAAAAATTAAATGGTTAACCAAATGCAGGCAGTTCATCTGAATATTTTATCCGTGTTTATTAAAATTGTTCAATAATTATAATTAATTACATTTGGTGAATTTAGCACGAGGAAGTATTGTGCAGATGTTTTGTTGTGAATTTTCATAATTTTTTTTTATAACATGAACTTGTACATGGCATTTTTGTAATCGAAATATTGAAAAAATGATGTTTTCTGGAAAAAATCGAAAAAATAAGTAGTTAGTCACATTGACAAACTAGATTATATGGTAAAGTAGCTAGGTACCGTTAATTAAAGTTCATTGTAATTGTAATTTCCGTAACATGATCTTTTAAATAAAACAATTTCGAAAACCGTTTATAGATTTTATATTTATTTTTGTTAGATAAATATTTATATTGACATACTATGTTATCATTTATTACCACAATAAGATAAATATTGCGGTTTATTTTTTACATATAACAGTGATAATAAATATAAATTAACTACTATTATAACCAACTGTTATAGGTTAGATTTTTTCAAAGCTTTTAAATTATCGTAAAAACTAAACAAACATGAAATACAAATAGATTAAATTGTGAATACTTACTCACGCACAGAAACTTTCAAACACATTAAAAAAAAATATGTAACAATGCCCTTTTTTTAAATCTTTACTCGAGACGGTCAAAACTTTTTTTCTTTGTTCCCATTTTTGTAAACTGACATGAATGATGATGAATACTGTAAGTGGCACTAGTTTTATTAAAAAATTATGAATAGTTTACGTAGTAGATCCACTGTTACAACAGACACCTCTCTCCCTACGTAACCCTAAAGGCGCGAGTCCGTCTTTTTATTTTTTACTTTTTTATACATACATCATGAAATGTACTGTATAATAAAGTATATCATGAAAAAATTCGAACTCGAAATTTCAACGGAATTACACGTTTTGAGGGTCCCTGCCTGAATCACGTACGACCATTACCCAATGACATTTGTATGTGTGTCTGTGAACGCTCTACAACCAAAACGGTGAGACTTACAAACATAAACTTTTATAAACTTAAGGTTCTTGTATACTGTAGATGTGCACCTCCTATTTTTGAAAACCATCACTAGACCGGAAAAAGAAGTTTATTAATGTTAATTTTTGAAATGGTACACAGTAGAAAAAATGTTTTGGATACAAGTTATAGATCTCAAACATTAACAAAAACAACTATTAATGTAATGTAGTTTATATTCAAATTCTTAGCAGAAAGTGTTAACTTATGTAATTTTTTCTGTATCACGATGTACTAAAAAGTCTTGTGCAGTTTATTTTTTTTTATTTTCTAACAAATTCTGGGAGTTTAAAAATATAATTTTACGCAATTTTCTCTGTAACTTCATTACAGATTTTATTCAGGTTTTCACTAATGGATAGGTTAGGTTTATTAGGTGTATAATTTGTGGATATTTTGTGTAAAAAAGTCATGAAAAAAACAATCACGGTGAACCGTGTGTTATGGGCATGTTGAATATTTTAGGTAGCTATGATTTTGTGGATATTAACCCAGGTAACGCCGGGTATACATAAAATTTGATTAGTCTTTTAGGGTTAAAATCGGCGAAAGATTGACAAGTGTAATACAAGCTTTAGATCCGAGATACAGAAATCGAATACATTTCACTTTCTTTTTACGCCAGGCAGCATCTTGAACCCTCTAAGGCAGTGGTTTTCAATCTTTGTATTACTTCGCCTCCCTTTAAAAAAATCTAATCTTGCCCCCCCCCCCTTTATTTTATAAAATAATAAAGGCACGTTTTAAAAAGGTATAAAATGTATTAATACAAAAAATTAAAATATTTCGGATGGTATATATGTTACGGCTAAAACCCGAAGTGCGGCTAGAACTAGGTGTAGCCGGCTACACCTAGTTCTAGCCGAGAACAGTTATCTAGAACTAGGTGTAGCTAATTGCATTCGGCTAGAACTAGGTGTGGAATCTCGATGCTTGAATATTGATAGTCTTTTGTATGGATTTCTTGAATGTGGGGCTTATAAACTATAGTTTAAAAAATATGCGTTACTTATTATTATATCAAATTAAAACATTTTCGCGTCAGCGAAAATGTAGTATTGTTATGTACTATTTTATTATGTAATACATTTTATGTGTATCACGTGTTTTATTTATTTAATATTATTCTATAGAACATTTTTTTTTTGTCTGAAGAGAAGTTTGGTGACTGTCCCAGTGGCGTAGTAAGAAAATTTTTAGGGGGAGGGGGGGTGAATACATATGAGTTCAATTTTTTGAAGAAAACTTTGCTGACTGGACAAGTGGCGTAGTAAGAAAAATTTTCGTTGTGGCGGGGGGGGGGGGGAGCTGATAAATACATATTAGTAACAAAAAATTAAACTTAAACCTTAATATAAAAGACAATTTAGTGACGTAGTAACGGGGGGGTTTTGGGAACGACCCCCCCCCCCTAAAAATTTTCTTACTACGCCACTGGGACAGTCACCAAACTTCTCTTCAGACAGAAAAACAGTGTTCTATAGAATAATATTAAATAAATTTAATAAATAAAATATAAAATTTATTACATAATAAAATAGCATATAACAATACTACATTTTTAATTTGATATAATAATAAGTAACGCATATTTTTTAAACTATAGTTTATAAGCCCCACATTTAAGAAATCCATACAAAAGAACATCAATATTCAAGCATCGAGATTCCACACCTAGTTCTAGCCGACTGTTCTCGGCTAGAACTAGGTGTGGAATCTCGATGCTTGAATATTGATGTTCTTTTGTATGGATTTCTTAAATGTGGGGCTTATAAACTATAGTTTAAAAAATATGCGTTACTTATTATTGTTCTCGGCTAGAACTAGGTGTAGCCGGCTACACCTAGTTCTAGCCGCACTTCGGGTTTTAGCCGTAACATATACAGCATCGAAAAACAAAAAAATACATGTTGAATATTTTTTTTGAAAAAGCTATTCAATTACACCAAACTCGACCGGATTCAGGGGGTGGAGGGGTCGAGTTTTGGTGTAGTTGAATAGCTTTTTAAAAAATATTGAACATGTATTTTTTTGTTTTTCGATGCTGTATGTACTATTCGAAATATTCGACCGTCCCAGAACATATTTAACACCAGTGGCGCAGATAGGGGGGGGGGGGGGGATCAAGATGATCAATCGACGTAGGTAAACATCCGTATCCGGTTGAAATATCGTTTTCAAAAATAGGACGTTTTCTTCCCAGACAAAAATTAATCTTAAATATAAAATTTCGTCCTTCTACGATTTGTCGTATTTGAGTTAATAGTCAGAATGAATTCAGGGAAGGTCAAAATGGATAATTCCATCAAAATCCGGATTTGAAAAAAATCGGCTTCACTATATTTAGATACTTATACAGTATAAGAAAGTAATAATGTTATATTACAAAAGTTTATTTATTTGTATAATTTTCCTTTTGGATGTTTTATAGTTGCATAAAACCAGCGCTTTTAATTTTTTCGGAGTCTTTTACACTCCATCATCAGTGCGTTTACAATAAATGTTACAATGATTTTGGATTTGTTTTAACATTGAAAAGGATCTAAAAATCAAATGAAAGAAACAGAAAATTTTGTTTATATTTATATATGAGCCATTTATTGACCTATCACCCAGGAAAATCCAAAAGGAAAATTATCCAATATGGTCATTTATATAAACAAGATTTATTTGTATATATACTCGTATACTTAAATGTTAAATTATGAAAATTACACTTCTGTTAAACTTTTCGCGTCTCCCAGTTTGGAAATCGCTGCTCTAAGGTTTGCGAACATATCTTGTATACGTGCAAAATACAGATAAAAAACCAAACTACTTTTCGCGGCATTGACCAATATCTAATGATGCCAAAACTCACAGTACATAATGCATGAGTTCGTGTGAATATTCCATAAAAATATACCCGAAACCATTCATAAAAATAACTCTCTTCCATTGTTCTGGTTGTATGTCATGTGTACCTATACATTTTATTTACACGCTACCAAGCTGCGTTTTTTACGGCTAGTAAAAAACATATATCGTGTTGTTTATTCAAGATGTACATATATCTATAAAAAGACTGTGGTCTCAGAAATTTGAGTTACTTACAGGTTTAACTGCCTAACAATAATAAACATACATAACGCAAGCCAAAGATCTGGTACACTGTTAAAAATTTTTGTAAATTTACTACATTTTTACTAAGCAGTTGCTTTGTAAAATTACAAACTCTCGTATTGTATTGGAATTTTCAAACGCATTCGTAGTAATATTGCAATTTGTAATAACAAGAGTACTAAGCAGGTTGCAATTTTACAAATTTTTTGTATTCGTCAGAAACTTGTTGTAATTTTACCATTCAAAGTTGTAGAATTAAATCTAAAGTTTTGTAAAATTTCCATACATATTCGGAATTTAATTTTACCACAATTATCTGTAAAATTACTAACCAAAATTTGCAATTACAATCTCAAGAAGTGATTGGAAATTTACAAATCATTATTTATTTTTTCAAATTCAGTTTGCATTTTTACAAAAATTTATTCAAGTCATGAGCGCTATGTATTTTTACATTTCTTGTTTGTAATTTTAAGTCTAAAACTTTGTAAAATTTCTACACATATTCGGAATTTAATTTTACCACATTTATCTGTAAAATTACTAACCAAAATTTGCAATTACAATCTCAAGAAGTGATTGGAAATTTACAAATCATTATTTATTTTTTCAAATTCTGTTTGCATTTTTACAAAAATTCATTCAAGTCATGAGCGCTATGTATTTTTACAATTCTTATTTGTAATTTCAAGTCTAAAACTTTGTAAAATTTCTACACATATTCGGATTTTGATTTTACCAAGATTAATAGTAAAATTACTAACCGAAACTTGCAGTTACAATTACAGGAAATTTACAAATCATTACTTTTTTTTTGAAAATTCTGTTTGTATTATTACAAAATTTCTTTCAAGTCATGAGCGCTATGTATTTTTACAATTCTTGTTTGTAATTTCAAGTCTAAAATTTTGTAAAATTTCTATACCTATTTGTAGTCTAATCTTACTACAGTTATCAAAAAAATGACTAACTGAAATACGTAATCCAAATTGCAAAAAGTGATTGAAAAATTGTAAAACTTTAATTACTTTAGATTTGTTTATATTTTTACTAGTGTCTCTTACAATCATATAGTTTTATGTAATCTTCTAATTCTGTTGTGTAGTTTCAAGTATAAAACTTGGTATATTTATTTTGCATTTTTATAAAATTGTGACTTATGCAGATTTAAAATTTAATTTGAATGCAGTTCTAAGTAAAATTAGTAGCAAACATTTATACTTGAATTGCAAGTATGAAGTATAGATTATAAAAAAATATTTTTTTTTTATTAAAATGTTTTAATATACATGTTGTTTCTGAATATGAAATATGTTAGTTTTATAAAAAAAACCTCATAGAATCGATCAAGTGTATAAAAAAAATTGTGAAAGAACCGAATTATTCACTGTGGTAAAAAATAGTGATAAAATTTAATTGTAAGTGTAATAGGGTATGTTCAAATCTGCATATCAACATTTTTTATATTTGAAAGTAAGTAAATCTTTGCTAATTATTATTTATGAATTATATATAAACTGGTCAAAATGCCTAAAACAACCTTTATAAATGCTCCATATGCCGGTGTAAAACAACCTTTAATTTTATTCGAATTTGCAAGTCCCGACCAGCATAGAAAAAATCATTGTTGCGTTTCTTTTGACATGCCGACACAAGTATAGAACAGTGATTCTCAAAGTGTGGGTCGCGACTCCTAGGAAGGTCGCAGAAAAATTGATGACATAAACCGAGTTTAGTAAGCAAACAATTCTTTTTTACTTGGTGTGAAAACAGTGTCCACTATTCGCTGAATTAACAATGACAGTTCTCTTGCCATTTGCAACCAACTTATTTATAGGCGAGCGGATTATCGAGTCTAGCTCGCTTAGAAATGACAATAACCGACCAATCGACGTTCTAGTGGCTAAAAATGATTTTATTAAATTCTTTATATTTTTCTGAGAAAAAACATCTATATACATTAAAAAATCTGAAAAAATTATGTAAGCTTCATTGGATTAAAATGAACATTTTTTGTCTCATAAACTTTTTTTTAAAATCAATTGTTTTGAAGATAAAAAATATTTATACTTTAAAAATAGCGAAAAATTCGTATATTTGTGATTTTTTTTCTCGGAAACTAATTGTTCAATCAAAATAAATCAAAAACAAAAAGAATCAGCCAACTTTGAACTATAACTATATTTTTTTTCATTTTGATCATTACTGTAATTAAATGTAAAAACTTCATTAGAGCCGAACTCACTCTTTGCGCCGTAAATCGATACCATGGCTGGCTACAACATTCATTTAATAATAATTGAAATATTTAAATACTGGGATGAATGCATCAATAAAAACACTTTAGAATATTTTTATTGCACATTTATTTGTCACGATTATTTTCTTTACTATAATATTATACTTATCAGAACATCTACAAAAAATATTTCTGTTCTTGTTGCGGAAAATTTTCTTGTACAGCTAAAACATGCTCTTGTTTGGATTTAGATTTAAAATGTTGTTCAGTTTTGATAAGTGTAACAATAAAGAAAATAATTGTAACAAATAAATGTGCAATAAAAATATTCTAAAGTGTTTTTATTGAAACTTTCATCCCAGTATTTAAATATTTCAACTATTAAACGAAAATTGTAGCCAGCCATGGTATCGATTTACGGCGCAAGGAGTGAGTTCGGCTCTAATGAAGTTTTTACATTTAATTACAGTAATAATCAAAATGAAAAAAAATCTAATTATAGTTTAAAGTTGGCTGATTCTTTTTGTTTATGTTTTATTCTGATTGAACAATTAGTTACCGAGAAAAAAATTCACAAATATACGAATTTTTCGCTATTTTTAAAGTTAAAATATTTTTTATCTTCAAAACTATAGCTTTAAAAAAAAAGTTTATGAGACAAAAAATGTTTATTTTAATCCAATGAAGCTTACATAATTTTTTCAGATTTTTTAATGCAGATTTAGATTTATTAAACAAAAAAATGTGTGTACCTATTGAAGGACCGCATAAAAAAATATCATGTATATAGATGTTTTTTCTCAGAAAAATATAAAGAATTTAATAAAATCATTTTTAGCCACTAGAACGTCGATTGGTTGGTTAGTGTACTCGAAATAGCTGTAATCCGCTCGCCCTATTATACGAAATGGTATTTTCAGTACTGACCAACATCAAAACAAAGCCGCGCTCACTCATCACATTAAATTTAATTTAAAATATTTTTAGTAAACTCAATTAGTTAGTTAAGTTAATGTCGAAAAATATACAAATAATATTTTGTTCAAAGATGTACTCGAGATAAGTTATTAACTTGTTATTAATTATTATTGATATTAAATTTCGCTATTAATCACAATTATGAGTGATTCAATTCAAAAAGTTTGAGAAATACTGGTATAGAACATAGTTTCATGTGAACGCGCTGGCGGAAGGGGTAAATTTTGTTACATTTTATTTTCTCACGATGCTAAGCTACTGCGTATGAGCAATAATACGATTTTTGAACTGTCGTTATTAAAAATTTGTTGTGTAAAGATTGATGCTGCTACAAGTGATTTTTTATAATTCTGTTGTTTAATCCAATAATTGTTTTTAACGTTTATTGAATATATATCTGTTATAATTCAGGTAACTTTTTCACCTACTTACATCTTTAAGCTGTAGCCATTTGTCTAAACAAATGATTTTTATTTTTGGAGTTAAAATTTTAAGGCAAAAGAAATATTTTCTTGTTTCAAATTATTTTTTTCCAAAACTAAGATTTTAATATTTGAAATGTGTAATCAAATTTTGATAAGTGTTTTAAAATTTCACGACAAATAAGTATAACTTCTAACGCGTGTACATAAGTACACATACCCACTTTTTGTTTTGTTTTTTATAGACATGGATCATAAATATCGTCTTATATTATATTATATTATATATACATGGCTTCATTTTGAAAAAGATTCTGATAAGGTATATTGCAAATATATACCAGGCCTGCTTGATGATCCAAATGTATGCGAAGAACTGCAAGAAATGGTGAAAAATTTAGAACCACCCAAATCTACATAGCCAACATTTCTAGTGGATATTCGCGGAAGTGCTCGTAAGTAATGATATGTTATTTTAAAATAAATTCTTTACCACAATATTAATTTTTTTACATTTTATTAATTTTTGATGAGCAAAAAAAATATTTTGACATATTATTAATCAATTTTTTAGATACTTATAAAGAAGCTGAAAATAAAATCGTTGAGTTAGAAACAAAACCATATGTATACTCGACAGCAAATGAAGAATCTGCAAAAAAAAGCAGATACTGATAAGAAGGCTCTGAAGCGCAAATTTGTTGCAAAGAATAAAGAGCTCATTAACAAACAATTTAGTCAAGCAGCATTGAAATGGACAGACGATCTTGGTATAAAAATTCGTAAGTAGTTTTAATTTTTTTTGGTAAAATTTTTTGTTATAAATATGCAACAAATATATTTTTTTTAATGTTAGATTCATCTAATCCTAAAAGTCAACACACAAAAAGAAAAAAATTGAATTCTAAATCGATTTCAATCCCAAGTTGTCACCCATCTGATGACACTGACATTAAGTCAACTTCAACGGAATTTTCCAGTGATGAAGACAACACTAACGGATTAGATCCAAACAATATATTAAATCCAAAAAGGATTGTAAAAAAAAAAGCTGAAGAAAAACTCGAGACCAGTGCAAATCAACCAATGACAATAGGTAAAAACATACATCGTTTTTTTTTCTTTAATGTGTATTGGAAACGTGATTTTTTTTGTTACAGAAGATCTGCATCAATTCATATCGAGCTGTTTTGTAAGCATCGGCAAACGTTTGTCAAATTTAGGAAGTCAATTAACCAATTATTCAACCAGATTACAAAGCCTTGAAAATGTCATTGAAAAACTTCATAATTCAACAAGCATTTTGAGTGACGAAATCAGTAACTCTGAGAGTGAATTTGACATGATTCTTCCACTACAAAATGAAGAAAGTTTTATTAAATTTAATGATAAAATTAAAAATGATGTTGATTTTAAAAAAAAATTGGTAAGTAATCACAAATAAAATTATTATTTTTTTATATAAGCCCTATTTTATATAATTCGTTTATAAGACATGAATAATAATTTTCTTTTTTTAGATTTACAAATTGTTATGCTAAATAAACAAGACAGTAGATATAACCAAGAATATTGGAAAGATACTCCGTGCCTACATTACTCGTGATTTGGCAATTAATTATGTGGCAATCAAAACGTCAGAATAATCTTCAAAAAAAATTTAAAATTTGTGTTAGCATTAAATTATGTTATTATTTTCATAATATAAATTATTGATAACACTGTTATAATTAATGACATATGTTTAATTGTTAATTAAATAATTAATAAATTAATATTTAATAAATATTTTATATTTAACACTAAAATACGCTGTTGTAGCATTCATTGATTTAACAATTTTTTTCAGTAAAATTACAGTCTGATATTGAAATAAAGCTATGCAAGTTATATCCCGATGCATAGTAATATTGCAACGAGCGGTTTGTATTTTTTTCAAATTGACTTGATGTAAGTTGGGTAGTAAAAATTCAATACTGCAACAAATAGTTTTCGAAACTAAATTGGTATTAGTTGGGTTGAAAAATTACGATATATGGTTGTAAAATTACTAAATGTATTTAATCTAATTTGTTTAGTAAAATTCCGACTATTGTATTGTAATATTACTAAACAATTTTTTAATAAAGGTTAGTAATATTGCAACAAATAGTTTGTAATTTTTCTAAACTAAATTGGTATAAATTGTCTAGTATAATTACAATAAATTTTTGTAAAATTACTAAAATTATTAGAAACATTTGGCTTAGTAAAATTACGAATAATGTACAGTAATATTACTAAACATAAGTCTAGTAAATGATTAGTAATTTTGCGACAGATGATTTGTAATAGTTTAAAATTGAGTTGTGATAAATTGTATAGTAAATTTACAAAACTGTGTTCCATAATTCCGAAAATTGTGGTGCGTAAAAACTTCCTACACATTTTTGTAAAATTACTAAAATTATTAGAAACATTTGGCTTAGTAAAATTACGAATAATGTACAGTAATATTACTAAACATAAGTCTAGTAAATGATTAGTAATTTTGCGACAGATGATTTGTAATAGTTTAAAATTGAGTTGTGATAAATTGTATAGTAAATTTACAAAACTGTGTTCCATAATTCCGAAAATTGTGGTGCGTAAAAACTTCCTACACATTTTTGTAAAATTACTAAAGAAATTTTTAACAGTGTACCACCAGTGGCGTTGCAATACAGGTGTAAAAATACATCTGCCAAGTAAATGCACATTGCTTTCTCATGCCAAATTCACCAAAGGTAGTTAATTATTCAACAATTTAAAAAAAAACCTATTAAGTTAACCATTTAATTTTTATACAATTTTACTAAAAAATATTAGTTCGAAATTTTTCTTAAGACACACCTGATTATTTTTTCGTATATTGCACACCCCACGCAGGCTCTACTTGGAAGTGTGTATTTTTAATTTTTTGACAATTTCAATCTAAATCTAAATTGAGATAAATCATTGTACGGGAATATTTTACAACACACGTTGTAGATCTATATTATAGGAAATTGAATGATCTACAAAAAAGATTCTATACAATTTTTACGTAACATGTATCGTTCTTGAGATATCTTGAAAAAATAAATATTTTGGGATGTCACCCCTCCCTCTTACACATGATTTTGAAATGGGACCGTCTTCAAGCCAGACCCAACCATCCGATCAAGTTTCAATAATATCGGTTCAGTGGTTCATGAGTTATGCGTGGATTCAGGTGATAGACACACAGACGGACAGACAGACAGACACGGAACGAAAAGTGTTTGTCTTGACGTGAAACGGAAAGATCAATTTAAAATTTTGAAATTGGGGAACATTTTTTTTGTCTCATTCTAAAACGATCACAAAAGCTTCTCGTATCTTCGATATTGCGTATATAACGTAATATTTTCTCGTTCGTTGTTGATACAATTAATAGGGTTATATATAATTGCACTATTAATTTGATAGTATGCACTTTGTACACTCGAACATAACTTTACACCACAGAACAATAAATAATAACTCATGAACCGCTTATTACCACGAACCGATATTAATGAAACTTGGTTGGATGAAGGAACAAGGAAACACTGTGCATTTATTTGGCTGATGTTTTTGAGTATGCAAAAACGCCCTTGTACACTTGTGTAGTTACGCCATTGTCTGGTACTGACGTATTACCGTTTTCTATTATAATCAGTTTAAGTCTAAATATATAATTATTACTTCACAGTGATGTCCGTTTGAAGTGCAAAAATCGCCGCATTATTGTTGGAACATATGTATGTTCTTGTTATAAGAGATTTTTTTTCGAACGGATGTAGATAATATTCATAAAGATAGTTCAAGAGCTGTACATATTTACTTTTGTAAGTTTTTTTATGTTATATGCGTAATCGAAAAATAACGAGTTTTTTTTTTCTTAGGTAATGGAATATTTAGAACAATGTAAAGAAAATATAAATATTATTATAATATATTTTATTTTGATGCAAATTACAATTGCTTGAGATGTATGTTTACAAATGTCAAAAATTATTTTCAAAATTCGTCTCATAAAAATAAATACTTTTTATGTCTTTCTATTTTCCTCTAAAATTAAAAGACCCCGAGTAAAAAGTTCATGAAAATAAACCTAAAAAAACAGTGTTGACCCTAAATTGACCTGGAAATCGTCCATCAAATCAAAAATAAAGTACGCCATGTTGTTTCCCCCTCGAATCCGTATTAGTTTTACCGAAAACATTTTTTTCTAGAATGCACGTTTTTTGAAATATTTCGTTTTATTAACTTAAAATTTATATATTTGAGAAACTACTTTATTTAATAAAATACAATATCAGTTTTGTCTGTACACAGTGGCACCGCTAAGGGGCGGTAGACGAGGAGTAATATGTTAAAAAATAAAGCCTAATTACCTTATTGTTTTGGTTATTTAAATGTGTAAAAAAATTTTGGTCATTGAAAGTCTATAAGGGGTATGATAAGTGATAACAATAAAATTTATTTAAAATAGATATTTTTTCTGTCGTTAAAAAATCACAGGGGTGACATGTAAGAAATAAAACCTATTGACTTTTTGGCGGGGAGGAAAACACTCTCGATTTCCCCCCGGGTGTCACTCCCCCCTAGCGACGCCAATGGCTGCAAATTCAATTATTTTGAATATACTTATCAATACAACATGTGTATGTGTATGTAGTTAGCGAAGGTTAAGTATTGATAATTCTGTAAAAAAATATAAATATTTTGGGACGATACTATTAACCTTGTTGAAATTTTGTAAATTAAGGTCATAACTTTGAAATATATGGTACGGCTCTGTTTTATATAAAATATCAATTCATTTACAGATGTGTAAATGTAGTAATAAAAGTAATTAATAATAATTATTATATTATTGTAACCTTAAACTTATAAAATTGCATCATAAAAACAAGATATGTATTTTATTTATCTAGTAGGAAATACGTATTGTTTATTTATTTTAAATTAGATACGAGAAGCTTTGTAAAGGTTTTAAAATGACAAAAAAATTGTTCTCCGATTTCAAAATTTTAACTTGATTTTTCCGTTTCAGGTCAAGACAAACACTCTTCGTTCTGTGTCTGTATGTTTGGCTCTTGAATCTTTATCATGAACCACTAAACCGATATTAATGAAACTTGGTTGGTTGTGTCTGGATTGAGGACGGTCCTATTTTAAAATCATCAAAATCGTGTTACATGAAATTTTTATAGAATCTTTTTTGTAGATTATTCAATTTTCTAATGTTTTTGTCTCAATTTGCTTTAAAAAATGGTCATTTGTTTTTTACAGTCGATATTGACTTTGACATATTAAATATCATTTTGACGTTTGCATTTCAGAAAAAATTAGATTTAGATTGAAATTGTCAAAAAATTAAATGGTTAACAAATGACAGTTCATATGAATACTTTATTAAAATGGTTCGATAGTTAACTATCTTTCGTAAATTTAGCACGAGGAAGCACTGTGCATTTACTTGGCAGATGTTTTTTTACTTTATACTCCTTAACCCTAAGTAATTTAAGTTATTCTGATTTACTAGCAAATCAATTAAAAAGAGAAAAACAAAACAAAACATAAATAGAAGTAATCAAATGACGCTAACAACTAAAACCAACATTGAACTTTCAGCTTTAAAAAGATTATTTGTGAAACTACTACGTCAATATTTGTATTATTTCTGTTTTAATTTTTGTTTGTACTGTTGCATATTCATTTAATTTCGTGTTTGTAGTTCTAATTTCTGCGGAAATAAAAAATTATATTAGTAAGGTTGAATACGAAAAAGACGAGAGTCAGGTGAGCCTCGTCTGGACTCAATTTCTCGTCTTGTCTTGGTTTCATCTCGTAAAAAATCAGTGAGTCTCGTCTCCTATACGTGATTGAGTTCGAGTCTCGTGTGAATTTTTTTTTAATTTAAACAAAGAAATTTTGAAATATAACGAACCGAATATATTTTACTTTAATTATTGACGTGAATAACATCTACATAGTGTTTCACACTAGCCAGATACTGGGGGAGTATTTCAAAAACTTGATGTAACGTTTTCAAGATGATCTAAAATCATTGAATAACTCAGAAACTAAAAGTCTGACTGGAATGATTTTGGTATCATTTTAACCGGAGTGTTGGTCTGTACCCATTAAATATTGAGCCACCGACGTGGAAATGCGGTACGGGCAGAGGGAGGGCTAAACGCGCAGCAATCATTTTGCGCGCTAGTGTAAATTTACAATCAGTAGTGTTCGACACTCGGAGCAGCTATCATGCTAGTTTTGGTCTCAAGTTATAGATTTCGATTAAATCTACGAGGTAAAAGTACATATCAAAACATGTAACCAGTTTTAGTGAGTGAAAAACTTCATATAATAATACAAAAAGATCATAATGTCGGCTAATAATATTAAAGACGCACAAGCATTGGAAATAGTGTCTCAGCAGCTATCAGAAAATATACCGTTACCAGTAACTGAAAGTACCATGGCATGGGTGCCGGGAGGGGGGTGTATGGAGGTGCACTTGTACCCCCCTGGCAAAAAGAAAAAACTAAAAAATTAAGAAATACAATTTTTAATTTAAAATTCAGGTCAAAATATAAAAGTGAGGTCCTTTTTTTTAATTTTTTTTTTTATTATTTTATATATAATTTAATTTTATATACCTAGATGCACCCCCCTGGAATACATTCTGCCGGCGCCCATGACCAGAGGTACAGAGCACGCCAAAATGCAAAAGTCAACAACGACGCAAACACATTATAAGTCTGAGTTTTATCTAACCTCACTACCTCAAATGACGTGACCTTGGATTTGAAACGTATTCACATCAATCCCATAACTGTGCATCCCGACACAGTCACACCCATTTATCATTTAAAGATTAATATCAAGTAGTAAATTTTTACTAATTACATAATTAAAATATAGACTCTCGACGAGACTAATAAATAAAGTTAATATCGTCTCGGTCTCGTATCGTCAAAATTTCAGACGGTCTTACCTTGTTCGTATCTAAGCCAATCTCGTCTTGATGTAGTATAATAATGAAAAATATCCAAATTACCTTGTCAGAACAGTAAAAATTCATTATTAATATCATAATTATTTTATATCATATTTATTTCATTATTAATAGTATTTCTCTGGAACGTTACTACTACATATATCGAGGGATTACTGTGCTGTGATAATCGGCAATATTTCCTTCCACTAGTTAGTTTTAATAATGTGTTCTTACCATATTTTTTTACTTTTCTCATAAAAAAGAATGTGTACTTTTGATTAGTTTTTTAATCGAATCGTTTGTTACAAGAAGTTTCTTGGCCATTAACTTGTTAAATGTTATCGACATTGCAGAAGCTCTGTAATTGACCCCTTGATTTAATTTCCTACCATAAAGTAGAATCACCTGCAACGTACAAGGGGTTAATCTATAAACAACAAAGTGGTGTAACATTTATCACAAAGTTTGAAATTTACTGTATGCTTGTATAAACTGTAATAACTTACTAATTAATAATATAAGTGGCTCTCAAAATGAGAATTGTTGACTTTAGGTTATTCGATCATTAGAGCAATGTATAGATAAAAGTCTAAAATGTTATTTATGGATAGCTCATATATTTTACAAATTTTTTTTTAAATATTGGATGTGTGGTTTTTTAATAGTTGGATATTAAAAATAAAGTTTTTAATACATGGTAAATGAGATAACTCGCTGGAAGTGCTCTATTTATTGAAATTCTACACACAAAATTCTATACAGAGACGTTTTAAACACTAGTTATTCTAAACTTAAACCTTTTTAAATACTATACAAATTAAAAAACACATACATTCACGTGTAGTTTCAGAACCAGGTTTATACAAAGTAATAAAAACTGATAGTGTGAAAAATATCATTAACAGTAATAAAGTGCAACATACAGGCAAACAACGTGTGCAAGTGTAACAAATACAGTTGGCGAGGCCATAGTCTATATTCAAGTTATAGTCTATATTACTCTATATTATGATAATATAATAGTAGTGACGTTAAATATAAATAAAAACAAACTTGTTTGTTTAAACGTCAAAATTTATTAAAGAAGAGGAAACCGCAAGCTTTCGATTCACAGAATCATCGTCAGGCTAAAATATAATAAGTAACAATTAAATACAATAAATATAATGCAAAATATTGATATTTTAAATTAAAAATTCAGAAATATATATTTAAAATTTAAATGTTTTTACTCTATATTATGTACATACTGTTAGAAAGAGACAATCGGTTGGGAACATAAACATATACAGGTGAGTTTTTTATCTTGAGACTGCTTAATATCTGGAAAATTACGGATTTTTACGGAAAATATTTAGTACAAGTTTCAGGATTTGAAGGGAAAAGTAATAGAGGTAACAATTTTGACCTTGAGTGGAGGAAACCTATTTATTTTTTTGCAGATTTGAATTTTGCAGAAAAAATGAAACAACTATTGTCTGAATTTTTTTTAAAACTTTGCGTTAAAAATTTCTGAAATTATTAAAATTTTTTTTTTTTAATCTGCATTTTTTCTTAACCTCTAGGAGAATAATTTCAGATTTTTGAACGCAAAAAAAATTTTTTATGTAAAAAAAAAACAAAACAAAAATTAAGTTAAAATTGAAGTTTTTTTAAAAAACTTTTCAGGCAATAGTTATTTCATTTTTTCTGCAAAATTCAAATCTGCAAAAAAAAAATAGGTTTCCTTCTGAAAAAAAATAGTTGACCCCAAAATGACCTTGAAACCTCCACTCAAGGTCAAAATTGTTACCTCTATTAGTTTTGCCCCTCCAAATCCTGAAACTTTTGACTAAATATTTTCCGTAAAAATCCGTAGTTTTCCAGATATTAAGCAGTCTCAAGATAAATGTCTCACCCTATACATATATGTATACATATTTCCATTCGTTGTTGCTCAGATTTGTATGAAATGTACTGCGGTCGTCAAATTATATTTAATTTTTTTCTTTTAATTATTAACAAAGCAAAAAATTCTATTAAATGTACATGTGTTTTACATATACTCGTATGTGTATTAAAACTAAATTTTTCGAACTCAAATTTTTTTTTTGTATTGAAAAAAATACGGATATAATAGTTCACAACTTATGCGAGGTGGTAGGCCAATAACCTTAAATGTAAACTGCATCTGTTTGTTTAATATATTAAGACGAAATAAGTCTTAATTTCATGTTGACAATTATTTGGCAAGGTAAAATACTTATGTACATGTCTGTTTAGATTTAATGTTTGACAAAAATATTGCTTGTATGACATATTTAATAAGTATCATTTTCATTATATGTTGAGATTTTTCAGTGCCAGTTTGTGTATAAATATGACAAGTGCTTTTTTATTTCTTATTTAATTACTCTAATTACAGCACATCAGAATCAATTTATGGTAAAAAGAGCATAATTGAAGTTAATTAAAAACTTTTTTTAACCAAAAATTTACTTACTAAACTATAATTAAAAGTTGACATATGATGAATTTTATTTTTCTGTTTGTTTATCGTATTCTTAATTAAAAGTAGTAACAATTCTCTTTTTAATGTTCCATACCGAATTCTTAACCTAGAAGCAGAGATTTTGCATAATTATAATCAGGGCTTCGAACCGTTATTTTTTTCGTTTTGGTTTTCGTTCCGGTTTGAGTAAAAAAATATATTTCGGTTCGGTTCGAAATAACTTATTAAGCTATTTCGATTAGGCTCTGTAATATGTTAGATTAGGTTAGTGGAGACCAAAGATTAGCATATATATTTGCTTATTTGTTTCTACATTAATCCGAGAGAAGCTACAGTTAATTTCTTTAACTACTTATAACATTTTCATCAACGCCAGTAATTGAAATAAAGTAAAGAAACAATAAAAATGCCTTACTTATATTTTCAATTATTTAAAATATAAATTAAAATTTAACGATCTATGTCAAGTCATAAAAACATTTAGTTGTTTTAACACAGTGAATAAAACTATTAATTATTACGTCACATTCATGAGTGGTTTGCGTTAAATACTCTCTTTAAGTGCAAATGTAACCACATAATTAGCCAAACAGACGCAATGTATGTCTGAAGCGTATATTTTTTCTTTACTATATGGATGAATATTAAAAAGGTTTCTGTTAATAACTTCCTGAGTAATGTACATACTATACATATTACATATATTAATGCTTATAGTTGTGTGACTGTTTGCATCAAAAGACAATTCATTACAACGAATGTTACTTATTGGTGGTGTACAGGAAATGTGTTGTTTTTTAATTAAATGTAGATAATAGGTATTTGTGTAACAATAGTAAATGCCAACATAAGATAATATTTGTTAATAAAAATGAATAAGTTTTAAATATAAGTAGCAGTTACCTAGTTAAATAAGTTAAATAAGTATATAAGGTACTGGCACCAGTTATGGCCGCTATAAGAGCAGTAGATCAGGAGGCAGAAACCAAAATTTTGGCATCATAGCAGCCCGCAAAAGTTATAAACTTTGTAATTTACAATTAGTGTAGTTATACATGAAAAGTAGATTGTCAGTCATAAAATATGTTGCTTTAACCCTTGATAGGCGGTCAAAGTTGTCAAGTTTTTGACCTTGAGTGACTTATATCAAATCTGCAGACAAATGCTTTTTGATAAATATGTACATGTTCTCCAGATCAAGGAAATATAGTTTTCTGACGCCTGCGGCGCTGTTTAAATGTATGAGAGCGAATTAAAAAAAATGATACTATAAATTTTTCGCCTATTTTTTTGCATAACTGACGGGCTGCCCTATCTAAAGACAGCGTCCTAGGATCATGGGACCCATTTAGCTGAGTTCTCTATATCCCAATTAACAAATTTCAAAACAAATTTCGCGGGCTGCTATGATGACCAAAGGTTGCTGCCTCCTTGTTTTTGTAATTCTCATGAACTCGTTACTTATAAAACAAGTGACTCTTTATTTAATCAATTTAATTACCAAAGTCCGCCAATATTGTTTGTTTTTTAAATTATATCCTTTTATTAGTTTATATTTTTTCTCCAGTAATGGATAAAGTAAAACCAGTAATGAGCACGCAGTCACGCAGTGATGGGCACTTGCTATAATGATTACAAAATGATAAGTACTACGACACAAAAGATTTATAATATTTGATAATAATTAATAAATTATATTAATAATTAGTTTAAATGTCCATCTAGTAAAATAATGGTAATAAAAGCTAGTTGATTACATAATACCATTTACCATATATAAACTGTTATTCAATCTCATTATTGAAACTAGCTTACCAAAAGGTAATCTTCAGTGGGGGTCGCAAATACCCCCACTATAACAGTTACGTTTGTAAAATTTACGATAGGGCTAAAGACGATTTAAAATTTATATTTTTTATATAATTAGGTGAATTACATATAAATAAAAATTTTAATAAATTATCGTAGTAATTCATGTTGTTATAATGAACAAAAATATGTTTTTTTAACTTAACGTTTCGTCATGTATAACAGATGATATCTAGACATAAGATTTATCTAGAAAGAATACAAAAAACGTTTACCCAAACATAACAAAAAATATTGTTTACCATTTTCATAACATAACATAGTTAATAAGGTTGCTTATAATATATGCAAATAAAAACTAAATATCTTCAAGCATTTTTCCGCAGTCTTTTATTTTATCTGAAAATCCAGATTCAATATTATTCACCGATAACATATTTCGATATTTTAGTTCAGACTTTAGTTTCAGTTCACGCTATTCAAACAAACGTTGGTAGAATATAAAAAAGTGAGGAAATAGCGTCATCTGCTTACTCCACTGACCAAGGGGGTCTGGGGTCACAAATCACCGAGAGATCTTTTAAAAGATTGCATATTTTTTGTCGCATATTCGTGTTTACATACTCACATTTTAATGTGTACACGTACTGCCTCAAACATTAAGTCACGAAACTATGTTGTGCTGTTTTTTTTTAGACATTTGCATTTACCATAACATAATTATTAATTATAATTGGTTGGGGGTTTATATTTTCTAATTTGTTTAAAATCCTGGTATGGTAGATATATGTATATAAAAGTAATAATTATATTGTGATATGATTTTATTTGTTAGCATTATACAACAATCTACAGATAACAAGTTAATGTCCGCTATTATAAAGGAGCTAGCAAATTTGCTAACTAGTAATCACTTTCAAATGGGGTATTAATTCTGTAATAGTATCTATGGATTAGCTATGGAATTTAGAGCAGCGATACTTAAACTTATTGTAAATCAGTGGGCGACTCTGACCGTACAAAATAATTTTCATAATATCGCCACTGTTTTAATATCGTTGGTGTTTACATTCCACGCGTGTGCAACAATTGTCAAACACTTCAAGAGAACTGTCAGATAGGTTTAAAACCTCATTTGAAAGTGCTTGCTAGCTAGCAAATTTTGCTAGTTCGTTTATAATACCGGACATAAGATAGGTTTGGCAAATAGTAAGTGTTTCGACGCACGTTACATTGCTATATACAAATAAGCTATGTAACAAAGGCTGCGATTTAACTAATTTTAATTATGTAACTGCTATCATACGACATTTGGTTGCAACGCGTGTCGAAACACTTATTTGCCAGTCCTTAAGACTAAAATCGTTATTTTAAACTAAATATTACTCTTTATATTATATTGTACAGGGTGAGCATATCAGGTGGAACAGTTTATCGAGAAAAATATTTTGCCTAAAATTAGTTTTTATTTAATATCTGGAGAACCTATTGTATTACAGTAATGAAATTTGATATTCAATTTAGTATTAATACGTGTTATCGATTTCCAGTATCAACCAATGATTATTTAGATCATGGATATATGGGGCCAGTGGGTCCCTTGTTTTTTAGCTAGTACTTTTTTGTTCTTAAATTGTTCCCTATGTTTGGCACTTATATACAGTTATATGCCACAAAATACATACAAATATACTTTGTTAATTTGTCATAAGATCAACCGTTTACGAGAAAAACGATAGTAAAGATAGAATTTTAGAATTTGACTTAATACGGATGCTTCAAATTACACAAAATAAATGTATATTCTTTTTCTAGGATTAAAAATAAGAAAAAAAGTTGATGTAAATATTCCTCTTAATATTAGTCATCATAGACCTATATTCAACTGCAATATGTACTTATCTAATTTGACTAAAAAACAAAATTAATTTTTATTATTTATAATTGATAAGGGTATAACATACAACATTTTAATATAAAATCAAAGTTATATCACTAAAAGATATTTGTAACAAAATTAAATGTAGTTTTTTTATAACTATTGGACATTGGCTGAATATACGGATATTAAAAAAGATCAAAGAAATTTATGTTGGGAAAATCTATGAAATGGTAAAGGACGACGAATTTTATTAAAAAAAATATTATATGGAAACAATCCTATATTTTTTAATCCTGTAACATGTTATAGGTATATATCAAAATATAAGGTTTGAGAACATTCATTGATTTTTTTAGTATAAATAAATATTTCAGCATAATATTTGTAAAAATAGTGATTACAAAAATTCGTTTTTATAAATTCGACGTATACGAAATATAAATCAATATAAGGTTAGTGAACATTGATAGATTATTTAGTATTAGTAAACACTTATTTCAGCATAATTTTTTGTAATAATAGTGATTACAAATATTCGTTTTTATAAATTCGACGTATAAGAAATATAAATCACTATAAGGTTGGTGAACGCCGAACATTGATTGATTTTTTAGTATTAGTAAATACTTCAACATATTTTTTGTAATAAAAGTGATTACAAATAATTATTTTTATAAGTTCGACATATAGGTAGTGCTGTGCATGTACTGTACTTAAGTACATGTACTTAAATTAAAGAAATTGCTCTTGTACTTAAAAATGTATATACTTACTTAAATACATTATAAGTGTATTAATTTTTTAATATATTTAAGTACTGTTATAAAAGTACATTTTTGTAAGTACCTACTAAAATTTATTTTATTGACAATGCACTTATGCTTAATTTCATTTTTGTAGAATAATTGTATTAGTACTTACTACTTAAGTGTAATATTTTACGAAAATACACTTCACAATAAAATATTTTGATTTTTTTGATTTAATACGAAAACAATTGAACCCAATTTTGACGGTAATTTTACTGTTACAAAATCTTATGTCGTGTTAAGACCAAAGAAAACAAAACAGCAACACGGTGTTTGAAAACATATCGTATTTAAAAATGCATAGGGTTTATTGCACTTTTGTCAAAAAACACGATGTTGCTGTTTTGTTTTTTCGGTCTAAACACGGCATTAGAACCCATAATTAATTTAGGCTATATGATAATTGATTTATGGAAAATTTACAACTGATATTCTGTAATAAAATGTATAAAAAATATTGTGGGCAAAGCTGCAGGGAATTTCTAGTATATATGTTTCATTTTCAAATTTATAATTATGTAATTTATCCTTCTTGTTGTTACACTATTAAGGTCGTCAACCTGAAATAATATTTAATTTGAAAACATTTAAACACAATCTATTTCTCCATTGACCAACATTTAGATTAGTATATTTAAATAATAAGCATTTGGATAATATCTTTATCATAAGTAATTTGATTAATGAATTTGTATACTTTTGTATTTGTTCTCATTTACCAATATCTGTATAGAAAAAAAACGACTAGTTACAACATGTGATATTTATACAATAGATTGCCTTGCATTAATACCGTACCCGAGATAATGTTCAGATAAATGGGTACAGTTTCCAGCATCAGTGTTCACGACACGCGCGCGCTCTACTAGAAGTCAATACGCAGAGGTACGCGTGTGTGGGTGTGCAGGGCCGTAGTGTAGGACCCGCGGCTGTTAGGGCCCCGAGCACTATGCAAAACAAAAATTAAAATTACTCATTGTCAGTTTCTTTTTTATTTTACAACTGGACCAGGTGTTGCCCGGACATATTAATTTAATTAAACATAAAGTAATCATGCCCACCCAACATTCTCACCGCGAATTGTTTTTTTCCGGCTTCATGAAATTTACACAAAATATCCACACATTATATACCTAAACTTAACCTTTCCATTATAGTCCAGTAATTTTAGATATTAATACACCCAATCTGTGAAAAATATCCAAAAAATTATTTTTTTAATTTTTTGGAATTTTTTTTCTCCATTTCAAATTTAACAAGTAAATTATGCAAAACTGTAAAAAAAATCAAAAATCGAAAATCGTTTTCTTCATTTTGATGATGATTACACAATGTTATGTTCCAGTCTGTTACACAATACACATGTTCCTTTAATTGTTTTGTAAAACTTTGATCAATCGGTCCGGAAAAACGGTTCGATGGATCAATTTCAAAATTTACAGGACTGTTGAGGGTACATTAAGCTGTAAAAATACCTGGCAACATTAGTCTTTCCATCAATATTTGTAAAGTAGTGATAGATTTACTAAAAGAACATAAAAGGTCATTTTTTTGTACTTTTTCACACTAATGGTGAGGGTAAAAAAAATTTTTTTTCTAATAAAGTCATGAAAGGGTCTTGTAGGAAATTTATTCAAGTTTTTAAAACTGCCCTTAAATTTACTGTTTAATCATTAGTTACTGATATATTGATGATCGACGACAAAAGAATCATTTTTCATTTAAAAGCAGATATCTCGGCGTTAACTGACCAATGCATTGGTTTAACTGAAAAAAAAATTCCCAAGCCCGAGGACCCTTAAAAAAATTTAAAAAATTGGAAAATTTTTGTGTCCCACTATTTCTTTTGATTGCGCGATAACCGTAACTCAAAAAAAATTATGCTAAAAAATCTCAAAACTAGAAACTTGACTCTTTAAAATGCTTTTTGTTTTATTTCGATACGACCATTTTTCACAAAGATAAAGCACTTCAAAAAACACCCCAAAAAAATGTTTAAATTCTTGTTCCTTTAATTGTTTGGATGAGTGTAGTAAAATTATACAAAATTTTAGGCTACAAACATGTTTTTTATTATTTTTTTGCTAGAAAACTTCTATTCATACTACCGCAGGATCTCTTGATAGCTCCTATTTGATATGCAAACCTTCAAATTAAAAAAAAAAATTAAAAATAGATTCGCCTTAAAATTTTGAAGAATAAACAATAAATTATTTTTTACTAAATTTTATATTTTCCGTGTAATGGGAAGCCAAAATCAACGAATATTGGATGATAACAAGAAAATTGACGTCCGCGCGATTCTTTTTTTGTTTTATAAAATAAGGACTGCATCGAGATAGGAACATGAAATTCGGTATTATTGTACATCAAACTCTCCTCTTCAAAAACAGATGTGGCACCACTCTCAATTCTTATTCGGTCCCAGTTTTATAAAACAAAAAAAGAATCGCGCGGACGTCAATTTTCTTGTTATCATCCAATATTCGTTGATTTTGGTTTCCCATTACACGGAAAATATAAAAATTTAGTAAAAAAAAATCGTGCACGGTAGAGAAAGAAGAAATTATATTCCACCAATTTTGAATTGAACCCTTGTTATAAATAGAACTGAAATGACCTCCTCCCCATTCGACCGCGACCAACATAATATTTTGTAGAAACACTTTTCCCTTAAAAAAAATCCTTTTAGGAAAATATTTGGGTGTAACCGTGTTACCCGCGTTGAAAGGCCATAGTGCGAGAGTGTTTCTTCTACTCCCGGCTTTTGAAGTAAAAATACACATGTTAGAGAACTGTTTTTGTAATCAGTGTGATTAATACGTACTGTTGGGTGGATACGAAATATAAATGTACATGTGTATAGTGTTATATACGCTTCTTCGATAAGTTTATTTTTTATGTAAAAAAGAATCATATTTCATGATATAAAAAGAATTTTTAATCGAATTAATATGTTCCACTTTTTAGAAAAGGTAGCATAGTTATTGTTTATAACACTGATATACAACAGGAAATTGTTTAGAACCCGGAAATGCATAACAGTGATACGTAGTTATTTATTGAATAAATAGAATTTAATTGTGTTTAAAAAATATGTTTGTTTAATACATAATTAGGTAAATTCAATTATAACCGCTATAAGAGCAAGGTTCTGTGATTGACGGACTTCTTTTTTTGTAGTTCTCATGAACTCATGTTACTAATAAAACAAGTAACTCTTTATTTAATCAATTTAATTACCAAAGTCCGCTAATATAGTTTGTTTTTTAAATTATAGCCTTTTATTTTGTTTGTTTTTTCTCCAGTAATGGATAAAATAAAACCAGTAATGAGCACGCAGTGATGGACATTTGCTAATGATTACAAAATGATAAATACTACGACTTTTTGACACCTATTGGCCGATTTCATCAAATCACGCTATAAGACAGTTAAATGTATATAGATTCATATTCAGAAATGGTAGTAATCAAATATCAACAAATATTTCTAATTCAGTACATTTAATTAAAAAATAGCCATTACTGGGTTCATATCCAAGACTGCGGTACCAGTACCTTATTTAAAAAGTAACATTTCTTATTGAAGAACTGCTAGATGCGAAGTTTGCACGTATATAGAGAGGAAACAATAGTTTTTGCTATCTTGCGAATTCTGCAGATATCGAAAAAAATTTAATATAATAGTGTGTATTGTAGATTTATCTCTTATTGGTCGTATCTCCGTTCAACGCGAACGGTTCAATAAAGATGCCAGTTGCAATTGTATAGAACATGTAATGAACTGTCTGAAAATACGTTTTAAATATACAGTTTGCATTCAAATGCTACATATATAATAGTTATAATTGTAAGTGGTTCATTGATCGAATATTGTAATATATGGCAACAGCGTAAATAAAATAAAATGATATACAGTGTGTAGCAAATATTAGCAAACATTTCTTAAATAAATAATGGAAAGAAGGAACATTTTTTTATTAACTCGTTCTAGGCATCACAGGGAATAAAATCTTTATATTTACCAACTTCCGGAAGCCATTATTCGACCTTTTCCAAAAAAAAAGCCTTTTACGGTTTGGTTCTATTGATCGAATTTCAAAAATAAAAATCCTAAAAACTGAATGAAGACAATTAAATTATTTAAAAAATTAAAAAATTAAATAAAACGCAAAAAGATATATTTATAGAATTTTTTAGTCTATACAAAAAACTACAATTTAAAAAAAAAATTATTTACCATATGTTGCCCACAGGTTATCAACAAGTCAATTATATTTTACAATTGCGTTTTTAACCGTTTTACAAAAATTGTTGATTCGGAATTTGGCGCGTTTATTTATGAATAAGAAAAATAATTTCTCAAAATTTTATTAAAATTAATATATACTATTGGTCAATTTAAATCAAGTGAGTACAATTTTCAGTATATGGGAGGGGTCCAAAAAATCTCAATTTCTGTTTTTCGTTCATCAGTCTAAATCGGTATACCATATTTCATCTAAATACAATACCTATTTATAAGTAAATGAGAGAATGGAAGGACTGTAGCATACAGACAAACAGACGGACAAACAGAGCGAAACCTAGGTTCGTAGTTTTTTACAGAACACTAATAATACATTTTCGAATTTTCCATACTATTAACATGAGAGTATATATTTGTATTTATCGAAAACAACATTGATTTCCTTATAATTCTACATCCTGTATTCTGTATGTATGTATGTCATTCAAAACAGAGTGAAGCAGATAATATGATAGTACATAGTACATATAGTAATAATATACACATTATCTTCTGCAGCTCACAAACTAAGCGAGTGAACATGAAAGTAGAGATTGCAATCCCGGGATTCTGGGATTCCGCCTAATAATTTGATCTCGAAATCCCGGGATTAGAAATACATTAATACCGGGATTTCGGGATTTAAAAAGAAATAATCTGGATTTGTATCCTCGTATTTCTATGAGGATGTTTATAAAGCTAGCCCATTATGGAAAGTTAAATTTTTAAATTTGGAGCCAACGTCAGTACATCTGGTTGCAATAAAAACGACCCTTTTAGAAACTTAACGCTTACAAGGGTCTCCTGACTGCATTGTCTTTTCCAAGAACTTGTAAAAAATACATTTTAACAAATTTTAAGGATTTACCATTTACGTCTATTTATTGTGTATAAAGTTATCGACATAGAACTAGCAACATCACAGTGACATTTAGTCTGACTGCATTTTTTTTTTGCTATTCATAGATCTGAATATCAAATTCTATTTAGTACATAATTTTTTAACGGTTAATTATTAAATGTTAATTATTATGGTCAAACCTAGATAAATATGCTAATAAAAAATATGTGAAATTAAATAGTGCACATTAATTTTCTGTGTATAAATACTTTTTGCTGGAAATGAATGGACAATCTGCAAAATGCAAAACGTTCAACAAAGAATTGAGGTTCATCAAAAGGACTTATACTTTAAAATCTATTTATAAAATCAATTAATTATTTTTCTACGAAAGTTCACTGTATGAATATTTTTCATAATCATACGTAAAACCGTAAGTACACATTTCAAAATTTATTTACAAGTTATTAAATGGTTAAATAATTTTTTTACAAAAATAAATTCTAATCCCGGGAAACCGGGATTTGAAAATTGTTCAATCTCGAAATCCCGGGATTGAAAATTTTGATCGGGACTGCAATTCCTAATTGAAAGCGTCTTGTATCTAACAAAAACAAATTCGAAAAGTTATTCTTTTTTCTATTATCAAATAAACGAGAATCCTTTGACAAAAAAACGTTTTTTTTAAACAGAAAAATTATAACGATTTATAATAAAAACGTCTGAAATAAAATCTCATAATAGAATTAAAATATATCTAAAAAATTACAAAAACAACAATTAATGTAATGTAGTTTGCATTTAAATTTTTAGCAGAAAGTGTTAACTTATGTATAAAAAAGTCTTGTGCTGACCAGGGCAGTTTATTTATGAATACTATGATGTGCTTGTACGTTTTTTAGTTTGATATTAGTCGATGGTAGTCATATAAACAAAGTTATAATTTTGTATACGTTTCCTGCTAGATGGGTTAAAGTATTTCAATAAATGAGATGAATTCATTATTCAGTTGGCATAACAATTTATTAGGCTCGTTTTAAATGATGATACAATTCAAAAGATAATGCTACAAGACACAGATTCTAAATTTCGTTTCGTATCATTGATAATGCCGAGGAGCGAATCGCATGGCGAGACTTTTAAATAGATAAAGAAAGTAATGAAGTGTTAAATAAGCTTTTTCCTCATTCCCTACACTTGTTTCAGTTTTGTGATGAAACGGGGGTATTTAAAACAAATCAATGCATTCTTTAAACATATATAAAATATCTGAAAGAATTAACGAGTAATATAAGCGAATAAAATAAATCCATAAAACCTTTATTTTTTACAATACAAAAATTTTACGATATAAATTTTCATATATATGTACTATATCTAATAGATATCTATAATATATAAATAGAATGGTTCAAAACATACAATATTCGAAGAGAGGTAGAGGCGACTGACAATGATATGAACATTTTTTTTTTAATTACAATTTTTCGGTATGGCGTCTCATAACAAAGTTTGCTTCGTTGAATATGGTCCAGTTTAAAAAAACATCTGCCAAGTATATGCACAGTGCTTCCTCGTGCTAAATTCATTAAAGATGGTTAATTATTAAAAATAATAAAATAATTAATTAAAATCGATAGTGTTTATTTTTCAGGGCTTCGAACCGGAACTGAACCGAAAACCGGAACAGAACCGAAATAAAAATAACGGTTTTTTCGGTTCATTACATATTAAAATACGTGCGTTAACATGATATTATTTCCCACTTCAATTGTCGTTCGGACTATCATACAAGTACCATAAAATATTCTAAATTATGGTAGAAAAAACTTTTTTAATACAAATAATTTTTTTTTAATTAATCACTCGGAGCTGCACCGAAAAAACCGTTATTTTTTGTGGAACGAAAACTGGAACCGAACCGAAATATATTTTTTTACTCGAACCGGAACGAAAACCGAAACGAAAAAAATAACGGTTCGAAGCCCTGTTATTTTTATATAATTTTACTAAAAAATGTTAGTTCGAAATTTTTCTTAAGACGCACCTGATTATTTTATCGTACATTTTTAATTTTTTGACAATTTCAATCTAAATCTAAATTTATGCAAACATCAGAATGTCATTTAATATAAGTATCAAAGTAAATATCAATTTAAAAAAAACAATGACGATTTTTTAAAGCAAATTGAGATAAATCTTTATAAGGGAATATTTTACAACAAACGTTGTGGTGACCTATATTATAAGAAATTGAATGCTTTACAAAAAAGATTCTATAAAATTTTCACGTTCTTGAGATATCTTAAAAAAATATTATTTTGGGATGTCACACGATTTTGATGTTTTTGAAATGGAACTGTCCTCAAACCAGACCCAACCATCCAAGAAAGTTTCATTAATATCGGTTCATGAGTTATGCGTGTCACAATGATTCAGGGGATAGACACACAGACAGACAGACACGGAACGAAAAGTGTTTATCTTGATCTGAAACGGAAAGATCAAGTTAAAAATTTTAAATCGAAGAAATTTTTTTTTCTCATTTTAAAACGATCACAAAGCATCTCGTATTTGCGAGGAAGAAAAATTGGAATTCTACTCTTCCAAAATCATCCTTTTAAAAAAATTAAGGTTGGTAAAATTTCAACCTAAAAAGTAGATTGCCTCGTTTTATAAAATATCCAAGATACAATTAAGATTGTTTGATAATTTTTGATAGATTTTTTTGGGGTTTCGGTTTCTCAAAACGATGCAAAGCTTGTGGAAAAAGGTTCGAGTACTTATTTTATTATCATTATATGAATTATGAAATAATATTCCTTTCTAAAGATTGTTCATTTGTAAAAGTATCATTAGTAATAAATAATTACATTGTTAAGTGAATCTTTCACCGTAAAATTACAGTTACTTGATATCACAACAAACAATCGGCACCTAACTTGAACTTGTAAAAGAATCATCTGAGTCAGTGGTCTTCAAACTGAACCTTGGGGTTCTGTGATACGTCTCTAGGGATTCTACGAGTTAAAATAAAAATTTGAAAAAAAAATTATATAGTACTCACACTAGTTGATTAATGTTTACCCGGGAAAAAATTTCAGATCTGAAGTGATCTCGGTTGATCTTCATTTTGGAACAAATCAGATCTTTGTAGATAAATAAACTTTTTTTTTTCTGTTTCGCTACTTATGGTATTCATTATAGAAAATCGTAAATATCTCGACACCTGTGCTAGATAGAGGGTTGTTTTGCCCCCCACGCCCCTAGTATCCCGAAGTATTTTTCCCGCTGAATTGAATGAGACCAATTACAACCCTTCATCTGTGACAGGGGGTGAGTTGTGAATTTATTTATTAATTTAATACACGGGCCTCAAATATCATCCAATACGTTTCTGTACAATTTTTTTTAATTGATTAAATTATAAACAAGGTTTCTATATAGGTAGTATATGTGTATTTGTTATTTAAGGTAGACAAAAGTTTATTTATTTACAAAGATCTGATTTGTTCCAAAATGAAGATCAACCGAGATCACTTCAGATCTGAAATTTTTTCCCGGGTATTAACTAAAAAATATAAAGATACATTTAGTTATATTTGACAATTAATGCAATCCAAGAAGTTACTAGTGTATTAAATTAAAGAAACTCGATTATTTCCTAACGAAATTTTGGGGGGAAAAATGGGCAGAACAATTTTATTATTATAGAAAAGAGCATTTTTTATAACATTAATCTAAAATATGTTTTTCTACTGCGCACCGTTTCAAAAATAATTCGAAAAATTCAAAAATTGACATCAGTGAACATCCGTTTCTAGTTTAGTGATGGTTTTCAAAAAAAGAGGTGCACATCTGCAGTATACAAAAACCTTAAGTTTAGAATTTCATGATTGTAAATCTCACCGTTTTGGCTGTAGTGCGTTCATAGACACACACACAGACGTCATTGAGATAATGGTCATACGTGATTCTGGGACCCTCAAAACATGTAATTCCGTTCAAATCTGTAGTTGAAATTTTTTTATGATCACTATACTTTATTATACAGTAGATTTCATGTATGTACATAATGTACATATAAAAAAGTAAAAAAATCTTATACATTATTTTTTTAATCAGTCTATATATGCATTACATTTGAAGTTTTATATGTCTAGTCTAGTCTTTCTTATAGTTTCCTTCGTATAAAATGTTATTGCGTGGAAAGCGTATTACACAATAAACAAACAGTAATATGAATGTATGTTTATTATTATTTATGAGTCATTTTCTAAAACACTAATATCTTATGCTTGTATGTATTAAATTAACATATATATCGTTGGCGAAGCGAAAACAACGTCTAAGGAAGTCTAAGAAAATAATGTAAGTGGGAGAAGGCCATTTAAAAAATATTAATACACTTTAATTGGTTGTAATGATATACTAGTTAATAGCATATCGAAACATAACTAATTCATTTTTTATACTAAATGTGATTATGGTTTGATTAATGTTCCCAAGGATATTAAATTGCTGCGCCTATGTATATAATGTCCATACACATACATCTAAACACATTACATGTAAGCATGTGCTTACAATTAGGGTGATGTTAGAGTTCAGAGCACTGTCCTTTCAAATTCGGTTATCATGGAATATTTATTAAAATTTTCAAATGATTTTAAACTATTTTGATAATTTTAAATTGTATACCTATACACTGGTAGAAAAGTTAATTTGGACCAAGAAATTCTTGTTTTATATATAACGAAAACAATATTTTTTTAATATAAAAATATACTCTTAATCCAGAAATGTATTGTTTCTCTTTGAAGCAATATTTTAGGATGAAAACAATAATATACTTGGATTAACAATATATTTTTATATTAAGAAAATATTGTTTTCGTTATATATAAAACAAGATTTTCTTGGCCCAAGTCACTTTTCTACCTGTGTAGATAGATAAAATGATAAATAAATATTAATATCTAAATAACATAAGGAATTACATCTAATCTTCACTTCGGAAATTTATAGTTTTTAGGAATTTTTTTTAGAATAAAAAGCAATCAAATTAAATTTAAAGGGTTTATTATTATATCTTTTTTTTATGTGCTCCACTGCGGAAAACAGAACTTCCATAGATCAACATCCAGAACAAAAAAAAATTTCTCGTTATGTACATGAGTTTTCTCATCGAAGTACACACGATTATTAAAAAATATCGATTTTTGCTTTTAGACGAAGAGCTGGCTGTAAAAAAACTAACCTATCGAGTAACAGGATAAAATATTTTTAAAATGTCAGTACCCATAGCGATCATGAAAAAAATCATTTTATGCCTGGGCGGAACTTGTTCATTTTTCAGGGGGGTAAGAAAGAGGGTCAAACTCTGCTGCTTTGGTTATACATTTTAACATACCACATACCTTGGCATAAATTTTTTTTTACCTAGCTTTAGCTCCTTAGCCCCACCCCCTTGAAAAATTTACAAGTTCCGCCCAGCCACTAAATAATTTTTCTCATGGTCGCTATGGGTACTAACATTTAAAAAAACATTTAACCCTGTTACCTAAAACAAATCAATCTTAAATAAGCACAATTTATTTTCCAATATACAATTTCAGTTTGTTCTTAGGGTTGCACACGAGATGAGACGAGAGTCAGAAAAGTCTCGTCTCGATCTCAAATTTTACAAGTAACAGTCTTTTGTCGGTCTATCCAGTGGCGTAGATAGGGGGGGGGGGGGGGATTAAGATGATCAATCACCCCCCATGAGAAAACTCAAGACATTTTTTTTTAAAGTAGAAGGAAGATAAGAGTAAAAAAAAAGGTGTTGTTTTTTTTTTAAATTAAATGACCTTTTTTTTAGTTATATGAAGTATAGTAAGTACAGTTTATTGATAAAAAAAAAAAAAGTATTTCAGTTCAAATATTATTAATTTTTTTAATTTTGCATATATCCCCCCCCTCCCATCACAAAAAGCTATCTACGCCACTGGGTCTATCTCGTAAACAAATAATTCAGACTTATGTTTCATTCTCGTCGTATACACGTGTTCGAGTATTATAGAGTAGCTAACAAATTTGCAAGCTTGTAAGCACTTTCAAATGGGGTATTACTTCTGTAATAGTATCTATGGATTAGTTTTGGAATTTAAAGCAGTGATACTTCAACTTATTATGACACAGTTGGTGACTGACCATATAAAATATTTTTCATAATATCGCCATTATTTTAATACCATTGGTGTTTATTTACCACGCATGCGCGAAATTTGTCAAAACCTCCATAAAACTTCAAAAGAACTGTCAGATAGGTTTGAAACCTTATTTGAATGTGCTTGCAAACTTACATATTTTATTAGATCGTTTATAATACCGGACATAAGATTAAGAAAAATCTCGGTCTCGTGTGATTTTTTTATAAAAAAATATTTTTCTTAAAAAAAAAAAAATTCACCATTTAGGTTGTTTTGTTCGTTCAGAGACACTTTGGAAAGTGAATAAAAATTTAAAAAACATTTTTGTTGCTTATAAATCCTTTTGACTATCATTTTGAAGATGTTTATAGATCATTTAAACCAATAAAAAAAAACTGTCAAAAATTAATTAATAGATTAGATGTAACATGTAACCCCTTAAAGAACACGATTTAAAAAAAAAAATTCAAAATTACAATAATGAAATAATTTTTCACAAAATAACAGCCTGTTTTTTTTTTAATTTCCTGTACAGAGTTCTTTTATAAAAACTAATTTACGTTTCTTTTGTGTATTGTATCGATTTCTTCTTTTATTGAAGTAACTAAATAATAACAGAGTACGAAAATATGGAATCGGTATATTCTAATGAATTGTAATTTCATGAATAGAAGTAGATGTTTCTTTGTCATGAATAATTTGAAATCATTTCCATAAATACACGAGTATTTTGGTAAGCTCACAAGGTTCCGTGCTATTTATTTATATGAATTCGTTTTAAAATGATTTATTTTACCAAGTTCAGTTCATCAAGAAAAAATCCTAAAACCTAAAATAACATTTTGTTTATATTGGATGTTTTTTCAGATCTGCGTTTCTATTTAAAATATTGTTACGTTTTTTTTTATAAATTATTATTGTTTTTGTTGTTTTTAATTTCAGCATAAACAAGATTTGTTTTTCATAATAATATCTAAAAATATTTTCTTTGAATTACTGTTTTGTACAGTTATTTTATTAAATATTTTCTTTTGACTCTTATAAAAGACTTTTATATGAATACTAATATATTTTTTAGGCTTTAATAAAAAATATTTTTTTTTATAATTTTCATTTTTATGTGTTACATAACGGTCTCGGTCCGATCTCACTTCAATTAAATATTATGGAATTTACATTAACGAGCCGGTTTCGGTCTGGTCTCGCTCCAATCAAATCTTATGGTAAGATAACGAGCCGCTCTATTCCTATCGACTGAAAAGTATATTCAAATTTTTTTTTCCACTTAATCCATTGAGTCACGATATATTTGCGTTCAAAGTCGTTATCAGAATACCCCCTCCTCTATTTTTTAAATTATCAATTCAAAAATCTGAAAGAATTTGAAATTAGAGCTTTAAATTAGTACTTTCAATGAAAATTATAACGAAAACTGTCAAAAAATGTTCTGACCCTTTAGATCAATGTTAATTGACCTTTTGATTATAACCCTTCAATCACGATATATTCACTTTGAAATGTCTTTATCAGAGCGTCTCCCCCCCCCCCACTCTAATTTATAAACTATCAATTCGAAAAATCTGAAAAAAATCAGAACGTAACTTTTACTTCGTACTTTCACTGAAAATTATAACGAACACTGTCAAAATTTTTTGAACTCTCTTCATTAACGTAGAACCTTTATAAGTCGAACCTCGATAAATCGTTATCCGTTCCCTTTCCTTCGGGCCCTAAAACCTATTACTCGAACTAAATATTGTGTCTAGAAAGTTTTTTCAATATGTTTTGACCCTCCAAACTTAAATAAAGTTATCAAGTGATGAAAATGTTATTTAGACGACATTTACAAATCGATGTTGACTAACTACATATAACTCGAAACCCTCTTCAAAGTCGAAACCTATTTTTCTTGAATTATAAAGGTTCTATTGTTCCTACTTGAATTTTCATTGTCGAAACTTTCCATCAATTTCACGAGGCTAGTTTCTCAGACTTAACGAATAGGTCGAAATAATTACAATTAAATCTTATGAGACATGGATCTCCTCGATTTGGTTGATATTAAAGTATGATGTAGATTGTAGAACATATCATCCCGATCAAAACTCTCCATGGACACACAACTAATTAATGGATAATTTTCATGTTATTCAGCTCGAAAGATTATATAGGTCAGGCTTGTATTAAGAAAAAATTATCAATAAAGTTTTCTTACAAAAATGAAAAGGATAATAACAGCTCCACAAAAAAAAGTGCGGAGCTAAAAAAGCGACCTACGAGTATATAGCATTGTAGTATTGATCGAGCATAGTCGAAATCTAAATATTTGTAATTTTCTACTAACCAGTTTTTTTAATTTGGGCTTGAATTTTGGGTTTAGGTTGAATTTTTCCAAAAAATTAAACTCAAGCTCAAATTTAAAAAACTGGTAAGCAGAAAATTCCAAATATTTGGATTTCGACTATGCCCGACTAATACTATTGTACAATGCTATATAGGTCCCTTTTTTGCTCCACACTTTTTTTTGTGTAGCTGTTTAGTCAATAACAGGTGTTTATATAAAATCCAGTGGCGTAGGCATTCATCGATTTTGAAATAAGCACACGATAAACTGTGGGGAAATTCTGGTTAATAATGAAAAAGTAATATTAAAAAGTTTTAGATGTATATATTTTTTACTGGATGAGTCACATCAGGTGGAACAAACTTGAACAGTCGATAGAGAAAAATATTTGAAGAAAAAAAGTTCCTATAAACATGTGTCCGGGAATTCTTCGTTTGCACGTATTATAATACTAAACTGATTATAAAATTGGTATTTGTCTTGACCTGAAACGGAAAGATCGAGTGAAAACTTTGAAATCGGATAACAATTTTTTTTTTTTAAAACGTTCGCTAAGCTTATCGTATCTTCTAGAGGTGTACCGGAATTCCGGCCGGATACCACGATGTAGATTTAAAGTGAATATTTGAACGTCACTACTATTATAGGAGTATTATTATTATTATTTTTATATTATATTATTATTGACACTATAAATGTAATTACATTCGATCGAAAAGAACGTATGCTATACAAATAATTTAACGAAATTATAGCTATACAAATAGTTTTACTAATTGTAAGCTGTAAAGTTTGCAGAATATGTAGAAAACACAATTTTTATAATTTAATGTATTTTCTTTAAAAAATACCATATAGAACAATGTTATATTAATTTAAGATAATAATCTATGTATTTATATTTAAAATATAATAGTAGTGACGTTAGACATGAATTCCGGTACACCTAGTATCTTCGATAATAAAACAACTCATTACAAAGAGACCTACAATGCATTTTATTCATTATTATTGAATAAAAATCACAATTCCCATGAAAAATTAAAATATGTTTGTTAGTCGAGATGACATCTGGAAAAAAGGATACTTGATGTTTGAAATTTTTATATTTATTAAAATTCGTTGTTTACTTTTGTTAATGTATAACAGCAATGCTGGCTTTAGGGAGGCAAGCTGGGCGATCGCCCGGTGTGCCAGTTCATAAGGGACGGCGGACAGCCACATAGAGAAGAACTTTACTTAAATTCTAGTAGATTTTGTGTAATTTGAAGCATCCGTATTAAAGCAAACTCAGCAATACTATTTTTACTATCGTATTTCCCGCTTGATCTTATCACAAATTAACAAAATATATTTCTGTCTACTTTGTGACAAAAAGTGACAAAAATAGAAAAAAAACTAGATAAAAATCAAAGGGCCCATTGGCCCCATACATCCTTGGCCTAAATAATCATTGGTTGATACTGGAAATCGATAACAATTTTTACATTAATACCGGGTATCAATTTTCATTGGATTCTCAAAATTTTAGACAAAATCTTTGGGGGTCTGTAACTCCCTTAGAAAGAGTTTCTGGACACATGTTCATATGAACTTTTTTGCTTGAAATATTTTTCTCAATCAACAATTTGTTGATTTGTTGATACGACTCAGCCTGTATATATTACAAAGTTTAGCATATTCTAACATCGGTTAAAAGAAAGAATAAGAAATGGTATAAATCCAGAAAGTTATATGATTTCTAACGATTGCCACAGAAACATAAATTTGTATTAAGATATTTCGCGTTATTCAAAACGAAATGAACTTTTAATGATCATTTTCTTTATGAAAAACTGTGGTCACGGCAATTTTATAACCCCATTTAGTGGTGGAGGTGGTTCTTTCTAGAGTCACTCGAAATAAGAGTTGAGACAGCGCGAATCGATTTCTGGTTGATTGTAGTAGTCAATAAGTTTTACTCACAATCACAGCCATATTTTCTGATTTTATTAATCAACTAGCTGTTACGCGCTCCTTCGTTTTCGTAGACTATTGAATTAATGTTTAGGATTTATGAAAAATATTGTTGAATTAAGGGGTTAATCTAATCGTTACTTCGGAAAACGAGACTTTTTTAAAGATTTTTTTTAGAATAATAAAAAAGGCAATCAAATAAAAGGAGGGTTTATTGTACATGTCTCAAAACATACAAAAAACTTTTTTTTTTAAATATAAAACAAAATGGTGACTAGTGTTGCTATACTGACAATGAGTGCATCTTTTTTGTTACGTGCTCCACTGCGGAAAACAGAACTTCCATAGATTAATATCCAGAAAAAAAAATCTCGATATTTACATGAGTTTTTCTATTGAAGTACACACGATTATTAAAAAATATCGATTTTTGCAAATTTTAAATCACTCTGAACAAAAAATCGCGTTTTTGACGAAAAAAAAACGACCTTAAATTATTTATAAAAACCGTAATTGTTAACTAATCGTAAAAATCGTTTGTATAATCAATCTAAGAAGTTATAGTTAGAATTTCAAGTTGATCGGATGGAAAATGGCCAAGATACGTTTTCCGCAGTTTTTAAATGAGTTTAAAGTTTGAAAACTATTTTACTACATGCAAATGTCGACGTTAGTTCTGTCTTTTTTTCGAGACTATGTCGGTTTGGCGATTTTCGGTTGCTTATTTTGCTTTTATTTTGGCTTGAAACCGAATTACAGTGTTCCTTTACATTACCATATACTCATTATCACTCATTTTTCACCATTATTGTTTCGTTCATTAAGAGACACATTGGAAGTGAGCTCTAAAAATAAAAATAAAATATCGCTTTTGAATATTTTTTTTACATCATTTAAGTCAATTAAAAAATTATCAAAAATTTGTTAGTACATTAGATGTAACCCCTTCGATTAGTTATTATAACTAATCAACACTTAAATTACCTACCTAACAAAAACGAATCAGAACAAAAAATATAAATATTTTTTTCAAAATATCTCAAGAACATGTTACGTGAAAATTTTATAGAATTTTTGTGTGTGCAGCATTCAATTTTCTATAATATGTATAGGTCACCATAACGTTTGTTATAAAATATTCCCTTACAAAGAATTATCTCAATTCGCTTTAAAAAATCGTCAGTTGTTATTTTAGATCACTACGTTTGCACAACAGAAAAAATATTAAGATTGGAATTGTCAAAAAATTAAAAACATACAAATAAAAATATTGAATTAATATTTTTAAATAAAATTCTTTAAAAATTAAATGGTTAACCAAGTTTATTCAACTAAATATGTTTATTAAAATTGATCAATAATTTAACTACCTTTAGTGAATTCAGCACGAGGAAGCACTTTGCATTTACTTGGCAGATGTTTTTTTATATTTATTAAAAATAATACATAAATGAATTTTGAATAAATCGCGTCATCGCCGGTTTGGTAAAAAATGACGACGCTGTTGAAACTCTTAATGGAGTGACTCTAATTCGTCACAGAAAGAGACGAATTTGTAGAAACGCAAATAAATTCAGAGCTGTTTTTGCTCGTTGCTATAAAAATGAAATATGAACATTTTTATAGTAATAAACCATTAAAGGTTACTTTTTAACAGCAAAAAAAAAACAATTTTATGCGGACAGTGCAAAATGAACTAAGGGGTTCTGATGTTGGTATAAAAATATCAACTTTAACATTAAATTTTATTATTGTAGTTTAATATAAATATGTATAATATAGGTACATTGTCCTTAATTTAGTGTAGTTAATTTGTATAAAGTTTTAGTTTTTGTTAACATTTTGAAACAATGTTTTTACACACTGCAAACTCAAACTGCAGTAATTAAAATTAATTGTATGCCCTGTAAAGTTTATACAGTTGCATCATCATATACATACATATATTGAAATAATTAACATATGATTCATCCTACAATGTCTGCTTGTTCCTTGTATTGCACAATAGGGCGATGCGTCCCTATTTTATAAATTTATTAAATCAGAACAATTTATTCAGAAATTTAAAAAAAAATTATCTATTTATCTTTGTTATTATCTCAATAATATGTATAATTAATTTAGGTACCATATACAGGCTGAGTCATTTTAATCAACGCATTCAAATATCTCAAAAAGTAAGCAAAATTGAGAAAAACGTTTCAAACAAAAGTTCCTTGGTTTCAAGGGGGCCAAGCAATGGTGACCTTGCGGTTGACCTCCAAACTATTTTCAAGGTCAAATCAAGGTCAACTTTGATTTTTTAAATGGAAACCTATATTTTTTATTGCATATTCGTATTCTACGTGAAAAAATTAGTATCTTTAGTAGGAAAAATTTTTCTTAAAAATGCTTTCTTCTCTCGGTGGAGGGCGCTATAAGATTAATCAACAAACTCAAATATCTGAAAAAAAGTTGCACCTAATAGCTCAAACTACTTTTAGCATTACCCAGAAACAACGGCGTGGACGTAGTAGTTGTATGTTTCCTTTGGGATGCTTTTTTAATGTGAGTCCCCTTGCCTCTCACATAAAAAAGCACCCCAAAGGAAACATACACTACTACGTCCACGCCATTGTTTCTGGGTAATCCTAAAATCCTAGGTGCAACTTTTTTGAAAATAGTTTGGAGGTCAACCGCAAGGTCACCATTGCTTGGTCCCCTTGAAACCAAGGAACTTTTGTTTCAAACGTTTTTCTCAATTTCGCTTACTTTTCGAGATATTTGACTGCGTTGATTAAAATGACTCACTCTGTATATAAAAAATCTGGTTTAATACGGGTATTTAGTTTTTTTATTATATTACTTACACCAATATTTAATAAGAGTTCTTTATAAAATTTGTCTAAAATGACTCAATAAAGTCCAAAGGATAAAAAAAAAACATTGATAAAAAAAATCGATTTTGCCATATTATGGAAAAACACAGAAACGAAAACAAGTTTTCATTAAAACAGTTATAGTCGCCAGCCCATAGAAAATTGCTACAATATTAACACGTTGAGCCCCGCATGCTCATCGGTTGGTTACTCCTGTACTGCACTACCAATGCTTCTGACCCGCGTTCTCACGTGCGGACACGCGACATTCATTTAAATACAATACAATCCCTCGAAAAAATACTATACCTTTTACAGTATAAATTCACACATATGAAACATAATTTCACATTAACGAAAACAGATTTCACACAAATGAAATATAATTTCTCATTAAAGAACACTGATTTTACACAAATGAAAACATGATTCACATATAGAAAAATTAATTTATCAATTGTGAAATTAATATCAATAAATCAATGCAGATTTAAAAGTTTTTTATTCTTTGTAATATTAAATATACACAGACCCGGATTTAGAAATTTACCGCCCCTAGGCAGTTACGAAAATTGCCCCCCCGAAACTAACAGTTTAATAAAACTCAGGACCTTTTTTTTTTTTGGTCGCGTTTCAAATTTTATAAATTTTTATAAAGTTACATTAGGAAACACTGAAAGACCTTTTTTTAGTCCTGCTTGAGTTACATGTATAGAGAAATTATTGCTTATGGGTTGAAATTTTTACGTCTCGATTTTCGGATGGCAAACTCATCGATAATGGAATCAAAATCAAATTCAATTCCCACGAATATAACAATTTTTCAAAGTTTCCACCAAAATTTGCCGCCCTTCAATTATTGCCGCCCTAGGCAGCTGCCTACATGGTAAATCCGGGCCTGAATATACATGTTAATTTTATCACATTTCAATAAGGTCTTCCTGGAGCAATGATGCAGCATAATATGGTTCGACATGGTTTGCATATCCAAGATGTTGTGAAATATCTTAAATTGTCATATTAGCAATGTTTTTTGAAGTGGAATTCCTATAAATCGTTTGTAAAACGACATATCCAGGGCGGATTGCATGTATATTGAATTATACATGTGCTAACAATCAAGCATCAATCATTTTAAAATTTTGAATGCGTATTTTGGAAGACATTGCTCCATGTCGAACGATATTATGCTGTATCATTACACCAAAAAGATCTTATTAAATTTTGTGGGGTTTGGATAACCTCTGTGTAGGGTCCTATGGTTGATATATTAATAAATATTAACATGTATTATTTTCTTGAAATTAATTTCACACTTAAAAAATTAATTTTCCTATATGTGAATTCTGTTTTCATTTGTGTGAAATCGGTTTTCTTTAATGTGAAATTATGTTTCATAAGTGTGAATTTATAATGTAAAAGGTGTAGATATAGTGGACTGGGTAGGTAGGTTTGACATAGAACTTATTTTTAAACGTTTTTTGAAAATTGCAACATAATTTTTTTAATTTTCAAACTTAGAAATCTAAAAGGCCGGTCTGTACATTGTAATACGGTAAGCCCCGCACTGACATTGAATTGAATGGAATTTTGAGGCAAAAAGCAATTTTTATGAGTCTGCGACTAAAATTGTTGTAATAAAACTTCGCTTTTTAATGTGTTTTTCGCATATATACAGTTAATGTATCCTTTACTACCCTCGCGACATCTAGGAATCTTTTAACGTTTATTTCATTAAAAATAAATATATAAACACATAGAGTGCCAACCACATAACCCTCGGTTTTACTTCGTTGTAGTTAGGTAAAACATTAAATTAAATAAAACGTCTTTTAGTAGAACCTCATATATGTCCGGTATTATAAAGAACTTATTGTTAGCAAAATTTGTTAGCTTACAAGCACTTTCAACGGGGTATTCATTTTGTCATATTATTATCTATGGATTTGTTTTTGAATTTAGATCATTGATACTTTAACTTATTATAACACAGTTGGTAACTCTGACTGTATAAGATAATTTTCATAATATCACCACTGTTTTAATACCATTGATATTAACTTAATGCCTGTGCGAGAAACTTATTGTCAAACAGTTCATGAATCTTCAAGATAATTGTCATATAGGTTTAATACTTCATTTCAAAGTGTTTATTAGCTAACAATTTTTTTTATTTGTGTAATTTGAAGCATCCGTATTCAGTAAAATTCTGTAGTACTTTCTTTTTTTGATATTTTTTGAAAACGGTATTTTGTGTCGTATAATCTTCTACAAGTACCCAACTTAAAAAAAAATTAAAGAACAAAAAAATACTTGATAAAAATCGGCGGGCCCACTAACCCCATACACCTCTGGACTAAATTATAATTGTTTGATACTGGAAATCGATGACACTTTAATAATAAATCGTGTCGTATAATCTTCTACAAGTACCCAACTCAGAAAAAAAAATTAAAGAACAAAAAAATACTTGATAAAAATCGGCGATCCCACTGGCCCCATACACCCCTGGACTAAATTATAATTGTTTGATACAGGAAATCGATGACACTTATTAATAATGTACCACAATGGGTTCTCTAGATTGTCTAGATAATAAATAAACACTAATTTTGGGAAACATTTTTGGAAGACTGTAACTTTCTAATGAAGAATTTTCGAATACATGCATGTTCATTAAGGTGGCCTGGAGCTCTATGGAGAAATTTCGTTGTCTGATTTTCAAAGGTCTTATGGTCTAATTTTATGCCAATAGATAAAAAACGACCCGTGACAAAGTTTGAAGTCAATCGAAGAACTTTTACCCGGCGCGCAAGCCCCTCAAACTCAAAAAATGCCAAAATTTGATACTTCCACATATTTTTATGAAATTAAATGCATTAATTCTTAATGAAATTAATTATAATTTATTATTTTCTAAAAGTACATTAAATTACCTTTTCAACAAACGCAAATTCGAAAAAATCGAGCAAGAAATGGCGATGTGAGAAGAATTTATTCGAAAAAAATAATGAAATTCGAACATTTAGTTTTTATTATATTTATAACTTCAAATTTTTAGATTTTGAATTTAGAATGACGTTGCAATGAATCATCTACGATTTTCGTCGACTTATCCCTGTTTTAGCGCTTTAACAATTTTTTTTTATTTTCGAAGAAACTTTGATGTCGAAAAAAATGCTAATCCGAAATCTCGCGGTTTGTTTCTGTGTAAGCGATAGCAGTTTTAATAAAAAAATCAAATAATTATTTGGTGCTTCAACACTTATCGGGTATCAAAACCAGATTTTGACGTACAATTTAACCAAAAATATGGAAATTCGGCAATCTCCGAAGATAAATACCAAAGATGATTAGACATTTTGTGGAGAATACATTCCGAAATCTCACGATCTGTTTCTGTGTAAGCCCTGTAAGCGATAGCAGTTTAAAAAAATTCAAATAATTATTCGGTGCTTCAACACTTATTGGATATCGAAACCAGACTTTGACGTACAATTTTAACAAAAAAATAGATTATTCGGCAAAAGGCTTTTTTCGCGAGCTACAAGAATAAATTGCTCTCGAAAAGGAAAAATTTTCAGGACATACATGGCCTTTGCCATCCATCTGGCCGTGATGAGTAGGACCAGGAGTTCGTAATTTGTATCGGTTTGGGATTGTTCCACTTCCAGAAAAAGAATAACTAACTCAAGAAACTCGTCTTTGAATATTTCCTTCTTCAATTCAAGCAAGCAAAAATCGATAATTTCCACACGTTCATCATCAGATATATGCTGAATTACAGCATTATCATCCAATCTGGCATGAAGATGATGTTGTAATGTAATGTTAATGTTTTTCTGGAAGTGGAACAATCCCAAACCGATACAAATTACGAACTCCCGGTCCTACTATATTTTTGGTTAAATTGTACGTCAAAATCTGGTTTTGATACCCGATAAGTGTTGAAGCACCGAATAATTATTTGATTTTTTTTAAACTGCTATCGCTTACAGGGCTTACACAGAAACAGATCGTGAGATTTCGGAATGTATTCTCCACAAAATGTCTAATCATCTTTGGTATTTATCTTCGGAGATTGCCGAATTTCCATATTTTTGGTTAAATTGTACGTCAAAATCTGGTTTTGATACCCGATAAGTGTTGAAGCACCAAATAATTATTTGATTTTTTTATTAAAACTGCTATCGCTTACACAGAAACAAACCGCGAGATTTCGGATTAGCATTTTTTTCGACATCAAAGTTTCTTCGAAAATAAAAAAAAATTGTTAAAGCGCTAAAACAGGGATAAGTCGACGAAAATCGTAGATGATTCATTGCAACGTCATTGGAAATTCAAAATCTAAAAATTTGAAGTTATAAAATAAATATAATAAAAACTAAATGTTCGAATTTCATTATTTTTTTCGAATAAATTCTTCTCACATCGCCATTTCTTGCTCGATTTTTTCGAATTTGCGTTTGTTGAAAAGGTAATTTAATGTACTTTTAGAAAATAATAAATTATAATTAATTTCATTAAGAATTAATGCATTTAATTTCATAAAAATATGTGGAAGTATCAAATTTTGGCATTTTTTGAGTTTGAGGGGCTTGCGCGCCGGGTAAAAGTTCTTCGATTGACTTCAAACTTTGTCACGGGTCGTTTTTTATCTATTGGCATAAAATTAGACCATAAGACTTTCGAGAATCGCATTTTGAAAAATGGGGGCCACCTTAATGTTCACATAAAGTTTTTTTCTTAAAATTACATCCTCGATCTACTGTTAATTTTTTTACACTAATTGTAAATCACCCTGTATAAATTTACCTTTGATGTAGTAAGCATACCAACTTTAAATAAATTGACAACAACCACATTTATTTAAAAATAACAATACTCATATATCCATCTATCCTTTTGACAGTGAATCTCATCTCCACATGTGCACTCAAAGGAATGAAAAATAGACATTTGTGGTTGCGGCAGAGTTATGTGAATCCGAGGATTAAATTTTCATTCGCGCAGAAACACACAACATACACTCGATATTGATTTAGTTAATAATTTCTTAATTAATTTCCGCAATGCGATCGTGTAGCGAAGCTTGTAACGCTCGTATCTAAACTTAGTAAACCGGAAGAACGCTAAAAACTCAGGGAACTTTTTTTCTTTTCGCTGTTTAGGTTTGGTATTAAAAATGTTTTATAATATAATATTACATAATCACTTCAAGTAAGGATTACTGGTTGAAATTAAAATTTGTTTTAGGGTGATTTGTCACAATGGTTAGGTATTTTAATGAAATTTTATAGCTGCTCAATTTTAGCAAAAAAGTTGTATTTTAAAAAGAATTAGAGGCAATGACTAAAAAAACGACCAAGTGCGTGTTGGGCACGCACTTGATAGGTTTCCGTAGTCATTACGATTTATAAACAAGAGTTATTTCAATTTTTTTTATAAACTATTCTAGCTACAGTGTTCGTAATAATTTTCATTGAAGTACTAACTAAAAGCTACATTCTGGATTTTTTGCATCGATAGTTTAGAAAGTAGAAGGGGGGACGGGGACGCTCTGATAACGACATTGAAAAGCAAATATATCGTGACTGAAGGGTTAAAATCAAAAGGTTATATAATATTTTTGTTGCATTTAAGGAGACCTATCTAAAGACACCCCAAAGCAAATTGAGTAAAATTTTCAGTCTATGGGAGGGGGTTCAAAATAATTTTGACAGTGTTCGTTATAATTTTCACTGAAAGTACTAATTAAAAGCTACATTCTGAATTTTCTTCAGATTTTTTCAATTGATATTTTAGAAATTAGGGGGGAGGGGACGCTGTGATAACGACATTTAAATGCAAATATAGCGTGACTGAAGGGTTATAATCAAAAGATAATTTAACATTTTTTGTTGCATAGGAGACCTATCTAATGACACCCCACTCAATGGGGTAAGTGAAAATAAAAACGTGTGTTCACTTTTTTTTTGACAAAGCTATATTCTCGAATTTTTTCAGATTTTTTATTTTGATAGTTTAGAAAATAGAGGGGTGGACGCTCTGATAACGACTTTGAACGCAAATATATCGTAACTGAAGGGTTAAAATCAAAAGGTCATTTGACATTTTTTTTATTGAAATTTAGGAGACCTATCTATACTATTCAGTCTATGGAAAGGGGGTACAAAAAAAAATTTTTCTAGAGATTATTTCCTGAGAATAATCAGACTGCACCTCCGCCTTGTTATATAGATACAGGTAATAGGTACTGAGTTGTTTGGTAGGCATATAATCGAAAATATATATAGAGAGTTAACTTGCATCCACTTTTAGGCACGTATGTGGTTTTCATAAGGCATACCAAATTTAAGTATAACTCTTATTTTCGACAAAAGAGCCTCATTAGGAATAGTTGAGGCATACCTAATTTAGATACACTCTTTATTTTCGACATAAGGGCCTCATTAAGAGTACTTGGGGCGTACCTAATTTAGACATACCTCACCCATTACCTCCTAAAAACCCTATGCGACTTTAGGATTCCCCTCATGAATAATTCTAGTCGGGTAAGATTTCACGCGAGACCGTCGTATTATTTTTTTTACAATTGTAAGTACATTATTCAATTTTTAATCTCGACAGTCTTGTTTTGTAAAAAAAACTTAAGCTCGTCTGTTTCAACGTCGTGTGATGTGAAATTGAATTAATCAAATTGTCTTAAAATCTTTATTTAACATCTAGGATCAATACAAAAATATTTGTAATGATGTTTACAAAAATGAAACCAGTGGAAAGTTTACAATGAAAATGTAAATGCAAAGTTAAGTAAAAGTACATAGAAATGGCAGTAGCTATTTGTTAGTGTCTGTTTGGCAAAGTGCCTAGAATCGATATTAAATGTTTCACGATTGTTTGCGTTTTCCTACATCAAAGTCAAATAAACAACAAATGAAAAACCTTTCCACAATTTAATTAAAACCTATCTACATTAGCTTATATTAACTCATATAAACAGGGACTTGAACCGGAATTTATTTATGGTTCGGGTTCGGTTCTGGTTCAAACATAAATTTCGGTTCGGGTTTGGGTTCAACATGTTGAAAACTATTTGGGTTCAAAAACCGTTATTTTTTTAGGATTCAGGTTCGGGTTCGGGTTCAAGTTTGTAATTGAAATAAAATTATTTTGTTCGAAAAAAAATTATAATCAACAAATAAAACATTTTCTGAAGAAGAAAAAACCAGGGCTTCGAATCGTTATTTTTTTCGTTTCGGTTTTTGTTCCGGTTCGAGTAAAAAAATATATTTCGGTTCGGTTCCGATTTTCGTTCCACAAAAAATAACGGTTTTTTCGGGTTTTTCGGTTTTCGGTTCAGCTCCGAGTGATTAATTAAAACAAAAAAATTATTTGAATTAAAAAAAAAAAAATTCTACCATAATTTAGAATATTTTATGGTACTTGTATGATAGTCCGAACGACAATTGAAGTGGGAAATAAGATCATGTTAACGCGCGTATTTTAACATGTACTGAACCGTAAAAACCGATATTTTTATTTCGGTTCTGTTCCGGTTTTCATTTCGGCAAAAAATAACGGTTTTTCCGGTTTTCGGTTCATTTCCGGTTCGAAGCCCTGGAAAAAACATTAATAGCCATTAAAATATTGTTAGAAAAAAGGGCAAAAAATAAAATTACATTTTAAAGATTGAAATTTCTATTTTTCAAAAATTTTTTGCAAATAGAAATGTAATTCAGTTATAGAATTTAAAAAAAAGTTAAAAATATGTAAATTCAGTTTGACTTGATAAAGTCACATCATACCATAAAATTCAAACAGATTTCCAGTATTAGTATATTTTATAATCTCTTTTTAAAATTATTGGAGGAAAATATTAAAATATTAAAAATTATTTATTGAACCTTTTAAAAATATATGGTTACTGGTTATCCATGAAAAGGTTCAGGTTCAGATTCAGGTTCGTTGACTTTGAGATATAGCGGTTGGGTTCGAGTTCAGGTTAATGAAAAATACTGGTTTTTTCGGGTTTTACTGTTCGGATTCAAGTTCAAGTTCCTGCATATAAATATATTATTTTATTAGCGAATTTATAAAAAAAGTCTTCAAAAATACATAATCTATACGTAAGTATGTAGTATAAAACAAAGTACTCACCGCGTCTGTCTGTCTGTGGACGATTTTATCAGTAACTACTGAACGGATTTTATTCCGATTTTCACTAATAGATAGAGTGTTTCACGAAGAATGTTTAGAGTTTAGGTGTATAATTTGTGTTTTCATGAAGTTGGAAAAATCAATCGTTGGAGAAGTATCTTTGCGTGCGCTGCGAAAATAGTTAGCGATAAGTGAAAACAATGCTTAATAGGTTTATTACAGATTAAATTTAAATCCCCGGGTAGCACTGGATCTTTCTTTTTTATGTAAGCATGACCCACTAAAAAGGATTTTTGAAATTAAACCCATAAGGATTGGAGGAGTATTATTTTTTTTATATTGATTTGCCTAACGGCTAATATTATGAATGCAAATTTCAGGAAAAATTATGGAAAATACTCTTCTATTAAAATTAAAATACATGTCTATCGCGATTTTTCGTTCATATAGGGGTAAAATATTGTTGCAGGCTAACAGTACTAATGGTATTAATTTTTTTTAAATCAAAAAAATGAATCCATGTATTTATTAATTAATATGTGAATATCGAAAATTTTCGTACGTTTTTTTTTTAGTATTTATTATAATAGGAGGTGAATGAAACTTAAATCATTTGAAAAGTAATATACATACATAAAAAAATCTTGTGTGTATGTTGCCGGTAAGGTAGATAAAATAAACACGCATGATTTCCCTCCTCCCCGTTTGTTTATTTCCCCTCGCATCGTTCAACAGCATAGCAATACTCCTAGCGCCACCAATCGGCAAAAATAAATAGTTTTGAGTTTCTGTCAAACGTAGTGAATGCGTATAGAGATTTCAATTCGTGTTCAATTGTAGTGTTTTTATTTGGAAATTTTTTTGCTGTAAAATCAGGTTAGGTAAATATCCATAGATGTGCACAAAAAAATCATGTGTGTATGTTGCCGTTAAGGCAGATAAAATATTGCTCGAATTTCGACCATCCGCGGGTGGGTGTATATTATGGTTTTTGCATTTCACACAAAAGATGTAATTATGAACCTGAATTTTGTAACTATTAAATATTATATGTTTAAGTTATATAAAAATAAATAAATGAAATGAAGTTGAAAACCTCCAACCTCCAAGATTTTAAATTTAAAAAAATCATAAAAATACCCCCTTAAGTAATTTGAAAATCGATAATCGCTTTTGCTACTGAACAGCTAACATTGTAATATGTAATTGTATAAGTATACCTACATAATATGAAAATACATTTAGATACACACAAGCGTTCATGGGGAAAATAACATTTCAGGAAAGCGTTCAAAACAATAAAATCAATAATAAATTTCAATTGATGCGATCTGCACACGTTTGAAAGTAAACAAAAACATTCGGTACCTGTACGTGTATATATATGTATAATATTGTTACATAATCATAAATAATAGATTTGATTATGAATTAATCATGTTTATGAAAATAACATCTGTTACCATTCTTTCATTTTCATTTATTGGTATTCGGTAACAGTTATTTAATACATTTATACAATTTTAGTTTGACGTTACTTTTATAAATGTTATAACCAGAGCCAGCAAATATGGCGCCTTGGGCGTGTTTTTTTTCACCGCCAGTGGGGGGAGGGGGGGGGGATACGGAACGATTAGTCTCTGGGTTGCTGAATAAGGATTTGTTAGTTAGCAGCTGTCAAGTTATCGTTTTTAGGGTTCCGTAGAACCTGTCTGTCTATATAAGTTTTAAACCTTTTAAGATGAAAGTTGGTATCGAGTAGAGAATGTTAGTAAAAAGAAGGCTAGTGAGAACGGTTATGGAACCCTATCATGTGCGTGTGCCTAACACGCACCTGGCCGTTTTAATCTTAAATCGATTTTTATTAGACTCTCACTGTTCGAAGTCCCAGAGTTAGTTTAAGCCAAGCTTGTCCCCCGCGACCCTCGAGGACCCTTGGTGCGGCCCGCGAGCATAATTTAAAAAAATAAAAAAATGTATGATAATAAATGTACATAGAAAATAGTATTTACGACTAAAAAAAAAAAAAGGTCTTCCCAATTTAACTCTCTATCCATATATCTATTTATATATTATATTTATAATAAAATTAGGAATTGACGCGACCAAAAAAAAAAAAAAAATAAAGGTCCTCAGTTTTATACTATAACCTGCGGCCCTTAGTAAACCAAATTAAATAAAATTTTTGCTATGCGGCTCGGAAGGTTCAAAAGGTTGGACACCTATGGTTTAAGCTATATGATAATTCAGTAAGGGCAGGTCCGTATCCAGGAAAATATACAATTGATCCATACTGATATTATAAATGCGAAAGTCTGTCTATTTGTTACCTTTTCAAGACTAAACCGATGAACCAATCTTGATGAAATTTGGTAAGGAGATAGCTTGCATCCTGAGGAATGACATAGGCTACTTTGTATCCCGAAAATTGATTAGATAAAAAAAATTCCACGCGGATGAAATCGCGGGTAACAGCTAGTATTTTATAATAAAAAGTATAAAAATGAAAAAAAAAGTGTTTTTGAAAAACGTTGATGAAATTATTGTTAGTAAACAATACTTACATTATTTTCTATAATGTGCTATCAGTTATAAATGTTATAATATAGCATTGTATAATAGCAAATATCAACTACGAGTAAACAATTACAAATAAGTTTTCTTTTCGTGACAATTTATGTGATGAAATAATACTATCGGACAAATACATTATCAGTATGTCGCAAGAGAATGTTTTCTTAATAATAAAAACTTCAATGTTAATCTATAATCTATACGTTGTAAACATTCACTGTTTGTTAAGTATTGTATACAGGATGAATAAGAAATATATTGATCATATTTTCTAAAATATTCATTATTAAAAAAAATGTTTTAGTAAAAGATTTTAGAGAAATTTTTGAAACAAAAAATTTATTATAATTCAAATGGTTCATAACAGAGAAGACATATCTGCCATGAGTGTCATGGAACTTTCTTATACGTATTACAAAGATTGAACAGTGTGCGTGTTTGCCATAGGTACCATGGAACTTTTTTATACGTAATACTGGGAGTGTGAGTGAGTCTAAATGATTATATAATAAAAATTCTTTCTGACTAAATCATAAATGTTGAAAAAAATGTATAGGGAATAAATTATAGATAATTTTTTATCTAAAACATTTTTTTCTTATTTCAAAAATAATTCGAAAATTCAAAAATTGGCAAGAGTAAACATCCGTTTTCAGTTATTACGTTCAAAAAAATTCATTTGACATATAATGTAGAGAATAATATTATCTATAGTTTATGTCCCATTCATTTTATTCTATCTTATTGATTTGTCAAAAAGGTTTTAATAAAATAAGAATGTTGTTAGGATTACGTATACGAAAGTCCCGTGGTTCCCAAGGCAGATATTTTTAAATAATAAATATTTTAGAAAATTAATGTAATATTCTATATTTTTTACTTATCTGTATATAAACGTATAAGTTTTACACTCAAGAATAAATTGTGATAAAATTTTATTATTTCAAAATATTTATATCCTGTTTCTGAAAATACCTCCTCAATTAAAGTCCAGTGGATATATTTGAACAGATGTTTAAAGTTGCAATTAAAATTAAATTTACAGTCAGTTTTATAACTTAATTTTATTTGAGAGTAATGGAATTTTTTACTTTTTTATTTAATTTTCTTTTTTGTTTGAAGATGTTATCGGAATGTTCAATTTTGTCGTACTTTCTCACTAATTGGTATTTTGCCTACAGATCATTGATTAGGAAATCAAATGTAATTCAAACGAAAATTAATATTTAATTGAGTTATATTAAAAGGGTGGGTATCGCGATTCGATAAATAAATATTCGATATTTTAAATGTTTTCGTGAATTTTAAATGTATATAAAAAAAACTCCGAAACACCTTTTTTCTAAAATTTGATTTCTTCGAATTCTGAACTTTTTTGCTATCTGAAAATGACTATTTTTTTTTGTAAAATATTTTAGAAAAGATGTTTCGTTTTTTACGGAAACTCATATTCTGCAATAAGAATTATTTATTTTATTTTTTATGTGTTAAAATTATTTTTTATATAAAAAAAAACTTGAGTGTTATATATATATATATGAAGTTATACTTCTTTGGCGTGATTGAAAAACAACTACGAATAACCACAAATAAATTTATAAAAATTTAACAATACTCTGCCGTTTGCTTCAAATATAATTAAAAATGTAATTTAATTATAAAAAATGTAAAACTATGCATTAGATTATTGAAGAGTACTTTGGAGTCTTTTATTGATTTTATATAAATAAAAATAATATACAATAAAATTAAATACTTATAACCTCAAATATTTACAGATATTATTCTGAATTTACCGGTATAAAACATAGACAAAGAGTCATAAACAAACGATCAAAAAAAAAGAGAGAGCATGCGTTGGATATTTTGATTAAAAATGAGTGAGAAAATTTAACACATTATAGTTTCCTGTAATGTGTTAAATTTTTAAATATGTCTATGGACGTCATCATCATCATGTTATTGTCCGTTACCATATACCATGTCTACTGCGATTCGCGCGCGTTCCGTTGCGTTTCATTTCCGTTGCATTACTAAAATTTCACCGTCAACGCGCTTAAAGAAGTATAACTTCAATTATATAAAAAAAAACTATCAAGGGATTGATGGGGGTGGTGATACAAATAAGTACCATAAGTCTTTTGTTGTGGTACTTTCATGTACCATCAGTTTTATACAAAAACTTTCTTCGAAAAATGTTAAATATTTTTATTTCAAAAATGATAAATTTCAAAATATATTTATAGATACATATGTGTACCAGGAGTCGCGAAAGGGTTAACTATTGCAATCCACATTTTTCTCTAAAACTCGTTAAATCTTCGATTTATTCCGGGGTCCGATCGTTTTTCTCACCTGTTTACTAACTAACCTTAAGACCTTTGCTTTATATTTATATACAGGTTGAGTCATTTTAATCAACGCAGCCAAATATCTCGAAAAGTAAGCGAAATTGAGAAAAACGTTTCAAACAAAAGTTGCTTGGTTTCAAGGGGGCCAAACAATAATGACCTTGCGGTTGACCTTCAAACCATTTTCAAGGTCAAATCAAGGTCAACTTTGATTTTTTAAATGGAAACCTATATTTTTTATTGCATATTCGTATTCTACGTGAAAAAATGAGTATCTTTAGTAGGAAAATTTTTTCTTAAAAATGCTTTCTTCTCTTGGTGGAGGGCGCTGTAAGATTTATCAACGAACTGAAATATCTGAAAAAAAGTTGCACCTAATAGCTCAACTACTTTTAGCATTACCCAGAAACAACGGCGTGGACGTAGTAGTTGTATGTTTCTTTTGGGGTGTTTTTTTAAAAGTAAGAGGCAAGAGGACTCACATTAAAAAAGCATCCCAAAGGAAACATACAACTACTACGTCTACGTCGTTGTTTTTGGGTAATGCTAAAAGTAGTTTGAGCTATTAGGTGCGACTTTTTTTCAGATATTTCAGTTCGTTGATAAATCTTACAGCGCCCTCCACCAAGAGAAGAAAGCATTTTTAAGAAAAAATTTTCCTACTAAAGATACTAATTTTTTCACGTAGAATACGAATATGCAATAAAAAGTATAGCTTTTTATTTAAAAAATCAAAGTTGACCTTTATTGACCTTGGTTAATGGTTTGAAGGTCAACCGCAAGGTCATCATTGTCTGGCCCCCTTGAAACCAAGCAACTTTTGTTTGTAAAGTTTTTCTCAATTTCGCTTACTTTTCGAGATATTTGACTGCGTTGATTAAAATGACTCACCCTGTATGCATATGAAACAAGGATTGTATGGCCCAATGCACTTCTTTTTTGTACAGGATGACCTATTTTAAGTGAACACCTTTATTAATTTTTTATGACGAGGTTCAATCGATGAAACTTGCACGGTTTAAAGGGGGACATCGATATACATACTGTGATTAATATTTCTTTAGCCGACGGTTTCAAGGTCGTTTGAAGACATCTCCATATTTTTAATGCAGATTCTTGTACTACATGAAAAAGTAAGTAAGTTTTGCTTGAAATATTTTTTCCTAAAAATGCAACCTTCTACAGTAAATTCGGTTTTCGAAAAACCTCAAAAGCTTTACCTCGCGACACATTATGGTAATTTTGTGAATTGATAAAACTAGATACCATCGATCGACATTAGTTTTACCCGATATGCACACCTAAACCACTGGATGTATCGAAGCCATATTCACACCATATATTCGTTCGGTGCTCCGACAAGTTTATCTTTTTTTTGAAACCGGCAGGTGGCACTGGGGTCGAGAATTTATGGTCCGATTTGGCTCATATTCAGAATATATGTTAGTTACGAGGAAAGAAGTATTTTTACAAGAAATGGGTCCGGTAGGTGGCGCTGGAGTTGAGATATTTACGAAAATACATATTTATGGTCTGATTTAAAAAATATATATATTTTTAAGCAAAACAACGTTATTTAGAAAATAACTTCAAACGAGTCAAAATATTAAATCAATCAATTAAGATCAGTAGTTATTATTATTACGGAACTGTCATGATGTCCATGTCTAAAAATATTATAACTTGCCAGAATTTAAATATTTGTAAAATATGTGTATATTTTACAAAACAGTTGTCATACAGATTTTCTATTTATACTAAATTATAAATAGTTTAATGCGTGGGAAGATTCGAACAATGTATAATAAAGTAATTGTCAGTCGGTTAATTGACACTTGTATAAATAACATGTTTGTATTTTAATAAAATAACAATTCGATAATTGAAGCTTAAAATACGTTCGCTCTATTTTTCGAACAACTAATTCAATATTTCATTTTTGTTTACCGGTAAATTATAAAACTCTTACATCAAGATTTTTTAACTCATTTTCTTTATATTAAAGATATGGCGCTCTGATAACGACATTTAAATGCAAATATATCGTAACTGAATAATTAAAATCAAAAGATCATTTAACATTTTTTGTTGTATTTTAGGAGACCTATCTAATGACACCCCACTCAATGGGGTAAGTGAAAAAAAAATGTGAGTTCACTTTTCAGTCTATGAAAAAGGGATCCAAAAAAATGTTTTTTTCAAAAATCTTATCATTTCTGTTTTTATGTTATTAGTCTTCGTCCGTATACCAAATTTCATCTTAATCGGCTTAAAATTTTTGAGGACGGACGTAGCGAAACTATAAGGTTTCCTAGTTTTCTACGGAAACCTAAAAACGTTCAGGGGTTGTAACATTTATGTAAAAAAAAAATTCAACTGCAAATTTTTTTTTTTTGCTCTATACTTACTTTGTGTATTTATCTTTTACAAATTATAGTGACCTTTTTTTGCCCTACACTTACGTTTTTTATATTTTTCTTTTTACTTGCAATTTTTCAACTACACAAACTAACATTAACAACTGCAATTTTCATTTTTGGAACTGCAGAAACAAGCTACAACTACACACTAAAATAACCCCTGAAAACGTTGGTGCGTATGTATGTGATCTCATCAGGCCTAAACCACTGGACGTATTGAAACTATATTCACACCATATGTTCGTTTGGTGCTCCGATAAGTTTTTATTTTTTTTGGAACCGGTAGGCGGTGCTGGGGTCAAGAATGTATATTTATTCAGAATATATGTATGTTAGTTACGTGGAAAGAAATATTTTTACAAAAAATGGACCCGGTAAGTGGCGATGGAGTCGAGATATTTACGAAAATGTGTATTTATAGTCTGATTTTTAAATACAGTAAAAGCTCTTTATTCGCGGGGTATATGTTCCATAAATATGCCGCGAATACAGAAACCGTGAATACGGAATGGTAATTTATATGGGATTATAGGGGATACGTTCCTAGGTGACAAAATAAATAAACAAATACAATATAAAAAAATCAATTTAATTGAAGTTTTTGACCATATTGATTAATTATTATCTTCAGGCTTAGGCAATGGTTTAAAGAATTTTGTAATTTTTTCTTACTTGGCAGTTTTTAAAAGCTTCTTCAATTCAGACTGATATTCAGCAGTGGCATTAGCAATTTGCCTGTTAAAAATAAGACTTCGTTCCATAGACGGATCAATTTTCATAAAAAAATCACAAAGCTCATTTGCTATTCTTAAACCTTCACTAAGATTTTTCAAATTAAATGTCACGTTTCCTGATTTGATCCGCGAATAAAGAAATCTTTAGCCGCGAATATAGGAATTGGGTCGCATTTTTTTAATCCGCGAATAGTGAAAACGCGAATGAAGGAAGCGCGAATAAGGAGCTTTTACTGTAAATTATTTTTGGGCAGAACAACGTTTGCCGGTCCAGCTGAAACAACAATTACAACCCTCCATACGTGACAGGGTGAAATATTAACTTCCGTGCGATGTCGGGATGGGTCCGTTAGTATTATTATAGAAAAACAAACAAACAAACAATGTTTGTCAAAAAAAAGTAAAAAGATTTTTTAATGAAAAAATTTAAATTATCACATATTCGTTAATGAACGTCACGTGACTTTCATATACGTAATACTTACAGACACTTACAGTGTACAGTGTATGTGATTCTAATTTTACCAAAAAAATATTTCTGGCAAACTAATAAAAACTAAAAAAAGAATAAAATTAATGGAACTTAAAATGCAGATAATAATATAAGTATTTTACTACTTTTATCTCTATTGCATTTTTCACTAAACAAGAAACGGATGTTTACTCTTGTCAATTTTTGAACTTTCGAATTATTTCTGAAACGGTGTGAATAAGAAAAAAATGTTTAAGATAAAAATTGTCGAGTATATTATTATCTATAGGAAAAGACCCCGCACAAAAGCAATGGAAAAACACTCTCGGTGGATTTTGACCAAACCCACGGAAATAGATACTATATAATATAGTGATCAAAGTTGTCCATAGAACATGGGTCCGCAAACTCGATCTTCATGGTCATTTCAAGGTCATATTACCAAAAAACCATCAAAAAAATCTAAAAAATATATATTCAAAGGTTTTCGAGGTCGCTGAATCCGAATCAGAGGTTTAATTTTCTGTATCGAGTGAAAGGTCAAGGTCGATTCAAGGTCAAACAAACCAAATTTCATTACAAAAATCTGAAAAAATGTGCAGATAGGTATTCGGGATCGCTAAATCCGAATCCGAGGTCTGCTTTTCTGTATCGAGTAAAGGTCAAGGTCGATTCAAGGTCAAATTAACAAAAGGCCATAAAAACTGTGAAAAAATGTACATGTAAGTTTTCTGGGTCGCCGAATCCGAATCCGAGATCTGCTGTTCGGTATCGAATGAAAAACAAAGTTGTTTCAAGGTCAAATAAACAAAAGGCCATTACAAAAATCTGTAAAAATGTACATGTAGGTTTTTGGGTCGCCGAACCCGAATCCGAAGTCCGCTTTTCTGTATCGAGTCAAGGTCATGGCAGTTTTAAGGTCAAATTAACAAAAGAATGTGACTAAATACAAAAAAACCGACCTCGGATTTGAATTCAGTGATACCGGAAACCTAATTATTAAAACTATTTTATTTTTTATATCCTTTTGTTAATTTGACCTTAAAACTACCTAGACCTTGACTCAATACAGGAAAGCGGACCTTGGATCCGGATTTAGCGATCCCGAATACCTATCTGCACATTTTTCAGAATTTTTGTAATGGCCTTTTGTTTATTTGACCTTGAATCGACCTTGACCCTTCACTCGATACAGAAAAGTAGACCTCGGATTCGGATTCAGCGACCCCGAAAACCTCTGAATATATTTTTTTTAGATTTTTCGATGGTTTTTTGGTAATATGACCTTGAAATGACCATGAAGATCGAGTTTACGGACCCATGTTCTATGGACAACTTTGATCACTATATTATGTAGTATTTATTTCCGTAGGTTTGGTCAAAATCCACCGAGTGTTTTTCCATTATTTTTGTGCGGGGTCCTTTATTTTCCATTCATTTTTCCATCATTTATGATTTAACAAGAAAGATTTTTGTACATAATTAATTAGAAACACGAACACTTAAAGGCTCTCACAGACCGAAGCGAATATTCGCAGCGGCTGCGGCGCAGGAAAAAACGCGTCTGTTGCGGCAGTGGAATTCGCAAGTCTACACACACCGACGCGACGCGGCGCGTTTATTTTATCAATAGCCATTAATTTTTCATATACACGCACTATTCGATTCTATCTGTACTCATATATCTAATTTTTGATATTGAGTAGGTAATATTTTGATTAAAATTGTCGAAAACCTTATTTAAAATTGGTATTTTATAATAAAATCGTAAATTAAAAGTATTAAAAATTGTAGTTGTGATGTTATGCTTAACATTTTAAAAATAATTATTTTGTAGATATACATACTCAGTGGCGTAGGAACGGGGGGGGTTTTGGGGTCGAACCCCCCCCCCCGAAATTTTAAAATATATGAAATTAGTATTACAATTTTGAACTAAATGATCTTTTTTGTGACAATAACCCCCCCCGAAATATTCAAAATTATTAAAATATGTGAATTCATTGTCAGTATAAGAATTTTGAATTAAATAACCTTTTTTTTTTTTTTTGATCATATAGTTATCTGTACTTAGTGACTAAAAAAAAGAGGTTTTCAACATTAATTTTAAATTTCAATTGTGTGACCTTTTTTTTTTAGTCATAAAATCTAAGAAAAATAAAATTTTAGATCATTCTATTAGAAACTCTAATAATAATTTCACATATTTTGTAAATACCACCCCCCCCCCCCCCCCCCCGAAAATTTTTCTTACTACGCCACTGTACATACTTATGTGAATATTGTAATAATATTCAAAAGAAGTTATTAAATTTGAGTAGGAGGGGGGTCCCTAACATCTGCCATGTCAATTTTTATTAGTCTAACACTGAATAAAATGATTTCTTACAAATTATATTACTTTTTCGGTTTTCAAAGAAACGCGGCAGCGATTAAAACAGTGTCGAACGCGTTTTAAATTTCCGGCGAAAAAAACGCTGCAAAACCGCACTCTCGGCGATTAACTGCCGCGCTGGTCTGAACACGAACATAAAGTGCCATGTACTTCATTTCTGCGGCACGAATTATTCGCAAACCGCGTCTTTTTTTTGATGTTTTTTTGAAAAAATTAATAGAACATAAATTAGGTATAAATATTAATATTCTCTACAATTTTTAATCTAATAATTTTTCTCTAATTCGCACCGTTTCAAAAAACTTAAAAAAATCAATTTCCGGTTAAAAGATCATTTTCAAAAATTTTCTTTTTAGGCGAAAATTATTCTAGAAAGTTAAAATAAAATCCATAAAATACACCTATAAATCAGAGGTTGTTTTATATGCCAGGTACAAGGAAAGATGCTTATATCTACTTTTGTCTTTTTGTTTGTTTATCCATTTTTTCAAATCATGAAACAATGTGTTTTAATTGCTTGGTTGCGTATAAATTGGCCCTCGTAGGTCGCTTTATGCGACGGTATATATGGTAATAAATGTTTGGAAAGGATAAACTTGAAGTACCTATTCCATTACTTGTTATATTTTTGTTTGTCATATGATATTGCATGATTTAAAAAAATTGTAGAACAAAAAATCATAAAGCATTTTCAATCTGAAATTTCAAGCTTTAATATGAACAAAACGATTTTTCCATCGAATAAGAGCTTTTGAAAAAATAATTATCTTTTTCCGATTCTTTCAGCTTTTCGAAAAACCGATTGAATTTAAATTTTTTAAAATCATTAAAAAGTACAGATCACAAGCTTTAAAATGCTTTTTGTATATGATCGTTTTTAGCGACCATTTTAATGAAGATGTGAGAATTTGAATTTTTCCTATAATGCACAATTAAAAATTATATTTTTGTTTTGAGATAATATTTTTATATACCTATAAAACTGTTTAAAATAAAACGTTAAACATTTTTATTTCAAAAATTATGCTATTTACAAAAAAAAGTTATTCAGTTTGGAGGAGGTAATATATATTTTTATTTGTGGGTATTTTTAAAAAACATCTGCCAAATAAATGCACAGTGCTTCCTCGTGCTAAATTCACCAAAGGTAGTAAATTATCGAACAATTTTAATAAACACCGATAAAGTATTCAGATAAATTGCCTGGCATTGGTTAACCATTTAATTTTTATACAATTTTATTTTAAAAAGTTACATTTTTTTTCTAAGCAAATGGAGATAAATCTTCGTCTGGAAATATTTTATTCAAAAAAATGTGGTGACCGATTTTATAGAAAATTGAATGCTTTACAAAAAAGTTAATTTAATAAAAAATAAAATCTTCACGTAATGTGTCGTTCTTAAGATATTTTGAAAAAATAAATATTTTGGGATGTCACCCTTTGTATACGATTTTGATGATTTTGAAATGGGGCCGTCTTCAGCCAGACTCAACCAACTAACCAAGTTTCATTATTATAAGTTCAGTAGTTCGTGAATTATGCGCGTGACAAGGATTCAGGGGACAGACAGCAGAAACGGAAAGATCAAGTGAACATTTTGAAATTGAAGAACACACGATCACAAATCTGCTCGTGTCTTCTAGGAAGCAAAATCTATAAACAACAAAATAAAAATTTATTTGGAACACCCGGTATACAAAACAAATGTTTACTGTATTATTTGTGTTCTGGATATTTGCCACAGAATTACTCAATAAATTTAGCAATTAATTATATTCGGACATTTGAATAATTTTGATATAATTTGATAGAAGACAGAAACAATTTAATGTTGTCAAAACAATAATTTTTATATCTGTTGTTCGTTGAACCCATTTATTATTTTAATTTATTAGGATTTGTGAACCATAAATATGATTTAAATAAAAATTACAATAACTTCATTTTAAACAAAGAAAGTAATTACGTTTTACGTAACAATGTAAAGGAAGATATTTATTTTATACGGTTTCCTTTTTAATTTTTTATCACTTTATTATTCCAGTTCCGTAAATATTTGTTTTTACAAAAATGTCGCTGTTCTGTGCACATTTTGCACCTGGGCGCTTGTTTTTATTAGCAGTAATTATACTTCATATTCCCTAACCCCAACCCCGTCCTGTTTCTCTGTTTTGGCAAAAAATGTTACAACTTGCCCGGTCTCATAAACGATAGTTATCTCATACATATATACCCCATACAGCCCTGATCTAAATTATAATTGCTCAATACTGGAAATAGATAACACTTATTAATACTAAAACCTGTATTAAATTTCATAACTTAGCACAATGGGGTATCCAGATATTAAATAAAAACTAATTTTGAATAAAATCTTTGGAGGGCTGTAGCCCCATTACGAAAAATTTCCGGACACATGTTCATATAATGTTTTTTGCTTAAAATATGTTTCTTAATTTACTGTTCAAGTTTGGCACGACAGCACTGAATCATCCTGTATATTAGGGTGTTTTTATTTTTTCGGTCCCGTAGGCCTATGTTTTAGCTTTGGATCAAATGTTAATTGTCCCAAAATTTCAGACTCATAGATCAAACCTGTGAACGGCGCAAACCGAGTCTTTTTCCCATTTGATTAACATGGGAAAAATTATTTTTTTACTTACGTGTCTTACTTATCTCATTGAAAAAATTTTTTTTTGTAAATTTCTCAAGGGAATATTTTGTAGAGAATTAAATACTCAATTCATAAATCCAATAAATATTAAGAAATGTTTGTTTAAAAATTATCATAAAAATTGGATTTTACTTTTTATGATAATGTTTAAACCAACATATCTTTAAAAATACAATCTATGAATTGAGCACTTAGGATTTTTTTTGTAAGAAATTTAATTCTCTATAATATGCTGCTGTAAGAAATTAAAATAAATAAATTTTTCAACGAGATATTCACGCATAAGTAAAAAAGTAACTTTTGTTTGAAACGTTTTTCTTAATTTCGCTTACTTTTCGAGATATTTGACTGCGTATAAAACATAATAACTGACAATAGTTAGTTACGTAGACAATAGATCCGATTCCAGTGGCATAACGTAAGTTTCTGCTACTCGGGACAGATGGCAAATTTGCCGCCTCTCCCCTTCTACACTAGGTGTATGATAAATTAAAAAAAAAAAATCTTGCTACCTGAAATTTAATTTCGATGACCTTTTTTATAATAATTTTACATTTATTTTATTTTTTCAAAATTTACAAAGTGCCGCCCGGGGCGAGCGCACCCTCTGTCCCTGCCACGGTACGCTAATAGCTGATTCCCAAGGCGTCTTTATGAGTAGGCGTTTTTATGTAGACGCTGTATGAAAGAAATCGTAAAATTAAGTTTATCACGTAGGTAATAATTCCACATATAATTAGATATTAATTGTTTTAGGATTTTTTCCTTTACTTGTGCTACGTTCCTTCGTGCCAAATTAGTAGGTTATGAAATGTCAGTCAGTTGTATTGAGTTAGAAACTTGATTTTTTTACAGACTGTAGACCCAGAGCTGTGCATAAATACAAAAAAATGTACTTAAGTACAAGTACAAGTACTTTACAAAATAATGTACTAAGTACAAGTACAAGTACATTGCCAAAAAATGTACTTAAGTACAAATACAAGTACTTTATCGCAAAAATGTACTTAAGTACAAACACAAGTACTTTTTGTAATTATACTTAAATTTTTGTAATTGCATATACAGAGTGGGGCATTTAAAGTGTTAGAGTTGATTATCTCAGAACCATCGCATATTTGAAAAAAAAATTTCAACCAAAAAATGTTTGGTTGTAAGGGGGTAATCGAATAGTAATATTTATTTGCTATTTTAACGTGGCCTTTAAGGATATTTGAAGGTCAACATCATTTTTTTAAATAGAAACCTATAGTTTTTATTGAGTAATCTTATTCTACGTGAAAAAACACGAATCATTCATTGAAAAAATTTTTTTAAACAACCCAAGCTTCCCAAGGTATCTAACAAAATAATTCGAGATTTTGAATTTTCAGGAATTTTTTACTCAGAAACCATAAACTTTAGAAAAAAAGTACAAGATACCAAAAATGTTTATTTTGGTCTAATGAAACTTGGAGAATTATTCTAGATTTTTTTTAACATTTCGTACTTTTTTTTGTTTTTGCTAAAATAAAATAAATAGAAAAAGTTTTTAAAAGTTTTTTAAATTTTTTAAATAATTCTTCAAGCTTTATTAGACCAAAATAAATATTTTGTGTATCCTGTACTTTTTACTAAAGTTTGTGGTTTCTGAGTAAAAAATTCTTGAAAGTTCAAAATCTCGAATTATTTTGTTAGATACCTTGGAAAGCTTGGGTTGTTCAAAAAAAAGTTTTCAATGAATGATTCGTGTTTTTTCACGTAGAATAAGATTACTAAATAAAAACTATAGGTTCCTATTTAAAAAAATGATCTCGACCTTCAAATATCCTTGAAGGCCACGTTAAAATAGCAAATAAATATTACTATTCGATTACCCCCTTACAACCAAACATTTTTTGGTTGAAACATATTTTTCAAATATGCGATGGTTCTGAGATAATCAACTGTAACACTTTAAATGCCCCACCCTGTATATTTTTTATATATTTTTTCTTTACTGTTTAAAAAATATTATACTTCAGTGCAGTAATGCCTATTTTCGCGTCACCCCTGCTCTGGGTATTTTTGTTAGATCTTTTGGGTGGGAGATAAATCGATAAATGTCGCTATATACATATATCAGAATTTCCAAACAAGTAATTTTAAATTAAAATCAATAAAAATAAATAATAAAAACCACTGAGCTGTTGGAAAATGAAGCACTCGAGCCGACAAAACTATAAACCATTACCTTTATAAAAAAATTTTACGTACAACGTACCTACATAATGCCCATACCTACTATATTTTTATATAATTTAATAAACATGAAACAAGAAACCGTTGTTAAACAAGGGGTTACTTATAAAAAAATAATACCAGAACCGCATGAACTGTTTTTTTTTAATAAAGGCATTTGTACGTACATAGAAGTTATTTATATACCTGTATATCCCTATTTATTTAAAAATGACAACTAAAATCAATTATTATAAACTTATCTTCATATTTCGTTATTAGACTGCAATTGAATACCTACTTTTTTAACGAAAAACAATGTTTCTATTTCTATATTTGTAATTAAAAAAGTACTTGTATAATGTAAAAGTACTTAAGTACATTTGTATGTATTTAAGTACATTTTCAAGTTCACAAGTACAATTACTTTCAAATAAACACATTTAAGTACAAGTACAATTACTAAAAAAAAAGTACTTAAGTACCTACTTGTACTCGAGTACTGCACAGCTCTGTGTAGACCTAGTATTTGATATTAAATTAAATTGTCTTGATGGATAGACAGACGGATAACAAAGTGATCCTATAAAAACACAAGGGATAACCTTATCAATGTTATTTGTTGATCGATATTTATTATTGTCTTAATTACATAACTGGACAAATATAAACGTGCACTTTTTTTCAAATGTGAACTTGTCATTTACACACATTTTCATGTAATGTGGCGAACACAAACGACGGGAGTGTAATTGATTTAAATTGAATATCTGTCATGCTTAATACACTGTAAATAAACCTATTCAAATAATTTTCATTGTTAGTTTATATTAGACCGAATTTTAATTCAAACAGAGTTGTAATCAGTTTAAATATTGTAGAATATTGTAGATAACAAAAAAAAATTAATTTAAAAAAAATCTGCCAAGTAAATGCACACCACTTCCTCGTGCTAAATTCACCAAAGGTAGTGAATTATTGAACAATTTAAATAAATTCCGATAGTGTTACGATGAACTGCCTGCAATTGGTTAACCATTTAGTTTTTATACAATTTTATTTTAAAAATATTCGAAATTTTTCATAATACCCTCCTGATTATTTTTTGTATATTTTTAATTTTTTGATAATTTCAATCTAAATAAACAATTTTTTTTGCTATGCAAACGTCAAAATGACATTTAATATGATAAATTAAATAGCGATTGTAAAAAATAAATTACTATTTTCTAAACTAAATTGAGACAAATCTTTGTAAGGGAATATTTTACTACAAAAGTTGGGGTGACCTGTGTTATTGAAAACTAAATGCTCTACAAAAATGATTTTATAAAATTTTCACGTAACGTGAAAAATATAAATATTTTGGGATGTCACCCTTCCCCCTTACTGTCCTCTAGGTAACCAAGTTTCATTAATATCAGTGGTTCATGAGTTATGCGTGTGACAAGGATTCAGGGGACAGACAAACAAACACACTCACAGACAGACCCGAAACGAAAAGTGTTTGTCTTGACCTGAAACGGAAATATCAAGTTAAAATTTCAGAGAACATTTTTTTCTCATTTTCAAACGATCACGAAGCTTCTCGTATCTTTGATATCGCGAGAAAGCAAACGTTTAAAAATTATTTTTATCAAATTAATGGATTTTAGTATTCTGCTTACTGTTAACTTAAGCTCTACGTAGAATATAATGATAAATAAATGGTATCTCAAAATCAGCTGATTCTCTAAAAAAAGTGTAAATAAAGATAATATACCTATCTAAGTTCTGGACCATGTTATCACGACGAATATTTTCAAAAGCTAAACAGAGATGCAATGCAAAAATTTTACGGGATTTTATTTTGATAAAATTTACTAGGAACTAGAACATGAGACTGAAAGAACGTGTAAATTAATAAAAATAAAAATTAGTAATTTCTAATGTTTCTTAGTAATAAATTCTTAAAAATTACCAAAATCATCGATTTGGCAATTTAGGGTTTGATTACTTAAAAAACCTGGCGTGATGGAGCAATTTGGGCAACAGATTCGGTTTCAACTCGCCAAAAATCTCCGAAATCATCACTTATTGAAGTAGAGACAACAGAACAAAAGTATTTCTTTATCAATTATCAGTAAAAAAATATATATTAAATATAAACACTATCGGTTTTTATTTAAATTGTTGAATAATTAACTACCTTTGGTGAATTTAGTACGAGGAAGCACTGTGCATTTACTTGACAGATGTTTTTTCAGTAACTACTGAACGGATTTTATTCCGGGTTAGTTTTAAGTGTATAATCTGGATAGTTTGTGTAAATTTTATCGGTAAAAAGCAAAGTGAACCGTGTATTGTGGGCATGTAGAATATCGGTCACTATGATTTTATAGATATTAAACCGGATAACACTGGGTACAATACGTTAGTATACAATATAATGTAGATTAAATATTGAAAAATTAATGTAACCTGTCAAATGTAAAAAAAACCGTTCGCAATATTTTTTTCTTATATATAATTCGTATTAAAACCGACAAACCCCTCAAAATGTTATATATAAAAATTCCGTATTGACATCTTGAAAAACTGCAATATTAAGCATTCTTATAGAAACGTCAAGTGAAATATATATATGGATATTATTTTCTAACAGCTGCATTTTTCCAATAGTGGCAGATTACACAGACTTGGCTATGCTGCAGATATTCTCATGCATATGACAGATATCATTTGAAAATTCTACATTGATAAAAATACAAACTGACATAACTCACAGTACTTTGTATCATCGTAAATATTTTATGCATATACTAGCTGTGCTCGCGCAAATTCGCTCGCGTGGGCTACGGAATTGTTGTTTAGGTTTTTAAAAAAAAAAGTGAAATTAATAAATACGATTAGTTATTATTGTACTAATAACTAATCAACACCTAAATTACCTAAAAAAAAACAATCAATGTTTTGCAGGTTATAAGTCCATGTAAATTGAAACCAAACATTTTAAAAAAAAATTGTGGTTTAAATATAAAAGTTAGACATATGGCGTCGCTGACTTTCTTGTAGATCTTTTGATTCTACACAATTCCTTAACAGTGGCGTAGTTAGCTTTTTACGATGGGGGGCGATATGACAAGTGGTGGCTGAGGGGCCTCTAAAATATGCGTAAAAAAATGATTAATGTAATCTAAATCTAAAATTGAATGACCTTTTTTTCTGATCATGAAGACCTTTTTTTTTTTTTTACTCTTAATTCCAAATTTTTCTCATTTACTTCTACAATTTTGTTCATACTTGGGAAGTTTAAAAAATATCACTAAGCTCATGGGGGGTGATTGATCATCTCAATCAACCCCCTATCTACGCCACTGTTCCTTAATACATTATTTTGTTCAATATTGGACGTTTTAGGCAACGTATTGCAAAAGAGCGCGAGGGCGGTAAACTTTTTTCCGACTTGATTTACTATTATCATCATTGCTAACTTAACAAAATATATCTTATAATCTGGCCAAAGAACATGTCTATGAATTAAAAAAAAAACATAAATTGGATAAGTGGTTCTCGAGTTATAAGCGCACTAACGGACAGACAGACAGACAGACGTTGAGCTTTATATATATTAAGGAAGGTGCTTACTTTATGTATAAAATGACCAGACGTACTAATTTTGAAGGCTCTGTTGTGATTCGAAATGTGTATTGATTTTAAGAAAATAAATAATGTTAACCTTTGACCTAATGTAAAATTTTAAGCTCCAGTGATATCGTTAAGAACTTTTGGTATTTTGTTTATCAAGTTTCATACAAAAATTCAACTGACAACGAGACCTCATTCTGCGTCATAAACTTTGAGCATTGTCATATGTTGTGGCATTTAAGGGGGCCCTAGTACATTCCTCTTATGCATTCAAAACTAGCGAATTGGCATGTGATGAATTTCGAATTGAAACGTTTCAGATTTGAACTCAAAATTGGAAAAAATGGTTATTTCATAAAGTTTTTGGAATTTTAATGCTAATTAAAATATTGTTTTATGTCTTAGAACTTATTTTCTTAACCCCCTTTAGTCATTTACATATTTTACATCAATAAAAAAGTATGCATTTGGGTAAAAAACAGTTTAAAGTGTGAAAAATAAACGAAAATGAGAAAAAGGTAGATTTTTTAAAAAAGAATCACTTTTTGGTTGCAAAAATCAAATGTTTATTTATTATTATTTATTTACAAGTTCGTTTATTTTTCCCACTTTAAGCCGTTTTTTACCCAAATGCATACTTTTTTGTTAGAGTAAATTGTGTGAATGCTTGAGAAAGGGTGAAAAAATAAGTTGCAAGACATAAAACAACATTGTAATTAGCATTAAAACTCCAAAAACTTGATGAAATTATCAATTTTTTCCAATTTTGAACTCAAATCAGAAACGCTTCAATTCGAAACTCATCACATGCCCGTTCGCCGGTTTTGAATGCATAAAAGAAATGTACTAGGGCCCCCTCAAATGTCACAACATATGACAATGCTCAAAGTTTGTGACGCAGAATGAGGTTTCTTTGTGAGTGGGAATTTTTATTTAGATTGAGCAATTTTTAACGTAATTTTACTGAACTCTTAGTGGGAAACGTTCATATATAATTTCACATCGCGTTTGAATTATAACATGTATATTAAATCTACTATATATAACGAAGTGCCCTGACTGATAATCATTTTTTAGACCATTTCCACTCATCGGAGAACCTTGAAATTTGGTATATATATTCCTTGGGGGTAAAAAATAACAACTAGTGGGCCTTTTTTGAAAAAGTTTATAAATGGGGTGACAAGGGCCCCCCAATTTTTCAAAAAAAAAGTTAGAATTTTTTTATTATTTTTTTTATATTCCTTGGGTGATATAATGTAAGGTTCAAATTTCAGATTTAAAAAAAATGAAAAAAAAAGGAAAAAAAAAGTTTTGATGTAAAAAAGTATCAAAACGAAAACCGATATTAGATTTTTTTAATTTTTTTCAAATACTTTGGTTAATTGGCAACCATGAACCCGTGACTGATTTTTGAAAAAGATATGTTAAAGAGGAGAAAATAAACAAAATACGTTTACATATAATGCGCTTTAAGCATTTACTAAATTAATTGCAAATGTCGTAACTATGGATACGTTATATTTTATTGATTATTTTTAAAAATTTTAAATGTCAGTGGCCATTTAAAATTTTGAAGTGAACAATAAAATATAACAAAAAAGAAATATAAAGAGCATAACGAACGAAAAAATATGCACAACTCTAATGTAATAAATAATTTAATTTTCATAAATAAATTTGACAAAAAAATTGAAGACAAATAATTACAGCATTCGGACACAATTCGACCAACATTCGGCGATAGATATGTGTTCCCGGTACAAATAAAAATTAAGTAGGTATATAATGACATTTTTTAAATCTTAAGTCATTGAATTATCAATATTTTTACTTTCATAGTTATAGGTATTTTATTATATTTATTTGTAATCATAAATATCAGAAGAATTTATATAATTTCAAATTAACATTGTAATTTTAAATGATATTATTTTAATTGTTGTTTGAAACTGTATATCTGTCATCTTTACCCAATGTACTAACCTAAAATGTACATTTACAAAATTAAAACAAGATGTTGATTTATTGCAAATTGTTACGAAAGCTTCATTCAATTGACAAGACCTATATTTGATTGTAATTAATTAATTAATTGTACAAAGGGTGTACGAGTATCTACAAGAGCTAATAATGTATTTATATAGACACATTGATGAATTTTTGAAAGACACGAGCAGAAAAACCAAAAATGAAATTATTTTTAATATTCATAAAATGTTCAAATCATGTAAGTACATGATGTAATACAATACATGTACCAGAAGTCATAAAATAATTTTTTGTCGTTGTCATATCAGAAACAAATGTCATAATATGTATTTAGTATGCAATATATTTTCATACGACAAGAGTTGAAAACGCATCGTAAACAAATATACAGGTAATCCTCGACTTATAATTGTCTTTGTCTCTTTCTTACATGCACATATTACATAAATGAAACAAACAGTTCCGGGAATTTCCCAAAAATGTAATTTATTATTATTTATGTAGATATTTTTGGGAACCCGCAACTGTTTGTTATGTATAGAAAATGCGATTCGCTTCACATCAAGGAAAACGTCCAAAGCAAAAATATGTACATATTGTACGTGTTAACTTACAACTTATTCTATTTATGATCGATGTTTAGAAACCTATCTCGGTTGTAAGTCGAGGAATACCTGTACTACGATATATAACGTATGTCTTATCAGTTTAAGCGTAAAAAATATCAAAGTTAATATTCAATGTTTTTAAATGCTGCGAGAAGTTCAAACATGCTTGACTGATTTAAATTTACTTTTTTCCTTATTTTATATATTACTTACAAAATAACCAAGACGTTCCATTAAAATTTCAGGATTTGTGAAGTGTTCTGTCGTAGGAAAAGTTTAGGAAGCACTGTTCTACATCATACTTCAATATCAACCAAATTGAGTTATTGAGGGTAAAAAATATATTGAAAAAACCTCATAGAGAAACCATATTTAGTTTGTGCAATAAAGTTTTAACAGGTACGATTTTTCTAAAATATCTTAAAACTAATAAAATTAAAATTGATAAAAGCCCAGCTCTAATGAATAAATAAGAAAGCACTCCGTCACAGCACTATATTATTCCGTCGCGGGAAAGTACCTACCATATAGGCCAGTCAGGATCCACTCAGGGCTAGCTACGTCACTGGTTACGATACTATATTATTGTTGGTTACGATATTTCATAAAACAGATATCGGTGCTTAGAATACATTGTCTGGAGGAATACGATAAAAGTTTTAACAGATTTTTTAGCGGAAAAGAGAATTTTGTCGCTTATATATGAGATTTTTAGAATCGATAACTCAATTTCGCAAAAAGTGTATCTTACGATACTTTGCTTTGGAGGGGACGATATAGAAATAATTTAACCAGGTATGTTATAATTTAGGTATATAAAAACATAGTACCTAGCCATGGAATACGGAATTTTATAATTTACGGTTTCAATATTTTATTTTATTAATTTAGGTTACTATGATTATGTCTCTTTAAAATATTTTGTCGAACAATTAAATGATTTTTGACACATATTAACAATTAAATATTTTGAAATGCCTATATTGATTGAAAATTTAAATATGAAGAAACATTTCACTTCTATGAAAGGTAAAATATCGAAATTAATTATTAGGTTTGGTGTAAATTTTTCGAAACACAATTTTTCGAATCACAATTTTTTGAATCAAAATTCTTCGAATGAACAATTTTTCGAAAAATTTAAGTTTTATTGTTCAAATTTTAATTAGTTAATAAAATATTAAGTAAAGTAATATTTGGACATTTTACGATATCCATACTAATATTATAAATGCGAAAGTGTGTTTGTCTGTCTGTTTTCTGTTTGTTACCTTTTCACGGCTAAACCGCTTTACCGATTTTGATGAAATTTGGCAGTGAGATAGCTTGCATCCCGAGGACGGACATAGGCTATTTCGTATCTTAAAAATTCAACCTCTAAGAAATTGCAAGGGGGTGGAAATTTTTTATTTTTTTTTAGTAATTATTATTTTACCCCCCGATACATATGAAGGGTTGTAAGTGGTTTTATTCGATCCGGCGGGAAAAATACCACGGGGGCGTAGGTTTTAAGGGGGCAAAACAACCCTCTATCTCGCATAGGAGCCGAGATATTTACGATTTTGTATAATGAAAGAAAACTAAAAATAAGAAAAATTTTATATTTTACCCCCTGTCACATATGAAGAGTTGTAATTGATTACATTCGATCTGGCGGGCAAAAATACTACGGAAGAGGGATTATTAGGGGGACAAAACAACCCCTTATCTTACATAGGAGTCGCGACTTATATTATAAATGCGAAAGTGTATCTCTCAGTCTGTCTATTTGTTACCTGTTCACGACTAAACTGCTTTACCGATTTTGATGAAATTTGGCAGTGAGATAGCTTACATCCCGAGGACGGATTAAGGCTATTTCGTATCTCGAAAATTCAACCCCTAAGGAATTGCAAGGGAGAGGAAAATTTTTAATTTTTTTTAGTAATTAATATTTTACCCGTTACATATGAAGGGTTGTAAGTGGTTTTATTCGATCCAGCGGGAAAAATACCACGGGGGCGGGGGTTTTAGGGCGGAAAAACCCCTCTATCTCGCATAGGAGCCGACACATTTACGATTTTGTATAATTAAAGAAAACTAAAAATAAGATAAATTTAATATTTTACCCCCTGTCACATATGAAGGGTTTCGAAATCCACGCGAGCGAAGTCGCGGGTAGCAGCTAGTCTATATATATAAAAATGAATGTTCGTTTGTGTGTGGCTTATAGACTCGGGAGTTACTGAACCGATTTCAATGCGGTTTTCACCAATAGTCAGATAATTTTTACGAGCAGTATCGTGGCTAATAATATTTTATGAAAATCTAAGATTTAACATCAAAAGATTAAACAGAATCTTTTGCACAGCGTCTTTTGTTTCTATGATGTCAGAGCATAGAACTGTCATTTATATAAAAACACAGTAGCTATGGAATATAAGACGCTGAAAACAATTACTATATGTGAATGTCAGTTTGAATCATGATACCTACAAATATATATCTTTCCACCATGAGTTTTAATGAAAAATATGCATTTAACAATATAAATAAACGGATTTTTATAAATTACAATCAAGAACTTCCAAGAAAGGTAACTAGTCCAGTAAAGGAAGCATTTTGACAGGAAATTAAGAGGGCAAGCAATTTTATGATTGATTCTTATAGATTTTGAACCGGAGAATTCGAAAAAAATAACCCGGACTAGCAAAAAGTGGTGGAACACCCTTAAAAATGGGGTTTAAGGGTGAAAACCCCATTTCCAACCGTTTTTTCAATTTATCACAAAATCTAAAGCGATGATGGTCTATTTTTATGGTTGATATATGTTCAGGACACTCAGACGAATCGATTGTGACCATATATACTAAATTTGGCCAAAAATTATCTCTTCCAGAGGGTTTAAAAAACATAAAAATGCATCTTTTCGGGGAAAATAGTTTAAAAATTAATAACTTTTGCTAAAATCATCCAAATGACTCGTAACTAGGCTCAAATTGTTCCTGAAGTTCCAAAGAATAATAATGAACCATAATTTAAAAAAATATTAATAGCTTAACCAATAAAAATCGCTAATGTTTAATGGTAAGTAACGTAAATTTTTGAAAAACTATCTTTTTACTAAAATTTAAATAAAAACATCAGGGTTTAATATTTTTTAGTGAAACCATGGTAGATACCTTCTATTTGTACATACAAACAAAATGAGACCCCCCAAAATAATATTCAATTATTAGAACGGGTGCAAGTGCACTTAGAAATACACTGAATTTTGTTGTATACAATTTAAAAAAATTACATTTTTCCAAACAAAATAATAGATTCAGTCCAGTAAAGGAAGCATTTTGGCAGGAAATGAAGAGGGCAAGCAATTTTATGATTGATTCTTATAGATTTTGAACCGGAGAATTCGAAAAAAATAACCCGGACTGGCGAAAAGTGGTGCAACACCCTTAAAAATGGAGTTTAAGGGTGAAAACCCCACTTCCAACCGTTTTTTTCAATTTATCACAAAATCTGAAGCGACGATGGTATATTTTTATCATTGATATATGTTCAGGACACTTAGACAAATCGATTGTGACCACATATACTAAATTTGGCCAAAAATTACCTCTTCCAAACGGCTTAAAAGACGTAAAAACGCACTTACCCTTAAACATTAGCGATTTTCATTGGTTAAACTACTAATATTTTTTTAAATTATGGTTGGTCATTATTCTTTGGAACTTCAGGAACAATTTGAGCCTAGTTACGAGTCATTTGGATGATTTTAACAAAAGTTATTAATTTTTAAACTATTTTCCCCGAAAAGATACATTTTTACGTCTTTTAAGCCCTTTGAAAGACGTAATGTTTGGTCAAATTTAGTATATATGGTCACAATCGATTCGTCTAAGTGTCCTGAACATATATCAATCATAAAAATATACCATCGTTGCTTTAGATTTTGTGATAATTTGTAAAAACGGTTGGAAATGGGCTTTTCACCTTTAAACCCCATTTTAAGGGTGTTGCACAACTTTCCGCTAGTCCGGGTTATTTTTTTTGAATTCTTCGGTTTAAAATCTATAAGAATCAATTCGTTTCACTAAAAAATATTTAACCCTGGTGTTTTATTTAAATTTTAGTAAAAATGTAGTTTTTCAAAAAATTACGTTACTTACCATTAAACATTGGCGATTTTTATTGGTTAAACGATTAATATTTTTTTAAATTATGGTTGGTCATTATTCTTTGGAACTTCAGGAACAATTTGACGCTAATTACCAGTCATTTGGAAGATTTTAACAAAAGTTATTAATTTTGTTGGGTGAGCATGTTGGGTGAGCATGTTGGGTGGGCATGTTGTGTGGGCATGATTACTTTATGTTTAGTTAAATTAATATCTCCGGGTAACACCGGGCCAATGCGCTAGTTCATTAAACATTAAAACATTTCCAAGTGTGAAAATTTAAAAATAATGTACTTTTTCAAACAGCCTTTTAATTTCCGTGTACAAAATAGAATTTGTAAAAAGTACTTACGTTTGATCTGTGTTACGTTCATTTGTACAAACTTCAAAGGCGCCTGCAGCATTTTATTTTTATAATTTCTTTGATTTTGTTAATGATGCATGTGTGATTTGTAAATACAAGCATTTCCCCTATAATTATTTATAGGGGAGACCAAGTCTGGTTGCCACATTTTTAGATACGATATTTCTATTACTGACTGAATAAGGAAATAAACTGAATTGTATCATGATTACAAAGGACATATTATATTCAATATAAAAATGTACATATGTATATAATTTAGTTTATTATAATAAAATAGCATGGCTTGGCCTTAAAAAACACACCCCTTAAACTTTAAAAAATGTTATTATTATAAGTAGTAATAGTGATTATGTAAATACGTTTGAAAACATAATAAATAAATGACATAACCTCACTTAATAATTATATTTTCTTACATTGATTCGCCACAAAAGAATAAATAAATACAAAAACTGAAAAAAGTATTCCACAAATAATAAATAATACTTATATTTATCATAATACGTTTAAGAATTAAAAATATTCAATATGAACAAACAAAACTGTCACATTTTTAAATATAAACTTACCTTTAGTTGCGTAATGAAACATAACTCAAGATAAATATTCAATCATTGTAATTTACAAAAAAAATCATACATTTGAATAAAATATAAACATATTATTATAATATGACAGTTGTAGCTACTGAGGCGGTTCTCAGCAGATATTTTTTTAACTATCAGACTAACTAATAATTCACGATCCAATTTTTTCAGAAATATCGTTTTTTTGTTAAATAAACTAAAAATTTCCTTTTTAGTTATTCGAGTAGGGTTCTATTCTGATAATAATTAAGTTAATTCAAAAGGATTTCTGTTAATTTATTACGTTTTGCGACCTGTAGCGTGTTGCCATCACTTAAAAATTTCGAATTTCTCGAAAAAATAAACTTTGCTTGTATTATTTTTATAACAAAAAAAAATTAAAACCAATCGATATTAAACTTAATAAATATGGATAGTGTAATGTTCTCTTTCAGAAAATATGAACTTTAAAGTGGGTTACTAAAGAAATTTAAGATATAATGCTCATTTTATCAATGTACATGCGCAACAAAATTTTAAGACGAGAATAGAACACACTTCCACGCATAGCATGCTTGGAGTGTGCAATATTACCTCCCCCCCTCACTTATCAAATTCTGTTATAGGTATGCAATCTCCAAATAAACCGATAAGAACTAAGAATTTGTTATTTAACACAAGGTTAGTAAATCCATCTCGTAACTCAGCTTGAGAATACTCCGCATACTAGATGACGTAGTTTCCTCTTGCATCGAGTTACGAGGCTACATTTGTTAAGATTGAGCATACCAGTTGATGCGGTTTCTCCTTCTCGCGTCGGGTAACGAGACTACCTTATACATACTTTACATACCTTGTATTTAACAGATGTATACCAAGACCAAGTCAACACAAATAAACTGCGGTAACATAGATAGAAGAAATCGGGCATACGTCACGACACAGTACACCGTAGACGATTCGCTAGGGCTTATAATACTACATGGGCTGAAAAGTCTTTGGCCTGACATACAGATGGTGACATAAACAAAAAATCTTTATGCTTCGTATAGAATACCAACCTTAACTAGAATACTATGATATATTCATGACATTTCATGTACTCTTGTTCAAGTTACACCCTTCGAAGTGACGCTACTTTTGTTTTTTTTTTAATCATGGGAAAAAGTAAATTTCGTGTTATGATTAAAAATTGTTTTTTTGATGGGGAAAAATACCTTCCAAGCAAAGGAATGGCTTGATAAGTGTTACGACACATCTACCCTAGCTAGTTCAACCGTAAAATATTGGTTTGCTGAGTTTCATCGGACCGTATGAGCACAAATGATGCACCACATTCAGGAAGGCCAAATGAAGCAGTTATTCCAGAAAAAATCGTGAAATTGTGTTGAATGACCGGAAAGTGAAAGTGAGTGAGCTAGCTAACACCACAGGCATCTCAAAGGAACGTGCTGGTCATATTCTTCATAAATGTTTACATTTGAAAAAGCTTTGCGCACGATGGGTACCGCGTTTTTAACAACTGTGCAAAAAGATGTACTTGTTCGACTTTCAAAGCAATATTTGACACTGTTTCACCGTAAGAAGAATGATTTTTTCATACGATTTGTGACTACACACCGGAGTCCAATCGACAGTCAGCAGAATGGTTATTGCCTGATGAAAGCCGTCCGAAACACCCAAAAACTTAACAGTTAAAGATCTTGATAGTATTTTTTGGGATGCACATGGTAGAATATTTATTGATTACCTTCAACATGGTAGAACAATCGACAAAGAATATTACTGTGCATTGGACGTCGAAATCATGGCAAAACGGCCGCAAATGACGAAGAAAAAAATGCTCACGTTACGACCGATAAATCGAAGAAATTGCGCTGTGAATTGATTCCGCACCCACCATATTCTCCTGACCTGGTCCCCAGCGACTACTACCTTTTTCCGAAATTTAAAATGTGGTTCTCTAGAAAAATACTGTGTTACTCTAATGAAGAGTTCGAGTTATAAACAAACGCCTATTTTGAGGGACTTGAACCACTAGTAAGACCGGTATCGAAATGTTAGAGAACCGTTGGAACAAGTGCATTACTCTAGATGGAGATTATGTCGAAGAATTCGTTTTTAGGGTTCGAAGAAACCCTATTAATATCGCTTTGTCGTCCGTCCGTCCTTTTCACTCAAAGCTAAATAGCTCGTAAACTATATAAGCTAGAAACTTGAAATTTTTACTGAACATGTAAAATGACACCCTCTAGTAAAATATGTACAAATTTATTGAATAAATAATTTTTCAGGGGGGGCAATAAGGAGCTAAAGCTAGGTAAAAAAAATATTTTTTTATACCAAGGCATGCGGCACGTTAAAAAGTATAACCAAACAAGCGGAATTTGACCCTTTTTATTTTTTTTCTAAATCAAAAATGGTGCCTGTAGGGGGCTAAAAGCAGTGTTTTATTTTGCCCCCCTCCCCTTTATCTCTGTAACTACTGGCTCAAAAAATCTGAAAAAAATTTGGTAACGAGGCTTTGGTGGGACTACCAACGACAAATACTAAAGTCAACAATATAATTTTAAATTTTGGAATTATAGGGAGGGGTGTCATAATTTTTTTTTTATATCTAGGCATGTGGTATGTCAAAATATAGATCTCAATTAGTAGAACTTGACACTTTTTTATATTTTAACTTTAACTTAAAAATGCACCTGTAAGTGGTTCCAAACATTTCACGTAGTACGTACTTCGGAACCCTTATGGCATACACTCGTGTATGTCTTGCCCGAATTATTTCATTGTTCGGCCAAAAACTTTTCAGTCCATGTAGTATGTTATTAAACGCAATAGATATTCCGTAATAACGTTTGTGACAACCTACCCGTGTGACAACCAAACCCTATAATTAAATGACAAATTATAAAGTAAAAAATAGGTCCATTATTATCATTCATTTTTCCGTGTTGTCTATAATCGTGAATTGTTTGACTTTTTTTCAATATCGTATGTTTTTAGTATGCTATAAAGTTTATGCCCTGTGTGTGCTTTACATTGAAATTTTACTACATTATATATGTATATTCTATATAGTGTATATGCCAGGAGCGTGTATAGGCTTTTGTCAGGCGGTAGGACCTTTTTTAATCGACGATAAAAATAAATGTCTTTTTTTAATAAAATTTCTTTATAATGTGCAGACAGAACCGGATTACATACTGAATCAAGGTAAGCTGTGGTTTGTTACTGATGTCACGAAAAGTTAAATACAAACGTTGTAAAATATCACATTGATCACAGGACAGGATTCTCCCTTTCTCATTATAGTAGTATAGCTCTGGCATAACCAGAGTCGGCCATTGTAAGTTTGGCGCCCTGGGCGAGATTTATCCCTCCTCCAACCCCCCTTCCATCGAAACGATCAGTTCACCAATCATTTAAAATAAATTTCTTTACTCTAATAATTTTAAAAATATGTTTTTAAATGATATAATTTTTTTTAGCCAAAAACAGTAAAAACAAATACGAATGGTTTAATATTTGCTAATTTTTAATTTATTTGTTGGTACTCAAATTATTACAAAGAAATTTTAAAAACAATGAACTCGCTTCGTTAATTTGTTTCAGAGATATGGTGAATCAAAGTTTCTCCAAAATTGCTTGCACTAAAATAGATTTTCTGGGTGGCTGAATAAGGATTTGCTAGTTAGCAGCTGTAAAATAATCAATTTTACTTAAAAATATATATTTTTATTTACATTGTATATTTTTAACAATATTTATCAAAAAAATCAGTTCCGGTATATTCAGGTTCCGGATTGGTTGAAATTCCCACTTCAAAAAAATATTATTCAAAGAATAGAACTTAATTCGACACTGTGTGTTCACAAAAAAACATAACATTCGAGATTTTACCATTATATTTTATATAGGATAAAATCAATATCCAAAGTAACATTTCCCTGTTTTATACGTACCTGCTTTTATAGTGCCTTGTGTCTAGAATGTTTATATGCTCTTTTGAATTGTTAAAATTTAATAATGTTTTTAAAAAGTATCTATTTACTGCATCTGTGTTATACTGAGAAAATGGAATATGATTTAGTTAGTATCTTTGTATTTGTATGGCAGTATTTTATTAATATACAGTACAGTTACACATCGAGTTACGGCTTTTCAACTTACGTCGGTTCGAATTTACGGACACCTTCAAGTACTATCAATTTTACGTCTAATTTGCGCTATAAATTTATTACTATAAAGGACTCATAAAATGCTACCTAACATTGTAACTACTGTACTCCGCAAAAAAGTACTCCGTAGTCAGTGGCATATATCATTCGGCTTTAATATCAAAAATTAATTAGTAATAAATCCATACTAGTTAATATTATAAAAGCGAAAGTGTCTGTGTCTGTCTGTTACCTTTTCACGGCTAAACCGCTGAACCGATTTTGATGAAATTTGGCAGGGAGATATCTTGCATCCTGAGGAAGAACTTAGGCTACTTTGTATCCCGAAAATTGATTAGATAAAAAATGGTGTGTACTTTTGTGCGCGCGATAGGTTATACTATTTTAGCGTAGACATCTAGCGTACGGATGCGAAACTAAAACCTGTTGTTATCGACTATCATAACAGAAATCTGTATTACCACGTGGACGAAGTTGCGGGTATAATTAGCTGGTATTTTATATTGCCTTTAAATGTATTTCAGTGTCTATTTGGAAAAATCATCTCTCTTTTTGACCAAATTCAATTTTAATTTCAAGCATAATGTGCATATTATGAATTTTCAATCGACGTCTCTGTATTTAGATACTTATATTTGTACTTATACAGAATGTTCGCCAGAATCGTGCGATCATTGCTAACTTTGTTATTATTGGAGCTAGAAGATCGGTTAAATGGGCAAAGTATCAGTATTTTTTCTGGGATGAATAAGCGCGGTCTCAAAAAAACAATTGAATGTCGAATTTCTGTATTGAAATATAATTTTTTTTAATGGAATAACCTGTATATTATTAATGGATTTTATAGCTGAGAATGTTCTCTTTATAAAAGTGTTGTATATGCATGGTGGTAAAATGGATAAAAAAACAAATTATACGCTAGGAAACCATCGCTACTAGCGCCGCTCAGTGGCGAAAATTAACATTTTTGGGTTTATGTCAAACGTAGATAAATTCAAACTGTCAAAATTATTATTAAAAAATCTATATAATTTATTGTGACTAATCAATATAACGAATATTTTTGTGACTCACACGAATTTGTATTCCCTCGAGTAATGGCTAAAAATAAAAGTAGCCGCATTTGTTGTGTACCCAATCAAAAAGTACCTCGCTTTGTTATCTACCAGAATTACATTTTCTTACATTTTAATATGCATTTTAAAAACTTTGTTTCTTGTACAGCCTACGATCAACGCTGTATAAATTGAAGCTAGAAGTGTAATTTAGTAAAAAAATATTAATTCCTGATTTTTTTACTTAGTTTTTAGTGCAACATATATTTTTCAAATATGTATTTCTTCAGCCTTATATTGGCTAATATCATTGGTAACGCTATTCATATTTGGTTATATTATGGTTGATCTCAATTTTTTGGAGCTTTAGGAAGAATTTAAGCTAAATTACGAGTTTACGCGATGATGTCCCCCCGAGTTATTCAATTTTTACTGCTTAGGACCGAAAATTAGCAATGTTATGGCTTTTTCACCCTGTGAAAGTGGTGTTTTTTGATTGTATTTTATCTAACTGATCTCAATTGATTCGTTTAAGTATCAGTTACAAATATCAATCATAATATAACCCTATCGTCGATTTAGATTGTGAAATAAATCGAAAAAACGGGGGGAGGGGAACTTGATGTTCACCCTTTTATACAATTTTTAGAGGTGAAGTTATTTTTTTCTTGTTCAGCGGCTCAAAATCTATAAAAATTAACTAAAACATCGTTGTTCCGGAAAATTTCCCATTTTCTCTGTTTCATTGGTTGGACTATTTGGAGATATCCGCACTTTTGTAATCCGCCATATCCATAAATCACAATAAGAATATTTCGCTTTAATATAACATACATAAATTTATGTTCGACCTCCGTAATTTTCGTATTGGATAAAATAAGAAATTTGAAAATAAAAAAAAAATAAAAATGCCATAAAAAACGTTAATACAAAATTTAAAAAAATGGTTTTTAAGACCATATATCAACCTAAAGTTTTCCTGAAAATTTCATCCAATTATATGAAGCCATTAAGTAAAAAAAAAATTTTTTTCGATTTTCAAATTTTAATTAATTACAGCTAAAATAATTTTCAAAATTAATTAAAACTAAGTGAAATTCTTCTTCAGATAGAGGTGCATAGATAAAAAAAAAATTAGTGAAATCGAAACATAGGTACACTGCTAATAACACACCCGGCTATCCCGACTATAGTATTTTTGAAAGTACAAACCCAGTTTTGCCAGCGTCGCTCACTAGGTGGCGACGTGTCGTTTTTGACAGATGGTTTCCTAGCGTATAACAAGTATAAAATTAATAGAAAATATCGAAAAATAGTGTGCTATGCAGATTTAATAAAATACAAACAATTGATTAAAATTTTTTAAACAATAATTTCAGGTATTTATGCTTTATTTCGCAGATTTTTAACGTTTTTGAGTATTGATAAAAAATTATAATTAATTATAATATTTTTTTTATCAATAAAATTCAAAAACATTAATAATCATCGAAAAAATGGCAAAAATACCTGAAATTGTTGTTTTAAAAATTTTAATCATTTGTTTTATTTAATTAAATTTGCAAAGCACACTATTTTTTTATATTTTCTATTAATTTATTACTTGTTATATCTTATTAAAACAATTTTACCATCATAAATGATAATACTTTTATAAAGATAACATTCTTAGCTATAAAATCCAATCATAATATTCAGGGTATTTCATTTAAAAAAAACATTATTTTTCAATATATCTCTGAAATTCGATATTCAATTGTTTTTTGAGACTCATCCCGGAAAAAATAGTAATACTTTGTTCATTTATCCGATCTTTAAGCTCCAATAATAACAAAGTTAGCAATAATCACTCGAATCTGGCGAACAGCCTGTATACATTTTTTTGGCGATGTACTTTTGTAAAGTTATTGTACTTGTACAGTTGTACACTGTTGTTTGGCAAATGTAATTGTGCTTGTACTAGTACATTATTTGTACTTGTACTGATGGATACCTATAGTTTATTTTTTGTTAAAATTTTTGATGAAATTATGTACATAAAATAGTTTTACTTTTACAAACAGTAACGCTAATGTGTGCAATGCATATAGGCCAGTCCCCAGAACTAAAAAATCGATATACCTACATAGAAAAGCGTTAATTTATACTACGCAAATTATTGAATGAATAGGTTCATTAAGGTTTGATACCTTTTGTGACCCTAGATACGGAACAGAAAGCATTAGGAAAGGCACACGATTATTCACGTTTTGCACTTTGTCTTAAAATCCAACAAAATCGCAAAACCTTTATTGTTCTCTATAAAATTGCAAAGAAAACACAGGTTTACAAAAAAAAAAGTTTATGAATATTTGACGAGACCATTGTATTCTTATGTATTTTGACGTCCTGAATCCGAAACTGAGGTCCGTTGACCTTGGTTAGCTCAGTTTCAAGGTCATTTTAAGGTCAAATTTTTAAAAATCGCTAAATGATTCTGGTAAAAGGTGATATATAGGTTTTTCTGGTCGCTGATTCTGAATTTGACGTCCGTTGACCTCAATGAGGTCATTTGAAGGTCAACGTGGGAAATATCGCTCGAAAATTCTGACAAAACAGTACATATTGGTTTTTGGGGTCGCTGAATTAAAATTTGAAGTCCGTAGACCCCTAAAATGTCAGTTTCAAGGTTATTTTAAGGTCAAATTTTTAAAAATTGCTAAACGAATCTGGTAAAAGATGATATATAGGTTTCTCTGGTGGCTGATTCTAAATTTAACGTCCGTTGACCTCTACAAGGTCAGGTTCAAACCTATATGTACTGTTTCGAGCGATTTTTCCCAGTTTTCCTTGAAATGACCTTGAACCTGACCTCATAGAGGTCAACGGACGTCAAATTCAGAATCAGCGGCCAGAGCAACCTATATATCACCTTTTACCAGATTCATTAAGCGATTTTTAAAAATAAAAATTTGATCTTAAAATGACCTTGAAACTGACATTGTAGGGATCTACGGACCTCAAATTTTAATTCAGTAACCCCAAAAATCTATATGTACTGTTTTGTCAGAATTTTTGAGCAATTTTTCCCACTTTGACCTTGAAACTGATCTCGTAGAGATCAACGGACGTCAAATTCAGAATCAGCGACCAGAAAAACCTATATATTACCTTTTACTAGAATCATTTAGCGATTTTTAAAAATTTGACCTTAAAATGACCTTGAAACTGAGCTAACCAAGGTCAACGGACCTCAGATTCGGATTCTGGACGTCAAAATACATAAGAATACAATGGTCTCGTCAAATATTCATAAACTTTTTTTTTGTAAACCTATGAAATTTAAAAAGAATGAACTCGCTACAGTAATTTGTTTTGTGTATAGAAATGGTGTATCAAAATTTGGACAAAAATGCTCAAAAATCACAGAAATATGCCAGTGAGGGCCGCAAATACCCCACGATATCAGTTATACGTTTGTAAAATTTACGATACCAGTTAAGGGTTAAATAAAAATTGACCCATTATTTTTGTTGGAATAAAATATATTGAAAATATCCCGAAATTCATCCCATATGTTGAACAGGGGTTGCTGTTTGTCACAAGATATCAGTGATTTTTATATTGAATCTTTTATTAATACAATGTGTCCATTTGATGTGATTCACGGATAATAATCAACAAGAAATATATATCACTAATTGGATACGACACACTGAAAATAATCTTATGTGACTGCATGCTGTTTTTCCTTGTTATTTTTATCAAAATATCTCTCTACATAAATATTATTTATATGAATTCAATGTAATATAATGAACCGGATATTCTATCTATTCATTTTCTGTTCAAAGCTTTGATTTCTATGTTCATATCTAGTTAAAATCATGACAGCAATTTTGAAAATATTGATTTAGGCTGTGTGGACCTAGCAGGCATTTGTTATAAAAACTGCCAGTGGCATAAATGTTTGGGGTTTGAATCATGGACTAATAAATCAGATTCGATATTCTATTCTACTGTATAGAGATTAATTTTAAATTACAAATTTTGACAAATTTATGTTTACGGGTTTCTAGGAATTGGTAATGTCTTCATATATGTTCTAATTGTAAGATTATGTATTTTTTATCCACCCAGCATCGGGGGTTCTTTTAAGAAAATTTTACTACACATTTTCCTTTTTTTCTACTTATAATTTTTCAACTGGATGTACTTTTTGTTGAAGTATATTTATGTCTTTCAATTTTATTTTTGCTTCCTCGCAATATCGAAGATACGACAAGCTTTGTGATCGTTTTAGAAGGAGACAAAAAAATGTTCTCCGATTTCAAAATTTTAAATTTATCTTTCCGTTTCACGTCAAGACAAACACTTTTCGTTCCGTGTCTGTCTGTCTTTTAGTTCATTTTTTTTTCGAAAAACAAAATAGAACATAAATTATAGATAATAACATTACCTACAATTTTTAGCTTGACCATTTTCTCTAACTCACTGTTTCAAAGTAATTCGAAAAATTCAAAAATCGACTTAGGTAAACATCCGTATCCGGTTGAAAGATCGTTTTCAAAAATAGGACGTTTCCTTCTCAGACAAAAATTAATCTTAAATATAAAATTTCGCCCTTCTACGATTTTGAGTTACAGCGCTTACAGAGAGACAGACAGGGAAAATCAAAATGGATAATTCCATCAAAATCCGGATTTCGAAAAAAATCGGTTTCATTATACTTACTTATACTATTGTATATTTCATATACATGGTATAAGAAAGTAAAAAATTATCTACTGAGCACGCGAATCGAGTGAAGGTATATAAATTTGGATACCATATTCCTCTTCACATTAAAAAAACCTGAGATATTTCTAATTTGAACTTTTTTGATATTCCTATATTTACAAAAATAAATATCTGGTGCTATAATAATGCCTCACCCTGTATACATATACCGAATATTTTATAAGTAATCTGAAGTTTGCGTGATTTATAGTTCCAGAGTACTAAGTCATCAAATATGAGATGTTTTCATATATCCATCTAGTATTTTAATGTATTCTTCTGTATACGAATACGAACAAAAACGGTTATCAAAAACTAAAAATCTCATGACGCAAGATCAGATAAATCCGGTGAATGAATGTGGCGGTTATTCAAAGTTTTATCTTTTCAGAAAAAAATATATAACACATCCTAACTTACAATATATCAGAACGTTATGTTAGAGTAACGTTTCGTACTTAAGAGCATCTATAATATAAACGTCTTGGGCACGCACATGATAGGGTTCCGTAGTCGTTCCCACTAGCATTCTCTTCAACTAACATTCTCTACTTGATAATACGTATCAATGTTGACGATGTCATCTCTGTAAAAGCGTACGTGTTTGTGTAACGATTTATATAAAAAAGTTATTTTTAAATTTTTCATAAAATATTTTTTTATTTTTGCTACAGTGTTAGTTATAATTTTCATTGAAAGTACTAATTAAAAGACACATTAGGAATCTTTTTCAGATTTTTTTCATCCATAGTTTAGAAATTAGAAGGGGGGGACGTTCTGATAACCACTTTTAAAAATATATATATCGTGATTTAAGGGTAAAATCAAAAGGTCCCAAAACATTTTTTTTGCATTTTAGGAAACCTAACTAAAGATACCCCATTCAATAAGGTAAAAGTAAAATTATTTGAATGCACTCTTCAGTCTATGGGAGGGGGTCCAAAAATATTCCACAGTATTCGTTATAATTTTCGTTGAAAGTACTAATTAAAAGCTACATTCTGGATTTTTTTCAGATTTTTGCATCGTTAGTTTCGTCAACGTAACTTACTATTGCCAATAATTAAGTTTTATATAATGGTACGGAGCTCTTAGGGCGCAAGTTTTACTCGCACTTGTCAGTTTTTAGGGTTCCGAAGAAACTATTAATCTCACTTTGTCGTCCGTCCGTCCGTCCTTTTCACTCAAAACTAAATAGCTCGTAAACTATATAAACTAGAAACTTGAAATTTTTACTGAACATGTAAAATGACACCCTCTAGTAATGTACAAATTTATTAAATAAATAATTTTTCAGGGGGGGCAATAAGGAGCTAAAGCTAGGTAAAAAAAATATATTTTTTTATACCAAGGCATGTGGCACGTTAAAATGTATAACCAAACAAGCGGAATTTGACCCTTCTTCTATTTTTTTTCTAAATCAAAAATGGTGCCTGTAGGAGGCTTTAAAGCAAATCTAAAAAAACAACAAAAAATTGTATACCAAAACGTGTGGCATGTCAAAATGTACAGAATTTGACCATATTTTTTATATTTTTTCTAACTAAAAAAATGTCGCCTGTAAGTGGTTCCAAACATTCCACATACATAGTACGTATTTCGGAACCCTTATGGCATACACTCGTGTTATTTTTTAATGCATAACTAACATTTCGTACCGAGTACGAACCTTCCTTAGTCCGCCACTGCATAAATGATTAGCTTTCATTTAATACCCCACTTGAAGGGCTCGATAAAAATAACTTTTCTAGGCCAAATGGTTGAGAAGTTCAAAGTGTGTTCCGTTTTTTCCGATTTCAGTGCGGAACACTGAACATTAACAAAGTTATCTAAAAAGTAAATCAATGAAATACTGTGATATTTATAATTATATGTAAAAAGACGCAAATATAGTATATTCTGGATATAAACAGTTGACGTTTATAGATTTCTGTTAAATGTGGCCAACCGAGCGTATACGACCACTTAATGTAAAAGGATGAAATATTATCACTGCTTGTTGGACCGATATGAAATTCCTTCAACAAATATTAAAATAATATTTTTGCGTCATTTAATCTTGCATAACTGTAAATCTATTTTTAAATATATATAATCACTTTGAACTTTTCAAAGCACATAGGAAAAGAATGAACCATGGAGGATTTAGTTGGCAGTCTGCAGTACGTTTTATAAATCTTTCAAGTATTTAACAACTGTTCTAACATTTATTAATTTTACTGTAAAATGATAAAATAAATACATTTTTCTTTTTGTTTTTTTGAAAAATAAAAAATAATGTAATGCAGTACTGAAAATGTAGTTTAAAGATATAGTGGAGTCATATGTATAATCGGATTTTTTTTTATTGAATAAAACAAACTCTCCCTACAGCGGTTTTATGATTTAAAAATGTTCTAGGGATCAAGAGAAGTACATAACTGAGTTTGTGGATTAATCCGTTTTTCGCGCGGTACTTTTTTCACGACTTTTCCGAAAAATCATCGATTTTTCCTGTTTGCCGTTCAGTTTTTCGCGAATATCTCGACTTCTACCTGATCAATATCGACAAAAAAAATAGGGTCACTCGTAAGGAACCCCTCTATCAATCTGTGGGAGGCGGAATACTATAACTTAATTTCTAACCTCAAAAAAAATTACAAACTGCGCATTTTTTTTTTAAATATAAGTTTTGGCGGTAATTTTGAATATTTTGAAATCAAACTTGGTAAGTTTTTTAAGAATCATAAGAAGTATATTTTTCATTATTTTCATCAAAATATTCATATTTGTTGCAAAGTAATTGAGAAAAAATGGAAAATCTGTTATATGCGCAGTTTGTAATTTTTTTGAGGTTAGGCATTAAGTTATAGTATTCCACCTCCCTCAGATAGATAGAGGGGTTCCTTACGAGTGACCCTATTTTTTTGGTCAATATTGATCAAGTAGAAGCCGAGATATTCGCGAAAAACCGAACCGCCAATAAAAAAATCAATGATTTTCCGGAAAAGTCGTGAAAAATGTACCGCTTGGAAAACGGATTAATCCACGAACTCAGTTATGTACTTCTCTGAATCCCTAGAACATTTTAAAATCATAAAATCGCTGTAGGAAGAGATTGTTTTATTCAATAAAAAATCCCGGTTATATGACTCCACTAATATAGGTACATTTTTACATCAAGTGCCACTACTCATTGATTTAAATACACTGTGCAGACAGAATGTACGGGTTTTATTTAAATGAATGTTTTATAATATAAATAGAATACCTATGAAAATGTTAAATAATATTTCATACAAGAGATATGACTTTTCCCAGCTTCCGCTCCCAAGTCCCAACACAAGCAATGTAAACAAGTTAAATAATTTAAAAGTAAAACGATATTAATTATTTTGACTTGCTACAAAAATTTAACATCATGTCCTGAGCCATAATTGGAGAGATTCGTTTCAAAACATTTTTTTTGCAAATGGGGAAAGTTTGTATAAACAATTTTCCGTACAGAAATCAGAAAAAGGAGCACTTTTGGAATCTAATCAACATTGTGTCTGTCTGTCTGTTACAGCCTTCTAGCTACTGAACTGTTTGTCCTAGAAAACTGTGATTTTACATAATTTTATTTTTATAAATGGGTTACCAAAAAATTTTTTTATTCAACATAACATGAAAGTTGACAATTTAAGGGATTCAAATATGTAAACATTTTTGACGTGAATTATGTCTAGTGTTCAGGTCAAATACTGGGTGGGCATTTCAGAAACTAAATGTAACGCTATGTAGCTATCACGCGGGTCTTGGTCTCAAATTGTAGATCTCGATTAGATCTACGAGATACAAGAAAAAATTAAAACATCTAATATACTTCTTATAAGGAAACAACAAAAAAATTAATTTTTTATGTCCACGATTACACTTGTAAATATTAATTGATTGAATTAAAAAATCATAACAGTATATAAGAATATATTCTCTACGACCTAACGTTTTTAATTTTATAATTAAAGTTTTTTGATAACAAACAACAGACAAAAACTATGGTTATGACTTATCAAATACAAATCCGCTAACCATAAAATTTTTTATGGTTAGCGGATTTGTATTTGAAAAGTTTTTTTTAAATTAAATAAAAAAATAAAAAGTAAATTTCGTATTTTCATGATTTCGCTTGAAAATATCAATTAATTAATTGTTTTTATCTTCGTACAAATCATAAAAAAAAATATATTATACAATACTGGTTACTTCTATATATTTATATATTTATTTACACTAAGTTTACGGTAATATTTTATTTCCATTTTACAAAAATTCAAACGTTTCTATGTCACAAAAAAATTAAAGATGTACATATTAATCCATGACCCATGAGTTTGAGTTTTATTTAATTCCACTCCACGTATTCACGTCAATCTCTCGACTGTGCATCCCGACACAGTCACACCCATTTTTGAATTATAAAAACCTTCGTTTAACAATTTAAAAAATAAATCGTAAAAATATTTCTGCCCATATATCTCCGAAAGTAATGGTGAGAAAAATCTGAAAAAATTGGAAACTAATAGGTATAATGGAAAAAAAAGAAAATTATTGACACTCACTTTGCTAACATTTAAACTGTTTAAACCCAATAATTATAATGTTTCCAACCCTACTTTTTACTTCGCAATAAAATATAAATAAAACACATTTTCTTAATGGATTTTTTTCATATTTTGAAAAAAATAGGTTGTTTTTTCTTGGTTATTTTTACAACTTTACTTATAAACATCATGTAATAGACCAAATCAACTAATTTTTGGTATATATGTTAATTTTGCAACAAGCAACAAATGTCATTCTGAAATTCGAATTTTTTTTGTTCATTATCTATATATATTCTTGAATGCGCCATATTCTTAAAAAAAAACACCTAAGTGTTATATATAGGTCTAAACCTATTTTCGGAAAATGTAAATTCCCATATATATATATAATATATACATATATGTATAACACAAGAAATAAAAACGATTTAATTCCACCAACTGGCAATCTCATTCTTGTCAATAAAGGCCCGCAAACAGCGATAATAAAAATTTACAATAATTTACCACAAAATATAAAACTACCTCCCTTGACAAGGTTCAAAAATGAGTTAAAAAAACATTTATTAGATAAAAACTATTGTAATTTAAGTGAAATTAATATGTAGTAAATAAACCTACGTAGAATGTATACTATTATATTTACTAACACGTTCAGTGTCTGTATAAGGTTTTATTGAATAAAGATTATTATTATTATTATCTATCCTGGACACATTCACACTGTATATTATAAAACGCTGTCTGTCTGTCTGTCCATTAGTGCGCTTATCACTCGAGAAGCACTTATCCGAATTACATGTTTTTTAAATTAAATTCTTTGATATATTCTTTGTCCAGGTTACAGTATATATTTTGTTACGTTAGGTAACATAAAGAATAAGCAGTGGCGATAATAGTCAGATAAGTCGTTAGTTTAAATTTGCCGTTAGCGCGCTTTTTTGCAATATGCTGCGTAAACCGTTAAATATTGAACAATATGTATTAAAGAATTGTGTAAAATAAAAAGATCTATTCAACTCCATTTTTCAAAAATCTTAAATAATAATTCCGTAGTCCACGTGAGCTAATTGTAAGCCACGGGAACAGCTAGTACATACAGGATGTCCCAAGACTGCATCAAAGTTCAATATTTTATTTATTATAACAAATGGAAGAAAACTTTAAATACAAAAGTTGTCATTTTGAACAAAGAAATTAACTTTTATACATCATCTTGTTTATTTAATTTCTAGATTTTTATGTTGTTAATGTTTGTTAGTTCTATCGAATTGTTTTAAGGAATTATAATAAAGTTGTATTGTTTTTATAAAACACGTTAAGATTTTAAAAATCTTCCAAATAATTATTTAAAGGCTAGATTTAGGTATAGAACATAGTTTATAAAATGTGTTTAGAATTGAATAGGCAATTCGAAAATGTAAAAATATATAGGGTGTTCCATTTGAAAATTTAAAAAAAAATAAAGTTCAGAGTTTTGATACACCCTGTACAAAGAATACAATTTTGTAAATATTTGATGTAATATCGCAATAATAGAGCATATGCCAAAACTATTTTTAGCAGAAAACAAAAGTTTTTTTGTAGTCATTAGAAAATTACAAGGTGTTGAAAATATGTCAATTTTCTTATAAAAATGGTCATAATTTCTAAACCGCTCAGTATAATCCCACACATGCTTATATCAAAATATCCAAAAAAATAAATGCCTCAAGATTATCAATCAAAAAAATATACATTGTATTTAAAAAAACATAACTTTGATTTGTAACGCACTTATGGGGCACCCTATATAAATGTAACTATTTTTAAAATATGCGGCTTGTTTAACCTGACAACTTTTGTATTTAAAGTTTTCTTCCATTTGTTATAATAAATAAAATATTGAACTTTGACGCAGTCTTGGGACATCCTGTATGTACATACATATGTATGTATACAATTATTTAGTATAAGAATGTGTAATAAAGCCGATGTTTTAAAATTGAAAAGGCCAGTAATGAAATTTTTTTAATTTTTAGCCTGAATTAAAATCAATTCTTTTAAATTGTTTTTACTACTACAGATTAGTAAAGCCATTATTTTTTAGCTTTATTGACATCTTTTTAATAAAACTAAATTTACAAAATTAATTTGAAATTTTATAATTCCATACTCATTAAAATTTTACATAACTTTTCTCCCCCACCCAGTAATTATTTATCTTAGTACTCTTTTCCCTTAAGAATAACATCTTACACTTCTGTAATTATTAACTTTGTCCTCTTTTAAGTAAATATTTCATTTCTGTCTTGACTACGGAACAACATAAAACTCATTAAAATTTATGATATCAACCTAATAATTATATCATTAATTAATTAACTTCTTCAATACTGGGAGTAAACTGTATGTTTTCTATCTATTATTTTCTTACTAATAGCCAACATTTCGTCTTGTACGATTATATTAACATCCTTTTTCATAATAGGGCATATTTAAAAATGTATAACGCGTCAGAAAGAAAAATATTATTTTAGAAAAGATTGTGAATTTTTTCCAAAAAAAAGATTTTTTTCATTTATTCAATTAATTAATATAATAATAAATCAATAACTATGGGAGCCACGGGACTTTCTTATACATAATACTGACAAATTAATTAAAATAGAATAATATTTATATTAATTTAATTTTCTACACATGTACCAAATTAATTTTTGAACGACTACTGATAGAAAGGTGATATTTTATATTTAAGATTAATTTTCGTCTGGAAAGACAACCACCTACATTTTAAAACGATCACTAAATTTGATGAATTTGATGAAAATCAGCGATTTAATGCAGTGGTGACAATTGGCATGATGCCTAATTTTTAAAAACTATTTTATGATGATCTTACGTGTCTCTTATTTCCAAAAAAAATGCTTATTTCTGCAGAAAATAAAGGTTTAATCACAAAAATTGACTCTTTTAAAACTAATTTTGAATTTGACGCTAAAACGCTCGCAGGTGTCATGGCGCATTTTTGACGTCACGCCTATGTAAACACTCCTTGTCAACTATAATAAATCCTTGTTCCATCGCTAATGTTTCTCGGTTTTACTTTGGGTAACACAAAACTGATCAAATTGATAATTTAAAACCACAAAATAATTTATAAACAGTGCAAATATTAATGAAACAAAAATGACGTTTACGTAGCCGTGATGTCATCCACTCTGACTGGTGTTTTATCAAACATGGCGGATTGTTGTATTTTGCGTTTTTATTTTAACAATAATCATATTAATCTCGCTTTTAATATAAAAATAAATACATTTTTTAGAATCTTTTTAACTTATTTCATTATTTAGAATCATAATTTCAGTGATACTTTGTTACTGGCATCATGCCTATTGTACGTCATAAAATGAATATAGAAAACTGCATAAAACAAAAAAAAATTACGAGTTGTAAATATTCCATTTACTAACTGTAATTAAGTTTAGGATGAAGTGGTTTTAGAACGGAACATTAATGTTTATTTTTTTTTAGTTATGCAACCCACCAATTAGTACATGTATAACTAAATGAGCTAAAAATATGAATAACATATAGATTAATATCTATTTTCACATTTGTCCCAAATATAAATATTCTTTACTAGCTGTTACCTGCAACTTCGTCTGCGTAGAATTTGTATTATTTTTTATCTAATCAATTTTTCGGGATACAAGTAGTCTCTATATCTTTTAGAGTTGGGCATTTTAGTTCATGACAGAGAGCGCTCCCTATATTTCAGTGGTCTTTAATGAACTAGTTCGTTCTTCAAGTTCTTTTAGTTCATAAAATTTTTTCCGGACTATACGATAACAATTTTTTTCATCAAACTATAGATATGCAAAGTTATAGACAAAATCAATATTTTTAAATGTATATATTGCAATAATCTTTTTTTTAAATCAAACCCTCGATACATATGAAAATTTTGAAACATTTTCAATGATACATTATTTATTGTATAGTAATTTGAACAATAAATTTAACTTTCATTAAAATCTGTGACATTCTTTTTTGTTGATTGTCATAAAATAATATAAAAATCACCTGCTTTTGTTAGTAAAATAAATTCAAAATTGGTAATAAAGTATTGAAAACGTAAATTATTAAACATAAAAATCGTACAATCTCATTTTTAGAACAGTGTATTTGAAGTGTATCGGGAACTATTGAACTAAAAGAGCGGAGCGCATACGAACTAGTTCCTCTAGTTCTCGTGTGGGAGCGCTCTTTTGAACTAGTTCGTTCGTGAACTTCACAAGTCTAATATCTTTCCTCAGGATGCAAACTATCTACCTGTCAAATTCCATCAAGATCGGTTCAGCGGTTTAGCCGTGAAAAGGTAACAAACAGACAGACAGAGTTACTTTCGCATTTTATAATATTAGTATGAATTGGTTACATTCCCGATTCCTAAATTAACTCACAGAATAATAAATAATTAAGGAAGCTTTTTTTTGTTTCCTCGCGAATCCAATCCTGGCTATAATTCAAGCAATGCAATTTATAAAAGATTTTTACGCGTTTAAAATAGTATGTGTTTTTGGCACTTCTCGAGTATTCAACATAACTATGTTAGCACTCGACAGTTTTGTTGTGACAATAATCAGGTGGCTTGAAATTGGTGACTTGTTAAGAGTCACAGCCAACATTCTCAACATACGTCAATCTTGTTTAATCTTATTTGAACGTCTTTCAATTTGAAGATAAGATGTTAATCTGCTTAGGTAGATATACGAGTATGTCATTAATATTAAATATCTATTTAGTTAGTATTTTTACTTTCTTATACCTTGTATATGAAATATATAATAGTATAAGTAAAAGTTGATCTTATCTGAATCCATTCAGACTATTTTCGCCATGATGTCTGTGTGTCCGTCTGTCGGTCTGTCTGTCTGTAAGCTCTGTAACTTAAATACAACAAATCGTAGAAGGGTGAAATTTTATATTTAAGATTAATTTTTGTCTGGGAAGAAAACGTCCTATTTTTGAAAACGATCTTTCAACCGGATACGGATGTTTATCTACGTCGATTTTTTAATTTTTCGAATTACTCTGAAACAGTGCGAAATAGAGAAAAATGGTCAAGTTAAAAATTGTAGGTAATATAAATTATTCATTTGAAAACAAAATTTCTTATTATAAAATAATTCGAAAATTCAAAAATTTACAAGAGTAAACATCCGTTTTCAGTTATAACGTTTAAAAAAATCACTTGTTATATAATGGAGAGAATAATATTACCTATATTATTCATTTTATTCTCTCTTGTTAGTTTGTCAAAAATATTTTAATAAAATAAGAATCACGTATACTATTCACTATTAGGATTACGTATAAGAAAGTCCTGTGGTTCCCAAGGCAGATATTTTTCTTTTATCTTGATATGTACGGTATTGTCTATTTAGAATTTGCTCTCGAGCAAAAGCTAAGTTAACACTATCTGCGAGGTATTAAATATACACGACATTCCACAGTTCTAATCAGTGTTATAGTTTATATGAATTACATTGAAACTGAAGCATACGCGTTTAAGTAGAAATCATCGATCTACAAATGTATCTCATAAAATGCATAGCATTTATAATATTAACCTCAGCTCTAAAATCCCGAGAAATTCATAACGCAAGCTTAGCTTTTACTCTATAGCAATTTTTTTATAATACCCTACGTTAAAAAAATATATATATATAATTGTAGACCTGCCCAATTAGATCGATTTTTGACCTAAAATAGAAATTTTCTATTGCAAAAATAGAGTGATTTTTGTTCTTAAATATTTTGAAAACTACCTGAGTAACGTCAAGAAACAAACATAAAAATAAAAACATAAAACATATGATTCTCTATAAGAAAAGTAATTATAATTATTATGTCCGGTATATTACAGCCTAACTAACAAAATTTGCTAGCTTGCAGACACTTTCAAATGAGGTATTAATTCTGTGATATTATCTATGAATTAGTTATGGAATTTAGAGCAGTAATACTTCAACTTATTATAACACAGTTGACAACTCTGACCGTACAAGATAATTTTCATAACATCACCACTGTTTTAATACCGTTGGTGTTTATTTACCACGTGTGCGTTTGATACCCCGTTTAAAAGTGCTTGCAGGCTAGTTTTTTGCTACCTAGCCTCTAACATTAGTGTAAGTTTAACCATTGATTTTTCGGTACAAATTGAAGAATGTATTAAATTTTTTATTTAAGAAATTTTGTTTTCGAAACAAAACAAAAATAGTAAAATTTCATGCATCAACAATTTGTTATAAAAATATTACCTAACTCAAATACAATAAATAAGAAGTAGAATCAAAACTAACCCTGAACAATGTATTATTTATAGAGTTGTTAGTCACCTAAGCATCTGAATAATTGAATCATCAAACAGTAATTATAAAACATGTGCTGCTTCACCAACGTATGTATGTATATTTATTTTTGCCACAAAGTTACTTGTTGTATTTAGTTTTTAGTTTTAATGCAAATGCGGCCATAAAATAAACGGTTGAAAAAATCGATATTTTTATTTTATGTCAAATACACGTATTAAGAAACTTACAATTGTATGATAAATTAATTGTCCTTGGTTAGAACAATCTCTGCTTCCCTTTATCTACTGTGACGAAGCTAGGTATTATATTAGGTAAATAAAAAACTTAAAAATACCTAAAAAACACTAAAAAAGTAAAACTAATAATTAAATTTAACAGTTTTTGAAGTCGGCTTTCTTTGTTTCTTTATTAGAAAGTTTTTTGACTTGGCATAGACTTCAAAAACTGTTCAATTTAATTATTAGTTATACTTTTTAAGGTTTTTTAAAATTAATTTTATTTCTTCCTCGCAATATCGAAGATACGAGAAGCTATGTGATCGATTGAGACAAAAAAAAAGTTCTCCGATTTCAAAATTTTAAATTGATTTATCCGTTTCACGTCAAGGCAAACACTTTTTGTTCCGTGTCTGTCTGTCTGTCCGTCCGTCCGTCCGTCCGTCTGTCCCCTGAATCCTTGTCACACGCATAACTCATGAACCACTGAACCGATATTGTTGAAACTTGGTCGGATGGTTGGGTCTGGCTTGAGGACGGTCCCATTTCAAAATCATCAAAATCGTATGTAAGGGGGAGGAGTGACACCCCAAAATATTTATTTTTTCAAGATATCTCAAGAACGACACATGTTACGTGAAAATTTTATAGAATATTTTTTGTAGAGCATTAAATTTCCTATAATATGGGTGTACAACGTTTGTTGTAAAATATTCCCTTACAAAGATTTATCTCAATTTATTTTAAAAATTCTTGTTTTGTTTTTCTAAATTGATATTGCTTGGATATATTAAATGTCATTTTGACGTTTTAAATATCATTTTGACATTTGCATAAATTTAGATTTAGATTGAAATTTCAAAAAAATTAAAAATATATGAAAAAATATTCAGGTGCGTTTTAAGAAAAATGTCTAACTAATATTTTTTAGTAAAATTGTATAAAAATTAAATGGTTAACCTATTCCAGGCAAACACTATCGGTTTTTATTATTAATTATTTTATTAATTAACTACCTTTGGTGAATTTAGCACGAGGAAGCACTGTGCATTTACTTGCCAGATGTTTTTTTAAAGTTTTTTTATTTTTCCTTTTAGGGTGGCGATCTTCGTAGTCCGATTTGTAAAAATACGCGATGTTATCAAAAATCTCAAGAAAATTTTTCTAAATCGATAATTTTAAGGGTTAAAGGTTGATGTTTATTTTTTTAAATTATCCAATTTTCCTCAGATTGTTATTAACATTGCATATTTTTGGAAAAATCGAACCTGACAGATCGATATCAAAAATTACAAATATTTAAAAATAAAATATTAACTTTACTCAAAAATTGCAGTTGTACGGCCACACGGAAATAAATAAAACGGCTAACAATAAGTGTGTGTTGGACACGCACTTGATAAGGTTCCGTATATAGACATTACGATTTGTAAAAAATAATCACTTCAAAATTTTTCATAAATTCTTTTTACTTTTTTCTTTAGTGTTCGATATAATTTTCTTTGAAAGTATTAATTAAAAGCTACATTCTGGAAATTTTTTTAGATTTTTTGAATTGATAGATTATAAATTAGAGGAGGAAGACGCTCTATTAACGACAATTAATTGTAACTGAAGAGTTAAAATCAAAAGGTCATATGATATTTTTTGTACGAAAAGATTGGAAAAATGAGTATCTAACCTACTTTAAATTCCAAGTATGGATTAAAAAAAAATACTTATTTAACGTTTCGTTTAAGATCCATTTGATTTTGTTTAAAAATTGTATCGTAAAATAAGAATATATATTTTTAATTGAATCAATTGTTAGAGTAACGAAATGTTTTTTAATTGATTGACGGAGGGAGGGTCTTGCCCAGGGCATCAGACCTGCTTATATCGGCTCTGTGAATACTCGATAAACGGTCAATTTCATTTAATGTAAACGTTTTCCCAATGTATATTTATAGAATTTAACTAAATTAACTATTTTTAGATACCTCGACAAAGCATGTCTTAAAATAGCAATATTTATTCTGAAAAAAAGGGAATAGAGCTCATATGGTAACAATTACCTTTACAAATTGTAACAATGTTCTTCACACCCTATTCCTATAAAAACAAAATACTGTCTTTTTTAGAATTTTACAGCATCTTCCACGCTTGTTTCAGCTGTCAAATATTTCTAAACATCACGTCATGATTTTGATTTAAATTGCGTTTGTTATCCGTTCAGTCGAACTGAAATTCTGGAAATTTGTAAACGCCATTCTTACACGAACGCATATTATATATTTTGAACGTCTATGAAAAGAATTCACGCTACCGGAAAAAAATCTTTATTTTCGTTGCTGAATATTTTTGTATTTTTCCTGAGATTCACGTTATAAAAAATTCTACGAATTTAATATTAAAATGAATATTTAAAAAATAAATAGCGTTCGTGAATTTCAAATTGCACCAGTCTTAAATATTTAAAATAAACTGATGTGGTCGCCACAAGACTTTTTTACAAATATCTTGAAAATGGTTCGTTATATCGATAAAAAGGCCAGAACATAAATTATAGAAAATAATATTCTCTACCAGCGGCTTTGTTCGTATGGATTTGGAAACTCCCACCCCCGTGGTATTTTTCCCGCCAGCTCGAATGAAACTAATTATAACCTTCCATTTGCTTTTTATTCATTATACAAAATCGTAAATATCACGGATTGTATTTAAAAATTGCAAAAACCTACCCCCTGTCTACTCCCACCATTAGGGGTTGAATGTTGAAATTTTTGTTTTAATTGAATATTATTTTGTCAAAATTTACCTTAATCATAAACAGTTCTGTAAATAAATATATCAAAATTTTAAAAATATTAACATCCTCTTGAAACCCCTCAGGGATTGAATTTTAGGAAATGCTGAAATACATGTTTCATTATTTGTATTATAGAGTATTTTTTTATTATTAGTTTCAAGTAAATCCAACTAAAAAAATATTTTTCGCATACAAAATTTTACACTCCTTTTTACCCCTGTATGGGTTCAGTTTCGAAATATCCTTTCTGAAATTTCACGTTTTTAGGTCCAAGTCAGTCAGGACATGTTATTTTTTGTATCACATACCTACCATTTAAAAAATAATAACAAAAAATGAAGTAAACTTTCGTTGATATCTCGAGTTCGAATTTTAAAGATTATACATATACAGTATAATAAATTACAGGAACATCTAAATGTTTTTAAACCTTGGTCAAAACCTAAATATACTAATAGCGCTTATCTCGTTTCAATTATTCGACCAATCAACTGCAATGTCTAGACCAGTGTCTGCCAAACTTTTTTATCTTATGACACACTGGGCTGGGTTGATTTATTTCGCGGCACACCAAATAAAAATACCAACAAAATTTAAATATATTTTACTAATATGAACAAAAAGACTAATTCTTATTATAATAAAATAATATATTTAATATCAAGGTATATAAAGACAAGGTAGTCTCATTTGGTCCCTGACCAATCAGCGGCCGCGCAGAAATTGACGTCACTAGGGGAACATATTCAAATGTATAATAATAATCTTGTTTTCGTATTTTTTGATATTTTAACAACATACAATCAAAGATTTTACTATTTTTAAGTTGGCAATACGTTATGTGATTCTGACAGCTTTTTATGATTTTGCAATGTCGAATTTGTACTTCTTTGATTGTATGTGTTGTTAAAATATCAAAAAATACACACAGTTTGGTAGTCACTGGTCTAGACTCTAGAAGGATTAAAGCTTGGATAAGTCCGAAACTACAATATTCTTATCCCTCAAGATTTGTCAGCTTTCTGCTGCGTCTAATTGATTATTTTTACTGCATGTTTTAATTAGTTTTAAATTATTTATGCCTGTCTTGTGATTTAATGTAGTCATATAATGAGCTACGTTCTGAGCCATGTGCTCTTCTAATGTTTACTAATCTCCTAGTTTGTCCTATTTAACTTTTATCGCTATTTAAAGTTAATTTTATAAATACGCGATTTTTCATTTACTTAATTCAGTTTTATTTTTGGGGTTACCTATGATGTTTTAATATTATTATTATTATTATTAGAATAAGCTAATTTAAAATCTAATTTCTTAAACATTTTAATTTACTAAATCTTTCTGTTTCAGGTCAAGTGTGTGTCTATCTGTCTCCCGAATCCAACATATTAAATGTCATTTTGATGTAAGTATTGTATTTTTTTTTATAAATATACAGGTTGGACCACTTATCTATTCACGATTTTGTTTTCTAATATTTATTAAATATTCCATGAAATTCTTTGAAATTTTCAGAGAACATAGACCTATCATAATAATATACATTTTTTTGTGCAACTTTTAGATCGCCAATTGATTTAATTTAAATTTTCAAAATGAATGCGGTTGGAGAATTTTTAGTGCTAAATTTGAATTTTTTAAAGGTGCCACTTCAAACCTTTTAAAATTCTTCGAATTGTGCTTCGACTAATGTTAAAAGCATTTTCAGCACGAAGAGTTGAGATGCGAGAATTTTCGGTAAATGAGCTTCTTTGTTTCTTCCGTACGAGCTGAACGACTGTGTTCTCTAAGCCATAAGTCTATTAGTAATTGATGCCATTTGTAAATATTGTAATTAAATGACGCCTTCCGTCCATAATTAACTCTAAATTTTCTTCGAACCAGAACGACACTTTTGGTCCATTGGGATCACGCTGCAACCATAACGCACTCTCCAACCGCATATACCATTTTGAAAATTTAAATAAAATCAATAATTTTGTAACTGGCCATTTGTAACTTGCACACATAAAAATATTATTGGTCTATGTTCTTTGAAAATTTAAATATTCAACAACCACGAATTCATAGTAATAATGAAGAAATACTTTATATTAAAGTAAAAATTCATTACTTCTTAGGGTTCCGAAGAAACCCTATTAATCTCCCTTTGTCGTCCGTCCGTCCGTCCTTTTCACTCAAAGCCAAATAGCTCGTAAACTATATAAGCTAGAAACTTGAAATTTTTACTGAACATGTAAAATGACACCCTCTAGTAAAATATGTACAAATTTATTGAATAAATAATTTTTCAGGGGGGGGGGCAATATGGAGCTAAAGCTAGGTAAAAAAAATATTTTTTTATACCAAGTCATGTGGCACGTTAAAATGTATAACCAAACAAGCGGAATTTGACCATTTTTCTATTTTTTTAAATCAAAAATGGTGCCTGTACGGGGTTTTAAAGCAAATCCAAAATGTACATCTCAATTAGTAGAATTTAACCATATATTTTTTTTCTAACTCAAAAATGGCGCCTGTAGGGGACTAAAAGCAGTATTTTACTCTGCCCCCCCCCCTCTAACTCTGTAACTACCGGCTCAAAAAATCTGAAAAAAATTGGTAACGAGGCTTTGGTGGGACTACCAACGACAAATACTAAAGTCAACAATATAATTTTAAATTTTGGAATAATAGGGAGGGGTGTAAGAGAATTTAAAATTTGTATTTTCATATCTAGGCATATGGTATGTCAAAATGTACATCTCAATTCGTAGAACATGACCATATTTTTTATTTTTTTTCTAACTCAAAAATGGCGCCTATAGGAAGCTAAAAGCAGTGTTTTATTTTGTCCCCCCCCCCCCTAACTCTGTAACTACTGGCTCAAAAAATCTGAAAAAAATTTGGTAACGAGGCTTTTATGGGATTACCAACGACAAATACTAAAGTCAACAATATAATTTTAAATTTTGGAATTATAGGGAGGGGCGTCATAGAATTTTTTATTTTGATATCTAGGCATGTGGTATGTCAAAATATAGATCTCAATTAGTAGAACTTGACACTTTTTTATATTTTAACTTTAACTTAAAAATGCACCTGTAAGTGGTTCCAAACATTTCACATAGCAGGGGAGAGCAGGTAGGCTTCGTACACAGGGAGCATTCGTACAATGGAGATATCTACGCTATTCAATACATTGACATGTTCGCGTTTGTGTGTGTGTGACTCCCACTCATACACACCGGGTACCTGCAAGGTGGGGCGACAATACGGTCGCCGGCTTCGATGGAGCAATTCGATAAGTGTTTTTGCTCTGCGTAAGTATTTTTTGTTTTCATCTTTGAACACGCTTGGCTTATAAAAGTGATTTATTATAGTTTATGCCTTAAAATCTTGGTTTAATATTTAAATAGTCATTTTACCCTAACTATAACGATAATTTTTATTCCAAATTCATTTGTTGATTTCTCAGGTTGGGGTACCTTCGTGCAGTCATGAGTGGGGTAGATTCGTACTGTACGAATCCTCCTCTACTAGATAATAGGTACCTGTACTTATTGTACTTATACCTATAGGCAATTCTGTTCACATTTCACGATAAACACAACTAGATTTTATGTTTTAAGTGGCTGCAAAAAGATTGTTCACCAACAACCAAAGATGAAGCGACCGTTTACATATCAGATGTGGTATGTATATTGCCGTCACCAAAACCTGCTTTGACAGCAAGAACAGCCCACATATATAGCTTTGAAAAAGACCTATCTATGTATAATGATGGATAGTTCAATCTTTTTTTTTGATAAGTTTAAGACCTGTTAATCTTATGATATTATTGATTTATTAATTCCTTTGTCAATGAAAAAAATAAATAAAAGTGTTATGTTACATAAATATTTTTAGGACTTAGTAGTTATAAGTATTAAGGTACTTAAGTACTTTAATATTGTTTTAAGTACTTAAGTACTTAAAACAATATTTTTTCATTATTACTACATTAATACTTTAATAGTTTAATACTTTAAACGCAAGAATTGTTAGTTATTACTACACGAAGGCTGATTCTATTCATTAGTTCCTTTATTTGAAAAAGTAAAAAATATTAACTGTGTTATATATTTATGTTTAAGCAATTATAAGTACTTTAAATACAATAATTGTTAGTTTACTACATGAAGGCTGATTCTGTGTTAACTTTGATCTCGATAAATGACTTTAATACATTGAATAAATGGCATTTTCTTTGACTGTACGGAGGTTCCCCACTATGTACGAATGTGCCCCACACTATGCACGAAGCTACCCCGTGCACGGGGTGCTTTCGTACGTTTTTCATTTTTTAGGAAAATTGCCGTAGCTTCTCCATGCTGCTTTATATGAAAACTACACTTCACAGTATTAAAGCCAGATATATAGGTAATATAGCGGTATTAAAATAATTTTGTAATAGCTCATAGTTTTTTTTTTAAGGCTCAGAGTAAAAAGTGTACGAATCCTACCTGCTACGTACTTCAAAACCCTTATGGCATACACTCGTGTATGTCTTGCCCGAATTATTTACTTTTAATGAATTTTTACTTTAATATGAAGTATTTATTTATTATTACTATGAATTCATGGTTGTTGAATGCGTTTCGTAAATATAATGTACGATATTTCTTTCAGTTTATATCATGTATGAAAAGTAAATACAATTATAAAAGAAATTAATTAAATTAAACGCGGAATCCTTAAACCTTGACATAGCTGAGGTCATTATAATCCTTTAATCAATTTAAATTGAATTAAGGATTAATTGTAAGACTGCTTAGTCGCTGAATCGTAATCGTTGTTATAGATAAGTATCTAAATACGTGCATAACACGTTCGATAAAGTCTCGCTAAATCTATTTCCAAAGGTTAAAGAATGTCATTAAATATGCAGACACTGAAACGATGACCTTTTTCCGGCTTTACATTATTTTTTCAGTAGCATGTTCTACGTGTGTGTCTACATACAGTTTTTCTTTAGTACTTTTGTCGTATTCTTGCTTTTACTTCGGTTTACAAAGTTTCTAGATGCTAAGAAATTCATTAGATATTTTCAAATCAAACCTCTATTCGTTATATTATTCAAAAGTTTATTTTACTTTTTATGTAATTTAATAGCCTGTTTGTCTGTTTTTGTCTCTTGTCAATTCTTAAATATTCATATACATATACATAGGCGCCGACTTTTCATTTTGCATATACTTAGATTTAGATTAAAATGGTCAAAAAATTAAAAATATACGAAAAAAAATCAGGTACGTCTTATGAAAAATTTCTAACTAATATTTTTTTAGTAATATTGTATAATAAAAATTAAATGGTTAATCAATGCCAGGCAATTTATCTGAACACTTGATGGTTTTTATTTAAATTATTCAATAATTAACTACCTTTGGTGAATTTAGCACGAGGAAGCACTGTGCATTTACTTGGCAGATTTATAGCATCCGTATTAAGTGAAAGTCTGCAGTACTATATTTACTATTATATTTCTCGTAAATGGTTAATCCTATAACAATTTATCAAAAAATATTTTTATGTATTTATGTCATATAATTTAATAAAAGTGCCAAACCCGGAAAAAAATTAAAGAACAAAAAAATACTAGATAAAAATCGAAAAACCCACTGGCCCCATACACCCCTTGTCTAAATAACAATTGGTTGATACTGGAAATTAAAAGCGCCTATTAATACTTAACCTATAAACAAATTTCATTACTGTATTACAATAGGTTCTCTAGATATTAAATAAAAACTAATTTTGAGTAAAATCTTTGGGGGTTTTTTGCATTTAAAAAAAGTTGATGTTGTTCATACTAGAAGAGATTTTTTTAATCTCTTCTAGTATGAACAAAATCAATTTTTTTTAAATATAATATTTAGTATGAAAAGAGTGTAACCGAATTTTATTTTCTGCTTTTTAGTCTGTTTAAAAAAGGAAATTATTTAAAAAAATAGTTTTTTAAATATTTTATATTATGAAACAAAATATAGATAGACAATATATTAATCCATTCTATTGATCTGTGATATTCAACGTACCTATGCAAATTTAACTGTATTATGTATCAGTATAAAACATTATTAGCACATAATATACCTATAATTAAATTATCACAAGCCTAATAAAGCCTTCATCGTAATTTCCGCTGTAGTATAATTAGCTTTGAATTTAAGCTTTATATTTTGTAAACGTATCACTTTATATACGTACATGTCAGGCAGTAAAGGGTTAATTATTTAATCATTTGAACAAAACGTTTTATAAATTGAAATAAACATTAAGTACATACCTTAATATTGTTTAAGACATTTTTACGATTGTATTCAATTAAAATTTAATTCGACGATTATCTCAGTTTGTGTCGGCAATATTAAGTTGAGTGATAAATGAATCTAATGACGGCATCGCTTTATTGATTAATCGAACCATTCCAAAAGCAATGTGTTGGAGTGCATTAGGTAGGAATATAATATAACATGAATGTATCAGATCACTCAGCAATATGAACCTACTTTTGTTCTTATCTTCAGATCTTATATCGCATCATTATGACGTCACTTGTAGAATAATGCCAAACATGAATAACTTTCCTATAATAACTCAAGAAGATTAGAAATTATTATACCCAATATTATAATGAAATTTGCTCTTTTGCAAAATCTTATATGGCAGTTCTTTTAAATTTATTAATAAAATTTAATGCATGCACGATAAGTAAAAAATTCGATCAAGTTTAAAGTCCAAAAAATAAAACGGTCAAGTGCGTGTTGGGCACCCACATGATAGGTTTCCGTAGTCATTACGATTTATAAACAAGAGTTATTTCATTTTTTTTTATAAACTATTCTAGCTACAGTGTTCGTTATAATTTTCATTGAAAGTACTAACTAAAAGCTACATTCTGGATTTTTTTTTCGATTTTTTGCATCGAAGGGGGTGGGGGCGCTCTGATAACGATATTTAAATGCAAATATATCGTAACTGAAGGGTTAAAATCAAAAGGTCTTATAACATTTTTTGTTGCATTTTAGGAGATCTATCTAAAGATACCCCACTCAATGGGGTACGTGAAACAAAATTTCAGTACAATTTTCAGTCTATGGGTGGGGGTTCAAAATAATTTGGACAGTGTTCGTTATAATTTTCAGTGAAAGTACTAATTAAAAGCTACATTCTGAAAAAAATTTCAGATTTTTTTAATTGATAGTTTAGAAATTAGGGGGGTGGGGACGCTCTGAAAACGACATTTAAATGCAAATATATCGCGACTGAAAGGTTAAAATCAAAAGATCATTTAACATAAAAAAAATATGTGAGTTCACTTTTCAGTCTATGGCAAAGGGTCCAAAAAAATGTTTTTTTCAAAAATCTTATTAATTCTGTTTTTGTGTTATCAGTATACCAAATTTCATCTTAATGGGCTTACAATTTTTGAGGACGGACGGACATGGCGAAACTATAAGGTTTCCTAGTTTTCTACGGAAACCTAAAAATATGCCAAATCTATGCAAAGGGCGATTTTACAGGCTTATCCGGCTATAGCCTTTACATGAAAATTCAATTATTTCTTTATATAATGTATCGTTAAAGGAAAAATAACTTCATCTTGTGTATGATATAGCTTCAACATTTACTAAAGCTTATTGTTAGCACAACAAAAAGAAGACATAGCTTGGGATTTCACATTTCTCTAGGGAAGGTATGTTAAAAAAATCCTAAGAGGGTTGTTTTCTTTAAGTGGAAGAAAATCTAGGGTTTTCATAGTCTGTGTGTCGATTTATTATTAATCTATTCTATAAAAGACTGTGAAATGTTTTTTTACTCACCAGAGACGGAGGCTTTACTTTTATAGTATGTTTCCTAGCGCTACATAATATAACGTGAAATACATATAATTGAATTATATTTGATGACCTCAGTTGCCAAATCCGACATTACTTTTTTACGATTGCGGTGTTTATAAAAACGTTGTTATTTTGCAGTAATTAAAATTAAATTGAAAATTAAACCTCAAAAAGGATATAAAATAATTGCGATATATGTATATAATTATATTTTGATTGATTACTATTCCTATTGCTGTCTGTTTTATAGGTAGGAGGTGTCCAAAATTCGTAAGCATTTGTAAATAATATCTATTTCGAATTGGTACTAACAGTATCACCCTATCTCTTTGAGGGGGGGGGGGTAAATGGAAGAAAAAAATTAAGTGCAATGAACAACATTTTTTATTTATCTTTCCTGTTTTTCTGCCATTTACGATTTACAGAAAAAAGTTTAAATTTTATAATAAAACAATTTAATATACAGAGTGGGGCATTTAAAGTGTTACAGTTGATTATCTCAGAACCATCGCATATTTGAAAAAAATGTTTCAACCAAAAAATGTTTGGTTGTAAGGGGGTAATCGAATAGTAATATTTATTTGCTATTATAACGTGGCCTTCAAGGATATTTGAAGGTCAACATCATTTTTTTTAAATAGGAACCTATAGTTTTTATTTAGTAATCTTATTCTACGTGAAAAAACACGAATCATTATTTGAAAACTTTTTTTTGAACAACTCAAGCTTTCCAAGGTATCTAACAAAATAATTCGAGATTTTGAACTTTCAAGAATTTTTTACTCAGAAACCACGAACTTTAGAAAAAAAGTACAGGATACACAAAATATTTATTTTGGTCTAATAAAGCGTGGAGAATTATTTTAAAAAATTTTAAATCTTTTAAAAACTTTTTCTATTTATTTTATTTTAGCAAAAACAAAAAAAAGTACGAAATGTTAAAAAAAATCTAGAATAATTCTCCAAGTTTCATTAGACCAAAATAAACATTTTTGGTATCTTGTACTTTTTTTCTAAAGTTTATGGTTTCTGAGTAAAAAATTCTTGAAAATTCAAAATCTCGAATTATTTTGTTAGATACCTTGGGAAGCTTGGGTTGTTTAAAAAAAGTTTTCAATGAATGATTCGTGTTTTTTCACGTAGAATAAGATTATTCAATAAAAACTATAGGTTCCTATTTAAAAAAATGATGTGGACCTATAAATATCCTTAAAGGCCACGTTAAAATAGCAAATAAATATTACTATTCGATTACCCCCTTACAACCAAACATTTTTTGGTTTAAATTTTTTTTTCAAATATGCGATGGTTCTGAGATAATTAACTGTAACACTTTAAATGCCCCACCCTGTATAGAGTGTCTCAGAAATCTGGAAACGGTTGAATGCAGGGACATCGGACCCCAAAAATGTATATACAAAAAACTAACCGGAATTTTAAAATGCAATAAAATGTGTCCCCGGGCTCAAAACAAAATAAGTTTATCTGACAGAAAAATGTGTACCCTATAACTTTTTTATTTAACATATTTTTCATAAAAAATGCACTCCTTGAATTTTTCAACCGTTTCCAAACTTTCGGAACAGCATGTATACGGGTGTTACAGATTATTTTCTCAGAACCATCGCATATTTGAAAAAAAATGTTTAAACCAAAAAATGTTTAGTTTTGAGGGGGGGTAATCAAATATGTAGTAATATTTTTTTGTTATTTTATCGTAAACTTCAAAGTTACAGTTTTTATTTAGTAATTTTATCCTAGGTGAAAAAATACGAATCTTTCATTGAAAACTTTTTTTTAATAACCTAAAGGTCTCTATACACCACCCAATCTACAGGGGCAATCTGCAAGGTCCCTGCAGATTGGGTCGTGTATAGAGGCCTTGAATTTTATAAGAAATCTGACAAAATAATTTCGAGATTTTAAAAATTCAAGAATTTTTTACTTAGAAATCATTAACTTAAGAGAAACAGTTTATTTTGGTCTTATTAAACTTGGAGAATTATTCTACAAATTTTTTTAAGATTTCATTTTTTTTCTGACCAAAATAAAATAAATAGAAAAAAATTAAGACCAAAGTAAACGTATTTTATATCTTGTATTTTTTCTAATGTTTATAATTTCTGAGTAAAAAATTCTTGAAAGTCCAAAATCTCGAATTATTTTATTACATATACTTATTATCTTGGAAAGCTTAGGTTGTTCAAGAAAAAAATTTCAATAAAAGATTTATGTTTTTTCGGTAAAATAATGTTACTAAATAAAAACTATAGGTTCCTATTAAAAAATGTTGTAAAATTATGTTGACCTTCAAATATCCTTGAAGGCCACGTTTAAATAACAAATAAATATTACTATTCGATTACCCCCTCATAACCAAACATTTGTTTCCTATATGCGATGGTTCTGAGATAAAAATCTGTAACATTTTAAATGCCCCATCCTGTATAACATAATATATAAATGCGTGTGCGAATATAAACGGCAGTAATTATGACAGTATTGGTAAAGCTCAAGCTGTACACGTGTGCTTTTTCACATGGGATTTACCGCTCGTAGTATGTTTAATCCCGCGTGAAAGAATGGCACTGAAATGGCTTTCCTGTAATTAAAAGCAAAAGTATGTACAAATAACAGAAACTCCATTGTTCATGTTTAATACGCCCTAACACATTTTTATAAAAAATCAAACGTATACGTACCTCTAAACGTATTCGTTCTTACATGTTTTTCAAGAGATTAAACATGGATATAAACTTTTAAGGTGTGATATTAAAACAAGTAAAATATTTTATGGTAGCCGACTTTTTAAGTAGTATTTCACAATTTTAATGGAAAATCTGTTTTTAAACTAATAGGGCATTTAAACTTGGAATAAAATTAAAAAAGACTCCTTAAACAAAAATTCAACGCCATTTTGTTGGTTTTATTTATTTATTTTTCTATAGATAAATTATACATATGTACAGAATGTACACTACCATCCAAAAGTTTGGAAGCAAGTATATTTTTCTGTGTATCAAAACTTTATTAGCAGTGTGTTCGTAGATATCGATTTGAGGGTTCCGTACCTCAAAATTAAAAAACGGAACTTGTTGTCCGTCTGTCTGTCTGCCCTTTTTCTTAGAAATGGCTAAAAATATCACGTTGAATCAGAATTCATTTTTGTTAGGTAATTTAGGTGTTGAATAGTTATTAAGGGTGAAAACCCCATTTCCAACCGTTTTTCAATTTATCACAAAATCTAAAGCGATGATGGTATATTTTTATCGTTGATATATGTTCAGGACACTCAGACGAATCGATTGTGACCACATATACTAAATTTTACCAAAAATTACCTCTTCCAGAGGGCTTAAAAGACAGAAAAATGCATCTTTTCGGGAAAATAGTTTAAAAATTAATAACTTTTGTTAAAATCATCCAAATGACTCGTAATTAGCGTCAAATTGTTTCTGAAGTTCCAAAGAATAATGACCAACCATAATTTAAAAAAATATTAATCGTTTAACCAATAAAAATCGCTAATGTTAAGTGCATTTTTACGTCTTTTAAGCCCTTTGGAAGAGGTAATTTTTGGCCAAATTTAAAATATGTGGTCACAATCGATTCGTCTAAGTGTCCTGAACATATATCAATCATAAAAATACACCATCGTCGCTTCAGATTTTGGGATAAATTGAAAAAACGGTTGGAAATGGGGTTTTCACTCTTAAACCCCATTTTTAAGGGTGTTGCACCACTTTTTGCTAGTCCGGGTTATTTTTTTCGAATTTTCCGGTTCAAAATCTATAAGAATCAATCATAAAATTGCTTGCCCTCTTAATTTCCTGTCAAAATGCTTCCTTTACTGGACTATTAATTCTTAATTCAACTATATTTTTGTAAAAATCTTAAACAATAATTCCGTAGTCCACGCGAGCGAAGTCGCGGGCACAGCTAATAAATAATAAAACTAAGATTAAAATATTTTTTATTCCACTTGTATTTGTGTACAGACGTAAAGCAATTTTATAAAGTGAAACCCAAACAGGACATTCAATTCGATATAAAACTTTACCAGGGACAATCAGAATAAAAGACATTCATGAAAACCTAAGGAATTCGTAGGGACACATAATGGGTCTGAACCCTATTTAATATTACATTCCTTACACAAATACAAGCTTAAGCTTCTTCATAACTTTTGTTACGTTGAAAAGACCATGTTGAAAAATAGAAATCTATGTTGAAATCATTATGTTTACATAAATCAACTACTGCTTTAGCTATATATTATAGCTTATTTTCCAACCAAGTAGCAAGGTTTAGTTGCCGGAGCAGATATATTAATTAATTACGCACACATTAAAATGGCAAAGAGTAAATTAGTAAGTAAATGAGGATTATATTAAGAATCACAATTAAGGCCTAAGGCCTTATTCGGTACCATACCTAGATAAGGTTATAAGTTTATACTTAATTCAAATATTCCAAATGATGAAGTTAAAAACCAGGATTAGCTAATTAAAAGTTTAAGATACAATAAGTATTAATTGCTTAAATGAAAACCTTATAATATAACGTATTAATACACCTTGAAATTACGAAAATTCAATGAAGTCGTGCTTGATGCAAGAAGCAGGCGTGGGGTGCTTATGCATTTCGTACCAATTCATAGAGCTAGTGTGTCTGCATACATGAGTATCTTTAATGTTATACTCACTTAACCAGGTTTTCGGGAGAATAGGCCTTATTTGTATCAAGTACCTTATTATATTTTGTTAAGCATTGTATTTTTTTTTAATTTATAGAAAGTTATTTTTATTTGTTATACGAATTTATGTGTACTAGTATCACCTATGATCGAAATTCGAACAATAAGTTACCTGCTTCAACGACAACGTACATACATGATTTTTTGTGTGCATATCTATGTCACAGTACCTAACCTCAAGGTATGTAAAATATAAGACAAGGTAACCTCAGTAGCTCGGCACGAGAGAGAAAAATACGTCATCTGAGGTGCCCAAATATGGACAGGGAGAATAATGTACCTAATCATAACAAATATAGCTTTGTAACTCGGCACGAGAAGGGGAAAATACGTCATCTGGGGTGACCAAGCTGATTGTTAAAAAGTTACTGAGACAACCTGTGTATTTACTAACCTTGACCTAACCTATCCTAACCAAACCTGAATTTGCTAAAAAAAACATCCAAATAAAAACACTGCAATTGAACGCGAATTGAAATCTCTATACGCATTCTCTACATTTGACAGAAACCCAAAACTATTTATTTTTGCCGCCTGGTGACGCTAAGAGTATTGCTATGCTGTTAAACGATGCGAGGGGAAATAAACAAACAGCGAGAGGGGAAAACATGTGGGTATGTTAATTTTATTTTACCTGCCTTAACGGCAACATACACACATGATTTTTTTTGTGTACGTACCTTTCGAATGATATAAGTTTCATTCACTTCCTTTTATAATAAATACTAAAAAACGATTATTATTATATCATAAAAGATTATTTATGAATTTTTCTTGTGGATTACATTAAACTGTTCTTCACAAATATGTCTAATTATTAATTATGTTTTGTTTTTAATGAAATTTTATTTTAGTTTTTTCTTTACTTGGCCAGTGTTGGATCTCAAGTAGTATATCGAGGTGTGGGGAGGGGGGTGATTTTCCCTCAAAGAAAAATGTCTGAATTCAACACTGAGCATAGGGGTTACAAATTCAAATTTGCCTGGGGCTATATGAAGTTAGAATGAGCTATTAAACGAGGCTTAGCTATTAGCTATTTCAATAACTCTGTATTGTGTGCAACCCTATCAGTATTGTTTATATCAGTTTTTCACGTTACACATACATTTCCATCTATAAATTATTGGCACACGTTACTTAAAATACAAAACATTCTACAAACAATTAATTGTGTCATCGATCAAAATAGCGAACACACACACACACAGACAGAGAACCACGGTTAACTTGATCGCGATTATGTCAGCAGTACGTGCGGCCGCTTTATAAATAATGTAAATGATCAGATGAGGTGATACGACAACGTGGTTCTGTGTGTCTATACCGATACTCGAACTAGCGGTCCGTGATAATATTGACCGTTGACCACAAGGCGTGCAAAGATGGCCACTGAACCGTATAGGGCACGCTTTGAGTTCTCGCATTAAACACAAGCCCGTCAGTGCTTTGCTACTATTCTCAAAATGGCACGTCGAGCGTTATTAATTTCACATATTTGCACGTTAACAGTATGTGTGTGTATATATATTTTATATTATACATCACCCGATAGTTTCGCAAGAAATACATATATACGTAAATGTTAGAGGTCTTTTGTTATGTACGCGAGCAGGAGTGTACACCACCGGACAAAAAAATCAAGACCCATTATTTTTTGTAGGACAGACTGTTTCCATAAAATCTGTTTTCTTTAATATATGAAAAAGAAATTGCAAGAGTCAATAAGGTATTTGAATAATTGTTTTAATATAGGGTGTGGGGGGAAATGGGTGGTATGTTATTGAAATTGAATCTTACAGATTAAAATATATTTAAAAATTGAAAAGTTAGTACTTATTTGTTTCTGTTTTTCAATTTGTAAATTTTTACTCTTGCTTTTTAATGTAAAAAATAAAATAAAAACAGTTTACCACCCAATTCCCTCAATGGAAGGAGGAAGGTGCAAGTGGCCTCTCCCTGTTCCGTCGGTCACTCCATTTCAGTAGCCAACATAGTTTGGAATTCTGTCCCTAATGCGAAAACAATTCGGTCCTGTGTTAGGCAGTCGGAGGAAATTGGTAGCATACTAAGAAGAAATACACATTGCCAGAAAATGTGCGGCTGGTAAAAGCATTGATCGAGCATTCGCCAAGACGTTCTACTTGAAGGCATGTTGTTGCCTTGGGGATGTCAGACTGCAGTTTGAGGAAGATTCTGCATTTCGATTTGAATTTTCATCCTTTCAAAATAATGATGGCTCAAGAATTGAACCCAGCAGACTTCGCCAACCGTCAAAATCTGTGTTAGCAAATGCTTGCACAGATTCCTCCCGAGGCAACTTTTTTCAATAGCGACCTGCGTCGACCATGTGTATATATATATTCTTAGTGTGCTACCAGTTTCCTCCGACTGCCTAACCCAGGACCGAATTGTTTTCGCATTAAGGACAGCATTGTTGTGCAGAATGTTGAACCGTCGCCAAAAAACTTTTTGCGTTGCGATCATAGAAATACGCGCATACAGCAAAGCCCCGATGTGTTCCGGTACAAACCATGTTGGCTACTGAAATGGGGTGACCGACGGAACAGAGGGAGGCCACGTGCACCTCCCTCCTCCCACCACCACCTGACCATTGACTCTTCAAAACCGTAATCGGTTCTGCCACACGGATATACTGACTAGAGCTGGGCGCGTGAATAATTTTTGCTCACGATCACGTACGCTCACGAGAGACAAATTTTTAGTCCCGCCCGCTCACTCACGGTTACAAAAAAGTATTCACGATCACGGATTCTATTTTTTTACTCACGCCCAATCACGCATGGTGGGTCACACTCGTGACCCGATTTAATCTAATTGTTGTAAATTAAATTTTGAAATAATGAAAATTAATGTTTTTACGTGCAATATATTGTACTGTAGTATATTTTATATTCATATTATTTTCTTCTAAATTGCATTCTAGTACAGTAATAACAAACAAAACAATAAGAAAATCAATTTACAATGCATTTTTAAATCTTTTTTTGGTGTTCTGATATAGTTGGCAATATTGACTATGTGAAAGTGCTTCTAAAAATTACATTTATTTTTTATACTATATTTTTAAGATCAAATAAGTTCATAAAAAAAATTATCTTCAAAATATACTCACGGAATCACGCACGAGAAAAATGTACTCACGCACGGTCACGTATGGTTGTTTTAATTTGACTCACGATCACGCTCGTTCACGATTCAATATTTGAAAATCGCTCACGATCACGCGGGGCTCGGCCGTAACCCGACGTGACCCGAATAATTCACGGCCCGCGCCCAGCTCTAATAATGACTTATTTCACGTAAAAAAAAAGATTGTATATTATAGTAACATATTCTATATAGTGAGTGGATTCATTTTGGCATAACCTACAAACTTTATATTCGAAAATTCTGAGAATTGGGGCGTCTTTGATGTGGCATGCGTCAAACATGTCAATTTAACGATGTATAAAAAATTTACGAATAATCCTTTCTTTTTTACTTGAATTACAAGATTTTATAATACAAATATTGGGAAATATATTGACTTACAAAAATATTGGGGCATTTAGCGAGACCTACACCCTCATTATATCAAATTCATGATGTTATTTAATTTTACAACATTTTAGAATTTGTTATTATCAATTGTGTCAAATATCCTATTAACGTACCTATTTTAATATAATTAATTAGAAAAACATTACGTAAGTATAACTTTGAACTCCCCCCCCCCCCCCCAGCACATAAAGCCTTACGTAATTAATTGACATTTAAATCAGTACATATCTTTTAAAATCATATCAGCAAGTACAGTCGCCTGCAGAACTCGTCTGGCACCCTAAAGGCTAGAATCGCTTACAACAGATTCCAAATTTAAAGACAAACATCATCGGTTATCTATTTCTATCAAGTTTAATATATTTAAATACTAAAATTCGAAATATCAAATATTTATTGCCACAAAATTTACGTATACAATTTTCAATAGATTACATAATAATTTAATTGCACAAATATATATGAGTACTATAAACGAAGAGTAGTTCTTTATCTAGCAAATGAATTTCAAAATATCTGTCTTTGTTTGATACATGGAGAAATGATTTAAATATTATAATAATCAAATGGGAGGAGCCTACTAAGTTTGTGATAAACGAAAATGAATATAAACTGCAAGACCATTAATGCAGGTGACTGTACATCTGGTTACTTTAAGGTATTTCTCGGGGAGAAACAAGGTACGCTATATGTTAGAAAAGGAAAAAAAAGTGTAGTATAAAATCAAGATAGCCATGATATAAATTAAAATAAAATTTGGCAACGATGAGTATATATTTTCTATTGCGCATGCGCGACTTTTGTATTCCCGATGACAGCTACATATTATTTAATGTTTTGATGTGATAACGTGTACTATTATTTACAGCTGAATTTGTTATATATTATAAGTTTATAATTAAGAAATAGTTTTTATTATTCCTTGAAATTAAAAAAGCAATATCTTCAGTACGTACGATTTTTAAATACTGCGGCAATTGTCAATACTTTGCGGCGTTGTCATAGTTAGTACCGGGATATTTTTTATTAGAAAATAAGTTTTTATTTTACTTATAACTTAAAAACGGGGTGGTGAAAATACTTGAGATTTTTTATATTAACTCCAATTATATTAATTTAGTTTTTTTCAAAATTTCATAAATTTCTTGATCTTCCTTCGCATAAAATTATTTACTTTTTCATTAAAAATCCGCTTAAAATATCGTAATCCCTATACTAGCAATGTTAAATTTTTTATTTTAATTTGACGATATCTTCGCTCACAGGTGGTCAATCATTTTAAGATTTTGAATGGAGCTTCTAATAACCTTTTTTAGTTTTTTACAAAATTTGAGCTTATTCTTGAATCTTTTAATTTTTCCGAGAAATTCCTTAAGTATAAACCTCTTTAACAAGACAGTAATGCTATTAACTTTCGTATGAGATAAACTTCGTCGAGATTAATTAATTAAACAAAATGCATATTATGACATTTCACTTATTAATATACAAGACAGTAACGCTATATTATGACGTTTAACATATTAATATACAAGACAGTAACGCTATTAACTGTAAGATGAGATAAACCTCGTCGAGATTAATTAATTAAACAAAATGCATCCCGCAATTAAATAGACAACTATAAAGTGGTAAATTGGTAAACAGTGTGGTTTATAGTTTTTTATTGCAAAATTGTTTTCATTTGCTAAACAACTCACGCTTCTCAAATAATGTCGGGTATTATAAAGAATTTGCTCTAAAGCAGTGGCGGTGCGCGAGCTGTATTCATGTGAGTCCAGTGACAGTTTATGTTTAGATCAGACACATTCGACTCAGTCAGTACGGCAGAGAACTGCCCGTTCGGAAGATACGACAAAATCCGAATGTGTTCGATCTGTGATAGCAACTCGCATGGCCTCACATGAATACAGCTTGCGCACCGCCGCTGCTCTAAAGCAAAAGCTAAGCTAACTATCTGAGAAATGTCAAATCGTTATGAATTTTCTCGAGATTTGTAATGGTAATAAATGGTTAATAATGTAAATCCTATGCATTTTATAAAGTACATGTGTAACCACTGCTTTTATATCGCTAATTTCTACTTAAAACGAATGTGTCGATGTTCATTAGAACTGTCAGTGGGTTGTTATTTATTCTCTAAGGGATTAGATCTAATGTATTAACTTATTTTTTACATTTTTTTATTGGCTTAAATGATGTACAACCATCTTAAAAGTGATATTCAAGAGGAATTAAAAGCGATTTTTTTTATAGCTCACTTTCCAAAATGTCTCTGAACGAACGAAACAACTTAAATGGTGAAAGTGGTGGAAAAATGAGTGATAATAAGTATATCGTAATGTAAAAGGACACCGTAATTTGGTATCAAGCCAAAACAGAAGCAGAATAAGTAACCAAAAACCGCCAAACCGACATAGTCTCGAAAAAAAGTCAGAACTTACGTAGATGTTTGTAGTAAAACAGTTTTAAAACTCATTTTTATCGAATGATAATGAGGTACAGTTGTCACCACTGCTTTTATATCGCTGATTTCTACTTTAAACGCATGTGTCGATGTTCATTAGAACCGTCATTGAGTTGTCTTTTATAATTAAAACCCTGCAGATAGCGTTAGCTTTTTTGCTCTCGAGCAATTTCTTTATAATACCAGAAATAAGAGTTCTTGAAACCCATGAAATATGTACAAGTACATATGTACATTTTTTTAATTTTTATTTTTTCGGTCCCATTAGCCTATGTTTTAGCTTTGGATCAAAAGTTAATTGTCCCAAAATTTCAGACTCCGAGTATTTTTCCCATTTGATTAGCATGGGGAAAATTATTTTTTTTACTTACGCGTGAATATCTCGTTGAAAATTTTTTTTTTTTTGAAAATTTCTGAAAGGAATATTTTGTAGAGAATTAAGTGCTCAATTCATAAATCCAATAAATTTTAAGATATGTTTTTTTTTAAATTATCATAAAAATTGGATTTTATTTTTTATGAAAATGTTTAAACTAACATATCTTTAAAAATACCGGATCTATGAATTGAGCACTTGGGGTCTTTTTTGTAAGAAATTTAATTGTCTTTAATATGCTGCTATAAGAAATTAAAATAAATACATTTTTCAACGAGATTTTCACGCATAAGTAAAAAAATAATTTTTCCCATGTTAATCAAATGGGAAAGACTCGGTTTGCGCCGTTCACAAGTTTGATGTATGAGTCTGAAATTTTGGGACAGTTAAATCCAAAGCTAAAACATAAGCAAATGGGACCGAAAAAATAAAAATAAAAAATATATAAAAAAACACTCTAAATGTACATGTGAATACATACATTTTATCAATGTCTGCTCTTTTATATATTGCTTAAAAAGTTTTTTTTTTCTCTTTAATGCTTTTACCCTTCCCTGTATCTCTACGACCACCCTCTTGAATTTAAAAGTTGGACCTGCCTTGGGCCTTTCCAACGAAGGTTTTTTTTTACTTCGGCAATGAAGAGAAAAATTCATTTCTGAACAAATAATTCTAAATTAGTACTATTTAAATTAATTCCAAATTAATAAGATGTATAGGTATATATTCTCGAATACACAAAATACTGAATAAAAATCTGTCATGGTTAATTTATTTTCAACCTACGTATTCTTTATTAAATTTCCTTTTTATTTTCATCAGGTATTGTGAAAGAAAAAAACAGCGTGGAAGAAAAGCAAACACTAATTTCGCTGGAAATTGCGTTAAAATAGAGTACCTATCTGTCAATGATTGACGTATTTAATTAACATTTCAACTAAAGTTAAATTTCGTACAAATTACAATCATAGGCGTCGACTCTATTGTTTATTAAATTAACAAAACATCAATTAAAATATCTAAATTGTTATTGTTTTATTAAATACTTTGTTATGCATTGTTGAATTTGAGAGTTGACTTCAAATATGCCATGGTTCTGAGATAAAAATCTGTAACACTTTAAATGCCCCATTCTGTATAACGATACGAAACCCTCAAGGCACGAATTCTACTCGCACTTATACATCTTTTTTGGCTTAGAGGGTATGCATTTTATATCTACAAAAAAAGTTAGATAATTAGAACTGAGCATGATTTTTTTAATATTCGTGCTGATATTATATTCAACCTTACTAATTTTTCTTTAATTATGATATGTAATTAACTACAGAAACTGTATGAATAAAATATTTCTGCTTTGAAAAAAAACTACATTCATTTACAATCTTAAAATTCTATGTAACTAGATATTCCATAGAATTCTACTCCTTTATCATACCCATATAGAACGGATGCAATGGTACATGTATTATTTGTCATCAGCTGGTTATATAATACTTACGAAGACAAAGCATGAATCAGAAATTAGAAAATTATACTTGCATCTACATAATATTGTAAACATACACATGAATATGTGTACGTTAATAATCACCAAGTGTTATTAACTTATCGCCCCGACTAATTATAGCCATATATCGCTGTACAGCTCTCGCTCCAGTGCCTTTAACCCTTCATCATTATGCGCACACACACACACACACACACACACCTACATAAATGTATACATGTAGAAATATACATCGTATAAATATGTATGTATACCATTGTATACAGGCTGTCTGACTTTTCATTGTCTAGCTTATATCTGCTAAAATATTGAAATTACAAAAAAGAGTTGTCAAACAAAAGTTGATCTACAAAATGGCGCAAGCAATTATTTCCATAGCCTACCTGTTTCCCGAAAAAAATAAAATAACTTTGTTTTGTTAAACATAACATCCTGTATTTCTTCTCCGATTTCAAAATTTTAAATTGATCTTTCCGTTTCACGTTAAGACAAACACTTTTTGTTCCGTGTCTGTCTGTTTTTCCGTGTGTCTGTCCGTATGTCCGTCCGTCTGTCCCCTGAATCCTTGTCACACGCATAACTCATGAACCACTGAACCGATATATAAATGTATTTATTTTTTCAAGATATCTCAAGAACGACACATGTTACGTGAAAATTTTATAGAATATTTTTTGTAGAGCATTTAATTTCCTATAATATGGGTCTACAACGTTTGTTATAAAATATTCCCTTACAAAGATTTATCTTAATTTATTTTAAAAATTCATGTTTTGGTTTTCTAAATTGATATTTGCTTGGACATATTAAATGTCATTTTGACGTTTTAAATGTCATTTTGGCATTTTAAATGTCATTTTGACGTTTTAAATGTCATTTTGGCATTTTAAATGTCATTTTGACGTTTTAAATGTCATTTTGGCATTTTAAATGTCATTTTGACGTTTTAAATGTCATTTTGGCATTTTAAATGTCATTTTGACGTTTTAAATGTCATTTTGACGTTCGCATAAATTTAGGTTAAGATTGAAATTGTCAAAAAATTAAAAATATACGTAAAAATAATCAGGTGCGTCTTAAAAATTTAGCAAACTTGTATAAAAATTAAATGGTTAACCAATGCCAGGTAATTTATCTGAACACTTTATCGGTTTTTATTTAAATTGTTCAATAATTATAATTAACTACCTTTGGTGAATTTAGCACGAGGAAACACTTGACAGATGTTTTTTTTGTAACTTCAATATTTTAGCAGATATAAACTCGACAATGAAACACCCTGTATATGTATAGAGTGTGAGAAGAATTGAAATTATGTACAAAATTAAAATGTCTTGCAGTGTTTTCGTGTATCCGGCCGATGGCGCGATACCGGGGGCCATAATTACCGTCCTCTTTTACTTTTATGGAGTTTCTCAAGACATCACGGTTGTGATGAATGGATTGGTACACGGATCAACGGGAAAGATGTAAGAAATTGTTGTTGTTGGATTTGATTTGTTTGTTGATGCAATTTCAATAGGGTGACTTTGGGTTTCTGTGTTTTGTAAAACATAATAGCATTGCAGTCAATACAATTGTAACAATATAGGTTTTGTCAGTACCATAGGCACCGACTTTACGTTTTACCAAAGGGGGTGAGATTTTCATAATCAGTGTTGAATCCAGGAAAATACTGGGGGGAAAGGGAGATAAATTCCATCCGATTGAAAAATAATTAAAAATTAAATTTTCTATATAGAGTGCGTTCACGATGAAAGGAACAAATTCGTTTAAAATTCAGGTAATTCTTTTGTGGCAAAACGCTCGGACCCGTCGATTAGTATTTTTAGTTGCGGATTTTTTGACATAAGAAAATTGTATACAGGGTGTCTCAGGAAAAACATATGTAGTCATCATTGATTCTTTTAAATGGAACACCCTATATATTATACCATTTTTGAATTGTGCGATAAATTCTGAACACTTTTTGTACAGCATATCATATCTCTAAAATCAGCGGTTCTCGGAATAATGACGTTTGAAAATTGACATTTTGAAATTTTGAATTAAATTGAACAAAAACACTTTGAACATTTTTTTAAAAGCCAACAAAAATAACCTGGTATTGCAAAAAAAAAAAGAAAAAAAAGTTCAATGTTTTTTTTTTTGGCATACCAGGATGTTTTTTTTGGCTTTTAAAAAATGTTCAAGGTGTTTTTGTTCCATTTAAAAAAATCAATGATGACTACATATGTTTTTCCTGAGACATCCTGTATACAATTTTCTTATGTCAAAAAATCCGCAACTAAAAATACTAATCGACGGGTCCGAACGTTTTTCCACAAAAGAATTACCTGAATTTTAAACGAATTTGTTCCTTTCATCGTGAACGCACTGTATAATGTATATTACTAGCGCATTGGATCCGGTGCTACCCGGGGATCGGGATATACATTTAATCTGTAATCTACTATATATAACGAAGTGCCCTGACTGATAATCATTTTTTAGACCATTTCCACTCATCGGAGAACCTTGAAATTTGGTATATATATTCCTTGGGGGTAAAAAATAACAACTAGTGGGCCTTTTTTGAAAAAGTTTATAAATGGGGTGACAAGGGCCCCCCAATTTTTCAAAAAAAAAGTTAGAATTTTTTTATTATTTTTTTTATATTCCTTGGGTGATATAATGTAAGGTTCAAATTTCAGATTTAAAAAAAATGAAAAAAAAAGGAAAAAAAAAGTTTTGATGTAAAAAAGTATCAAAACGAAAACCGATATTAGATTTTTTTAATTTTTTTCAAATACTTTGGTTAATTGGCAACCATGAACCCGTGACTGATTTTTGAAAAAGATATGTTAAAGAGGAGAAAATAAACAAAATACGTTTACATATAATGCGCTTTAAGCATTTACTAAATTAATTGCAAATGTCGTAACTATGGATACGTTATATTTTATTGATTATTTTTAAAAATTTTAAATGTCAGTGGCCATTTAAAATTTTGAAGTGAACAATAAAATATAACAAAAAAGAAATATAAAGAGCATAACGAACGAAAAAATATGCACAACTCTAATGTAATAAATAATTTAATTTTCATAAATAAATTTGACAAAAAAATTGAAGACAAATAATTACAGCATTCGGACACAATTCGACCAACATTCGGCGATAGATATGTGTTCCCGGTACAAATAAAAATTAAGTAGGTATATAATGACATTTTTTAAATCTTAAGTCATTGAATTATCAATATTTTTACTTTCATAGTTATAGGTATTTTATTATATTTATTTGTAATCATAAATATCAGAAGAATTTATATAATTTCAAATTAACATTGTAATTTTAAATGATATTATTTTAATTGTTGTTTGAAACTGTATATCTGTCATCTTTACCCAATGTACTAACCTAAAATGTACATTTACAAAATTAAAACAAGATGTTGATTTATTGCAAATTGTTACGAAAGCTTCATTCAATTGACAAGACCTATATTTGATTGTAATTAATTAATTAATTGTACAAAGGGTGTACGAGTATCTACAAGAGCTAATAATGTATTTATATAGACACATTGATGAATTTTTGAAAGACACGAGCAGAAAAACCAAAAATGAAATTATTTTTAATATTCATAAAATGTTCAAATCATGTAAGTACATGATGTAATACAATACATGTACCAGAAGTCATAAAATAATTTTTTGTCGTTGTCATATCAGAAACAAATGTCATAATATGTATTTAGTATGCAATATATTTTCATACGACAAGAGTTGAAAACGCATCGTAAACAAATATACAGGTAATCCTCGACTTATAATTGTCTTTGTCTCTTTCTTACATGCACATATTACATAAATGAAACAAACAGTTCCGGGAATTTCCCAAAAATGTAATTTATTATTATTTATGTAGATATTTTTGGGAACCCGCAACTGTTTGTTATGTATAGAAAATGCGATTCGCTTCACATCAAGGAAAACGTCCAAAGCAAAAATATGTACATATTGTACGTGTTAACTTACAACTTATTCTATTTATGATCGATGTTTAGAAACCTATCTCGGTTGTAAGTCGAGGAATACCTGTACTACGATATATAACGTATGTCTTATCAGTTTAAGCGTAAAAAATATCAAAGTTAATATTCAATGTTTTTAAATGCTGCGAGAAGTTCAAACATGCTTGACTGATTTAAATTTACTTTTTTCCTTATTTTATATATTACTTACAAAATAACCAAGACGTTCCATTAAAATTTCAGGATTTGTGAAGTGTTCTGTCGTAGGAAAAGTTTAGGAAGCACTGTTCTACATCATACTTCAATATCAACCAAATTGAGTTATTGAGGGTAAAAAATATATTGAAAAAACCTCATAGAGAAACCATATTTAGTTTGTGCAATAAAGTTTTAACAGGTACGATTTTTCTAAAATATCTTAAAACTAATAAAATTAAAATTGATAAAAGCCCAGCTCTAATGAATAAATAAGAAAGCACTCCGTCACAGCACTATATTATTCCGTCGCGGGAAAGTACCTACCATATAGGCCAGTCAGGATCCACTCAGGGCTAGCTACGTCACTGGTTACGATACTATATTATTGTTGGTTACGATATTTCATAAAACAGATATCGGTGCTTAGAATACATTGTCTGGAGGAATACGATAAAAGTTTTAACAGATTTTTTAGCGGAAAAGAGAATTTTGTCGCTTATATATGAGATTTTTAGAATCGATAACTCAATTTCGCAAAAAGTGTATCTTACGATACTTTGCTTTGGAGGGGACGATATAGAAATAATTTAACCAGGTATGTTATAATTTAGGTATATAAAAACATAGTACCTAGCCATGGAATACGGAATTTTATAATTTACGGTTTCAATATTTTATTTTATTAATTTAGGTTACTATGATTATGTCTCTTTAAAATATTTTGTCGAACAATTAAATGATTTTTGACACATATTAACAATTAAATATTTTGAAATGCCTATATTGATTGAAAATTTAAATATGAAGAAACATTTCACTTCTATGAAAGGTAAAATATCGAAATTAATTATTAGGTTTGGTGTAAATTTTTCGAAACACAATTTTTCGAATCACAATTTTTTGAATCAAAATTCTTCGAATGAACAATTTTTCGAAAAATTTAAGTTTTATTGTTCAAATTTTAATTAGTTAATAAAATATTAAGTAAAGTAATATTTGGACATTTTACGATATCCATACTAATATTATAAATGCGAAAGTGTGTTTGTCTGTCTGTTTTCTGTTTGTTACCTTTTCACGGCTAAACCGCTTTACCGATTTTGATGAAATTTGGCAGTGAGATAGCTTGCATCCCGAGGACGGACATAGGCTATTTCGTATCTTAAAAATTCAACCTCTAAGAAATTGCAAGGGGGTGGAAATTTTTTATTTTTTTTTAGTAATTATTATTTTACCCCCCGATACATATGAAGGGTTGTAAGTGGTTTTATTCGATCCGGCGGGAAAAATACCACGGGGGCGTAGGTTTTAAGGGGGCAAAACAACCCTCTATCTCGCATAGGAGCCGAGATATTTACGATTTTGTATAATGAAAGAAAACTAAAAATAAGAAAAATTTTATATTTTACCCCCTGTCACATATGAAGAGTTGTAATTGATTACATTCGATCTGGCGGGCAAAAATACTACGGAAGAGGGATTATTAGGGGGACAAAACAACCCCTTATCTTACATAGGAGTCGCGACTTATATTATAAATGCGAAAGTGTATCTCTCAGTCTGTCTATTTGTTACCTGTTCACGACTAAACTGCTTTACCGATTTTGATGAAATTTGGCAGTGAGATAGCTTACATCCCGAGGACGGATTAAGGCTATTTCGTATCTCGAAAATTCAACCCCTAAGGAATTGCAAGGGAGAGGAAAATTTTTAATTTTTTTTAGTAATTAATATTTTACCCGTTACATATGAAGGGTTGTAAGTGGTTTTATTCGATCCAGCGGGAAAAATACCACGGGGGCGGGGGTTTTAGGGCGGAAAAACCCCTCTATCTCGCATAGGAGCCGACACATTTACGATTTTGTATAATTAAAGAAAACTAAAAATAAGATAAATTTAATATTTTACCCCCTGTCACATATGAAGGGTTTCGAAATCCACGCGAGCGAAGTCGCGGGTAGCAGCTAGTAAACCTATAAAACATTGTTCACTTATCGCTATTTGCGCAGCGCACGCGAAGATATTTTTCCGATGATTGTTTTTTCCTTGAAATTTACACAAAATATCCACAATTATACACCTAAACCTTCCTCGCGAAAAACTATCCATTAGTGAAAGTCGGAAAAAAATCCGTTCAGTAGTTATTGAGAAAATCGTGCACAGACAGACACGGCGAGGTACTTTGTTTTATACTATTTATAGGGCTATTCATAAACTACGTCACGTTTTTTATTCGATTCACTGTCATCGACGAAGCGAAAATTGTCGTATGTTTTTTTAGTATTTATTAAGAAAGGGGTGAATGAAACTTATATCATTCGAAAGGTACTGTGCGATATACATACATAGATGTGCACAAAAAATCATGTGTGTATGTCGCCGTTAAGGAAGGTAAAATATTGGTCGAATTTCGTCTATAGTTCATATTATTATTCAATATATTTTGTAAAAACTGTTATTTTTATAATAAGTAGATACTTATTTATACATTATGTATATGAACGTTTTCACACCTAGATTAATTTTAATTTAACTGTATTGATCCGCCAATGAACGTTTACGTGGTATATATGTACACTATGTACTAGTGATGTAACGAATGTATGATTTTAAACATTCGCGAATGCGAATGCGAATGCGAATACGAATATTAGCGTCCAACATTCGCAAATGGAAACATGGAAGTAAAAATAAATGTTGACTATTCCTAATTTCTTAAAAATAATTATTTAATATGGGTAATAGATAAAAAAATAATTTTTTTTATTATTATAAAAACAAGTAATATTTGCACTTTTTCTTGGGAATGCGAATGTTAAAAAATGTGCGAATATTTGCGAATGCGAATATTCGTTACATCACTACTATGTACATATATAAGTATTAGTTGTATAAAATAATAATTTTTCAATATGTAAAATATATAAAATATTTTCAAGGCATACAAGCTATGTTTCCCTAGGTGCGTTCACAGTTTCAACTTTCTTTCTTCGAATTGGGATTTGCACACAGCCGCAGGTATTTGAAAAAATAGGAATTGTCTCTTAGGTATACAATATTTACGTCATCCTTTTTATATACATACGAACTATTCAATAGCCAAACAAATTAGCTTTTCTTTTAATAAAATTCAAGTAGAAATAAAAATATATAACTCCTCTATAATATATAAAGAAGTAATGTAATATTTTATTGAATTAAACTCGAACATTTTTTTATGATCTAACTCCTAAAAATAGCTCAAATCTTTTTGTCTAAAACAGTAGTTTCTTCAAACAGCTGACAAGACTGCCCCTCAAATTTTGTTATAGACAGATGTGACGTTTTTGATTTATTAAAATCTATTTTCAATTTTATTAATGTTTGATATTATAAAGTGAGATACGGATATTATTTCTTAGTTTCGAATATGGGTAAGAATTTTTTTTTGTTTCTGTTTTAATTTCGGATACTGATATGTTTGACTTAGTTTCGGATAAGGGTAGAGATATTTTTTTCTTGGTTTAGGATATGGATATTTTTTTGTTAGGTTCGGAGTAGGATTTTTTTTCGGTTTTGATACGAGTATGGATATTTTTTTCTTGGTTTCGTATTTAGATAGGGATACTTGATTTCGGATATTGGTTTTTATTATTTAGTATTTATTTTTGTCTGCAGTTTGTTAATTATTTCAGATACGGTTTCGGATTCGGATGTGAAAATATTATATGGAGCTCCATAAAATCCCTAATACACACTTATTGTTAGTGTGTAACCATAAGTGATTTGAATTCATGCTAATTAGTATTTTGTGAACACCTGACAATAGCTACATGGACCCCCCCAGTTTAAGAATCGCTCATATATACGTACAATTAGTAATTAATTATTATCAGTGTTATTGATAAAATTGCTCCAATTATGTTTTCTACGTAAAAAATATTAATAATTTCGTGTAAAAATGTATAATTATTCGTTCTACAGAAACTGCTATTATTTATATAACGCTGTTATTATAATTGAAAATAGTCGCTCATTTAACATGTACAACTGATTACTTAGTTTTTGTAACATGTTATTATATCAGAACAAATTCACAATCAGTTTGTTTTTTCTGTTGATTACAGAAATATTGGAATTGCTCATTTCGTTGTTTATAGGTACAGGAAAATGATCAGTAAAAAATGTAGTTACTTATATTTTTTTAATTTGACTTTTTTTAAATTTAATTTTTTTTTTTTTGGTCACGTAAATTTAAATTTCAAATTTTATTAAATAAAAAGTTTGAAAGATAGGTAAATAAAAACTTGGAGACCTTTTTTTTTTTAGTCGCCCTACTAATTTTTTGTCTCCTTATTTTTTTTTAATATTCTATATTAAACTAAAAGAAACTAAAGAATCTACCGCCCCTCTCTGCCTGCCGCCCTAGGCCATGGCCCCCGTGGCCCCATGGTAAATACGCCACTGCGAAGCGGAATGTTATTAATGCACCTTCCTCTCATAAAATTTTTTTTCGTCGTCACTTCAATTTTGGCATCCCCAAAAACGAACTTTTGTGTTTCTCTTTTTTTATTGCAAATGATGTTATTTAAACATTTTGAGTTTTATTTCGCATCATACAAAAACTGAAAGACATCTATAATTAAATAAAGTGCTGTGACCACCACACAACTTTTTTTTATACATTATTATACTTGACAACTATTATTATTATACAGACATAGTTAGAGAACATTTTTAGATAATAATTTTCTTTACAACTCTATTAAAAAATTAATAAAACAAAAATTATATTCATTACAAATTTTATTTATAACGGGTTCCGTACCTCAAAATGAAAAAACAAGACCCTTATAGGATCACTTTTTGTCCGTCTGTCTGTCTGTTTGTCCAGCAATATCCTTTTTTCAGGAACAATTAGAGATACTAAGTTGAAATTAATAGCAAATACCTACTAAAGTTTAAAGCCTCACAATATTGTAAAAAAATCAAGATTTCTAATTAAATGCAATGAAACGACACGGCGTATTTTGATACTGACAGACTGACTCACTGATTCTCAAAACCTATAGGCTAGGGTCGAACGGGGTAAATATGAAACACCAAAAAAATGGGGTAAAAGTGAAACAAGCTTGCAACTAAAAAACTAATTTTTTTATAGGAGAATTATAAAAACTGACATCGTCATTAAAGGTTTGTTAAAGCGCCCTGAAAATATGAATCGTCTAGTAAGTGATGTGTCACACCTACAGATTTACCTGTTAGTCAATGTCAAAACGTGTGAATTAAATTTTAATTCTTTGCACATAACTTTCTATATAGCTCAGATATTAATTAAAGTTACAAATTCACATTGATATGCTACAAAGAAGATAAATCAAAGTTGTCTTTGTAGCTTTTCTTTTAATTTTTCGAGAAATATTTTCCATTAGAGACCTGTTTCACTTTTTCCCAAATTAGAGGTTAAAAATGAAACACACTTTTTTCATTTTTAAAGTCCGTGTTGTATCATACAATTCAAATGACGTAAGTATTTAGAATGGTTATTCATAAGCGCATCTAGTAGAAAAAGTTAAAGTATGAATTTGTATCGTTAACTGTCAAAAAACATGAAAGATGTATTTTGTTTCACTTTTACCCTAGTTGACCCTACTTCCCGTTGACTTAGAATCATGAAATTTGGCACGAAGGAAAATCTCACAGTACAAATAAAAGAATAATTCCGAAAATCACTAATTTCTAATTATAATACAAATAAAACGGCCAAGTGCGTGTTGGGCACGCACATGATAGGTTTCCGTAGTCATTACGATTTATAAACAAGTTATTTCAATGGACGCTCTGATAACGACATTTAAATGCAAATATATCGTGACTGAAGGGTTAAAATCAAAAGGTCATAAAACATTTTTTGTTGCATTTTAGGAGACCTATCTAAAGATACCCCACTCAATGGGGTAAGTGAAAAAAAATTTGAAAACAATTTTCAGTCTATGGGAGGGAGTCGAAAATAATTTTGACAGTGTTCGTTATAATTTTCAGTGAAAGTACTAATTAAAAGCTACATTCTAAATTTTTTTCAGATTTTTTGAATAGATAGTTTAGAAATTAGGGTGGTGGGGACGCTCTGATAACGACATTTAAATGCAAATAGATCATGACTGAAGGGTTAAAATCAAAAGTTTATTTAACATTTTTCGTTGCATTTTGGGGGACCTATCTAATGACATGTGAGTTCACTTTTCAGTCTATTGACAGTGTTCGTTATAATTTTCAGTGGAAGTACTAATTAAAAGCTACATTCTAAAGACTTAATAGATTAAGTGAAAATTTTTTTTTGAAAATACTTTTCAGTCTATGGAAAGGGGGTCCAAAAATTTGTTTTTTCAAAAATATTATCATTTCTGTTTTTGGGTTATCAGTCTTCGTCCTTATACCAAATTTCATCTTAATCGGCTTAAAATTTTTGAGGACGGACAGACGGACATAGCGAAACTATAAGGTTTCCTAGTTTTCTACGGAAACCTAAAAATAGACGTATATTTTCCGTTAAACTGGTTACTATATTATGTTTTGTATTATATGTACAGTGTACTTTTCATGTAAAAACTTTGATGCTTTTATAAACAAACACTTACTATAAAAAAATGACAGATAAAAAACTGTACTATTACTATCAAATAAATAAAACGCTGAGAGATTTTTTGTCACTATGCCAGTCATGTCATTGAAAAGATAGCAACACTATGCCCGGTTAAGTAGGTGTATTATATAATGTTATGAACTGAAAATAAAATTTCTGCTTCGCTTGTTAAGTATGAATAATGCATTATCAGTTTAAATATTTTCGCAATGCGTCTTCTTGGCAATAAATACACGATTACTTTGTAGTTGTTATCTTCACTTTTTAGCAGTAAGTACTAAAGCATTTTAATTGCCAAACGCATGTCCAGTCACTGACCACTCATTGAATTGGCGCCAAAGCAAAAAGTAGGCATCGGATTAATTGTAACAAAAATATAGCAGTTTTTCAGCTTGGCGCAACATGCATGCAATTTATGTTTAGGAAAGTGAGATAATTTTTTATATTATACCTGGTGTATTTATTTGCATGACTCTAACAAGAATTAATAAACTGCTATTTTTAACCCTTTGAACTCTGAGCTTCTGAGTAACAGGTCGGTATACCGGACATTCGGGTATATACAAGCACCGTGACCCGGGTTTATTATTAAATTTTTGAGATGTTATGAGGAAAACAATGTTATTTTATATAACACTTATGTCCGGTATCTTAAAGGACCTAGCAAAGTTAGCTAGCAAGCACTTTCAACTGAGATATCAAACTTATATGACAGTTCTTTTGGAGTTTATTGATGACTTTGACAAGTTTCGCGCACGCGTTGAAGGTAAATACAAACGGTATTAAAACAGTGGTGATGTTATGAAAATTATTTTGTACGGTCAAATATGCTAACTGTGTTACAATTAGTTGAAGTGTCATTGCTCTAAATTCCATAACTAATCCATAGATACTAGTACAGAATTAATACCCCATTTGAAAGTAATTGCTAGCTAGCAAATTTTGTTAGCTCCTTTATAATACCGGACATTAATTATTATAGAAACATGAATGTTATGAAAACATACAGTACAATTAAAAAGATTATCAACAGAATTCAGCGGATGCAGAATGATCCAACAGTCTAGATCCAACCAGCAGTATGACCCTGAACTCCTGTGTAACAGGCCGGTATACCAGCCACTCGGGTTCAAAGAGTTCAAGTTCCGTAGAAAACTAGGAACCCTTATGTCATAGCAGGGGTTATTTTAGTGTGTAGTTGTAGCTTGTTTCTGCAGTTCTAAAAGTGAAATGTGTAGTTGTAAAAGTCTATTTGTGTATTTCAAAAAAAGTTAGAGCAAAATAAAGGTAGTTACATTTTAAAAACATAAATATAGTACAAAAAAGGCACATCTTGTTGAAAAAGTACAAGTAGAAAGCAAAAAATAAATAAATAAAAAAAGGTCATTGCAATTATATATACATAGATAAATATAGTTGAAAAGCGAAAAAAATGTGCAGTTGTAAAAGTCAATTTGTGTAGTTGAAAATTATAAATGTAACTGTAAATGTCGAACAAAAAAAAGGGAAAATGTGCAGTCGTCAAATTTTCTTTAAATAACCCCTGTGTCATAGCCCTCCCATTCTCTCATTTATATACCTATTAAGATTAAATTTAGTGTACGGACGTAGATTGATGAACTAAAAACAGAAATAATGAGATTTAAAAAAACAAATTTTTGAATCCACCCATAGACTGAAAAGAGTATTCAAATGTTTTCACTTACCCTTGATGGTCTCCTAAAATGCAACAAATATGTTTTAGGGCCTTTTGAATTTAACCCTTCAGTCACAAAATATTTACTTTTAAAGTCGTTATCAGAGCGCTTATCGATGCAAAAAATCTATAAAAAAAATTCCAGAATGAAGCTTTTAATTAGTACGTCCAATTTTGTAATGATGCGATGATTTTCTGAGATAATATTTCATCATACTGTAAGTTGAAGTTAATACTTCTATCATTAAACTTGTTTGTAAATGATCATCCACACCAGCGGTCACCAAACTACGGCCCGCGGGCCGAATCCGGCCCCCGATTTTTATATATAAATATTTCTTATATATATTTGAGAAATATTAATTTTATACAATTTAATGATTTTATGTACACATATAATGCACATTTTATAAAATATTTTCATTATAAATTCCGATATAAACTCTATTTGTCTAAAAATGCACATGTAAATAAATGTTCTAATTGGATTCCAATAAGAATATTTTTCGTCCGGCCCCTCATGTTTATAAAAAATTCGATCCGGCCCGTTTCTCGAAAAGTTTGGTGACCCCTGATCCACACTATAACGTGTAGTATAGACATGTATTTATCTTGTTTGTAAAAGTGGTGTTTATTATACAAAAAAATTAAGAGATAATTTAAAAAAAAGCAAAATAAAAAATTCCAATTTTCAAACAGTTATATTTCCGCGAAAATTAATTAGATTTACGTGTTCCAAATCACATTCAAAATCATGCACTTTCTAATTTTTGAATAAAAATTTCAACAAATTTTATCATCTCTTTCCGTTCTTTGCCAAGGGTTAAAAGAGTTCAAAAAAATATCCCTTAATTTTTTATTAACGGATCAATTTTTTAAAGGATTATATAATCCTAAATCAAGTCAGTCAAGGTCGTAGTTAGGTAGTTGAGTTATAGCGCGTTATTTGAATTATTTTAAATTTTTTCATGTAAAAACCAATATGGATTAAAAACAGGCGGCAGCCCGGATCTGGCCCGCGGGCCATAGTTTGCTGACCTCTGTATGAACTGACCATTTATTGAATTGGCGCCAAGGCAAAAAATTAACACGCTGCTGTTGAGATATGGGAACAATTACATCATTTTTAAATTGAATGCTGTTAAAAATAGCGTGTCCGATTAAAATTCATATAATACCATGGAAATTAGAAACTCTAACTTTATTATGTTTTTAATTAAATGTATTGAAGATTAATGTGCAAACTGTGGCCATGTATTTTAACACTTTCTTGGCCACGTTTCTGTATATTATTACAGGATCCTGTTCCTTTAATTTAATAATACAGAAATTTCGTCAGGAATTAAGAATTTGTGGCTTCTTCATTTACAGTTTATATACACCTCATTTAACGAAGTCTCTAAGAAAATTGTCTTATTTTACGATATTAACAAAGTTTAAATTTTTAACGTATAATAAAGTATTTATTTATTAATGTTTATTTCGGGGGTGACTCAGCATACCTATCGCCGGTATACCCCTTCTAATATCCATATATCTTGATCTTATCTCTTGTTTGGCGACATAGTACTTTGGAACTATAAGTTATAGAAACCTCGGAATAGTCTTGAAATATTTCCAATATTCTAGTTTGATGTATTAACATTTCAAATGGGCCCAGATCTTGCAGTTGATTTTAACAAATTTTTAATGCATTGCAAAATTATCCTCATATATAAAATATGTATGTATTCTCATCAGGCCTAACCCACTGGACGTATTGAACACCATATGTTTGTTTGCTAAATGAGTATTTATGGTCTGATTTTTAAACAAATTATTTTTAGGCAGAACAACGTTTGCCAGGTCAGCTAAAACAACAATTACAACCCTCCATACGTGACAGAGTGAAATATTAACTCTCGTGCGAAGCCGGGACGGATCCGCTAGTGTAAATATAAAATATATATAAGGTACTGGCACCAGTTTTGTATCATATTCCAGTGTTGGACACTTGTTTAATCAAATATATCTACTAAATTATAAATATTTGATTACTGCCATTACTGAAACATCATCTATAGATACTTAATTATAACAAAATATAATTAAATATGAAATTATCGCATATGATAACATAAAGTCTAATTATAAAAGAAAAACATAAAAAGACATTCTCATTGAAACATCCAATATTCAGTTCAATTATAATAAAAATTCAACGAGTTTCAGAGATATAAAACACCCACTTTCTAAAGCTTCTTTATTGATTTATCGTTTTTCATGAGTGGAATATTGTAGTTTTTGCAAAAAAACGAGATCGCTCAATGCCAAGATTGATATATAGTTACGAGTACCTACTGCCTACTGCAGATTCGATATCGTATTTTTTTTTATAAATAAATTTTTGTTTATCTTTGGCTTACATTTGACGTACATTTATTATTTGTTAAGATACTAGAATTACTAAAGATACTAGAGAGTACCCAGGCGTGAATAATAAATTTGGCTCTCAAATAACATGTATACCTACTATATGTACATATGTTAACAAAGAATCAATTGACGTCCGATTTTAAGTGCTTATTATTAATCGGAAAAGTATTGGATTTAAAAAAGATCTGCCATGGGAGCCACGGGACTTTCTTATACGTAATACTGACAACTTAATAAAAGATAGAATAAAATGAATGGGATATAAATTATAGAAAATAATATTCTCTTACAATTACAGCATTTATCAAATTATTTTTTTAACTACTAATAATAGAAAGGTGAAATTTTATATTTAGGATTAATTTTCGTCTGGGAAGACAACCAGACAGTCACCTACATTTGAAAAATTATTACTAAACCGGAAATGGACGTTCACAGACTCTTGTCAATTTTTGAATTATTTTTGAAATAAGAAAAAAATATTTTAGGTAAAAATTGTCGAGTTTGTTATTATGTATAATTTATGTCCCGTACATATTTTATGATTTAGCCAGAAAGATTTTTTTTACATAATTCATTAGAATCACCCACACTGTTCACAGTATTACGTATAAAAAAGTTCCATTGTACCTATGGCAAACACGAACACTGTTCAATCTCTGTAATACGTATAAGAAAGTCCCACGATACTCATGGCAAATATTTGTTCTCTATTATGAACCATTTGAAATATAATTTTACATTTTTTTTCAAATTTTTTTAATTAATGTAATAGTAATTATAGATAATAATATTACCTACAATTTTTAGCTTGACCATTTGTCTGTAATTCGCACTGTTTCAAAAATAATTCGAAAAATTAAAAAATCAACATCAGTAAATATCCGTATCCGGTTGAAAGATTGTTTTAAAAAATAGGAGGTTTTCTTCCCAGACAAAAATTAATCTTAAATATTTTTCACCCTTCTACGATTTGTCGTATTTGAGCGTCTACAGACATCATGGCGAAAATAGTCAGAATAGATTCAAGTCAAAATGGATAATTCCATCAAAATCCGGATTTAAAAAAAATCGGCTTAAGAAAGTAAAAATAGTATAAATATATAGTATAATAGTATAAATATTAACTTACAAATAAAACGGCCAAGTGCGTGTTGGGCACGCACATGATAGGTTTCCGTAGTCATTACGATTTATAAACAAGAGTTATTTCAATTTTTTTATACTATTATGTTAGTTACAGTGTTCGTTATAATCTTCATTGAAAGTACTAACTAAAAGCTACATCTGAATATTTTTTTTAGATTTTTTGTATCGATAGTTTAGAAAGTAGAAGGGGGGGGGGACGCTTTGATAACGACATTTAAATGCAAATATATCGTGAATGACGGGTTAAAATCAAAAGGTCATATAACATTTTTTGTTGCATTTTAGGAGACCTAATGGGGTAAGTGAAAAAAAAATTTGTACTATTTTCAGTCTATGAGAGGGGTCCAAAATAATTTTGACAGTGTTCGTTATAATTTTCAGTGGAAGTACTAATTAAAAGCTACATTCTCGAATTTTTTCAGATTTATTGAATATATAGTATATATATTAAGGAGGGGGGTGCTCTGATCACGACTTTGAACGTGACTGAAGGGTTAAAATCAAAATGTCATATAACATTTTTTTATTGCATTTTAGGAGTCCTAAATAATGACACCCCACACAAATCACACAATGGGGTACGTGAAAAAAAATGTGAGTTCACTTTTCAGTCTATGGTAAGGGGGTCCAAAAAAATGTCTTTTTCAAAAATCTTATCATTTATGTTTTTGTGTTATCAGTCTTCATCCGTATACCAAATTTCATCTTAATCGGCATACAATTTTTGAGGACGGACATGGCGAAACTAAGGTTTCCTAGTTTTCTACGGAAACCTAAAAAAAGGTGAATGAAACAAAACAGCAACACGGTGTTTTAAAACATTTCGTATTTAAAAATGTATAGGGTTTGTATTTAATTTAATCATGTTTTAAATATCTAAAAATCAAATCAAATAAGCAATGACTGTCATTGCCAATTAATTTTAATATTCATAAATGTACAGTAAGTATTACATAATATTTTTTTGTTGGTGCAACTGTTGCATTATTCACCACTTACTGTTATTCATTCAACACACGTATTCTAAATAGTATGTTAGACGTTCAGGCGCGTATACATCCTAACTTCTCGGAGGGGGTCATACAGAAAAAAAATTATTAATTTAACTTTTAATAGCAACATCTATATTTTAAATAAACATATAACAAATTTCTTTATTTTTTTTTCGTTTAGTTTTTACAAAAAAAAATTCATGTATAAGCTGTTCCAGAACAGTATGCAGAAAAATTCGGTAATTAATAATCTGTAAATCAAAATTTATTTAGAGCTGTTGTATTCGAGTTAAACATTTTCTTGACTGCAAATTCTTTAACTATTTATTTAATTCAAATTTTACAATAAACGGTCCTTTTGTTTACAACCCCTTAGTCACAATATATTTGCGCTCAAGGTCATTATCAAAGTATCCCTCCCCCTCTCTATTTTCTAAACTATCGATATAAAAAAATCTGAAAAAATTCGAGAATGTAGCTTTTAATTAGTACTTTCAATGAAAATTATAACGAACACTATTAAAAAAAAATGAAAAATTTTAAAATAACTCTACGGAACAACATGCATTTGGTTGTTTTATTATTATAATGCAGGGCTAGCCAACCCGCGGCCTACGGCCACATATGAAAAATTATGTTTTTATAATGTATATTTTAATTATCAGCTGTTTCACAATGATTGAGGTTGATTTTAATTTTCCGTTGTTTTCTTTAAAATATTGTTCTATTTATATGACTGAACTACTCATTTTAATTGATAATTTTGTTTTATAATATAATACACAATTAGAATTTGAAGTATTTTTGTGCATAAATAAAACCATTATTTATTAGTTTTTTCAATACTTGAAAGAATATTTTGTTGTTGGTTAAATATTTTTTTAAATTTACTATGGTTGAACACTTACTTGTTTTTTTCCCTCGGATCGAATGAGACAAATTACAATCCTTTATCTGTGACAGGGCAAAATACTGAGATTTTTTTGTTATTTATTAATTATACATAATCGTAAATATCTCGGTTTCTATGCGAGGTAGTGGGTAATTTTTTCTTTAAGACTCCTGCACTTATGTAGGTTTTTTCCCACCTGCACCGGATCGAATATATGTGAAAATTAGCTTTACATTTTTTATGCTAATATATTTAAGAGTTCAGGGATGGGGGGGGGGGGGGTTAAAAGTCATTATATTATAAAATTGATTACATAAGCTATCTATTGGCTTTTTATTTATTGCTCTATGATTATTAGTTCCAGAGATAAGCATTCAAAGTGTGACATATTTTCGTTACATTCGTGTTTCCGAGCTTATTCCCTAATATTTCCGGGGAAGACGTAGTTCTACTTAAAAAGAAAAAGAAATTGATTAGAAAAAAATTCAGAACCCGCAATATTTCTTATTTATGTGCGGGTCTCGGAAAATTTTATGGCGTCAATGCGGCCCGCGGTGCAATTTGGGTAGGCCAGGCCTGTTATAATGTTTACTTCATACTGAAATAGATTAAAATATATTTTGTAATATATGTATATAGTACTGTGTTACGTTACATTAGGCAAGAGGGAGGGGGGGGGGGGGAGTCTATTTACGTGGTTTATGAATGTTCCCTTATCGATTTTCTTGAAATTATATCAAGTGTTCTTATAACGTGATATAAAAAGCTCGTAACTAGACAGTTAGACAGTCAGGTACCGATTAAGCCAGAAATAATACAAAAAAGGTGTTTCTATTCCTTGCTTTACTTTGCAGATTCCAGAACTGAGAATCATTTGTAAAATCGATACAGTTTTATCTTTACATTGTCAAGAAGTTTTCCCTACATCTTTATCTTTAATCACAGACAGTTTACTTTTTATGCCAAACTCATATGATAGTATCATTTTGCTTACAATAAACGAAATGTTATAAATTCCGGTTTATTGTCTTGGGGATTTTAAGAATGGGGATATTAGAATTCATATTTGTTTTTGCAATACTATACTTGAAGATCCCGGTGATAAAACGCCGCATCAAATGTATTATACATATATATTTATTACTTTTATTATATATTCGTCTTCTGTATATTATACATCCCTCTTTCTTTGACCGATATTTCGACAAAACTGGACATCTTCGAGCTCTTAAAAATGTTTTACGTATAATCTATACTCAATACATATACTAATATACAAATCTACTAGCGCATTGGAATTGGTGCTACCTGGGGATATAAATTTAATCTGTAATAAACCTACTAAACATTGTTTTCACTTATCGCTAACTATTTACGCAGCGCACACAAAAGATACCTCTCTGACGATTGTTTTTTTCGACTTGAAATTTACACAAATTATATTACCTAAATAGTAGAGGGAATAGAGACAAAAAAGTGATGCATTCGAGAAGTTGGATTTTTTTTTCTCTTTATATGTTCGAATATTAGTTGAAAATCAAAAATTTGGGAAAATCGGCCATGTGCGTCCTGAGAAAATTGCATAATTGTGCATTTTTGATACATTTAGAGTGTATCGCTACACTGTTTTTGAAATATCTCCGGTTCTATAGGTCATAGGAAAATAAAAATAATAATAAAATACTTATAAGTTAATAGACTACAGAACTGCATAGGTAGCGTTACTTTTCAAACGCATCCTAACCTCAAAAATAAAAAAAATGTCGAAAAACTTTTTTTATCACTAATAATAATTTTAGAAAAAAAGAGGAAATATCTTATCATATAAGATACTGGCACCAGTTATGGCCGCAATAAAAGCAAGTTTTACTGTTTTTGTGATTAACGGGCTTCTTTTTTGTAATTGTCATGAACTCATGTTACTAATAAAACAAATAACTCTTTATTTAATCAATTTAATTACCAAAGTCTGCAAATATAATTTGTTTTTTAAATTATAGCCTTTTATTTTGTTTATATTTTTTCTCCAGTAATGGATAAAGTAAAACCAGTAATGAGCACGCAGTGATGGACACTTACTAATGATTACAAAATGATAAATACTACGACACAAAAGATATAAATCGTCAAATTTGAAACAATGTAAATCAGTTTCTATGATAATATAATAATTAATAAATCAATTATACTAACAATTAGTTTAAATGTCCATCATTTTGACACCTATTGGCTGATTGTCATCAAATCACGCTGTAAGACAGTTAAATGTATATAAATTAATATCAAAAATGGTAGTAATCAAATTTCAACAAATTCAGTACCTATATTCAATTTCAAAATAACCATTATTGAGTTCATATCCAAGACTGGTGCCAGTATCTTTTTAATCTGCTAGTAGATTAATATATGATCATATATTCAAGTATTATCAATCGCTTTGGCATCTGAACAGGTAACGTGATACATATTTAATGGATTAAAATTTGATTATTTACAAAGTATGATAAAGATATTCATAAATTACAATTTACGAGGAGCATGGATAAGTTTTATCATACTATGTTAGTAATTGACCTAAATAAGAATTTCTGGATGTAGAACATGGAAGAATTAGTTGGTAAGTGTCAAATGTTGTTTGTTTGACATCGGCAGGTATATATAATAATAAATCAGTGAGAATTTTCATGAATAATTAACAAATGAAAATCTAGCGTAGGTATACTTAATTATTATTATAATTTCATATTATCAGATTTACTAACAATGAATCATTTATGTATAGTATTATAATATGATAATTTCTGATAACTGGGTTAAAACGTGTGTTATATAAATATATAAACATATTTACAATGAAATGATTCATATAACATGTGTAGGGGAACGGTGGGTAATGTCGCGCACCTAATGAATATTATTAAATAGAAAATAAAATATAGATAAAATTCGATTTTTTTTTCAGTATTTACTTTGATAATTTAATATATTTAATTTATTATAATTGAAAAACGCTAGTTTGCGCTACATTACCCTCAAGTTTGGTTAATGTGGCGTACTCGATTTTTCGATAAGTATTACAAGTGACATATCGTTGTAAAGTAACAAAACACGTTCAAATATGCTATAGCCAACTTTGTTGCCCATAAAAAAACTAAAGTTAGAGCTTGTAACTTGAAAACTTAAAGTGATATAAAATTTATAAATTCACCAATCAATTCTACATAAAAAGCTCTTTAAGAAACCGCAAACAAAAAGTACCTACCTACTTAAAAGTTATAGCCATTTAAAGAATTTTCGAATTTTTAGATTTATGGGTATACTGCCTAAACCACATAGAATTATTAATATTTTTTGATGTAGTAATACTTACCCCTTCCTTAAAAATAATTCATCTCATTTAACCAAATCTGTATTTCTTACCGTTTAGGAAATTCCTATGTATTTCACGCTTATCTTGGATAATAATATTAAATTATAATATTATAAATAATATTAATTAAATTCTGCGTTTTAATTATCATAAATACATCACAACTATCACAGTTTTCAACACTTGCTTGAATGCGTTACATTACCCGCCTAATTTTTTTCATTAAGTTTTAATTCGTAAATCATACATGAAAATGTCCTTATTCTTCCATAAAAAATTTAAAAATATTATGGAATTGCAAGTGTTTTTTGCACAATCACATCTGATACCTATAAACAAAGACAATTAAGTAATTTTCAAACGTGTAAACTTTATATTGATTAGTGTTTTTCTGAATGCGCCACATTTTAGCCACCGTTCCCTTATATTTCTGTACATCATTGCATAGGAATGATATTTTTGCTGCAATCTGCAATGCTATATTATTATCAAAATATATGTATAGTCGCACATACAATTAGTCGAAAATAACGTATAATCCAATCCAATATACTGTCAGAATACAGTAATTTGTATTTATATTTAAATTCTGATAACTGTGTTAAAACAGATAGGATACACTTATAAATAAGCGGGGATATTAATTTATTTGCAGTTGGATGATTCATGTAAAAATATATATCAAAAGAGTTACAAATAGATAAATTAATAAACACTAACCTTGGGTGCATAAAACAAAATTAATCATGATTAGTTAATCGACTATTTCAAAACCATAATTATGTTAATTTTTAACGTTAATTACGGTTATGGTGAATCTTCTACAGTAAAAAATGATCACAATTAATGAATCGTCCATCAACTAACCGTGATTAAATTTAGAATTAACATTAAATCATGGATTTAAAACGGACGATTAACTAATCGTAATTATTTTTGCTTTATGGAACCCACGATAAGAACTGAAATATGTACATTAAAATAATGCACAATAAATTTCAAAGCTATATATCTATATATACTCTATATAACTATATATATCTCTATATACTCTAGTAAAGTCGGTATACAATATGGAACATCATTCTTGTTTGAGGTAATAAAACTCTGGTTTATTATTTAAAATCAGCCCTTATCATTTCATTGGACAGAGAATCTTTTAATGGAATCGACCAGACAAAAATAGAATTCTTAAATAAAAAAAATAAAAAATCTAAAACAACATAAAATCAGCCTCTTCAAAAAAGTGCGTGTATTATGGACCAGAGTATACCATAACCATAATACACAATGATTTTCATTAGATGGTTTAAACATTTGTTTTTTAAATGTATTTAGTTGTTTTTACTTCAAACTTATTTTTTGCCACTATATAAAATAGCAGTGACGCAGTGGCGAAGCGTGATATTTTTAATAAGGGAAACATATTTTGTCTAAATGTTTCATAAAAATAAATAAATAGGTAAAAACCGTTTTAACAATTGGGCTTATCCTATTAACAAAAAAAATTATAAAACCTTAAGTTCAAGCTTTTACTTATTTTCTTGTATTTTAGTCGATATTTCTATGACGAGTTCACTGCAGAAAATTTCACTAAACATTTTCGTTTTTTTTGATTTTGTTAAAAGTATGTTTATTGTATAGAAAATGACGTGAAAAGTTGAAATTTTCAAACCGCAAATCTGTATCTAAAACCGTTCTCGAGATATAGCCTCTCAAAGTATTAGTTTTTTCAAATTTTTGGAGAAAAATTGCCATAACTCTTGAATGGGTGGTCGGATTTGATTTTTGTCGACGGATTTGAAATCAGACTGTCAAAATCTATAAAACGACATGTATAATATTTGAAAATTTTACAAAAAAATTTTGGTCGAAAATTGATATTTGGATTTTTTTCAATTTTTCGTGAAATTTTTTTTCTCGGGTTTTAAGGTATTATATAATATGTAATTATATAGATTTTGACACTCTACTTTAAAATTCGTCGACAAAAATCAAATCCGACCACCCCATAGACATAGAGAATGGAGAGTGCATTCTGTATTAACTCAATGGTGTAACATCTGTTCAAAAAAGGAGAGAGAGATGCAGTGTAGTTTGGAATATATCTACCTCTTTTTCTAAAAATCTGATTGATAGCTTACTATAGTTCAGGGTAGTATTTCTGTCAGATATATTTTTGTATATCTATCTTGTGATTTTTGTGCAATAAGTTTTTTATTAGAAAAGTAAATAATATAAACAATAAACATACTATAATGGTTCATATTTCATCGAGGAAAAAAAATCAATTGATCTGATAGAAATTTGCAAAATTATGAACGGATATTCCGGGAAAATAACATTTTTGCTACCAAAAATATTAAATATATATTAATAAAAAATAGTTTTAAATCAATTCCATGTGGTTACTACAAAATTATGAGGTGGATTGCACTTACAAACAGCACATATAAGATTTACTTAACAAAATTTTAAATATTTTTTTTGATATTAGAACAAGATATTAAAATTGGTTAAAAAAATTCGAAACTTATTTTATTTAGAAATCAATAATTGTTTCTTTTTTTAAATAAATTTTTTTATAACGTTAATTATTTTAACCTCTTTATATACATATAGTATAATAATATCTTATATTAATCAACAGTAGATTAATATATTAAGATAATATCTATGAATATTTTTAATGTTCGGGACTAGGAATGAAATAGTTACACTCCTGTTTAAAAAAAGGACAAGTATATTCCAAACCTGTTTCTATCTCTTTTTTTTGACACGGCTATGCTCTCGGGTCAAATGCCTGGTCCATTTTCTATGTCTATGGACCACCCGTTCAAAAGTTATGGCCATTTTTCCCCAAAAAGGCTGTAGCCGGGTAAGCATGCAAAACATGCCTTTTGGCTGATTATTTTTTTGGAAGTCACATTCTATTAAACATTCAACCTGACCAAATATTAGCTTCCGAAAATTTATAGTTTTCGAAAAAAAAAATTTTTTTGATTTTCAAACAAAATTTTTTTTTTGATAATCTGTCAGTCGAATTTGATGGTGCTTGAAATATATTATAGAGGTACTTATGACTCATCAGAGGTAATTTTATTATGATCCTCTGTACATAATAAACCAGAAAAAAAAATTAATAAAATTTAAAAAATCAAAAAAGACCATGTTGTCTTCGGAGGGCAATCACAATTATTTTATATATTATACCTTGTATGTACCCAAACAACATATCAAAATCCCAAATTGATACAAAGGGTATAACATAGTCGTATAAATTCGCATGCGGTCGTATCGGAGTGGCGCGAGCGTGGCGCGGGCGAGTTCAAGTGTCTTAATACTTTTAAAATATCTCTAATTTGTTGCTAAACAGGACTGGGCTAGCCCAGAGGCATATCGAAAATTTGACGGGGCCCATAGTCTGACAAAAACAAAATATAGAGGCCGTAGCCGGGAATATATGGGAACTGCTCCATTGAATTAATTTTACAATTTTTTTTCTCATAGGTTGCTTTTTAAGTAACAAAAAATCGCCCTAAATGTCTGTGCTTCAATATATTCATTTTTGCTCAGATCATTTTTAGAAAAAATAAATAAATCTTGTCTATAGTTTTTAATGGATGAAGATTCGCTAGTTCACAGCGGAAATGTGATTTGTTACTACTAAAGTCGATTATAATCATTTATAAGCGATTTGGGGCGATTTTTTGTTACTTAAAAAGCAACCTATGAGAAAAAAAATTGTAAAATTAATTCAATGAAGCAGTTCCCATATATTCCCGGCTACGGCCTCTATATTTTGTTTTTGTCAGACTATGGGCCCCGTCAAATTTTTGATATGCCTCTGGGCTAGCCCAGTCCTGTTTAGCAACAAATTAGAGATATTTTAAAAGTATTAAGACACTTGAACTCGCCCGCGCCACGCTCGCGCCACTCCGATACGACCGCATGCGAATTTATACGAGTATGTTATACCCTTTGTATCACTTTGGGATTTTGATATGTTGTTTGGGTACATACAAGGTATAATATATAAAAAAATTGTGATTGCCCTCCGAAGACAACATGGTCTTTTTTGATTTTTTAAATTTTATTAATTTTTTTTTCTGGTTTATTATGTACAGAGGATCATAATAAAATTACCTCTGATGAGTCATAAGTACCTCTATAATATATTTCAAGCACCATCAAATTCGACTGACAGATTATCAATAAAAAATTTTTTTTTGAAAATCAAAAAAAATTTTTTTTTCGAAAACTATAAATTTTCGGAAGCTAATATTTGGTCAGGTTGAATGTTTAATAGAATGTGACTTCCAAAAAAATAATCAGCCAAATCCATGTAAAGGCATGTTTTGCATGCTTACCCGGCTACAGCCTTTGAACTAAATCTTTGATAGGTTATATTTTAAGAACGGTTTGAGATACAGACCTGCGGTTTAAAAATTTCAAATTTTTACCTCATTTTCTGTATAATTAACATACTTTTAATGAAATCAAAAATTCAAAAAAATTTTGTGAATTTCCTGCAGTGAAGTCGTCATACAAATATCGCCTAAAATACATGAAAATAAGACGTAGAGGTATTATAGTTTCATAATTGAGCGTGTAAATTAATATTAAATGTTTTTTTTTTTGGTTAAAATGTTTAATTTGCGCATAAAGATGAATATTCTAATAATATTTTTAAATTATTATTAATTAATTAAATTATTTAAACACAGCTTTGTATTAATTTAACAATAAAGTAAGGGAAGCACTGCTTCCCCTGCTTCCATGGACGCTTCAACACTGTACAGACGTAGCATGGAGTATGCGGACAAAACCTCCGTAATAGGCACCCCATTTAAGTGGGCATCATCATGAAGATTTTGTACTAAAAAAATTATTTTTGTGGAAGTGGGTAGTTATGAAGTACTCGATGTTTAATATACTTTTCACACTATTTGCCTCGTCATGATTCTGGTTAATTATTACACTTCATAGTCGTTCTCTATAATACTCGCAGTCACATATATTTAAAAAAAAATGGTTAGTGCCGAGGCAACAGTTATTACGTAGATTAAAAGCATTGTCCATACGGTCAAACCCTATATACCTACATTTTTAAACAGCAATGTAGACTATTTAAACAATTTAATACAATACAAATTTAAGCTAACTTATTAGTCCAATAACTTTGTCGCCTGAATGTATGGAGTAGTATGCGTTAAATCCGGTAGTTCTGATTTTTTGCAGACTTGTTTATGATGTTGGCCTAATGAATAATCCAAGTTTGTGACCTCGAGCGCCGAACGCAACTTTGTCAAAAATCGAAAAAACCGCGAAAAAATCGTTATTTTTTCAAATTTTGGCGATTATAAACCTAAAGGACTAGTTTTTGAAAAAACTTTTTTAGAACGTTTTTAAAGTAGACTAAATTTGTTACAATATGATACTAGAATTGTCTCTGTAGACCCAATAGTTTCCGAGATTAAGCCTTTCAAAGTTTATCATTTTTTTCGAACTTCGCAATTTTTTGCAATATTTTATACGTCACTCGAATAACTCTAGCGGGATGAAGTTCCAATTACTCCGACGGAGTGTGCTAGTATTGCTCGTGTGAAGTCACGAATCGGAACCTAGCAACTGGTCACCAGTGCTCCGCCATCTTGTCTATTTTGCTACCTTACTGTGGTTACAGAGACAGCATTAAATATAGAGTTGATCATTCCAGGATCTCTTCTAGTGAGTCGTTCACAATTATCTCTGATAATGAAAACATATCAACATCGTCGTCACGTAATATTAGATTAAGATTAAATAAACTGGTAAAGTTTTAATTTTTGTCTTCTTAGATAAACTTAGAATTTAATTTATTATTATTGGCATACACTATTTATTATTATTATTATTATTATATTATTATTAAATAGTTATAATACAACAGAACATTTAAAATATTGTATGGTATGGTGATGAACTATAAAGCCAAAATTTCATACCTAAGTACTCCAAGCAGAGGAAGTGCTGATAGGCTCATCATCACTACAGCTGTAACTGCTGCCTCTACCTATGATATAGTGGTAGTCGTTGGTGAGGACATTGACTTGCTGATCATCCTTACTGCGATCTCAAACCAACGTGAAATGTTTTACAATAAATGTGGAAGAGGCAAAGCATCAGATGTCATGTATTCCAGCATCGCTTCTTCAAAATCCTCTTTGAAACCAGAGCTTTTCCTCTTCATCCATGCTTTTGTTGTACTTATCTTTTTTACTTCATTATTCATAGCTTACAATTAGCTTAAACATCATCGTTCACACTTCTCATTTTCTTTTTTAACATCCCATCATAAAAGTACAGGGCTTCGATAGTATAATCAGGGTCAAAATTCATTCAGAACGACAGAATTGCAAAAAATTGCGAAGTTCGAAAAAAATGATAAACTTTGAAAGGCTTAATCTCGGAAACTATTGGGTCTACAGAGACAATTCTAGTATCATATTGTAGCAAATTTAGTCTACTTTAAAAACGTTCTAAAAAAGTTTTTTCAAAAACTAGTCCTTTAGGGTTATAATCGCCAAAATTTGAAAAAATAACGATTTTTTCGCGGTTTTTTCGATTTTTGACAAAGTTGCGTTCGGCGCTCGAGGTCACAAACTTGGATTATTCATTAGGCCAACATCATAAACAAGTCTGCAAAAAATCAGAACTACCGGATTTAACGCATGCGGTGATGTATAAAGTTACTGGACTGTATCTTAACATAAATAATATAATCAAAAATGGAAAATTTCATTAAATTGCTCTCAATGACATATCAGTACTCCAAACACTGGCATATTAGTCAGAGGTGTAAGCTTAAATACATATTAATTTTGTGTTTATACGATTTAAATATAGAACAGCAAAAAGAGGTGCCCTATTACCCTCCTGTTCCATATATACCGACTTTACTCTATTATATTATCAGAAAGGAACCATATTGGGTTGTTGAGTGTCAAATTTATTCTAATCATTTTTATTTTATCAATATTTATTTTATATGTTGTATGTACTAATTTGTATATCAATGTGGTTATGTGGTCTGACGCAATAAATTATTATTATTATTAAGATAAAATAGGATTTAAAAAAAAAATCTACAAATATTCAAATACTCCTGCCCTTATCACTCTTAAACCTCTAATGTATTAATTTTTTTGAGACTCAATAGTTTCTTCGTATATTAATTTTGAATTGAATTTTTATTTATTTTTTTCAAAATGGAGGTTGTAGGGAATTTTGTAGCGATTAACTTTTATTTAGAACTTTTTTTTATATAATAATTATTTAGACCGCTATTTAGCAAAAATCAGAAAATCTGAAGAATTTTGCAATTGAACCATGGATAACTCCTGTCGCGGACAACCAAAATCGGAGCAAACTTAGGGTATTATTCTACACCACTTTTATAACATATCCTGTAAGTATTAAAACTGTACGCAAAAATGTTTATGTTAGGTACTTTTTAACCTAGCCAGCCTGGACTAAAATCGGAGAATTAAATAATTCTTCATAAATTATTTTTCGAGGTATTTATTTTTTAAAGTATGGAAAATTAAAAAAATATTCTTTTTTATCACATTTTTTTATTGTTCTGTTGAAAATATTCATTGGATTTATTAATAAAATTGATATCGTTCACTTTAATTAACTTATTAGCATATTATTATTATTTTTTCTAAATTTAAAAGTTACAAAATTCGCAAGGTTTCGATTAATCAGGGGCCGCCGCTAAACTGTTTATTTTGCTTATTATTTCACGAGTCGAGACTGTCAGTTGTAAAATTTGAGACCAAGATTAGATGAGACAGAATCACCTGACACTTGTATGAAGCCCTAAAATGAATATTTATTTTTGGAAAAAAATCAATTTATTTATCAAAAATATAATTTCATAATTGTTAGTCATTCTCATCCCTAGATTGTAATTTCTAGATTTTCCCTTCGGTTATGAAGGCACATGTAAACTGTTCCCTTCAGATGCTAAATTAATCAAATGTCATATGTCACCGTTCACCTCGCTATGTATTCATATATAAATATTAAATATACGAATCTCGTATCACAACTTGAAATAGTTCAAAATTGAGTTTGTCTTCATTTACATTAATACAATTTTGAATAAATCTATAAAATTGTAAAGGAAAAATATCTAGCCTATTTTATTATTTATTTATTAATAAAATAGTTTTCTTTATATTTTTAAATTAAATTGATTTATTTATAAGGACTTTCATTAATTATCCATTTGGACTGAAAAAATGGGTGTGACTGTGTCGAGATGCACAGTCGAGGGATTGACGTGAGTACGTGAAAATTGGGTTAAATAAAACTCAGATTAATGGGTTGATACATCTTCATTTTTTTGTTACACAGAAGAAACGTTTGAATATTTGTAAAATGGACATAAAATGTTTACGTATAAAAACAATTAATTATTTAATATTTAAAAGCGAAATCGTGGAAATACGAAATATACTTTTTATTTTTTTATTTACTTTAAAAACTTCACTTAAAAAATTAAAAACGTTAGATCGCAGAGAATATATTCATATACAGGGTGATTCAGCACTGTCGTGCCAAACTTAAACAGTAAATTAAGAAATACATTTTAAGCAAAAAACATTATATGAACATGTGTCCGGAAATTTTTTGTGAGGGGGCTACAGCCCTCCAAAGATTTTATTCGAAATTGGTTTTTATTTAATATCTTGAGAACCCATAGTGATAAAATTATAAAATTTAGTATAGGGTTTAGTATTAATAAGTGTTATCGATTTCCAGTATTAACCAATCATAATTTAGACCAGGGCTGTATGGGGCCAGTAGGCCCATCGATTTTTAGCCAGTATTTTTTTGTTCTTTAACTTTTTCCTGAGTTAAACATTGGAATAAAACTCTATGACACAAAATACACAAAAATATACATAGCTCATTTATCATAGGATAAACCGTTTACGAGAAATATCGATGCAAAAGAAAGCATGCAGAATTTTACTTAATACGGATGCTTCAAATTACAAAAAATAAATTTATATTCTTGTTCTATAATAAAAAATAAGACAAAATTTTTTTATACATATACCTCCAAAAATTCACCATTATCAACAAATAGCCATTTAAAGTATCGCTTTTTAGTTATGTTAGTAAAGTACTTGCAATTGTAATAGAACTGGCAATAGGTCTAAGAGGACACTTATTAGGTGATACATGTACATGAACTTTTTTTCTTACCTATAATCATAGAATAAGAATATAAAATTATTTTGTGTAATTTGAAGCATCCGTATTAAGTAAAATTCTGCATGTTTTCTTTTGCATCGATATTTCTCGTAAACGGTTTATCCTATGATAAATGAGCAAAGCATATTTTTGTGTATTTTGTGTTATATAATCTTATTAAAACGTCTAACTCAGGAAAAAATTAAAGAACAATAAAATACTCGATAAAAATCGACGGGCCCCCTGGGCCCACACAACCCTGGTCAAAATTACTATTGGTTGATACCGGATATCGATAACATTTGTCAATACTAAACCTTGTATCAAATTTCATTACTGTATCACAATGGGTTCTCAAGATATTAAATAAAAACTAATTTTGAATAAAATCTTTGGAGGGCTGTAGCCCCCTTACGAAAAATTTCCGGACACATGTTCATATAATGTTTTTTGCTTAAAATATGTCTCTTAATTTACTGTTCAAGTTTGGCACGACAGTGCTGAATCACCCTGTATACTGTTATTTTTTCAATTCAATTAATTGATATTTACAAGCGCAATAGTGGAAATGCAAAATTTAATTTTTTGTTGTTTTTTTATAATATTAAAGTCACTCATTAAAACTGGTTAAATGTTTTGATGTGTACTTGTACCTCGTAGATCTAATCTAAATCTATAATTTGAGACCAAAACCCGCGTGGAAGCTACTCTGAGTGTCGAGATATACTGATTTTAAATTTACGCTGGCGCGCAAAACATCAAGTTTCTGAAATGCCCACCCAGTATCTAGCCTGAAACACTACATAGACGTTATTCACGTCAAAAAAAGAATGTCGAGTTTATCTATCATAGTTAAATTGACCACATATACTTACTTAGAAATATTTAGTAAATTAGAACAAATATTAGATTGAATCAACCCAATATACGAGTATTTTCAAGTAAACCAAATATTTTGTGTTTTGAAAAGAATATTATTTGATCAGTGATTTAGATTACTACTCGTCTCGCTTTAACCACTTGCCAAAGAAAAATCCTCTATTTAAAAACATATACAGAGTGTCCCGTAAACATACCGACAAATTGTCAGGAGTTGGCAGGACATTAAAACAACCGATTTTTGTTAATAAACCCATGTTTGCGAACGAGTCGTTTTAGCAAAAATCTTTTGGTTGAAATTTTTTGTGACTTGGGAAAATTATAGTTCAAAGTGTGCTAATCAAAATTTGTAATGGGCGCAACTTATGAAAATCCACAATTTCTGGTCTAGCGCGATTTGGGGTTGGGGCATGATGCGCCAAGGGGTAAAACCCTTAGTTATATTATAAACACAGTATTTATTACCTTGAATTATTAACTGACTTTTCCTGAATTTTATCCTACGTTGAAGTTTGTTTAGTTACAACAAAGTTTGCTGCAGGATAAACATCAAAAATACCAAGTTATTCTACATATGTGTACATATATTACTGTATAAACTAAACATCGCGTTGTTCGTTTTTTTTTTCGAATAAATGTCATCGATACAAATTTATAGAGCGTAACTTTGTTCTTCACGTAAACATTGATCGGTGAATTTAATATAACTTGATAGCAAAAAATATATGAATTATAAATAACTATGTAACATTGTTGTCCGTGATCAGTGGCGCAATCATGTGGAAGGAGTTTAGGGGCTAGAGCCCCCCTCCAGAATTTGTCAATATACAGTGTGTCCCAGATTAGATGTAATGAACACATTTTTTTCGAATTTCGGAATGACATTTGGTGATCGGGTCCTGCTTAATGTAAAACTAACATTTATCAGAAATTAGTTTATTTGGTCTTATACAGGGTGTTATAAGCAAAGTTGTAAAAAAACTATCTATATTTTTTTAAGTATGAAAACAATCCACTAAGAAAGTTTGTTTAGAGTGCAATTTTGTAACCCTATTTAAAAAAAAAATTTACTCAGAAATGATCAACTTTAACGAAAAAGTACAAGATACAAAAAATGTTTATTTTGGCCCAATAGAACTTGGAGAATTATTCTAGAATTAAAACATTTCGTTTTTGCTTAAATAAAATAAATAGAAAAAGTTTTAAAATAATTCTCCGAGTTTAATTAGTAGATACAAAATAGACATTTATTTGTATTTTGGAATTTTGTTCTAAAGTTGATGGTTTCTCAGCAAAAAATTCTTGAAAGTCGAAAATCTCGAATTATTTTGTTAGATATCTTGTAAATTTTAGGTTGTTCAAAAAAAGTTTGTGTTTTTCACGTAGAATAACATTACTAAATAAAAACATTAGGTTGCTATTTAAAAAAAATGATGTTGATTGTAAATATTACTATTACCCCCTCATAATCAATATTTTTGGTTTAAACATTTTTTTAAATATACAATGGTTCTGAGATAAACGTATATAACACTTTAAATTGTCCAACCTATATATTATTACAAAAAAAATTTACCCCCCCCCCCCCGTTTTTTCTTCTTTTTTTAAATTTAAAGAATCTTATCAATTTTACTTTAATTGTTCATTTAAAATATTAAATAGTAAATTTTTAATAATATTATTGGTAATATTTTAAAACCGAGACTCTCAACGAGATTCGCAACGAGATATGTAAATAAAAATTAATATCGTCTCGTAACATGCATAAAGATGTATTTTACAATTAGTATAAGAAGGATATAGGTATATGTGAAATTTGATCAATTGTAAATAAAAAATGGTATAAGGTTTCACTATAGAAACACTGATCTGCAATCCGCCTACACATAATTTGATAAAGCATCATCATACAATGAGATGAATAGCACACACTAATGTAAGTAAGTGGAATCAAATTCTGCAAGATTACCTTTCTGCTTTGACATAACATCAACTGTGTTTACATATTTGATGACGCATGAGAGACACATATATTGTTGTAAAAACGTTCTTATATTATGAGAACATAGATAAACGTGGTGTAATTATTATTCTGAAGGCACGGCCTTGTTTGGTTTCTTATAAATGTTTACTTGCTTTATTACTGCAAAGATAGTAAAAGTTCTAATCAATAAAATTGCTCTACGACAATGTACAGACATATATTATGTATGTATATAAGGACAGTAAAACTAAGCTTGCAGCTTAAAGTAATCAAAAGATGTTTCAGAAGTTGTATTCTCTCTAAAAGAGGCCTGTTAGGACGCAAAGGACAAAAGTTTTAAAACCGTTCTTCATCGGCTGTTTTTAAGGTTTTATTTTAACCCTCCAGTGACGATACATTTGCTTTCAAAATCATTATCAGAACGTCCCCCCTCTATTTTCTAAATTATCGATATAAAAAATCTGAAAAATTTGAGAATGTAGCTTTTAATTACTACTTTGAATAAAAATTATAACGAACACTGTCAAACAATTTTTGGACCCCCTACCCATAAACTGTAAAGATAACTAACTTTTTTTCAGTGTGTCTTGGAATATGTCTCCTAAAATGCAACAAAAAATGTTATACGACCTTTTGATTTTAATCCTTCAGTCACGAATTATTTGCTTTTAAGTGTCTTTATCAGTGCGCCCTCCACCCCTCTAATTACTAAACTATCAAAAAAATCTGAAAAAATTCCAGAATGTAGCTTTTAATTAGTACATTCAACGAAAATTATAACGAACACTACTGGAAAAACGGAGAAACTGTGGTTTCTAGTCACTTAAACTAAAATTATACACCTTAACCACAATAAAACAATGTCACTCGACACGTGTTTCGACTTCACAAAAAGTCCTCATCAGGAGCCTAACAGTTCGTACAAATGTATCACACCCATAGACATAGAGAATGGGCCACGCATCTGACTCGAAAACAGAGTTGTGTCAAAAGAAAGAGATAGAAACATGTTTGAAATATACTTGTCTTTTTTTAAACAGAAGTATAACTATTTCATTCTTGGCCCCGAACATTAAAAATATTCATAGATATACATTGTATTCGTAATAGGAATATTAACATGGGGACAATTAGAAATGTTGTAGTAACCTTTGGTCAAATTTAACGATGTGTGATTGGTGCATTTTGAAACTAACTAATAAATTTAAATTAATCAACAGTATTTTGTTTTCAACTTTAATAAAGAATAAAATACATTAATTATTAATTATTAATTAAAGTAAGCATCCTAGATAAAATTATAATAATATTTTTTGGCAGATATAAATTTGAAAACAAAGTACAAATTACTATTTTATTAAATTTTGTGGCGGCATTTGAAAAGGTTACTTCAACACTTCTAATTGCCCCCATGTTAAATTTCCTATGTCTTAATCAACTTGGAATACACTGTATATAAAGAGATTAAAAAACAAAGAATAATTAACGTTATACAAAAATTTTATTTAAAAAAACAATTATTGATTTCTAAATAATATAAGTTTCGAATTTTTTTACCCCATTTCAATATATTGTTCTTCCTTTTTCGTAGCTTCGTAATGTAACCTAATATCAAAAAAAATATTTAAAAAATCAATTTGTAGCAACCACATGGGAATTGATTTAAAACTATTTTTATTAATATATATTTAATAATTATGGTAGCAAAAATGTTATTTTCCCGGAATATCCGTTCATAATTTTGCAAATTTCTGTCAAATCAATTTGATTTTTTTTAATTTCCTCGATGAAATATGAACCATCATAGTATGTTTATTGTTTATATTTTATTTACTTTTCAAATAAAAAACTTATTGCACAAAAATCACAAGATAGATATACAAAAATATATCGGACAGAAATACTACCCTGAACTGTAGTAAGCTACCAATCAGATTCTTAGAAAAAGAGATAGATATATTCCAAACTATACTGCATCTCTCTCTCACTGTTTTGAACAGATGTTACGCCATTGTGTTAATACAGAATACAGAATGCACTGTCCATTCTCTACGACTATGATCACACCCATTTGTTTATATAATAAATTTTTCGGGATACAAAGTAGCCTATGTCCTTCCTCAAGATGCAAGCTATCTCGCCATCAAGATCGGTTCAGCAGTTTAGCCGTAAAAAGATAACAAACAGTCAGATAGACACACTTTCGCATTTATAATATTAGTATCGGTTTGTTTATATGAATTGAAAACTCAAAAAATATTTTTGTATTTTCATTGCCTCCCCTTTATAGACTGTACCAAAAATACATTAATTATTAATTAGTAATTTACTAATAATGAGTATAACAAAAACAATTAAAATTACCTTTAAAACATCGTATCGATCAAATATTACCATTTGATAATGATACCAATTCAACTTGAAATATATTTCCACCTTTAATACAAATATATATATAAGTACTGTTATCTTTTATAACTGCTGTTTAAATACTAGGTATCAATTATTTATACAGGAAGTATTTAACATTTACCTGGGAAACGGGAATAAATACAATGCCCAATTAATTTATTATTAATGTAAGAATCTAGATAAATGTTTTATACATTTGTTATTAAATATGTAGATTAAAAAATTATATGTATATGTTATATAGGTAGTTTATATATTTTTTCTCATATACATAATCCAATAAATAATAATTTAATTGTACAGTAAGTATACTTATATAAAACGGACATAGTCGTTCTCACCACGATTTATAAAAAATACTTATTTCAAAATTTTTCATAAACAATTTGTTTTACAGTGTTCGTTATAATTGTCGTTGAAAGTACTAATTAAAAGCTACATTCTGGAATTTTTAAAGATTTTTTGAATCGATAGCTTAGAAATTAGAGGATCAATTTCATAACAATTTGAGATCTAGCAGAAAGTTTTAGCTGGAAGCTAATTTTGCACTCAACTAAATTCTTTATAATACCGGGCATTAAGTGTATAATTTGGGAATATTTAGTGCAAAATGTTTCGAAACAAATCAAATTTATATCCCCGGGTAACCCCAGGTCCTATGCGCTATTAGATAAAAACATTCAAAATGCAATTTTCTTATATTTTTTTATTTGAGCCTTATAAAAGAGAATACGCTGGAAAAAATAAGTAATGTTTAATATAATCATAATATAATGACACATAAACGTGAAATAACATAAATAATAGAAAGCTTACCGTTTTATGAAGTGCGCGTTTATAATCCTCCTCTATTAGTTAATTTCATTTGTTTTTGTGTGTGGTTAATCCAGGATAACGACAATCTAACAATGACAAATGTTGAAATGAAAAATCGATAGGATTAGGTATATCACTGACTAATGTATTGCCTACTAAATTTTATCCATTTCGGGAATTTGTATTTTTAGGGTTACGTAGAAAACTTAGAACCCTTATGGTTTCGGTCTGTATGTCTGTCGGTCTGTCTGTCTGTACATCACATAAACATATTAATTCCGGTATTATAAAGGAACTAGCAAGCACTTTCAAATGGGGTATTAATTATGTGATATTATCTATGGATTAGTTATTATTGTAACAAAGTTTGCGACTCTGACCGTACAAAATAATTTTCATAATATCACCACTGTTTTAATACCGTTAGTGTTTACATACCACGCGTGCGCGAATATTGTCAAACACTTCATGAAACTTAAGGAGAACTGTCAGATAGGTTAGAAATCTCATTTTAAAGTGCTTGTTAGCTACCAAATTTTGCTAGCTCGTTTATAATACCGGACATAAGATGAAATTTGGTATACGGACATAGATTGATAACCCAAACACAGAAATGATGAGATTTTTGAAAAAATAATTTTTTATACCTATGGACTGAAAAGTGTACTCACTTTTTTTTCACTTACCCTATATGGACGTTCTCATAGAAGGGTGAAATTGTGAAATTTAGAGTACATTTTTTGCACAAAAAACCTATTTTTTACTCGTGTTATTTATAATTTCATATTTTGTTCATAAATAAAAATTAAAGAACTAATTGATTTTGTTCTAATTATATTTTAAATGGTACATAACAGAAAAAAAACTATCCAATGCTCTTTTCACTCTTTATTGCGAATCAAACCATTAAATACATAACTATATAAAAAAATAATAATTATAATTGGAAAATTTTCAGGTGTTTACAGATAACCAATAATAATTTAATAACATAATAGCTTATTATGTTAAAAGGTATTTAACATATACATTAAACAGTACCGGCTTTAATTTAAATTGAAAATCTACTTTCCCTGTTATTTCAACCTTATTAAAAAAATTATTGTTTATTTTCTGTTATTAATTATTTAGTTTAACGTGAATTATTTTTTATAGGGAGTATTATTATCTATAATTTAAGTTGTTATCATTTTTTCCGATTTTTTTATAGACATTAATTATTTTACAGTACATAATTACGGTCTACTTTATTAAAAATTAATAAATAAGATAACTTTAAGAGAAAACAACCGAACATAGAATCAATTCAATTAATAAGTATCTTCTATGAAATCTCTTAAAGTTATCTTATTTATTTTTTTTATAAAATAGACCGTAATTATTACTAATTATGTACTTAGCCGGGATTATGTACATTTACCTTACTAATATTATAAATGCGAAAATAACTCTGTCTGTCTGTCTATCTGTTATCTTTTCACGGCTAAACCGCTGAACCGATCTTAATAAAATTTAGCACGGATATATATTGCATCCTGAGGAAAGACATAGGCTACTTTGTAAAAATTGATTACATAAAAAAATATACGATTAATGTCCAGTATTACAAAGAATTTGCTTGCGTGCAAAAACAAATTAGCTTCCAGCTATGTAACGCTATCTGCTAGGTGTCAAATTGTACGTATTAAATATAAATGACAACCACTCACAGATGTAGCGAATGAAATCGTATATATGATAACCTTGACGCATGCGACATAAGTAAAAATCAGAGACTTAAATTAAATGATGTATAAAATTTTATATTATACATTTCCAAATAAAAACATTGCAATTGAACACAAATTGAAATCTATTCTCTACGTTTGACAGAAACCCAAAACTATTTATTTTGCCGCTTGGTGGCGCTAGGAGTGTTGCTATACCGTTAAACGATGTGAGGCATGGGCGCCGGTAGAATTTCTTCCAGGGGGGTGCGTCTAGATATATAAAATTAAATTACTTATATATAAAATAATTTTAAAAAAATTATTAAAAATTTAGCATAACTAAAAAAAAAAAAGGTCTTCAGTTTTTCTTTTTCCTTATTTAAATTTATAAAATTACAGAGCGAACTTGACGCGACCAAAAATAAAAAAAAAGGTCCTCTTTTATATTCTGAATTGAATTTTTAATTAAAAATTGTATTTTTTTATTTTTTTAGTTTTTTCTTTTGGCAGGGGGGTGCAAATGCACCTCCTTGCACCCCCCAACCCGGCGCGTGTATGTTAACTTTATTTTACCTGTCTTAACGGCAACATACCTCCTTTTATAATAAATACTTAAAAAAACGTACGAAAATTTTCGATGTTCACGTATTAATACCTACATATGTATATAGTTATTAACGATGGGTTGTAAATTTCACAGGTCTGGTCTGTAATATTTAACATACATTTAAATTATTAATGAAGTACCTAATACCTACAGCTTTGTTAGTTTACTCCATTAATCAATCACCAATTTATAATTATTGGTAAGGAATTAGCTACCGACGACACTGAAATATTATCGAAATTGTCTTTATAATGTAATTTACCTGTCTAATTATGTTATAAAGTAATTATTTACACATTGCACGCGTCTGTTAAATTTACATTTTACTTTAAATTTTAGTAGCAAATATTGTTGGTTTGGGGAACATTTATTAGAGTGATTGTTAAATTATTTAATTGTATTTAATAAGTTTGTATTATGACATGTGTGTGTCTAATTACTTCAATTGTGAAGTGCTGCAATGTTCCTTGAAGTGTTTCTTAACGTTTACGTGTTCTCAAAGTTCTGATATTATGTTTTTATATCAGAAATTTGAAGTACGTATAAAAATATATATAAATATATTTGATACATAAATTATTAATTTAATTTATTGAACTTGCCAACTTACGAGCTATTTTTCCCAATAAAAAAATATTTACCTGTAAAGTACAGGTTTTTAAAATTGATTACAATACATGTCCGGTATTATAAACGAGCTAACAAAATTTGCAAGCTTGCAAGCACTTTCAAATGAGGTATCAAACCTATCTGACAGTTCTCTGGAAGTTTCATGAAGTGTTTGACAATATGTAAACACCAACGGTATTAAAACAATGGCGATATTATGAAAATTATTTTTGTACGGTCAGAGTCACTAACTGTGTTACAATAAGTTGAATTATCACTGCTCTAAATTCCATAACTAATCCATAGATAATATCATAACATTAATACCTAATTTGAAAGTGCTTGCAAGCTTGTAAAGTGAGCTCCTCAATTTCATGTAAAGTGTAGGCCAGTTTAGTGTGTATATCACCATAAGAAATGTATGTATGTCCAAGACGGCAGTGGGAGACAGAAGCGTTCTTATTGAATATTTCGAGTTAATTTTATTTAAATAACTGTTTTTATATCATTTTTATATTACATTATTTCTGTAGCATTAGCATATTGACTTCCAATGATTTTAATTTTTTTTATGTATGTTCTACCACTTTGATTCTTTTCAGACTTTGTAGGGTGTAATACTAAAGTATGAAGATTATTTCATGAAATATCTGAAGTTATCGCTCAACTACAATTTATATACTTGATTGAAAATATTACCTGATATGCATCTTTTCAACTTCCACATTGTAAAAAAATATTTTTGAAAAATTGAAAATAATTTTTTTTCCTAAAATGATCAACTTTTAGAGGCTAATCATTGGGCATGAGAATGCTCACATAATAAAAATTAGCCAAATCCGTGTTGAGGCCTTTGGATGCCATATTCTTTTAACAGTAAAAAACCAGAGATATTTCTTATTTAAACTTTTTTGATATTATCAATAATTACAAAAATAAATTCCTGGTCCAATAAAAATAATACATCCTGTATATAATTACAAAAAAAAAATTAATCTCCCCTTCTGGAAAAAATTATTGGTGCGCTGCTGATATAATCTATCAATCAAAAAGAAATATTTAAGTTAACTTTTTATTTAAATCTACTTGTGTAAGAAATAATAATAATAATTTTCCTTTTTGTTGCAGAACAATGGCTGAATTAAGTGTAAACAATGAAACGTTGAATCCCACTCAATCACATCATAAGCACCTCATGTGTAAAAAGAAGTTACCAAGGCCAAAGTATTTATAGAGATGTTTATTATTTTGTAAATACAACAATAAAAATGGATCATAGCGTGAAGGCAATGAGCACCCAGCGCACTGTCGCATGGTCAAAGTTCATCAACAGACACCGTTTTGAAAACGATGAGCTGGAACTTCTCTACCAGCGTTACATTTTCAAACTGCAGCATTCTAGCGTGACCAGCGTGGTCACGTTGTTCGTTATACTCACGGCCGTCTTGACGAACTTGTCTTTCGTCTACGCCCAGGGTCCGACGGCACAGAATGTCTATCACGGTGTTCATTGTTTGCTCTTTGCGCTTCTCTTAGGATTCCTCAACACGCGTTTAATGCAGGATGCTTATTTACTGTGGGTATGTTATGCGATTTTATTCTTTTGCGCAACTTTCTGTGCTGTCGCTTTGCCTCTTGGTGAAATACCAGCACTGAAAACAAGGGCGACAGATGATATGGGAAGGATGAGAGATGAAGAGTTACTTACGTCTGTTTCTGTGAGACTGGAAACAAGAAAAGTGATTGCAGAAGGTGTTTGGCATATTATATTTGTTGTCTTCTTGGCATATGCAATGATGCCTCTGAAGACGTGGATTGCTGCTTTGTTTGGTTTCTTGCTTCCGATTGTACACACGGCACTCGCTGTTACTTTTACGAAGGAATTTCCAAATTTACTGTGGCAACAGGTAATAAATATATTTATACAAGAGGTCCTCGAATTTCACACAATTGTGTGCGAAAGTGAATGTGTTAAAGGGAACATCCATAAACCACGTAACGCTTTTTTCTAGAATTTTTGGACCCCCTGTCCCCATGTGACGTCATATAGACAATAGCCCCCCCCCTAGTGTTACGTAACACAGTACCATATATATTACAATATGTTTTTTAACTATTGCAGCATAAAGTAAACACATTATAATAAATATCTGTTAATCTAAAAGCATTACGTAGTTTATGGACGTTCCCAAAATAGAGCATTATTTATAAAAAAATCAACAAACAGTATATTATCAGATATTTAGCTGCAATAATGGACTTACTAGGGAGCATATCGAGGTGTACCTCACAGATTTTGATAAAATTTTATGAATTTTTCGTTTTTCTGGGATCAATCTTAGACAAATATAATTTTCTAACTCTGTAGAATACATACGGGTTAAGAATTGTGCAAAAGTCGAGGGCCGCCTGTATTTATTTTAATAATAATCGATAATTATTATATTGATTAATGTTTTAGCTGACGTCCAATACTGTGATCTTTTTATGTATGAATATTGTCGGAATTTTTATACATAATTTAATGGAACATGCACAGCGTAAGGCGTTCCTTGATACTAGAAACTGTATAGCTGCTCGTTTAGAAATGGAAGATGAAAATGAAAAACTCGTAAGATTTAATTTTTTTTTAAATATTATTAAACACATTTATGCTTTAATATTTTTTTAGGAACGCCTTTTGTTATCTGTGTTACCGCAACATGTGGCAATGGAAATGAAAAACGATATTATTTCTCCAGTCGAAGGACAGTTTCATAAAATTTACATCCAAAAACACGAAAACGTCAGGTAATTAAATATTATATCTTTGCTTTTTGTCTGCAATCTTTAATACTATTTTTGATTTTACTTTCCAGTATTTTATTTGCTGATATTGTCGGTTTTACTGTGCTAGCTTCACAGTGTACAGCTCAAGAACTGGTACGACTTCTCAACGAATTGTTCGGTCGATTTGATCAGTTGGCAAACGTATGATATTCATCAACATATACACAAATTTATATTTATTTGTTATCGTTTGATTTTAGGATAACCATTGTCTCCGTATCAAAATCTTAGGAGATTGTTATTATTGTGTGTGCGGTTTACCTGAACCTAGACCAGATCATGCACGTTGTACTGTAGAAATGGGTTTAGATATGATTGATGCTATTGCGTGAGTATTAATATCAATAATCAAAAACAACTTCAATTATTCAAGTTTTGATTGAGCAACATTATTTATTTTTAATATCATAGTGCGAGTCCAGAAACTCTTTTATTATATATATTTATTGTGTAAAAAGTTAATTTCTTGATAAATTAACGTCTAAATATTAAAAAAACAATAAGAAAGAACCCTTTTTTTCATTTCCCAGTATTGCGGTGTGACGATTTAAAATTTTCGATTTTTTTTTTTAATACATATTTTGAAAGCAAAATATATTAAGAGTATACTGTAAAAATTGTAGACCGAAATTAAAAATATTTACAAAGTTATAGCACATAAAAGAGAACATCTGTTACTAAATCGTTAAATGCGTTTTTCTCAAAAACACTTTTTATCAGTTGGTGAGAAGCAGAAACGAAATTCTAATCAGCTGATCGGGCTATAATTTTAACATGTTGTTCTGTACATTAATAGTTATCGTATTACCTAAAATTATTTCTTTTTATTAATACTTTTTTTTTTCCAATTTCAATGAAAAAAAAACACGAATTGTGCCAATTTTTTTGTACAAGTCCGCCATTTTGTTTTTTTATTAATATAAATGTTTAATTCTAGGTAATTCGGTAGAGACAAATCTATAAAATAAAAATATATTTGATTTTTTTGTTTAAAATCAGTACAAGTTAAGATGTGCTTCCCATCTTTTTTTCGAGTAATCCACTTTAACCCCAAAAAACACAAAGTATAATAAAATTTACTAAAAAAATTGTTTTTGTATAATTTGCTTTTGTTTTCGGATTAGCACATACGGACACGTTCCCTTGTTGACTTTTGCTACTTATTTTAATTTTTAATGCGTTAAATTATTGAATTTCAAAGTAAATTAATTTAGGTGACATTAAAACTGAACAATACGGTGAATTTGATGTATTTATTTTAAACAATAAAAAACGTGATTTTGTGCCATATGTCCTTTACGAACATACAAGATTTATGTTATTAAAAAAAACAATAAATAATATAATTGATGATTTTACGTATTTTTTACCTTTTTTGAATTGTTTTGTTTTATATTACATAAAAAGCGCACACATTTATGTCATTTATTGTTTTATTAATAACAAATCTTGTATATTCGTAATGGACATATCCTCAATAATACAATAACACCAAAAATATTTGTATACATGATACTTTGTTTAATGCATGAGTTATAGACGAAAAACAGACCTTATCTACCCATCTACTTTATATTGTTATCAAAAATATTGTTTTCTTTAGCATAAACTTGTAACACCTGTTTCATGGACTCGCCTCATATCAATTCAGCTAAATGCAAAATTCACTTTGTAGATCTGTGGTTGAAGCAACCGATGTACAACTGAACATGCGTGTGGGTATACATTCAGGCCGAGTGCTGTGTGGTGTGCTAGGACTTCGTAAATGGCAGTACGATGTATGGTCTAATGATGTTACGATAGCTAACAATATGGAAGCCGGTGGTGAACCTGGGTAAGTTTTCATTAATTTGATAATATTTATTTAATTCAGTAATTTTCAAACTTATTATGCCCATCGACCCCTTCTCATAGCAAAAACCTAACCGTGAACCTCCAAGTGAAATAACTCTACACAACTGCAAATGCCGACAATGAAAGTTTGAACGTATGGAATTTAGAACACAGAACAAAATCTAAATGTTTATATATTATTTGTTACCGTCGTATATTTTCATAGAAAATTGTATTATACAATAAGTGACAATAACATATAATCATATATTAAACATACTAATATAACCCATCCTGCGTTTTATAACTTTTTTTGGCATCCCTATAGATGGCAACATTAGCACCAGATTTGGTAATTAGCTGATATACAAACCATTTTTAGATATCGGCACTAGAGATCGTTTTGATCTATTTTTGTGACGAATTTTGTTATTTCTATACTATATATAGTGGGGACACAAGAATTCCTATTGGCTAGAAAATTGTCGCCAAGTGTGGGCCAAATACAGGGAGCGGTGCAAAAAGGGGGATAGGGGAACAATGCAACAAGACTAGAAAAATATTACAATACAAAATTTAAATGTACATTTTTTTAGTTAAATGACAAATAAGTTTAATGTGCACACTTACCAAATTTTATCTTGATTAAAGATGTAACGTAATGAAACAGAACTCAAGATAAACAATAAATTATTGTAATTTGCAAAAAAGTCATACTTTTGAATAAAATACTTAAAATACATAAAGACATTATTATAATAAATGTCATTTGTAGCTATTTATAATATTGAAAATGGGTCACAATTATTTTACTTTATATTAAAACTTTAGCGGACCCCCTGACGTGGTTCCTAAGACCACTGGAGGTCCGTAGGAACCACTGATGGAACTAATTTGATATAATTATAGGAGAGTCCACATCACACAAGCTACCCTAGATTATTTGGGTGGTGAGTATGAAGTTGAAGCAGGTTACGGAGGTACAAGGAATCAGTATCTCAGAGATAACAGTGTCGTTACATTTTTCATCATTCCTCCAGCACGCCGCAGAAAGGTAAATTTAAGTTGTATTTATGTATGTGTAAATGTGAATCATAAAATCATTTTTGACATATTTTTGGAAGACAAAAAAATTCTCTGATACTTGACTGTTAAGTGGGCGCAAATTACAGCGCTTAGAAATTAGAATAAAGTAGTAAATTAACTGTTCTTGATTAGGACAATTTCTATTACCTCTAATGAATGAACTGTTTTTAATTTACAATAATATCAGAAGAGACCAAACATAGAACTATAGAAAAATAGAAGCTTGTATTCGTACTTCATAATCTATGTACTGTCATATGTAAAAGTAACGTATATATGTCTCTAGGGTTAATTTCATTTGGCAATGATGTTCGAAAAGAAATGGTAATGTTTCTGTGGAGTATCATTTTAAATAATCATTTTTTTATGTTATTTAACTTATTGTTAGGGTAAAATTTTAGTAATGCAACGGAAATAAAACACAACGGAATGCGTGTGGAACGTAGTAGACATTTTTTTTAAATCAACCCATTATATATTCAAGATTATACAAAATTTTGAAAAAATGGTTAATGAGACTATATTTTTAAATCAAGTTAACAACATATTTCAATTTTATTAAACTGTTTGTGATATCAAATTTGTATTGTTATAAAAATTTTTAATACAATACAATCATGCAAATATGTATGGAAATACTGTGCAGAGTATTTTGCTATCTAACGAATGTATATCGATATGTCTGTCTTTATTTAGAACAGAGAGAAATGATTTAAACATTATAAAAACAAATACCTATATTTATTATTCTGTGCAGATCACACTAGGTATATGTACACAATACCCGCAGCAAACTGCTCAGTTAATTTTGCATGTGATAGTACCTACTACTTACATAGAACTGTGACTGGTGCCCACATAACAGTCAAGTACCAATACATTTTTTAATAGTATTTATTTTGTAGATTTTTCAGTATTGAAACTTCAATTATTTATTTATTTAACCCACCAGTGAAGGCGTGAAAAATCCTCACGACAGTGGAAATGTTGGGTCAAATTGACCCGTTAGATATTAAAGGCTATTTAAAGCACTTTTTAATTACATAATTATTTTATTGTTAAGTAAAACATGTCATTAGATCCCCAGTCTAATATAAATCACATAATATACTCCATTTTTTAATTTTTTTAATTTTAATTTTTAAGATTAGTGAATGTACAACAAAAAAATTATGAAAATGTAAAATTATTTTAATCACAATATAATATCTTTCGAATCTGATTTAAAAAAATTTTTTAAATGGGCCAGCCATGTTGTAAAAAAGTCACGTTAACGGAAACATTGGCTCAGATTGATCCAACAACAACATTGAGGAGGAATAAGTGACCATCCATAAATTATGTCACACAAATTTCATGGTTTTTTACCCCCCTCCCCCCACAGCTTTGTCATAGATTTTCACATTCGTGTGACCCCCCCCTCTCTATTGTGACGTCACACAAATTTCGAACCAATAATTAGGTACTCAAAAGTCAAAACTAACAAAAAAAAAAGAAAAAAAATATTTTTTCATTGTCCTTGGTTGTTTATATTATTTTTATTTATATGAAATTTAACCATTACATGCACGTTTGAAATTTTCCCAAAAACTCTTCACCGCTCTTACTAATAACAGTAATTTTTTCTCACAATTTTGCTCTTAGAATTCATATTGTTTTGATTTTTTAGATGTGATGTCACAAAGTCTGTGACTCCTGCCCCCTTGTCACACAAGGCACACTTTGTAACCCCCCCCTCCCCCCTTAATGTATGAAGTAATTTATGGATGACCCCAATACACCACATTTTTGTGATAAACTCAAACTAATTTTGTCAGCTGTTCAACATGATTCAGTTTAAAGATAGACTGGTGAATAAGTAAAGAAATTATTTGGTCAGACGACTACACTGGCGGGTTAAAAAATTAGATAATTATTTTAATTTTTTATTTTGAAGCTCTTATTTTCTATTTTCAATAATTGAAGTTTTTGGGTAAAAAATAACAAAATCAATTATCAGAAAATACAAATCATTTATTCATACATCATTCATTTCAACAGTTAATTAAAATTTCATCTTTTTATAAAATAAAATTTCATAAAACATAAACAATAGTGTGACTGTTATATTCATTGTTGAATATTATTTAGTTTGTTATTGTACACACAAAAGTACAAATGCACAAATGTTTATTTACTTTAGCTGTTTTTATTTCAATTGTATTTGTATAGGTAACGTAATATGAATACGTTTATTTAATTTAAATGATTCCATTCAGTAAATGATACATTGTAATCATGTCAATTCAAAACATTTGTTCATTGTATGGTATTAAAAGCCAGGCATATTATAAAACTGTATAATTGATTTTTTAGTATTCATTTTTTATATAGAATATAAATGTTGAAAAAGTTATTGTATATACATATTTATTTAATAACATAGCGATTTATATTACTATAAATAATATTTTATATGTATTTAATTGTTGTAGTTTTATATATTTTAATTTATTTTCTCATCAATATATAACTTTGTATACTTGTACAGCATGTAGAATATAAGTACAGAATACAGTAAAATCAATATTTCAAAAAGATGCACATATTTGCTACATATATTTTGATTTCAATTTTTTGTAACTTGCTGAAATCAAACGATAGTTCAAAGTTGTAATGGACGCAACCTACAAAAAACCCAGAATTTCCACTCCCTTTTCATTGCCACATTATTATATTTCGAAAAATATATATATAATTTTTGGCAATACAAAAAGTATTGACTATAGTTGAAAAGTCATCAATATTTATATTTCAAACAGACACTAATTGACGCATCTGTTTATTTTCAGGACGACAGTCACTTTTCAACTTATAGTCAATACTTTTTTTATTGCTAAAAATTCAATACATATTTTTCGAAATATAATACTATTGTATAATACAATTAAATTTAGTAAATAGAAAAAAAATCTTAGGAAATTATGGGGTGGGTGGGAGGTGTTCGTGAACAGTTTCACGTTTTCGAATTTCGATTGTCATTCGAATGAGTATAAAAAATCAGATTAAATTATAAAAAAATAAAAAATTAAATCTTCATTAGTTTCAAAGTTATTTAAAATGTATATTTGGGGTATTTCACCCCCTTAAACCGTTTTACCGAGCTAAAATAACTTTTTTCATACTACCATTGACCCCCTCTAACTACATACAAAATTTGAACGATACGATTTCATCACTTGAAAAGGTTCCCTTGTAAGAGCGGTGCCATTACCTTACCAGTCAGTGTATTTGTTATTTCTACAATTTTCAATCAGTCCTTTATCAAATGCATCCTATTCCTATATATATTGATGAGAGAATACAATAGAAATATATTATCTATATGTATACACATAAACATTTCTCTTTTTTGTACAAATTTAATGAAAACATTGCCGTTGTAAGTTTCGTGATTGTCGTGCCGTTGGCTTTACTTGTCTACCGGTGACTAATCTCACCGCGGGACTGCACTCGTGTGTGCGCATGCTTCTTTCAGCCCTTGTTGTTCAACACACTACAGGTTCGGTCAGCGTTGGGGGCCGTGCAGAGACGCAAACTCTCCTTCAAAAATGTATCCAACGTTGTGGTGCAGCTCTTACACAGTATCAAGTACTCTATGGAGGTTCCGTTCTCAAATATTGCTGTCCAGCCTGGTGATATTAAGTCTAATACTACAAGGAAGGTTAGTACGTTTAGTTTTAACTAATTTTTTATTTTTTTCGTCTTAACACAAATTGTTCAGTCAAATTATTGTAAATTCAAAAAAATATGCTCAATTGTGAAAGATTACTGTTTTTCTTATTTGATATCAGTGCTGGATTAACAAGGCTACAATAAATGAGGAACTCTTAGTATATAAGTCAAATAACTTGAAAAATCGCTATCAAACTTATCTTTAATTCCTTACTTTCGAACAAACTGTAATATCAGGTCCATTTAAAACTATTCTTTATGGAAAAAATCTACTTTATAGAATCCTTTATTTTAGATCCTTAACATAAAGTATACTATACCTTTTACAGTATGAATTCATATTATGAATTTCATATTAACAAAAACAGATTTCATACAAATGAAATATAAAATCACATTAACAAAAACTGATTTCGCACAAATGAAATATAATTTCACATTAGGAGTCCGCTTTGACCCCAAAAAACACAAATTATTATAAAAGAGATATAAATAAAAAGACTGAAAAGATTATATTTTATTTTGTTACAAAGAAAAAATCCTGAAGTATGCTTAAAATTTTATGTCAATACAGCAATAGTGCCTTAAATAAAGGTTGCATATTTGGAAAATAGTTGTATTTGGAATTTGAAACTAAATACAGATTAACATGATAGCAATCTATACAGATGACTTTATTTAATTTGGTGGACATTATAACCATGGGTTCTCAAGTTGTAGCCTTTTTATTTTAATGGTAAATCCAGCGCTGTGTGCTATAGATATAAATATTTAAAACAAAAAAGGTACTTCTTAATTATCCTCCTGAAAATATAACCATAGACTATAAGTGCTGGTGATGAATTCCAAGTAGCTTCGCGTTCTGTGTTGTCTTCTTGACAACGTTTTGATCAAATCTTATCGGCTATCTTCAGGTCTGGTCTGAACTTAGTTCTTTGAACTTCGCTTGACTAATAACTAGTTAAGCAAAGTTTTCACTAGTCAAAGAACTAAGTTGAGACCAGACCTGAAGATGGCCAACTGAAAAGTCGTCGCGGAATACAATATTTCAATAGACTATAAGTGTATATATTATACTTACAACTGTTCTTGATTAGGGCAATCTCTGCAGGCTTAATTTCCAGAGGCGAACCTGAAGATTATTTTAGTTTAAAACAGGGACTCAATCTCCACCGCAACAAACTGTTTTTTAAATACTATACACTTTACTCACTTTGGTGCAATATTAAACTTATAGTCCATGATAACTGAAGGATAAGTACCTCAAAAATAAACAATTTGTGTTAAGTACTTTACTTTTACTTTTGAATTACAAGTGATATTTTCTTATATTTTTAAATAAAATACTTGATCTAATTGTATACCACATCACCACTACATATGACCAGATAAATTTATTTATAAACAAGAATGAAATTTTGAAGCTAAGATAAATTTTATATAAAAGTTGTATTGCTATTATTTAACAAAAATATAAATATTTTAAAATTGTTATGAACTTATTAAATTGCATATAAATTATACATAGATAAAAATTGTTATTAAAGTTTAATTTTTTATACAAACGACATCACGCAGTTATTTTTTCACTTATAGTAAACATACACTTTTTGTAAATAATTTTATACTTAAAAAACATATGCAAATGTTCATTTATGTTATTTGTTCTTCTAGCTGTTGTATCAGATATTATTTATTAGTTTTGTATAAAGTACCTATATATGTATCGTTACAAGTATATGTTTTAAAACCACTATTCTCTAATTTTCACGCATCAGAATCACAATGCTGTAAGTGTCCCTATTTGTTAGTCTTTTAATGCATGGAATAGTCTATGTAGGAGTTTATTTTTCATTCAATTAGAAAAATAAATTAAAGTAATAATATTGTTGAATGCTATTATATACTTTGCTTAACAAATCCTTTCATGACTAATTAATAATTACTGCGATTACAATTCTAGAAAAGGAATAAATTTTAAGTACAAATTGATCATATTGTTGTAGATGAATTAAGAGAGTATTCTATTTTATAAAGCCGTAAAATAGGTCATTTTCATGAACTTTCTTTTGATAAAAAACCCCTACGTTTTATCTTCTATCAAAACAACATAAAGAACAGTGACTTGAAAAACAAAAATGTTTAATTTTTTACTGTTACTTATTGATACATGAATCAAACTAACTTTGAATTTAATCAGTTGTATTAATTTTCAAAATATTATAGGAAATAGTTTGAATAATAACAATTACATTTTTTGACTAGCGTATGCTTGGCTACAAATTTTCATAACATATTTTTCAACTTCAAAAAAATTCTTTCATGTACTTGTTCTTAAAGAATTATAGAAAAATAAAAGCAAAAGAATACTCTCTTAATAAAAATTATATTTATTAAGCTTTTACATCGTTAACCAGAGTATAACTAGGCAATAATATGTATTAATTTATATGTACATAGAAAACTAATTCAAATAAATGTTGAATGAAAAATAAATAAATAAATGTCGTTAAACAGGAAGATATTAAGTGGTATATAAGCATTCTTACATACTGTATTGTTAATTCTATTTACCGACAATGTAGGTGCTTGATCTGCAAAGAATTTTACATGCAGATACCCCAATCACTAACAGTGTCAGCTTTGGCCCTATGTTGGAAGAAATCATCGAAAATAAAGTGAGTCTCGTTTGTAGCTCACGTTCTCTCTCTCTCACATTAATTTGGAAGTTATTAACCAGGCACTTGAACCCGAACCCAACTGAAATTGAAACCGAAAAGAACCACTCAATGTTATTGTTTTAAATATTTAGATAAACATGACTGCGGTAATCGATTTTATTAAACTTGAATAAAGAATTTCACATCATGAACGGCACTATTATAAATTTAAATTAAAAGAGAGTGTATTGTAAATATCATGTTTTCTTTATTCATTTATGTACAATCGATTGGAGCCTTTTCGATTTCTTTTTGTGCTTCAACATTAAAATACAGGATGCTTATAGACGTTGGAATTAAATTTAAGTTTAAGAGGTATTTTCATGTTGGATCAAATAATGTATTCCAACATTCATAAATACCCTGTATTACTAAACGGAATCGTGCATGATCTCTTGTTGATATATGCATTTGTATGTTATTGTCAATGCGTTTTCACTTTATGTGTTTTAATTCATTTTATAAAAGATGTTATGTTCCTGTTTGTATTAAAAATTGTTTATTGTTATATATTTTGAAATGGATTATGAAACAGTATACACGGTGTAGGTAATCATTGATCGTACTATTAGAGCCACCTTTGATATTTTCCAATTTTAAAATATTTGCTTCTAATTTATTTTTTTTTAAATTAGGTTCTTTAGATACCTACTAACAATAAATACGTAGACTGTTTTGAGTCCCTTGTATGCACCATTTTTGAGTTAGAAAAAATTAAAAATAAGATCAAATTCTAGTGATTTCAATCTACATTTGGACATCCCACATGCAAAAGTAAATCAAATAACGATATTATATGGGTAGATATCAATATTTTGTCATTTGCCCCTTCGCAGCTATGATAACTTCTGTCCTCCTGGGCATGCCATCTGTGTTTTTTTAAATAATTTTCTTTTATATTCTCATCTCTGTGCCATAGCAATTAATCGCTCAAGAACTTGCGTTTCTTGATCATTGTTTCCTTGAATATTCCACGAAACCAAAATATAGCTGTAATTTTTTATCCTCCAGAAATTTGGTGACCTTAGCCTTATGACATTTGCAAAAATATTGTCAGTGGCTCTATAATAATAATATGATCAGCCACTGTATATGTAATTAATTTTTAAACAGAAAAATGCATACTCCATTTCAAAAATTAGTATTTATTAATTATGTATATTTATATCTTACTGTCTTTTGTATCAAAAAAAATCAGATGTACCAATATTATGTATGATATAAAATATTTAACAAAATATTAACAAATTCCCATGTTTTTAAACATAATCTATTTTTAACACTTTTTGATATTGTTATTTATTGATTAATATATTTTTGAAAAGTAATACTTAACACAGAACATTAATACACACTTTGTTTGTATTTATTAACACATAATAACTAAACGAAGGTTAAACTTTCAAGTTATTCTAATATTGGAAGCAATATCTATGAAAAAAAGTATGGACTTTTACAAATAACTTATTACATGCATATTTAAAAATATTAATCTTATAAATATAATTACTCTTTTAGAACAAAGTGACAGAAAAATTCAAACGGCCATTCAAAAACAGGCACTCTAGTATGTACCATCAACCATCAAATCGAGTAAATAAGTATTTAGCTCAAGCAATTGAAGCAAGAAGTGTTGATCGGGAAAAATCAACACACGTTAATTTGGCTACATTATGTTTTAAAGATCACAATAAAGAAACTCAGGTAATTAATTATAAATAGTACCTTTCAGTTATTTAAACATTTAATATTAACATTTGTTTTAGTATCATGAAGATTTGGATGCAGGATTCAGTAGCTCATTGGCTTGTTGTCTTATCTTATTAGTATTTATTGGATGTCTACAAGCTGTTATTTTACCGCAAACTATAATTTTGTTATTATTATTTCTGACCGCGTTTATTTGGATTTCTGTTGTATTGATGTTACTTTTAGCTGTTCGTTTGAAATGGATTGTCTGGGATATATCACAGAGTTTTGTGTTGAGATTAGCTATAATATGTTTCACAATTATTCTCGTTTATACTGTTGCACAAGTCAACGCTGTAAGTAAAATAATCAGTTTAATTATGTTTATTATGATTAAATTTATTTTTAAAATTGTTACAGTTTACTTGCCGTACTGATATATGTAAGTTACGTTCAACTGCGAATGTTACATTGGATTCTACAGCTGACCATAACCATCGGGCATGTCCTTTACCTCAATATGTTGTTCTTTCTTGTACGTTGGGTTATTTAGCAGTTGTATTATTCTTACGACTGCCAATCGTACTCAAAACTATTTTGTTGCTACTTATGTCTACTGTTTATATTTTATTCGTTGAGTTATCACATACTGATCTGTTCAACTGTTACGATCAACGTATGAGGTAAAATTGGATTAGATTAAATTTACTGATTTCAATTTTTTAATTTGTATTAATTTATTTACAGTTCTGTGATACCTTCGCACATATTGGCAGTTGTTTATATACTCATGTTTCTGTTGCTTGTTATTATTCATGGTCGACAAGTTGAATGGACAGCTCGACTTGACTTCCTTTGGCAAATTCAAGCTAACGAGGAAAAACGTGAAATGGATACTTTACAACACAGTAACAAACGTATTTTATTCAATTTATTACCGGCTCACGTTGCTACACATTTTCTTGATAATCAGTTTCGCAGTAATATGGTAAGAGTGTGTATGTTACGGGCAAAGTCCGCGGGGTGTGCAATGTTAACACTGCCTGGGCAATATCAACATTGCACATCATTGCTAGGCAAAGTTCTCAGAAATGGTTAATTAATGGACTTGACCACCGGGTATTGTCGACAATACTAAATCGTCGAGGGCAGTATTGTATTATGATATTAAACTGATATTAATTATCAAATAAAAATTTATAAATATTTATTTGAAAATGAAGGATTTGTAAAGTATACATTTATGTAATTATTTAAACTAGAATTAGACGTTTTGACCTTACCATTTTAAATAAACAATATAAGTAACTCAAAAAATATGTGAAATGATGTATAAATATTTGGAACTAATGCGTAACATGGCAATAGCGCTGGCATTGTAAAATGACAAATAAATGAGTGTAAGTGAGAAAGACAGATCATAGTTTTGGCAACAGCATCTGCCCCTCAAAAGTAACTTCCCAACCTCCTTGATATCAGTTTAACATCATAACACTACAGTACTGCCTACGACAATTTAGCATTGTCGACAATGCCAGCTTGAAACCAAGTCAAGTCCGTTAATTTATCGTTTCAGTGAACTTTGCTCAGCAACGATGTGCAATGCTGATATTGCCCAGGTAGTGTCGACTCTGCACACCCTGTGGGCTTTGCCTGTAACATATATAAAAAAGAAAACTTATAAAAATACATTAAATTAATACTTTTTTTAGAATACTTTATCTCAGGAACTTTATCATCAAAGTTATTCTAGAGTCGGTGTTGTTTTTGCATCTATAACAAATTTTCATGAATTTTATACAGAACTTGACGGTAATAATCAAGGAGTAGAATGTTTGAGACTGTTAAATGAAATAATAGCAGATTTTGACGAGGTTAGTTATAACAAAAAGAAAATAAAGAATATTTTCACAAAATCTGTTTTTGTTTCAGCTGCTGGCAGAAGAACGTTTTAAAGCAATTGATAAAATAAAAACTGTAGGATCGACGTACATGGCTGCTGTAGGTCTAATACCTGATTCAAAAATTTTAGATGATGACGAGGCAACAGCTGGATTGTATTTGAGTACTCTTACAGAATTCGTATTTGCGATGAGAGATAAATTATTAAATATTAATGAAAATTCGTATAATAATTTCATGTTGAGAGTTGGTAAGCATGTTTTTACATTTTGTATTTTTCAACAATAAACCTTTTGTTCTTAATTTCAGGTTTAAATATTGGTCCAGTAGTTGCAGGGGTTATAGGTGCCAGGAAACCTCAGTACGACATCTGGGGAAATACTGTAAACGTAGCAAGTCGTATGGATTCGACTGGTCTTCCGAATCACACTCAAGTGACCGAGGAAGTGTATCAGGTGTTATATAATTATCCGTATGAGTTCCAGTGTCGAGGAAAAGTGAAAGTGAAGGGTAAAGGTGATATGACTACGTACTTTTTGACTGACAGAAAACAACCTGGAACACTGCGTGTGGAAGAACTCTCGATTATGAGAACAGGGAATTCGAGTACGTTGTATTTTTGACATATATACATATTCACTGTAACCTATTCAATATGTTTCAAATTAGTGGAGGGGGTTTAATATATGTGTATAATATTTAATGATTGGAAATATGACTAATGTGTAAATTATGTTAACCTGACTAAAAAAAATTATAAAACTCTTAAATTATATTATAATATATTAGCAAAAAAATATATACTATTTTTAATATATATTTAGAAAAAAATTATATTATTATTATTTTATAGTGGAGTAAAAATATAATTTTTTCGATTCTTTGAACATTATTTACAATATTTACCTACTCGTGGCTTGAAAACATCTGCCAAAGAAATTTATAATTGTATCAGGTGTGCAGAAAAATTCTGAGTTTTTTTTTGCAAAATTTAATATATATAACCTTCTTGGCATGGCTATTGGTCTTTGGTGTTGATATCGAAGGTTGACCAGGGTCAACACTTACAATGTTCTCCCCATATGAGGCACAAATCATTTTAGTAGTTTCAGCACTATTTTTTTCAGATGAAACGTGAAGTGGGTGGGAAATCGAATATGCTTTTTTGTTATTGCTATTTTGTACACTACACATTTTTGAGATTATGTGCATCAAACGCCAAACAACGTGGCATTTTGTAAGGTCAATGTCACAATTTAAACTTTAAAAGGGCAAGAATATGAATAAATTTTAAATTGTTGTTTCGACTGTGTGAAATCTAAAGCTCAGAACTTTTTTGCACACCTAATATATCATCTTCAGGTTCCTGGACCTGCGATTCTCAAACTTATTTTGCTGCGGAACCTTGACAAAACAAACGTTTTTTGTTGTGATTAAAACCTTCTAGAAATAAACAAAGCAACACCAAAAAATCTGCGGAACCTCTGAATTTTTCCGTAAAACCTTGGGATATATAAAATTTAAAAAAATTATATTTTTACTTCACCCTTTATCATTTGTGCCAACATGACATAATTTTTTTCTAAATGCTTATTAACTTTTAACAAATTTACTAGAAGTATCTGTATAGAAAAATATACTCATTCTGTTAATTTCTTTATCTACTTACTATTAGTTACTGTTAAATGTATTGTGTAGTTTTGTATATATACATATGTATGTAAAACTATCCTATTTTCTGTATATTTTATTTTATGTTTAAAATTGCATGACATTATATTTAGTTATTTATATTAAGTTACTATGTGTCTTGTTTTGTGCCGTATTTTTGTTCTCAACTTTTCTACTTATCTTCTGTGATTTTGCGTTTCCTCTCCAAGTATTGATTGGTTTTTATTTAATTTATTTTTCATTGCACTGACTATAAGTACATACTATTGTTGTTTTTATTTTGACCACAACAAATAAATTATTACAGTGAATATGTATGGAGGTGTAGCGACTCCGTTAGCTATGCTACACCAATCAGGAGAGAGCGGAGTTAGAATTAGACACCACGGTCCTTCAGGGTCTAGCAATAACATGATAGATTCTAACTCCATCATTCGTAATACACCACGATTACCTCCATTATGTGAAACATCAAACAAAGAAGGAAGAGGAGAATGCGAACCATTGTTACCTGCGTCGAGTAATGTAAAAGTAATGCCATCGCAACAGAATGTTATACGTTTCCATAACGGAAAGAAGAATTCTGAAGATAACTTACCTCCTCCTCCGTTACCACCACATAAAAATAACCTGTTTAAACAAAACATGTCGGATTCTGTGAGTCAGCAACATTCAGATATGAGGTAAATCAATTTATTTAATTACAATTAACTTTATATGTGTACTTTGTATTTTCAAATTTAACAAATTCTTTTTTGTAACTTACTCATCTGTTTCTTAACTTTCTAATATCTTTCAAAATAATCTTTTGGCTAAAATATTTTTGACCGATTTATTTAGTAGTAAGTTTTTATTTTTCACATGAAACCATGTAATTATTTGAAAGTAACTTTTTCCACATAGGTATACATCACCTTGGCCTCAAGGTATTCAACCAGAATTCCCTAACAGTAGCAGATGTGTTAGGGAAAGATCGCACAATATAACTCCTGACGCCACAAAACCCTATCTGAAACCTTTACCAAAACCACCCGGAAAAAGCAATAATCTTTCATGTAATCGACATCACAACGGAAAGAACCAAGAAACTAAGTACGTCGTTCAGCCAAACCAATCGCCTTTCCAACACAAAAATCAGCCTCGGGACTGTCTGAAACCACGACCAAATTGTCACCAGTTTTATCATTTGCAAAGACATTATTCAGATGAAAGTTTACATGGAGCGGCATCAAATCTGTACGTGTGTAGCGGAGTACAACAAAGAATACATTCATCTGCTGATGAAATCAGTTCTTTGAATCATTCACCGAGCATCAGTTCATCAGATGAAAGTTATAGTCGAACGACAGATGCTTCACCATCACCTTCTCCACCTCCTCGAGCTGGAATGAAAACTTCAGCGCAACAATGGCTATTCCCATCAGATATTCAAGTCAATCCTTGTTCTTCTCCAGACATTTCACCTAAGGCGTCTTTAGACTACATACCTTCAGAGAATCATGTCAATGAAAAAATAATAAACCAAATACAGAAATCACCTCAGCAAGACATTGTCATGAAATCTCATTTCAATCCAAGAAATGCTTCAGCGTCGAGGCATCAAGTACCTTCAACTCAAAGTTCTGAAACAAGTACTCAACAGACACAATCGTCTCATAACCATAGCAGATGCAAACCAAACAATGAAAAAAATATTCCTGAAACTTTACTCCCGATGACTCTATTAACGCTAGCTGCCGGAGCTAATAGCGTAGAATCAACAGTGATGTCACCTTTAAATGACGGGCTTGATTCATATAAAGGTGACAGTTGTGCTAGTTTTGAATTTATCGGGAATATTAAAAGGTATCAAAAACCAGTGAATATGGTCCATGTTAATAATGAACAACAAAACTGGGTCAAAAACAATAGTAACAATTACAGTGGAGAGAAGAAGCATGAATGGAATGGGGCTGAAAATGTTTTAGATTCTAATCAAATGAATGTATTGAACTGTAAGAGATCACCTAGCTTTAAGGGATTTGAAAATATAAAATCACATATTCAAGAAGGAAATGACACATCATCACATGCTACTGTTAACAGTGAAAAATCATTAAAGAAAGATAGTTCTAGTCAGACTGATAAAAAAGACATGCTGACTAATCGAACTCGCTTGCACAGTCACCATAAACCACACTCTGGAGTCAAAGAAAAACCATCACTCTACTTATCTAAAGGATCGAACGACAAAAACAACAGTGCATTACAAAGTTACGAAGTACAGACTGTCGTGAACGTACCGGACCAGTTTGAGCGTGAAATACAGAAACTACTCGACGAACAGAATCTACTAAAAAACAATCCTCTGAAAAATGAAAACCTTTTGAAAAAAGAAATAATGATGTTGGATGAAATAAATAACGTGAGCGTTGATACAAACGAGCAAGAACAACAATTGATTGCAAGGTACGTGACAAACAAAAGTCCAGTGATTAGCAATAATAACGGTAGTCCTCATACTACGCACCAAGTCGGTTTGGCAGCGATACAAGAGCTGTCGAGGAAACAGCATGACGAACAAAATAACGATCACCAACGGCAGCATCAGTTAGGTTTTAGATTGAATCCGATAGACCACAGCGTAACATTGCATGCGATTCCGATCGGTGAGAAAAGGGAAATCAGTAAGGAGAGGTCACTAAAACGCGCGACTTCTGAAGAAAAGGAGTCGTGCAAAATTAGAAAAACATCATCTTTACCAAAACAATTTTCCAATCCTCTCTCAGATTTCAGGTAGGCATATACAGTGTATGGTATGCAGTCAAATAAAGTACACAAAAATAGAAACATTTGCACACAAGTAACTGAAAAAAGTTGTCAAATGTGCACATATTTAATTTTAATTTTAGTTTACTTTATTTAACTGCATACTATATTTTATGCAAATAAAACTAACACAATGGTGATGGAAAATTAGTTAGAAATTGCATGTATCTACATCAATGGTTCTTAACCTGTTCAAAGTCACGGAACACTTTTGATTGTAAAAAAAATTGCGAAGCACTATCTTACTGAATCATTAAGGTTTTTAAACAAACAATAAAAATATGCAGAACATATTTTTTTATTAAAAACTAACAGCTTACGTATTAATTTCCAGTCAAATATAAAAAATATACATTCATAAAAGTCTAATCAACATAATTCGTAAAAAGTAACTCTTGTAAAAATTTTAAATCAAATTTAATGTGATACTTGAGCTTATTGGTTTTAGCTTTATCGGCTTTTTTTACATAGAAATGTCAGGCCTAATAGTGATAATGCTATCCTCATTTCTTTATCAATATTCCTAGTCTTTCACATTTTTTAGTTTTAATGTTTGTAAATGTTGAAAACGCCAAGTTCACACAAATATGATGTTGCAAACTGTAGCAAAATTATCTACTTTTATGGGAAGAATTGGGTACTTGGCTTGCACAAAAATCCAAAATTATTCAAAGCCAGTTCAAAAAATTTCAATATAACAAACTAACTGTTCTTCATGAAACTAAAATTCGTAATTTGACATAAGTATTAACTGCAGCAAATGGATATCGAATCCAATCGTATTTTTTTGTATTTAGAGAAGGAAAGTAATATACAATATTTTCTTCTAATAATGATCTAATCATTTATTGTTCTGTGAAACGACTGAAATAAGATTAAACACAGCTCCTCAAATGAATTGTAAGTGGTATGGATGAAAATCGGGCTCGGTAACGCTGCTTGTAAATTGTTTTTATTATTTCGCGGAGCACTTGTAACATGTTCGCAGAACACCCGTTAAGAACCACTGATCTACATTAACACTAACAATATTTTTAACGAATTGTGTTAACGGTCTGATACTAAAATTGAGAGAAGGAGATATTAATAATAAATTTAAATTGCATATCGCACACTACAACACATTTTTTCATTGCTTTAGTTGTTGAAATAGATATACTTTTACATATACAAAAATAGTTTTACATAGATTATCTTATTTTGATTGATAATTTCAATTATTATTTAAAAATTGAAATAGTCAGTCAAACATTTATTGTAGAGTATCAAAACAACTATTATTTTATTTTACATATTTTTCAACGTTTTCTTTTTAAATATCATATTTAAACATCTAATCATTCTTAGATTAAAAAAAAATCTTAATACTACGCTAGACACTCTTACTGCTTTCCCTTTCTATTAACAACGGGCGCTTCTTATGTCTGTGTATAGCTCATTTGTCTTTGTTATGTTTACATTGGTTTTCATATAATGTTTTACAGGGAGGTATTCATTGAGGTATGTAGTATCGTTGTTTCTTGTTGGGTTATTTAATGTATAAATATATTTTATTTACTTTTATAAAGGCAAAATACAATATTGTTATTCAAAGCAGAGTACACCTTGTTATTCATTATGTTTTATTAATAATTAAATTATTTTCTGGTATAATAATATATAATAACGTATCAATGGTTTGTGGTCATAACATGATAACTAACATTTTGACCATTTTCAACAACAAATCACTTTCTTGAGAAACACATTTTTGCAGTTATCATGTTATATCCTAATACCATAGAATTTATTATACCGGGTGCTCCATTTTAATTTTCCCAGGTCAATATCTCGAAAACTAAGCAAGATGGTAAAAAATGTTTTATACAAAAGTTGTAGCATTTCAAGGAGGACATTTAATAATGCCATGGGTTTTTATAATTTAGGGGGTTTTCAAGGCTATTTTTTTTCAAATGGTAACCTATATTTTTTATTACAGTTTCGTAATTTACGGGAAAAAATACCTAACTTTTGTAGGAAATATTTATTTAGAAAATATCAATTTTTTACGATATTAAGGCTTGAAACTAAAAAGTGATTCTGTAGGGCTACAATGTGTAAATTTGAATCATTTAATATCAATCAATTATTAGTTTTAAGCATTAATATCGTTAAAAAAAAAATTTCTAAATAAATATTTTACAAAAGTTATTTTTTCCGTAGATTAATTAATAAAAAATACAGATTACCATTAAAAAAAAACAGTTACCTCATAAAACCCTATAAATTTTAAATTATTAATGTCCTCCTGAAAATGCTACAACATTTTTTACCATCTTACTTAATTTTCAAGATATTGGCCTAGGGAAATTAAAATGGAACATCCATATATTATAATCATTGCATTACGGGGAATTAAAAAATGAAAAAGCAAAACTATATAATAATAATAAAAATTATATCAACTATTAAAATGTAACTTATTATTTTAAATGATTTTATATCTTTTTAGAAGTCAATAATTTTTCAACTTACTTGACTGAAAATTATTTTCTTTTTCACCTTAAAATATATATGTACAATAAAAATAACCTTTACAATAAATTATTATAATGTTCAAGTGCTTAAATTTTGTATTAAATGAAAGCTTAAAGTCAATGAAATTTTCTTAATTTATTTTTAAAATAATTAGTTATGATTTTTGTCTTATAAATATTATATTAGCGCATTAAACTTGAAAAATAAACATATTCCTAAAATTTCATGTTCATAAAGTCATTGCTTTTAGAAATTTTGTTTTACGTTTTTATAGCTTGCATATTTATAATTTAAATATATTTCACAAGTTCATTTGTCAATAGAATTGATTTAATATAAGTTTATAAATTGATAAATGGATGTATGAATATATTTACTATTAAGTTTAGTTGAAAACGTATTAGATTATCATTTTAATATAGAATTAATAGCTTTAAATTATTTAATAATTATTTGCATATATCAGTGCTCTGTATGGGTTTATGTTTTATAAATCTTAATCAACTAGGTACATGAAATGGTGAACCAGAATCCATTCTGAGCACTGATTTATACTTAATTATCAGTGGTGTAGCGTGGGGTGTCCGGTGAATACTGAAAAAAAAAATTTCTGTTACATTATTATTTTTTGATTATCTTTTTTTTCGTTGTCATCGCGATTTTGCCGCCTCTCAAACTTACTCTTTCAATTATTTCTCATGTCACTTTTTAATCGTAATAATGTTATTCTGACCTACATATATTACCGTCCTCCTAAGCCTGGTAAGGGTTGGGTTTGGCAAACCCCTAGCTACACTACTGCTTATTAAACAGTGCATAGTTTAATTATAAAACTCGAAGTAACAAATAAATAATAGCTTCTAACGATTCTTCTAGACAACACAGTAATAAATTATTTTTAAAATTTAGTGCAAAATTAATAGATTATTTTTTAAAAGCTTGTATGCGATAATATTTATTCAAAATAATGTTGCTTTATATTGTTTGCTGTAATTTTATAGGTAACAATAATAGGGATCATCCATAAATTACATCACACGTTAAATGGGAGGGAGGGGGTCTGCAAAGTGTGGCAGGGGGGAGGGAGTTACAAGCTTCATGACGTTACATGTAAAAATCAAAATAATAAATTTTATATAAATTCTTGGAGCAAAAATTTGATGAAAAATTACTAGTTATTGGAAAATTTTCAAACGTGCATGATAAAATTTACAATGTAGCATTCTATAATATTACAGAATGCTACATAGTAATTTTTACCATGAAACGCAAGTCAAAATTTCATATATTATTATTAATAAAAAATAAACAAACAAAATTTGTATAAATAAAAATAAAAAGTGGGGGGGTAAAAAAAACATTAAATTTGTGTGCCGTAATTTATGGATGGTCCCAAATTTGATGTAATAAAATTAATATTTTCTTTTTTGATTACAGAAATACATCAGATAATATTTCATCTTCTTTGAATGATGATGATTGTGAAGAAATAATTGATTTAGAAAGTTACGAAGGAATGCAAGAAAAAGATCTAAGTGATAGACAGGTACCAATAAATATAATTTTTACGTTAATGTGAAATATTTATTCTTTCTTGAATTTCTAGAGAGAAGATGGTAAAGATCATTCTGAAACTGGAAACTATAGTTATGGTAATGCTGGACTAGGTAGCCAGTCTGAATGTAGTGAGGATGATGAAGATGCTGCGTCAGAGCCATTATTAGCTGATCGTGAATCAACTGGTTATACTACAGATGATCCTGCGTTAGAGAATATATCAATAATGAATGAAACTGGGCTCACCGATGCTGAAGGTATTTTCATTATTTTATACATTTAAAGGATAACCACTCTAGGATTTTTAAAAAATCCATTTTTTTTGCTTAAAAACATTATAAAAACAATATGCACTTGGTTTTATAGTAAAAAATAATTACAGTGCAGAAGGTGCTTAAGATTAGTCAAAAGGACACCAGAGTAAGCTAAGTGCTCGTAAAATTTTAAACGCGTTTTTCTCGAAACCATTTTTTTCAATCTTAGTGAACACATTACTTCAACACGGTTGCACGGATCAATTTGAAATTTTGACAGTAGCTTCACAATTAGATCCTTTATAGAAGTACACAGGGGTTTTTATTTATTTATTTATTTTATATTATAAACAATTTACTGTTTATTTTTTGAAAACAAATCGATTTTTTTTTCAAAAGCACCATTTCTACAAAATTTGATTAAATAAAAAATTCGTATGTACTTCTATAACCAGTATATTTCACGAGAAACTTGTCCGCTACTGGAGGTGTTTTTTAAAAAAAATCATTTCGATGATTGGCTCTCTTGCCGCCATTTTGTACAAAAATAATAATAATAAAAAAAAATTCTATACTTAAATACATAAATGCTGAATAAACCTTCTGAAAAAAATTCCCATTCCTTTTATTTTAACTTAGTCATGATATATTTGCGTTCAAAGTCGTTATCAGTACGTCCCCCCCCCTCTATTTTCTAAACTATCGATGTAAAAAATCTGGAAAAATTCCAAAATGTAGCTTTTAATTAGTACTTTCAATGAAAATTATAACGAACGCTGTCAAAAAAATTTTTACCCCTCTCCCATAGACTGAAAAATGTACTCAATATTTTTTTCACTTGCCCCATCGAGTAGGGTGTTTTTAGATAGGTTTCCTAAAATGCAACAAAAAATGTCAAATTACCTTCTGATTTTAACCCTTCAGTCACAATATATTTGCTTTTCAATGTGGTTATCAGAAAAAAAATCTGAGAAAATTACAGAATGTAGTTTTTAGTTAGTACTTTCAATGAAAATTTTAACGAACATTATAATAAAAATAGTTTATGAAACATTTGGAATAACTCTTTTTTATAAATCATAGTGAGAATGACTACGGAACACTTAGCCGTTTTATTTAACATTAAGAGTGAATATTTTAAACCAATGAACTCATTAAGCAGGAAATATCTGTAATATTTAATTAAATGCATTTTTAACAATTATTTCTTTATCACTATCTCCATTACATATAACTTTATAGGTGCTTTGAGTGATGTAAATTCCATTTACAATGAGCATGGTCATGATGGAGATCTGGACGACAACACAAGTATATCGTCGCGTGCGTCGTCACGGATATTCGACTCGGACGCAATGATGAGTCTTGACTCTTTGAGCGTTCTTTACGATTCTGAATATGATAATTGCTACCGCACAGACGATGATATCAATGCAGTGCCTGACTTAGAACGACTCAACTACTTTCCTGTGAACGAGGAGTCACATATAAATCTTGCAAACATTCGTTCTGTGAGTGAAAGTATTACGAGAAATTTCGGCCAGCCGAGAAGTGAAACAGACCCTGATAGTGATGTATAAGCAGTGTAAAGTATATATTTTTGTAATATAAATATATATATTGTATTTAATAATATGACATTCAAATCGCATTGAGTATATCTTATTAAATATTTAATTATTTCATTACTTCTTAATGTTTACGTACCTCATTTTTATATATATTATAACTAGTTATTGATATTTTACGAATATTTATGACAATTTTGTTTAATGTCTTATACATATATATTTAATAAGTTTTTTTATTATTATTTATATTATCGTTACACTATTACTCATTGTTTATACCATTTAGTTATATTCTTAAAATACATATGGGTCATTGGATTATCATCTCTGATATCAAAGTTTTCAGGAAATTTTCGGTTTAATCCTAAACTAGTATACCTATAAAATATTTTCGCAAAAAGTCTAGTATTGTACCTGTTTTCAAAGCTTTTGCTTAAGATATCTCGAGTAAGTAAGTAAGAGTTACAGAGATCTACGACTGCTCATTCGAAATAAAAAGTATAGCGCATCAAATTTTCAAGTTAAAAAATATAATTATTTAAATTTTTAAATCAAATTTAGAGTAAAAAATGTTCTGCAATGTACCTTGAACTAGTTACAAATAATAGTTATTTATTTCGATTCACTAGACTTTTTCCTTTAAATGAGCGACTGCTCATTTAAAGGAAAAAATCGCTCTTACCATTCTCAAGATATCTTAAACAAAAACCTTAAAATTTTAGAATTTTTGATTTCCTATAACTTCTTTAGAATTTTTTTTTGCAAAAATATATTGCACACTTTAGTTTTGGGGTAAGTCGAACATTTCCTAAAAAATTCATTTAAACTGGAGTCAGTGAAGTACAGTTATGAGCCTATTTGGAACAGAAGGACCCATATATTATTGTATTTGAATGAAATTATGATTGCTTTTATAATTATTACAAATTAATAATATCGGTGCCAAATATTTCAAATTAAAATTTATATTTAAATAGTTCAGTTGCTTGAGTTTTAAAATGTACTTAATTAATCTATTGTTATTTGTTCAATAATAAGGAAATTAGCTATTTTACATTGTTTACTATATTTTGCATAAGAAACGGCATATTTTGTATCAATTGAATTTCGTTATTAATAAGATATATTCTTAAGTGTGATTTATAGTAAGTGTTTTAGTTGTGATTTAAATTGCTATAAATTAGTTTTAAAATATTGTTTATTACATCATGTTGATATTTAAATAGTGTAGAGAACTGATTATTGACATCTTGTCACAAAACAGCAATCTTTTATATTATTAATAACTTTTAACAGTAGAACCAAAACTATATATCATATAAAACTTCATGTCGGTGCTATTGCTAAACTGCTGATCGTAAACCTCACTTTTTATAAAAATGAGATAATATGTGTTGTATATATATATGTTTATTTCATATTCTCACCGGGAATATCAAAACCGTTCTTTGCAATATCTGATTAACTATCTAGTGATACTCATTATTACAAGTGAAACTTCTTCACGGGCAGAAAATCGGTTTTGAAATGAAACTGAATAGTATTTTTTTTTAAAGTCGTTACTTACTCCCGGTGCATAACTGGAGCGATAAGTCAATGTTAAAAATGTATCCTGCATAATAACTAAAACAAACGTACCACACTTCCTTGTCTAACGAGCTCTGATTGGCTGATGGCGTGACATACTGTATTGAAAACATTGGATTCGCACATTACCTAGCATTGTTACCATATTGCTCCACGAGTAATTTCAGATTTTAAAATAAATATCAATTGTTTTGAATTGTAAAATTAATGAATAATAAATGTTTTATATTGTCTGTATTTAAGTGATAATTGATTAACAGAGAAACGTCTATTTGAAGCTATCATCTCTCATACATACTAAATTCAATTGTAATTTAAAGCATATTTTGTATATTATAAATTTTCAACTAACTAACGCCTCTGGGATAATATACATGGAAATGATGAAAGTGACATTTAATTAAAGATGGCTATCGTCAACCGGGAAAACAACTGAAACATTTTTAGGTTAGAAAATACTAGAAATGTATCTTTAGCAGCCTGCGCTTGCCTATTGAGTTATTGCTCCAGTTATATTACATCTCTATGTAACCGTCTAATAAAAGAAAGTGGTCTGATCACCCCTATCCTCTTTCAGTGAAATAGTCTGCTCATTGCATCTACAATGCATATTAATACATAAAACAGTACGTTTGTACATTTTGTTATGTTAATTAGTATTATACATCACCTGACAACTCCGGACCCACTGAATAAAATAAAGAAGTTTCACTTCTACAATGCGATATTCTGATATTCTTTATTTGAACAAGTCAATTGTTACTTTATATTAATACATTTAATGTGACCATTATGGCAGTTAACCTGTTAAACAAAACTCGTATTGCTATTAATTTAAAAATTTAGACTTATAAATAAAAATGATGATTTATTTTTGCATGTGTATATTCATTATGTGTGTTCAATAAAAGTTAATTATAATGTTTGTGATTAAATATAAACTAAATGAATTTTCTACACAAAAACCTGCTCAGTCGTGATTTCTTGTTTAAAATATAAGACTTTGTAGAATGATAGTATGTTACACATCTCAAATTGATATAGAATGATATTTAATATTATTAAAAAAAATCAATTTAATTTTCGTATATATGAATTGTATGTATGTTATAATTGAAAATATAATTTCTTAGAGGCAACACAATAAGTCATCACTTGCTTACATATTTCTGGGTAACATTGTAATGACAATGTAATGACCAAATTCTAAACATAAAAAATAATGGGTGTGTCCGTGTCGAGATGAACAATCGAAAGATTGACGTGAATACGTTTCAAATCCAAGGTCGCGTCATTTGCGGCAGTGGGAATAAATAAAACTCAGTTTGAATAATAAAATACTCATTGCTTTCATTTTTTACCAAGTTTTGACATTTAGTACGTCTGGTACGTAAAAAAACCCTGCACTTTTTGATTGGGGTATGACACTTTCTGTGCTCATAGATAAGGTCAAAAGAATAATTTTCAGATAGGGAGCCACTTTAAAATCCGTGTAGAACACCATTATATCGGCTATTAAAGATGGCCCCCACCGTTTTTATTAAAATGGCTGTATCTCAGCTCCTAGTCATCTGATTTCAATTTTCTTTTGCTTGTTTTAAAGTTCTTATTGAGAAGATTATTTTTTGTTATTATTCATTTTTCGCTAAATCTTAAGGGTTCCCCACAATTTTTGAAAATCTGAAAATTTTACTTTTCTTACGAACTTAATTTTTATATAACTTTTTTATTGTGCCCAATATCATTTTTTTACCTCATATAAAAAAGAAATACATTTTTTTCTGCGTTCCATTGAGAACAAGATAATACTGTTTTAATTAACAACTTCTTTGGAAAAAACGTGTTAAACTAAGAAAAATAGACTATTTTTGGATCATTCCATGTCAAGTTTACCTTTTATCATATGAAATTTTATATTGGGATCAATTTTCTCATATGGCATAGTTAAAAAATTGAAAAATCTGTCATGGATATCAGTAAACTTTCTTATACAATAAAAAAATGTACGTGTATCTACTAATATAAAACAAATAATTTTGGCTTACTAATGACAGATATAAAAAAATTAATTGAACATAAACTATAGATTATTATCTATAGTTTATGTTCAATTAATTTTTTTATATCGTTTTTTATAACGTTATTACGTTATCTACATTTTTTGTTATAAACATTTCATTCTGTCATGAACTTGTTCAAATAAAATGAAAAAAAATTAAAAATATAATTAAAAATATTTTTTTTTTAATTGGTAAGAGATACAAAAAAATTAATGGAACATAAACTATAGAAAATAACGTACTCTACAACTTTTATTTCAATGATTTATTTCTGCTTTAAACCATTTCAAATATAATTGAAAAAAAACGATGTAACCTCAAAAACTTTTTTTGGGAGAAAATAATTATAACAAATTATAAATAATAATATTCTAAACACATTTTTCTTTAAACATTTTCTTCCAACATGTACCGTTTCAGAAATAATTCGAATAATTAAAAATTACAAGAGTAAACATCCGTTTCCGGTTTTAAAAACATCAGGTTTTCTTTCTTAAAACAAATTAATTCTAAATATAAAATTTTACCCCTCTATGTACTGTCATTTTTGAGTTACAGCGTTTACAGACAAACAGATACACACACAGACAGACAGACATGATAAAAATAGTCAGAATTGATTCAGGGAAGGTATAAATGGACATTTCCATCAAAATCTTGAATCCGAGAAACCAATACAGGTAAACTTGACAGGGAATGATCCAAAAATAATCTATTTTTCGTAGTTTAACACGCTATTTCCAAAGAAGTTGTTAATTAAAACAGTATTATCTTGTTATCAATGGAACGCAGAAAAAAATGTCTGTCTTTTTTATATGAAGTAAAAAAATGATACTGGGCACAATAAAAAAGTTATATAAAAATTAAGTTCGTAAGAAAAGTAAAATTTTCAGATTTTCGAAAATTGTGGGGAACCCTTAAGATTTAGAGAAAAATGAATAATGACAAAAAATAATCTTCTCAATAAGAACTTTAAAACAAACAAAAGAAAATTGAAATCAGATGACTAGAAGCTGAGATGCAGCCAATTTAATAAAAACGGTGGGGGCCATCTTTAATAGCCGATATAATGGTGTTCTACACGGATTTTAAAGTGGCTCCCTATCTGAAAATCTTTCTTTTGACCTTATATATGACCACAGAAAGTGGCATACCCCAATCAAAAAGTGCAGCGTTTTGGCTTTATTTGCCACGAACCAGACGTACTAATTAGAATTATTACCTTTGTTTTTTTTAATTGGCAAACAAAGTTTAATTTGTATTTTACTCATTAGGTGAATACTGACGTAGTAAATAAAGAGATCCCTACAAATGCGAAATCTATTATTTCTCTCACCTGATTCTAATAGTCAGTCAATATAAATAAACAAAAAGATAAAAATATGAACATCCATACTAATATTATGTGAAAGTAATTTTGTCTGTTTGTTTGTTACCTTTTCACAGCTAAACCGCTGAACCGATCTTGATGAAATTTGGCAGGGGTGTAGCTTGCATCCTGATGAAGGACATAGGCTACTTTGTATCCCAAAAATTGATTAGATAAAAAAAAAAAAATTTCACAAATAAATTGTAACGCTCATGCTACCTGAGAATTGTTTTGTCCTTCAGGTTCCTAATGTTTGACCATCACCTAGGTTGCTACTGACCTAAGGGATTTATGGTCCTTGATTTCCAAACTATCAAGTCACCTAAAACAAAAAGAGTACGCACTCCCATTCTGACAAAACACTACTGCTTCACTTCTTAGCATTTTGCTGTCTCCCCTCTGCCGCTTCGTCATTCTTGTTGTGACTTTGTTAATATACATTACAAAATAAAATAAAAAAAAAGGTATTTTGGTCAAAAACATAGATAATTTTGCTTGGAAATATGTAAGTGTGTGAGCAAAAAAGCTTTATTTTTCATGTATAAATATTTTTGATTTTCATCTTTCCATTTGAAACATAATTGTATATTTTTATTGAGAATTTCATGTAGTAAATAGATGTACTTTTACATACAATTTACTGCATACAAAATTCAAATGGTAAATTATACAATATTTTTTTCATGAGAATACAGTATTTTAATGTGTTACTCATTTTTGACCAATGAATTTATCATGTGGAAAGTGCTATTAGATATAGATTGTAAATGTATTAATACTCGTTGAAGGATTAACAAAAATTGATTATTTTTTATTTACACATGCATCGAGTGTGGCAAAATTTATAAAGCCTGAAGGTATTGTTATTCATGACTGCTTTACAATTATTTTGTATAAGTACACCCAACTTCTTTTTTTACACGGTAGATACGTTCCAACAAAAACCGAGTAAAAAAACGTGTAAAATAAAAACATAAAAGCAGTCACTGTGGCTTGAATATAAAAGTTAAATTTATTTATTATTTAACCTTTTTCTGACTTGTTTTACAATTATCGTCACTGCTTATTACTCAGCCAGAGAACATATCTATGAATTAAAAAAAACATGTAATCGGATAAGTGGTTCTCGAGTGATAAGCGCACTAACGGACAGACAGACAGACGTTGCATTTTATGTATATTAAGATGTAAGACACTAAAAATTAGAATTTTTTTTATAAATTTTATTTTGGAATGCGTGTTAGAACACAAAAAAAATGTATTTGTTCTTCTTTGTGGGCTGTGTTATTTCAAAATCGTGTAAAAAAAAAGTTGTGACGTACAAGTATAAAATACTGTTGGTATTTCTTGTACATATACAAAACAACACTAATGCAGATGTGTATAATATTGTCTTTTAAGAAATAAATGAAAATTTAATTATAGCAATCTGTTGTTTATATAAAATTTTACTCGGAAATAATTTTAATTAAATACAATTCAGTGTTTATAAAAGTATAAAACTAATTGAATTCTGCTTAGTATTTTAACGATTAGTATAGTATTGTATGAAAACCATGACATTAGAAACAAAGTAGATATAATAATGATAAGACTTAAATTAATGATTTTATTTATCAAGATATGTACATTAGATACAATTTATAAAGTGGCAGTAGTATTCATGTAGTTTAGGTACTTTTATATTTGTATAAATTTTATTAATGTTAAAATCATATTTACTTTTTAAATATAAATATTTTTATTTATTACTAAAACTTTTACTACAAACAACACATATTTTTTTGAATTAATATTGTATATAATTAAATTACATATTACAGTCAACTCAAATGTTACAAATATAGGTATTTGTTAAAAATCATACGTTTGTGTTTATTTTATTAAACATAGCAGTAGAAGTTTTTAGTATAAGAGGCAGGAACGATTTCTGATGAATGCTGAATTTACATTTTTATGTTGTGTAATATTTTCCTGATGTAAAATCTGTCAGTCTGCCTGCGCTAGATGGTTATGATTACAAAAATGAACGATACGCAGTTTTGATACTAATCAAAACTGAACATATCTTTGGTTGCATCTTGTATTTATAACCGAATGAAATAGCTATTTTCAGTATTTTGACATTGATCGCTATGACGATACATTGCTTTAAAATAATATATTTTATGAAGGTATTTCTCAGGGAGAAATAAAGTCAGCTATATGTTAGAAATGAAGAAATAAGTGTAGTATCAAATCAAAATAAGATAGGTATAAAATAAAATAAAATTTGACGTCGAGATTTTATTTTCTGTTGTGCATGCATGACATTCCCGATGACAGCTTTATATTGTTTAATGATTTAATTTGATAACGTGTACTCCGTACGTGAATTTGTTATTTATTATAAGTTTATAATCAAGAAATAGTTTTTATTATTTGTATTATTACTTGAAATTAAAATAACAATATATTCAGCGCATATGATTTTTGAATACTGTGCCAATTGTCTATACTTTGCGGCGTTTTCATAGCTTGTACCGTGATATTTAAAAAAAAAAAGTTTTTATTTTACTTAGAACTTATAAACGGTGAAAACACTTGAGATTTTTTTATATTAACTCCAAATATATTCATTTAGTTTTTTTGCAAAATTTCATAAATTTCTTGATTTTCCTTTGTGTAAAATTATTTACTTTTTCATTGCAAATCCGCTTAAAATATCGTAATCCCTTTACTCGCAATATTAAATTTTAATCAAATTAAGATTTTGAATGGAGCATCTATTATAACAACATTTTTTTATTTTTTTACAAAATTTTAGCTTACTCTGAATCTTTTTATTTTTCCAAGAAATATCTTCATAAAAATATTTACAATAGGTTCGATTTATCTTTAGGAGCTATATAAATGAAAGTATTTATAATTTAAAATTATTAATTACTTGATAAATAATAAATATTGATTTATTTATCCGATACTGGCAATCGTATCATCATAGCAACGAGCACTAAGCGCATGACGCGATGATTGATGACAAAATACTGAAAATAGTTATTTAATTCGGCTATAACTACAAGACGCAACGAAAGATTTGTTCAGTTTTGATACTACTAAACTAGTGTGGATTGATACTTAAATACTGCGTAATTTTCAGCCATCCTACTTATCATTCATTTTTGTAATCATAAGGCATCTTTTAGGTGCTATATCTCTGACATGTAACTATCTAGCACAGGCAGATTGACAGATTTTACATAAGGAAATATAACACAACATAAAAATGTTAATTCAACCATCCTACTGATCGTTGCAGAAATCGTTCCTGTCTCTTATAATATTTGTACTCTGGGTACATTGAATTTTGAAAATTAAAAGTTCCAGTTAATAAAAAAAGGGGGAGTATTTAACAACCTGTTGGGCAAATTTCTAAATAATTAAGAGAATATATCCCCAACTCTGTTGATAGTGATTATAATTGTATTGATATTTATAATAAACTATTTGGATTTAAAAACTACTGGTGATGAAAAATTTCATTTATGTGAAAATTTATCATAAGCATGGTACAAAATGAGTGTTTTATTTTATTTTTTGTATTTTTATATAAAAATTTATTAAAAATTAATTTTTGTTTTGATACAGCTATTGCTGTTTTTGTATTTTTTATATTTATTAATTAAATATGATGTCAAAAATATGTACCTATATTTTATTTTAATGATAACTGTTTTATTATACAATGGTATCTTTATATCAACTAACTAATAAAATTTAAAAAATAAATCTTGTTTTATTACCCTTAATTTTTTCAGTAACATGTATTTTTAAAATGCCTTTAGTCATGAAAAACATCGGCTAAGTGAATGCAAATTGCTTCCTCGTGCTAAATTTATCAAAGAATTTTAATAAATACCGATAGGTATTCAAATCAATTGCTATTGGTTAACCATTCATACAATTTTATTAGATTATATTAATTTGAAATTTTTCTTAATTATTATTTTCATGAATTTTTTTTTTTTTAAGAATTTCAATCTAAATTAAAATTTTTATGTTATATATAAGCTAAAATGACATTTAATAAGTCAATATAAAAAGCAGTAGTAAAAAATTGACAGTTTGAATTTTAGGAATAGGAATATTTGACTTCAAATGTAGTGGCCATTTTTTATAGAAAATAGAATTTACATGGCGAGGAAGTAAAATTCATTGATATAGTCTGTCTAATAAGAAAATAATCAGAAAAAGGAATATTTTAAAACTGGTTATACTGAAAACATACGAACAAGCAAAAGTACCGTCCCAAGTAATTGTCCTAACTACGACTTTAATTTTGAATACCGCATTTACAGCTGTTTTTCTTTGCATCCGAAATAATCAAAAATATTACGGGAATCAGTGCAAAAAACATGAAACTATCAAAGGCGTTTGTCAACTAGTTAATAAATAACACCGTAGATGATATGTCATATCACGGTAAGACACGATAAATATAAAAAAAAGATGGTAAAAATACAAATAATACAAAATCAAATGGTAACAAATCTTTATTCTGTCATTTTAAAAATTTACATCATAATAGAGTCACGTTGTGTATACAAACTAGGAGTGAATACAATATCCCGTTTAATCGCATTAGATGCCTCCTCCATTTTAGTCTGTAAAATAGGATTACCTATAATCCGAGCGGCATCTCGAATATCACAAATAATTTCATTAAGTTGTTGAATACAACGGACAATAATGCCTTCTTGAACATCTGTTAAAGTCATTATAACTGTGAAAGGCTGCAATAAAATAATTATATGTACTACGTTATACAAACAAGTTTATTTATTACGTTTTCTGAATAAAGAAAAATTTAAACTATTCAATATTAAATATAAAGGATGGGCCATTTGTTGGTTTCTTTCAAAATACGGTTATGTATTTGAACTGTAAATTTGTTTGTTTGTTTGTAGATGAAACAAAACTAGGTATAGGTTAGGTTATGTTAGGTCTCGTTTTAATTCTATATTTGGCTAATACGGAGAATATGGGTGTCCCGACGTCACAACTGTCAAAAACACTTATGTAGTTATTCAGAATAGAGTTGATGCTTTAATAATATATACTTTAACTGTGTTTGGTTAGGATAATCTATTGGACCAAAAGGGGGTTAATACAGTATAAAAACGAGGTTCAATCTCCGTCACAACAAACTGTTTTTATTAAATAATTGTGAAATAAAAACTCCTACACGTTACAATAGATACACTATTCTAACACATCAACACGTGATAGTAGTGACGTCGGGACACCCATATTCTCCGTATAAACATTATATTTTTTTAAGGGGTTACATACCTCCAGAATTTTCAAAAAAACGTTTTTATTTTTATTATTTGTTATTAGGTATTCTCTATATTTTTATGAATATTAAAAAAAAATTACTTGAAAAATCTTTTCAATAACGAAGTTATAAGTTATACATGTGGCTGCGCAACCGATTAAAACATGCCAGGATTCACGCGACTCAGGCAATGAAAGAAACTCAAACAGCCAGCAGATTAAAAAAAACCATAGAAAATACAAAAATTCAGGGGAAAAAGGCATACAGTATGGGCTCAGAATGGCAGATTAAACGTAAGCTAACCACAAATATTTAATACACAAAATTCACTGCAATTTATTAAGACTTTTCCTTTCAAAACTTTAAATGCGGTTTTCTCGAAACTACCTTTTTCTAAGCGGTCTGCATGATAACTCAAAAAGTTTTCAATATTTTTTTGCTTTTTTTTTTAAATCTTCCAAAATATATTCTCTATTGTCTGTTAAGCCATTTTTTTTTATATTTTGTTTAATACATTTTTTACGAACCATAGAAGAACAAAATTTTTGATAAAAATAATTTTTTTATCTTCAAAATGTTATAAAATGCTTATTTTTCGAGATTAAAAAAATTGGCTAAATAAATGAAAACATTACTGAACAAAAACAATTATTGAATTTTTCAGATCGATCAACCTACGCCGAAGAAATCGTGCATACCATGATGCAATATTTTTTTAACAGTGGTCTAAAGAATCTCAATTTATAATTTATGATAAAAAAATTTGTTAACATTTTTTTTATTACTGATGATCAATAAATAATGTGTATTTAATATTTTGTCTTATTTTTAACAATAAACTCCTTAAAATACAACCTGAAAAGTACTAATTTTCACTAGTGCTGGAGGTATGTAGCCCCTTAAAGGGGAAAAGAAACTAACAGATGGCCCCCCTTATACTTTTAAAGCTCACCTCTTGTTTTGCCCATGTATATACGACATGGGCAAGTCCAAAATTAAGTTCTTTATTATCTGACTCCATATTTCCTGAATCAATTAAACCATGTTTCTTTTCCAATTGAAGTATTCTATTATAAACAGCAATTAAACATTCAATACCCTAAAAATAATACAAGTAACTTTAGTACTTACATATCTATTTAGAAAGAAAATTACGTTTACATACAGGTTTCAAAACATCGTCTATTTCTTGTATTTCTGTTTTAGCTTGAAACACTAACCCCGATAACACTGCTGCTATTTCTGTGGGTTCCATGTTTGTTAGTGTGTTTTGAAATACCAGTTCAGTTATAATAAGTTCATTAGATCCAATTTCTCGAGCTACATGTCCTTTCATTTTAACTGAAATACAATACAATTTTAAAGATATATGTATGTAATTTTAAGAAACTTCTTAGTCTGAGGTAATAAAAATTAAATTGTAATTTAAAAAAATATAATTTTTTAATGTAGCCTCTCCTAACTCAATGCACTTTTGACATTTTCTGTACGGGCTTTAATGCCGTTAAAAAATAGATTTCATCCTTGCCCTCAAAATGCTCCTCTCTTCATCTTAATTCTTTTTTCAAATTACTGAAGAGAAAATAGTCACTAAAGGCTAAGTTCAGTGGTTGAGGTATTCAAATCTTGTTTCTCCAACTCATTCTTAGCAGTGATTCTTAACCGGTGTTCCATGAACAAGTGCTCCGCGAAATAATAAAAACAATTCACAAGCAGCGCTACCAAGCCCGATTTTCATCCTTACCACTTACAATTCATTTGAGGAGCTGTGTTTAATCTTATTTCAATCATTTCACAGAACAATAAATGTTTAGATCATTATTAGAAGAAAATATTGAATATCACTTTCCTTCTCTAAATACAGAAAATTATGACTGGATTTGAAGTTCATTTACTGTAGCTAATACTTATGTCGAATTACGAATTTTCGTTTTATTTGTTGATGGATCGTATTGATATTTTCTGAACTAGTTTTGAATAATTTTGGATTTTTGTACAAGCCGAGTACCCAATTCTTTCCATAAAAGCAGACAATTTTGCTACAGTTTGCAACATCATATTTGTGTGAACTTGGCTTTTCAACATTTAGGAATATTAAAACTAAAAAAAGTGAAAGACTTGAGAATATACATAGATACTTTTTTACAAATTATGTTGATTAGGCTTTAATAAATGTATATTTTTTATATTTGACTGGAAATTAATGCGTTAGCTGTAGTTTTTTAATAAAAAAAAATGTTCTGCATATTTTTATTGTTTCAGTAAGATAGTGTTCAGCAAATTTTTCGTAGTCAAAAGTGTTCCGTGACTTTGAAAAGGATAAGAACCACTGACTTATAGCTTCAACTATCTGCCCATCATAATTCTGCAATCCTCCAGAACAAATTTTTTAACTTTTTGGATATTTTCGTCTATCACACAAATTTTATTCAATTTCATCCTTGCTGAAACAGTTGGCAGACATCTCTTCAAAAACTTATTTTGGCATTTTTCCGGTTTTGAGTGAGAAACTTAAATGGTGCTCCATTTGATTTTTGCTCTATATACTCATAAAGAGTTGCACAACTAGTGACCCCCAAGTATAACAAGAAGTACCTCAGGCATAGGACTGTACAACCTTCCCTCATACATAAAATAGAACTTACCTATATGATTTTCATCTATATATCCTAACTCTGAAAGTACTGCTATTCTGCACATATATTCTGGATAAAGTTTCAAACTTTCATGCGATAATGTGGTCTTTAAATAATCTCGCTTTTCTTCTAAGAATCTTCTATGAAACACGGCTTTGAAATGCTGTTCAAAATTAGCTATTTTTGTATAATCCATATAACTATCAACTATTTTCTTCAGTCTTTGGACTTCGTCTTGTTTTGATCTTAAATCTATATTGCTCACTCGTATATCCACAAATTCGGGTTGAGTATTTTGTGCATTATATGTTAGTTTAGTCAATTCCTGAAAAAATATTTTCATATTATTATAAACAACTGTGTACAGGGTTACGCAGCATTATTGATGTTAACTTTTAAATTCTCTTAAAATTGATTCTCGTGAGTTTTTTTTAGATATTTTGTACGGTGTGTGTGTTCAAAGTGTTCAATATTATATTATTTACATTGTGTGAAAGTTTTATTACAAAACATAATTGCAATAGTGTCTAATCATAATAGAAGCTAGAGTAACAAAATGTAAAATGTTATTTACTCATCAGAAATTTTCGTTTCTGATGAGAAAATGTTCCTTTTACAGGACGCTCACAATCAACAGAATGATATAGTGTATTCTGTATCTCTTGCTATTGTTCCTAAATGTAAATTAGCTGTCTAATATTTCCAGAATGTCTCTCGTGTAATGGTTTGGGGAGTATTATCAAAAAAAAAAGACAAATTACCGTTACACTTTGTGGAGCCAGGAATAAAAGTTAAAGTTAATCAAAATTACTATATCGAGATAGTTTTAAAGAAGCATTTGCTACCCTATGCCAAGGACTATTGTTGCGAAGACTATTATTGTTTTCAGCAAGACTCAGCTTCTGCACATAAGGCAAAGAAGACAACTGAGTGTCCCTGATTTTATCGAAACATCTGAATAGCCTGTTTTTTCTCTAGATTTAAATCCTTTGGATTATTTTGTATGTGACTACATGCTAGGAAAACTGGGCAATGTGAAACACTTGAAAATTGATGAATGTAAAAAACTTTTGATTAATATTTGGAATGAAATGCCTCATGTGGAAGTTTTTCAAAACAAATGAAACTCGTAATTCGTGAAAAAGGAAATAGATTTCAACTGAATTAGTTTTATGTAACCTTCATAATATAGATAATGTATGGATGAAATTTTTTTCAGAAATAAATTAGTTTCCTCAAAATTCACTCATTTATTTGACATCAATAAAGCTGGGGAACCTTGTATTTTGGGAATGTCCATAAACCACGTAACACTTTTTTCTAGAATTTTTTTACCCTTCTCCCCCCATGTAGACAATATAGCTCTCCCGCTAGAAGTGTTACATGGTTTATGGACATTCCTTTTTCTATTTAAGTTTTACCTGTATGGCATTTTGACAAGTTTGACTAGGTGGGTCATTTCTGAATCTTAAAATTTGTCGTTTTTCCCAATCCTGAATAACAATCGCAGTATCAATCTTGATAACTTTATTGACAATATTAGTTATGTTATCGGCCGTTATTTCTAAAACTTCATGTCCACCTACACCATCTGGTTTAAAAATAACATCTGATTGTGCTAGAGCTAATATTTTGTACCAATCTTCAGAGTATTCCTCACTAACAGCTGTCTTTTTTTCAGTATCATCTTCATCGAATTTTTGATGATTTAGGACAAGAACAATGTATTTTACATCTTTCCGTGCATTGATTTTCAGTAACATTGCCAATTTGTTAATGTGTGATTTGCAGCTTATCAGTAATATTCGTCCAGGAACCATTTCTTTTTGCGCGCAGTTAGTTATAAAAGTAGGCTGAAAAAATTAATTTTTAAATTTAATTATTGCGATCACACAAAATAACGACTACATACTTGAAAATCTAGCCATGAACTTAGATATCTCGATGCAGCATTATAAAACTGAATAAGATTTTGTTGATGCTGCATAGGTTCATCAGGATATAATTCAGATATCTTTTGTTCTGTAGTCTTTAGTTCATTTTTGTATTGAATAACTTTATTTTGAAAACTCGCTTCACAAAAACTATGCGACATCATATTTTCCACAGTAAGTGATTCAACTCGTGGTAAATTAAGTAGCATTCCATAAGTAAGTCGAAATTTAGATACTAATATTTGAGGTTTACCTGGAAAAACAACCATCTTAAATTAATTATCAAATTATTACAACTTTTATCTATCTGAAGTTTTGTTTGAGTTTAAAGAAACTGCAACATAAATACAAACAGCTTAAAGGGTTTGCATAAGCTTGCAGTACAAAAAACAAGGTTAAGATTTTGTACACAATTAATACATAGTTTTGCCAAGTTCGAGTTTCTTCACAATATCGAAGATATGAGAAGTTTTATGATCGTTTTGGAATGAGACAAAAAAAATTGTTCTCCGATTTCAAAATTTTAAATTAATCTTTCCGTTTAAGGTCAAGACAAACACTTTTCGTTCTGTGTCTGTCTGTCCCCTGAATCCTTGTCGCACGCATAACTCATGAACCACTGAACCGATATTAATGAAACTTGGTTGGTTGGGTCTGGCTTGAGGACAGTCTCATTTCAAAATCATTAAAAATGTATGTTATAGAATCTTTTTTGGAGAGCATTCAATTTCCTACAATTTAACGTTTGTTGTAAAATGTTCCCTTGCAAAATTTTATCTCAATTTGCTTTAAAAAAACGTGTTTTGTTTTTTTAAATTGCTACTTACTTTGACAAATGTCATTTTGACGTTTGCATTTTAGATTTAGATTGAAATTGTCAAAAAATAAAATAATTAAGTGCGTCTTAAAAAAATTTCAAACTAATATTTTTTAGTAAAATTGTATAAAAATTAAATGGTTAACCAATGTCAGGCAATTTATCTAAACACTTTACTGGTTTTATTTAAATTGTTCAATAATTAACTACCTTTGGTAAATTTAGCACAAGGAAGCACTGTGAATAAATTTTGAGACATATCTCAAAAAAAAGTTCTAATACACTTTACTACTTATACTGGGAATTTTAGGAATTTTTGCAAAATCATTAGTACAACTCAAAGTTAAGACCCTAGGCTATAAAATTATGCAATAAAATTTTGAAATTTCAAGCTTATGCAGCTGCAGACCCCTTAATTCTTTCACCATTCAGTGCTCTCTTAACACATTGCGTGCCACAAACTTGTTAGAAATTTCACCTGTCTAATGAAAAATTGTAGATTTATATTACAAAATGTTAAATATTACAAAAATAAAGAAGTATTTTGATATTTGTACTGAATATGCCGTGGCATACACTGTGTTAATATTATAAAATATTTAAGTGTTCTCTTCCTGTATCAATTTAATCAATATTAAACATTTCTTACCGAGCATCATTAATTTCAATTCAACTATATCTGGAACAAAATTCATGCAGCTGATAATCACAGTACCATTTGTATCGTGTCCACGTCTGCCAGCGCGTCCAGCCATTTGGATGTATTCAGCTGGTAATAATGTACGGAACTCGTACCCGTCATGTTTCCTTATTGAATCAAACACAACTGTACGAGCAGGCATGTTCACACCCATTGCAAATGTTTCTGTCGCAAACAGCAACTGAGTTTTATAAAACAAAAAAGTTCACGATTTATTTGTTTATTTGAATATTAATTAAAACTAGTATTGCCTATTGTCAAAATTCGCACATCTATGGCACAGCACCTAACCTAACCTAACCTAACCTAACCTAACCTAACCTAACCTAACCTAACCTAACCATTCCCCTCCTTTTATAATAGATACCAAAAAAAAGGTACGACAATTTTTGATGTTTACCCATTGATCTCTCAAAACAACAATAGACAATATATATATTTTCTGTTTACTTTTAAAACAAAAATAAGTGAAATCGTAACTGTATTTCAAAATGAATAAATTACAAATTGGAAACTTACTTCATTATCTATTAAGTTTTTTTATATAAAGATAAGTTCATGAGAATTACAAAAAAATAGCCCATCAATCCCAAAAAACAATATACCTTACTCTTAATGCGTACAATTCAAGACTGGTGCCAGTACTTTATATAGAAATAAAGTAAATTATTCTTACCTTAACATGTCCAGATTGAAATAATCTTTCAACGATTTCTTTAAGTATTGGTAAAATACCACTATGATGAACTCCAATACCTTTCAATAGTAAATTTTTCATTTTGATCACCTATAAATATTGAAAGAACTATATATATTATATATCTTAAATATAGCAAGATTTTCTAAAATACAGTCACACCCGAAAGTTACGTCACCTTTGGTTTCAGACACATGTCGTAATTCAAAAATAAATTTTTGAAGCAACTTGTACAGGTATTTCTCAACTTATGACTGAGATAGGTTCCTAGACATCAGTCTTAGTAGAATAGGTCATAAGTTGAATTTCATTGAAAAAACGCGTACAATATTTTTGCTTTTGACATTTTCCTTGATGTGAAACGAATAACAAACAGTTGCGTATTCCCTAAAATATGTACATAAATAATAATAAATCTATTAAATAGGGAAACCCCCGCAACTGTTTGTTTCATTTATGTAATATGCGCATGTATATGAAAGAGACAAACACAAGGTCGTAAGTGCGAACCGTCGTAAATCAAGGAATACCTGTAATTGACAATGTATGTAAAATGCAAAATGGTATATGTTGAAGAGCCATAACTCGGGTATGACTATACATTTTTATTTCTCAAAATGTTACCTGTGGTAATTCTTGATCGGGTTTCTTTAACCGTTCAATTGCATGATTGAAAAATGTAAAAACATGATGTTTTTCACTATGATGTCTATCATCATTAGCAGTAGATTCACTACAGTCCAACAAATCAATAATATCCATTAAAAGGTCAGCGTTTTGATCACATCGACGTCTGTTAAATGTAAAAAATACTACCGGTAATTTGTCATCGGTTTGCAGATGCTTGACAAATGCATTTAGATAATTCCGTTCAGATTTGAAATCGCCAGGATAACAACGGCCTTGTTTTACTGATATTGCTTCATTATATCTATTTAAAATTAAATAATTAAATAATTATTCTCCTGCAAGTTTGAACAACTATACACATTGATATTAATATAGTTAGAGCCCTTACACACTAACGACTTTTAGTAGCGCGACTATCGCGTTTTGGCATGCTATCGTATGCAGCGCGACTATCACCACAGTGTGTATGGGTTTTGCGTTTTACATATAAAACAATATAAAATGAATGTACGCAATAGTCGCGCTGCTAAAAGTCGCTAGTGTGTAAAGGGTCTTATAGTCTGATAGTTTCCTTTTTGAAGTGCATGTTATTTCGATATTGACAACACTGTAGTATAGGGGCAACACTAGAAAATAAAATAACCAAGTGCGTGTTGGGCATGCACATAATAGGGTTCCGTAGCCATTCTCAGTACGATTTATAAAAAGAGTTATTTTAAAGTTTTTCGTTATAATTTACAGTGAAAGTACTGATTAAAAACTACATTCTGGAATTTTTTCAGATTTTTTGAATCGATAATTTAGAAATTAGAGGGGGGTGGGGTGCTCTGATAATGACATTTGAAAGCAAATATATCATGACTGAAGGGTTAAAATCAAAAGGTCATATAACATTTTTTGTTGCATTTTTATTAACTATAAGGGTTTCTAGTTTTCTACAGAACTCTAAAAACGTTTTTTTTCAAGAAATTGATAGATTTTGATGTAAAGAACATGGTAATAACTTTTCCCCCCTTCGAAAGAGGGTGCATAACTTTCTAGGAGCTTAAAAAGCTGCATAATGTCAGTTATTCGAAGAAAAACACCGGAACTGTCAGATTTAAGATAAAATAGGGTATTATAAATCTCAAAGTTGATAAAATATCAAACAAAATGATGTTTTTAAATTTTTTATAATATTAATATAGCACATGATAAAATCACCTTGCATCGTTTAATCACGTTTAAAATGTAGAGTTCTGTTTAATCGCTGTTTTTATGTAAATGTAAAATGATCCATTTCTTACAGCGGTTTGACACTACATATCTATTAATATGTCAAGCACAAGTGTTGCCAATGTTGAAATAATGGTCCGCCCTATACAAGTGTCTTTGGTTAGGGCAATCACTGCGGGCCTATTTTTTATTTTACTTTAAAACAGACTCAATCTCCGCTTCAAGAAACTGCTTTGAAGTTTTTTTTTTTTTTGTAGAAAAATAATTAATAAGTACTAATAAAATAAATATTTTTATACCCTGGAAGATTAAAATTTCCATCAGCATCTAACAACAAATATCTTTTATTTTTCGTAACAACCGTGGAATTGACATACAGATAATGAACTAATGGTACTGGACGTTTATAAGTACTGATAACGTACACGGTACGTTGTTTTGTACGACCAACCCAATCAGCAAATTCCAGAGCATTAGGTATCGTAGCACTCAACATGACGATTGTTACATGTGCTGGAAGTAAAATTAAAACTTCCTCCCAAACATGGCCACGCTGTAAATATAAAATAAGAAATTATTATTGTTAATTTGCTGTTAATGTTGGTATCATTATAATACAAATTAAAATATGAAGAAAAAAAAGTATTGTTAAAATCTAATAATGTTAAATGAAAAATTAATAAAATTCAGAAATAAACACTTCTGAAGTTTTTTCAACTTTCTTTCAACTTTAGGGCAAAAATATATACAAAATCAAAGTTTGAATTTATTTTACTTCAAAATTCTTGGCACTTGGCTTAAATTGCAATAAAAAATTTTTTGAAGTAAATCTTTTTTGACGTGAATAACGTCTATTGTTTCATGTCAGATACTGCGGGGGTATTTCAGAAACTTGATGTAACGTTTTCAGGGTGATCTAAAACCATTGAATAACTCAGAAACTAAAAGTCCGATTAGGATGATTTTGGTATCATTCTAATTGGTGTATTGGTCTGTACCTATTAAACACTGGGCAACCCCCGCAGAAATGCAGTACGGCCGAAAATAGCGTAAATTTACAATCAGTATAGTTCTATATTTATAGCAGCTATCACGATGGTTTTGGTCTCAAGTTATAGATTTCAATTAAATCTAGAAGGTGCAAGAACAAAATAAAACATTTAACCAGTTTTAATGAGTGAAAAACTTCATATAATAATTAAAAAAAAGTTCATTTCATATTTCCACGATTTCGCCTGTAAATATTAACCCATTAAGTGGTTATGTCGTATATATTCATCATAGTCTCTTGTATTGTGTAGCGTTTATGATGAATATATTTGCATTATGAATTCACTTAGTATTCTTAATGATTATGTCGAATATATGCGCGTAATCGTTACTAGTAATAAAGAAGGGATGTGCACATTGCAAATTTCAACTTGTTTAGGTGCCATGCTATTTACATTAGAGCTTCATTCTATTTTTGCTCTTCAATCCGTTAACTTGGTAAAATACGTGGCCACTAGGGAAGCCACTTCATTTCATACAATGCATCAAACCGCTCAAGGGGTTAATTAATTTAATTGAAACAAACATAACTAAATTAGAATATATTCTCTACGTAATGACAATTAAAATTTTTTATTAAAGTTTTTTAAATATGAATAAAAAATTGTGAACATTTATATTCGTAAAAATCATAAGAAATAATCAAAACAAAGAGCAAATTGTAAAAAGTAAATGCGTTTTTTCCTAAATTAATAGTCGGACTTTTCAATTGTATTGATATTGATTTATTTTTAATTTATTAATTAGGAGATTTTATAGACAAACAAACACGCAGCGATCATTTTGCATGTTAACATAAATTTACAATCAGTATAGTTCGACACTCAGAGTAGCTAGCACGCTAGTTGTGGTCTCAAGTTTTAGTGAGTGAAACACTTCATCTAATAAAAAAAGTAAATTTTCAGAATATCGGCTAAAACACGCACAAAAGCCAGCATGAAATATAAAAGACGCATAGCATTGGAAAAACCGTCTCAGCAACTATTGGAAAATATACCATTACCAGTAGCTGAGAGGGTTAAGAGGTACAGGGGGCACACAAGTACATCATGAGTCTGAGTTTTATTTAACCTCACTGCCACAATTTTGATTTGGAACGTATTCACGTCAATCCCTCGATCATGCATCCTGACACAGTCACACCCATTTTTTTATCATTTTCTTTTTATAGTAGGCACTATTTCTCCAAGAAAAAACAGTTTTACCCAGAAATAAAATAATTAAAATAAAATAAAATAAAACTTACATCTGAATCGTTAATGTAGTGAACTTCATCAAAAATAACATATTCCAAATCACGAATAACATCACTGCCGCAATATAACATTGAGCGTAATATTTCAGTGGTCATAATTAAACATACGCCCGTCACATTGATTTGGAAATCACCTGTAACTAAACCGACGTCCTTAAACTTGAGCATAAAGTCTCTGTACTTTTGATTAGACAATGCTTTGATAGGAGATGTGTAGATAGTACGAGTCATATGTTGTTGAGATAACGCTATAGCATATTCAGCTACAACTGTTTTACCAGCTGAGGTGTGTGCTGCTACAAGGACATTCTTGTGTTCTTCAAGTTTTAAAATAGCCTGTTAACAGATTAATATACCGGATGTTTTTTTAATGACTTTCCAGTGGATTATTTCTAAAATAATGAATTTTCAGAGAAAATGTTTCAGACTAAAGTTTTATGGTTTTGAGGGAGCTAAATTAGACAATATTGGGTTTTCTGGTTTAACTTTCCTTTTTCAAATTTAAACCTATATTTTTTGTTGCAAATTCGTAAAATATGAGGAAAAATAAGCAACTTTTAAATTTTTTTCTGAAAATGTCTATTTTTTATGATATGGAGCAAAACAAACAGAAATTTTTAGATTTTCAATAATTTTTTACACAAAAACTATTAATTTTAAAAAAATCCCAGGAGGCAAAAAGTGTTTAGATTTAGGCAATGATTCTCAGAGAATTTTTTTTATTTGTAATTCATTTAATTTTTGAACATTCAGAAATTTTTCTTGTAAATCCTTTAAAACTTACTTTATTTTTTAATTACCTGTTTTTGGAAATTATCAAGTTCAAATTCATATTTATATGCAGGATGAGGAATTTTTTCATCAAAATCTAACACAGGTTTGTTTACGTCAATTGTTTTGGCCCATTTTGTATGTTGTAATAAGACAGTATCTTTAGATGATTCGCTAATTTTTAAAACAGGTAAAGAACTTTCGGACGGTATTATATCAGCATCATTTAAATTAACTTCAGCTGATTGTTTTTCTTCTTTGATTTTATCATTTGAAACCTCTTCTTTTTTCCACAAGTCTGTAATAATAAATTAAACTATCAATTACAACTTCTAATTAAAAAATATTTTACATTTTTAAAATTTGTTTTGTAGAAAAGTTTACCTGAAAGATTATGGTCATTATCAACTGAAAGTAAATTAATGATATCTTCAGTATCTCCATGTTGATCAATGCCAAGCTCTTTTTTTGCTTCGATTGTATCAAAATCAATCCCACGCTTAAAGCCTGGGGGTATTGTTAGTAAATCTGTAAATAAATAAATAAAATCATATATTAATATATGATCAAATGTTTAATGTGAGGATACTATTTAGAATACAATAAAATCTTTACCTTCAAATAATTCTGGACATGTTTCAACATGAACATCGATATCTATTTCAGGAAATCCTCCAGGAAAGAATGGAAGATTTGAAGGGTTGCCTTTAACAATGTGAGATGATGGAGTAGGAGCTCTTGTAAAGGACATAGAATTCTTAGCTGTTAATAATGAATTAGTTGAATTAATTTCTTCATATCCTATAACTTCCCCAGTAACAGGATCTCTGTTTGTCTAAAAATGTTAATAACTACAATTTAAAACTGAAAAGAATATAAAATTTAAAATAATAAGGGCAAAATTAATTTAATTTTGCTTGATAACATTAAAAATTAATATACAGTGAAACTTTCCTACACGATCCCTTCCTTAACCCGTAAGTGGTCGCATACCAACTATGATTGCTTCGATTATACATTTTTTTAATATTTCCAAAGAAACTCCATTTGACTCCTGTTTCACTGTATTGGGTAAACCGATTTTCTTATTATTAGCTTTAAATATTCTTGTTATACATTGAAAATAGTTTTAAATGTGCGTAAATACTTAACTAATTTTTTTTCAAGTAGTACAGAAATTAATGTAAGTTTTTTTTATATTAACAAGGGGTTTCCTAGCTTCCAATCAAGATTCCAAATATATATTAATCCGCCTTTGCTAATTAATGTAATATAATAAAATAAATTTATTTAATCTCACTTTAATATCGGTAGTTGGAGGCATTGGTTCATAGAGAAATAAAGAAAATATATCAGGATCTTTTGGTAATAACTGTTGTAATTTCCGATAGTCATGAATTGGTAATCTTTCAGGTTTCAGCAAATATTCTTGTAAATCATTTATAATGTCTGGTAGTATAGGCGGTTCTTTTTTGTATTTCGAATCCATTATTCAAACGTTATTTCTGTAATATAAATTAATATTCATTAAAAAAATATTGTATATTAAAAAAGAAGTTAAAGTATTTTTATGTTTTTATTTATAAATTAATAATTAAATATTTATAACAATAGGTTAATAAAAATAAATAAATTCATACATAATATAAAATAAATCTCAATTATACACAATCACAAAGAAATAAATAAATAAAAACTGATTGTTATTAAATAATGCAACTTTATTCAGTCCCTTTAAACATAACTAAAAAAACTTTTTAAAATGTTTGTTGACAGATTATCCTGAACATAGTTCAGTTTGTATGGAAGCGTGAAAGAAACTTGATAGGTATAAAGAATCAATATTTAAAAAAGATTTGTACTTATCGAACAATAAAGCTATTATTTTTGCATTTGGCAGAGTAACTTTATTGTCTAGTCTCTTAATTATTTACATAAAAATAATGTAATCAATATTTAAACAAAAATAACAAAATTTAAATATTGCTAAATACATTTATAATGTTTTGAACATTGGGCAGTAGCAATTGTAACAAAATTGCCTAGTTCAGGCAATACATTTATAAACATGGAATGGAATTCAGTGTATAATGAGTGATGTGTCAACATGACAGATGTTGTTTATTAAGAAATTTCTTGCGATATATCCGCTAATGAAAGTAAAAATTGTTCACATTAATCTATAAACATGGGATCTCTATCTCTACCGAAAGTTCTTAATCCTCGGAAAACTAGTTTAGAAATAGAACGAGAAAACTTCGAAAAGAACCAGGTTCGTTTATTATTGTTTCTGATTAGCTATATACAATTACAATTTATATATGGACCTACGCTTCCGGTAATGATGATTTATCTTTGTAATTACATTGTTCATATATTTTCCATAATTTTATAACTATTATGTATTACTAAATGTATATATATTTAATCTTTATAAACAAGATTATGTTTTATATTCAAATATACTTTATTATTAAGTATACAAAAATTTTATTTGTATTGATTATTAAAATTATTGCATGACTATTTTACATGAAACATATATACACATTTTGTAAATGCAATATTGAGGATTGTACTTGTAATGCATTTGATTGTAATTATAAATCGAAGACTAAAAATTAATTTTTATTAATAAATTAATAAGTTTAACATGCATATATATTATTGCAGACAGTACCACAGTGCTTTGTAACAAGTTATAAACTATTGCTTTTGCATTCTTAAGGGCCCCTTTTCAATTCAGGCTCTGGTGCAGTGGCATCACTCTCAGGACTTACACCATTGCATCTGAGTGTACAACTCATGTACAAACACAAATTATAGTTAATAGTTCTTGGAACGTTTTATAAAATTATAACATTAAAACTAGATATTTTAGTATTATTTTCAAATCCAGTATTTTAAGAATCAGCTCTACAAACTAAAATGTACTCATAGCACACATTTTGTGTGTAGGGTGACCAGGTCTCAGGTTTTGACCCGAAGTCTCAGGGTTTCGGTGCAATTTCTCCGGGTTTTGCAAAAAATGATAACTAAAAAAAAAAAAAAGGTCGTCAAAAATAGAGCAGAGGGCGCAAAAGTGCAGGTTAGGGTAGTAAATTTTATGAAAATAAAAATAATAAATAAATAAATAAAGAATAAAATAAAAAATAAATAAAAAGGGTCTTCATTTACATGTCAGTGTTTACTAAAACTAAAATCTGGTCACCTTACCTGTGTGTACTGTATCATATTTAAAACTATTTCTATCAGTTAATTTGTTTTTAATTGATATGTTATTATTATGTCTACTGTTCTTTAATTTATAATATTTTTAAAGTTAATAAAAGAGAATTTATGCATCAAATATCGAATTTATTAAAGACTATATAAAAACATTACGTTAGATATATTTTCAAAAAACATTAATCACTGTCATTTTGTAACACACATTTGCACTTCTTGAATATTTATTAAAACATCTAAAAATAGAAATACATTATGTATTAAATTAAGTTTTTAAGAAATCAATAAGGAAACTAATGATACAAATTATTCATATCTATATGAAATATTTCATACATTTTATTTAGTTCTTATAATACTTTCAACGTTCATTATCACACTTAAAGATATTATTCATTTACTAAATATGTTACTATAACTGCAACTATCACAAAAAATTACAACACGTTAATATTATCATAAATTAAATAGATAAAAATACCTTATCAGTTACCTGTTAATATAGTCAATACATTTTATTGAATAGCATTTTATTGTTGATATATTTATAACAGAATATAATGCAACAACATAGTAGTTATAATTTTTTTGAACTATAACTGATTTTTAAGTTTAATAATTGTAATATAAACAGATAAGTATGATCCAATCTGTTAGCTACGTAAGTATTATTTTTGTTTTGAATTATTTATTTGTTTTACTTGAAAAACGATATACCTACATTTATTTTATATTTCATTAATAAATATTTATCATTGTTTATTAATTTATCTTGTTGGAAAGAAATCATTTTTGTCATAAAAAGTATTGCATTGATGATTCTTAAGTATGTATTGTTCTTAGTTTTGCAATCATGTAATAAATAAATTATTTTGTTTACTTCAGGCGATCAGTATCAATAAAGCTATTAATCAGTTGGAAACACCAGTTAAGGAAAAACATGTCCGTCAAGCCATTATCGGTACATTTCAAGATAAAGGGGCACTTACGTTTTGGAACGTAGCTGCACGTTTAGCTTTACAAGAGAATCGTATAGTCGCTTGGAAATTTTGTCATGTCTTGCATAAGATCCTTCGAGAAGGTCATCCAAACTGTTTGGTGCACTCACAAAGGTACCAACCGAAACTTGAAGGTTTGGGAAAGTTATGGGTAAGTACCATATATTGTGTACCTAATCTTAATTTGTTTGATCAATTGCCTTACTTATTTGTATTACTTATAGGTACATTTGAAAGAAGGATATGGTAAATTAATTCAACTGTATTGTTCATTATTAATAACAAAACTGGAGTTTCATAAACGGAATCCAAAATTTCCAGGAAATTTATCTGTTACAAATGAAGAACTTGAATCCATTGGAGAAAATGATATTAACATTTAGTATGTTATTTCTATTTAATAATTTTAGTCAAAATAATCTGTTTTTCTTTTAAATTAGTAATATATTTATACGTAAATATTTATTTTGAAAACAGCTTATATTTTACACTGATTTTTATTTTTTATTACAATTGTTAAAGTAAATCAAATTAACTACTTAAGGTAGTAAGTCAAAGAGTTTTAAATTTAAAGTAGCTTTAATTAATATTTTTATCACTTATCCATAGTCAAAATTTTGATTGATGTAAGGGACAAAACACGATTTTACAATACGAACAAAAAACAATTTGAAACAATTAGTTCTCTAATTTAAGAATATCAAAATTTTCAATCAAAAGTTTTTACAATTGAACAATTGCGAAAGTCTACGTTCAAAAATAATATCAAAATTATTAAGATATTTCTCGAAAAAATTCAAAGATTCAAGAGTAAGCTCAAATTTTGTAAAAAACTAAATAAAGGTTTTTAGAAGCTCCATTCAAAATCTTAAAATGATTCACCGTCTGTGAGCAAAGATATCATCAAAATAAAATAAAAAATTGAACATAGGGATCACGACATTTTAAGAGGATTTTCAACGAAAAAGTAAATAATTTTTTGCGAAGGAAACTCAAGAAATTTATAAAATTTTGAGGAAAATTAAATAAATATATTTGGAGTTAATATAAAAAAATCTCAAGTATTTATAAGTTCTAAGTAAAATAAAAACTTATTTTCTTATAAAAGATATCACCGTAGAAGCAAAGTACAGAGTACCGGTGCAAAGTATAGATAGTTGGCACAGTATTTAAAAGACATGAGCGCTGAATATATTGTTATTTTAATTTCAAGGAATAATAAAAATAATAAAAACTATTTCTTGATTATAAACTTATAATAAATAACAAATTCACATGCAGATAACAGTACACGTTATCAAATCAAAACATTAAATAATATGTAGCTGTTATTGGGAATACACGAGTTGCGCATTCGCAACAGAAAATAAAATCTCGACGTCGCCAAATTTTATTTTATACCAGGGTTATCTTAATTCATTTTTCTCTTTTTCTAACACATAGCAGACTTTGTTTCTCCCTGTGAAATACCTTAAAGGTCTTTCACTGACATTTTTATAAAAAAAATCATGTTATGTTGGGTGCAAGACACGAATTTTAACAGATATAGAAATTTTAAATAACAAATCAATAGAGAAAGAATATTATTAAAACTGCACCAAAAACTAATTTTCCCATTTTTGTCCTTTATATTTATATATATTAGATGAAACATTTCTTCAGAAAATCATTACCAAACCATTATTCACAATTCCATGATCCCATTTCCTTGAAAATGGTTTTAATAAAGTAAGACACATTTTCTTATGTGTAAATAAAATAAACGGTTTTTACTAATTTATAAATTTTCAATTTTAGTTTTCAAATGTCGGTTGAAATGTTTGATTTTATGGATGATATTTTGGCATTACAAATAGCAAGTAAGTATTAGAATTTATTAATTTTTTAGTAAAAATTTTAAAAGTATTAATACTTATTAAATTTTAGTATTTGGTTGTTTGGATATGTCTAAATCAAATTCAATGCAAAGTTCTGGTCAGTGCCGTTTAGCACCTCTCATTCCATGCATCCAAGATGCTGCACAATTGTATGACTTAAGTGTTAAAATTCTCTTCAAACTACATTCTACTCTACCGTCAGATGTTCTGGACGGACATCGGAAACGGTTTTTGAAACAATTCCGAGATCTGAAACAATTTTACCAAACCACACGCACTTTACAATATTTCCGAACATTAATTACTATTCCTTCGTTACCTGAGGTAAAGTAAATAATATTTAAAGCAATTATAAAAAAAATGGGAGAAAACAAACTTTTATTGAGTACGTTTACACAGCGCCGTTATTCCGGTTTTACTGTAACCGGTGTAGTAAAACCGGGTTTAAAAATGTGTGTAGATGGCGCATTACACCCGACATAACTAATCAGGTTTAGTTATGCTATTCCTCTTGGTCTACAGGCATAGCATAACTAAACCGGAATAGAGATGGAATGGTGTGTAAACTGCATGGACGGAGTATAGGGATTTCATTGTAATGCATTTCGCATTAACATTTGAAAAAGCGTCATCAGTTAAAATATGGTTAAAACACCTGAGACAAAGAGATGGAAAACAAAAGAAAACGTGATTCGTAGGACGTAAAGGAGACAAAGTATTTTTGGGATTTCTTGTTGGTACACCATCGAACGTATAGCATATTTTAAATCGGAATTATAATTCCAGCTGACGTTACTTCTTCTCGTATGTGTAAACAGCATCACTTGAAACAGTTTAACTACACATGTTATAGTAAAACCGGAACAACAGCGCTCTGTAAACGTACTCATTGATGATTTCCAAGATTCTAAATTTATTTTGATAAAAATTATTATTTATAGAATCCACCAAATTTTTTAATACAAGCTGAACTACGCACATACGTTACACCAGTTGTTATTTTACCACCGGAAGAACCTGAACCAGATTTGGCAGCACAAGGTCAACTAATCGACACTTCCGAGGATGTGTCACCTGATCGCGATAGTTTGAATGGTTCTATTTCACCAACTGAGCACCAGAATTTAACTGATCTAATAACGGAGAGAGATAATATGATATATCATATACAACAGCAACTGAGTTTATTTAGGTAAATGTAACAAAAGAGGGGAGGAGTAGTAATAATTTTTCATCATCCCCTTCTTTTACCACATAATGTAAACGTTGAAATTAAAAATAATATGTGTAATTACCGTAGAAAAGAGAAAAAAGAAACTGAACAAGTTTTGAAAGAAAATAGAAAAACTATCAATGCCTTACATGAAAAAATCAGTACTCTGGAAATCGAATTGGCTACACAACAAAGTGAGTTGGTGCAAGAGCGTCAATTGAAAGAGGATTTATTTCATCAAGCTTCGACTGTAGCACAAACACAAGATGTTGAACGTAAGTTTAATATTTATTTTATAACTAGTTGTGCCTGCGGCTTTGCTCGCATGGAGTATGGAACTATTGTTTAGGTTTTTGAAAAATATAGTTGAATTAAGTCCAACACGTTTAATTACCTAACAAAATCGAATCAGAACAAAAAATACAAGTAATTTTTGTTCTATTTAAATTTAAAAGTTAATTATTGGAAACAAAATAAACAATTGACGATCAAAAGACAATGGCTGAGTTGAGGGAGTCTGAATGGCGGCCAGCGTATAATAATAATAATATTATATCGTATATAACTTGTTTAAATTTATTTCCTAAACTATACGACCAAATTGGATGCTGTTAAAGGCAAATTATATTTATATAAAGATTAAGTACTTATAAATGATTTCGTTGTCATATCTACATTAAGTACTTATGACGATGAAATTATTTATTTCGATAAGAATTAATGTTTTCAGGTCATAAGTCTATGTAAACAGAACCCAAACATTTTAAATTTCCTTAAATAAAATTGTGGTTCAAATATAAAAGATTTGTTGATTGTTATATATTGTTCATCGTATTGCAAAAGAACGTGTTGGCGGCAAACTTTTTTCCGACTTGATTAACTATTATCGTCACTGCTTATTCCTTGTTACCTAACATAACAAAATATAGCTTATAACCTGGCCAGAGAACATATCTACGAATTTAAAAAAATGCATACATCGGATAAGTGGTTCTAGAGTTATAAGCGCATTTAACGGACTGACAGACAGAGAGACGTTGAGCTTTATAAACATTAAGGAAGAATTAATGCATTGGATCCAGTGTTACCCGGCTTAATATCCACAAAATCATAGTGAGCTAAAATATTCTACATGCCCACCCAACATACTCATAACACACGGTTCACTGCGAATTGTTTTTTCTGCTTTTATGAAATTTACACAAAATATTCACAAATTATACACCTAAACCTAACCTATGTGTTAGTGAAAACCTGAATAAAATCCGTTCAGTAGTTATTGAGAAAATCGTGTAGAATTATATTTTCAAACTTCCAGGAAACACCGAGTCCCGTCTTAAGCCGTGTTTAGACCGAAAAAACAAAACAAAACAGTATTTTTGACAAAAGTGCAATAAACCCTATGCATTTTTAAATACGATGTGTTTTCAAACTGCTGTTGTGTTTTCTTTGGCATTAGAATTTGTATGAAAAAAATAATGAGAAATAAATAATAATAAATAAAAAATAAATATTATATTTGCAACAATCGTAATCAATTTCGATATTTTACCATTCTTGGAAGTGAAATGTTTCTTCATATTTCAATTTTCAATATATTTCAAAATATTTATACCAATTATTCTATGTTTTTATATACCTATATAAATGACAGTTGTATGTTGTGACATCATGAAAACAAAATATGACTTGATAAAGATTTTTTAATTAATGTTAAATCTTAGTTTTTCATAAAATATTATTAGCCAAAAACATGCTCAGAAAAATTATCTAACTATTGGTGAAAATTGCATTGAAATCGGTTCAGTAATTCCCAAGTTTATAAGCCTCATACAAACAAACATTCATTTTTATATACAGTGATGATTGAGTAATTTTTCATTGATGTTCAGAAAAAAGTAAAGAAGAGAAATTTAACAAACTAAAAGCTGTTTACACAAAACTTCGAGAAGAGCACATTGTATTGATACGTCAGAAAGCTGAAGTCGATAAGCAATTTACTAAACTTAGTTGTACGAATAATTCATTAGAAACTAAAAGCAACGAGCTTGAAGCAAAAATAAAAGAACTCCAAGAAGAGCATCAAAAAGAAATTGATAACGTACACAGCATCACAAGTACTAATAAAGAAGAATTTGATAACATAAAGTCTCAATTTGAATATTTACAATCAGAAAATCGAGTAAGTAACGCCTTTTAATTTTTGAGGATTTTTAAACATTTTTTACATATTTTTACAGAATCTTAAGGCAAAAGTCGATTGGGTTTTAAAAGAAAAAAATGAACTTGATAAAAAATATCAAGATTTATTAAAAGAAAACAATGATTTTACAGAACTACTGAAAACCAAAGATACCTGCATTTCTGAGTTACACTCAAATATATCTGAAGGTATTATTTCTACGAAAGAGATTCTGAATATATATATATATATATATAATTTATTTATCAATTATATTTTCAGTTAATAAGAAACATGAAAATACTCAAAACAATACATTGAATTGCATTTTGAATGAATCTCAGGAGATTTTGCATCATGCTATAAGTGAAGTAGATAATCCTGCAATATCTGTATCGACCTGTGGACCTGATTACTTTTTAAGTCTCATTCCAAATGCAAGAAGTAACGTTGATTCATTATTTACTTCAGCATCTAATGAAAGTGATATAAATGCTTTAATTCAAGCTTTGATCCGTTGTGCACATTACGTAGCCGATGTTTTAATTCAAGGAAAAGCAACATCGAACATTTCAACTAATATAATATATGGCGAACGTAAGTAAAAATAAAATAGATTATAGAGAACAAAAGACTATTTGTTATAAATTTTAGAAATGGCTGATGAATGTAAAATGCTCGGTAAAACTTTAATAGAAGCATTTAAACATATACAGAATAAAGAAGATGCATCTGCGGAAAAATCTGAAATTCATAAACATTTCGATTCTATTGTTGAACATGTAAATACTATCAGCGGAGATTTGAAAGGTGATTCAGCAGAAAATTTAGCTGATTTAGTCGATAGTGAATTGATTCAAATGGATAAAGCTATTGAAGAAGCAGCTAAGAAAATTGAGGTATTGTTTTGAACTTTTGAGGAAAAATAGACATAAAATTATTAAAGATCGGAAAAAATTTGTAACAAGCTAAATTTTTGCATACTCCTTAGTATTAGGGTTCTTAATAATGTGTGAAAGTTCCTCATTGATTTAACCACTACAAGGGTCCATTACGCGAGGTCAAAGTTCGCAGAAACAGTATTTTTCAAATATCTCAAAAACCGTTATGTTTTCAGGAAAAAACATGTGATATTAAATTGTAGTCGAAATAATTTTTTTTGTGTTGGAAAAACCGTTTATGAAGTATAAAGAGTTGTTTATAACTTCACGCACATTTCCACAGTATACGTATAATATATATAAACTCTCATGCGACGTTTTAAACGCATTTTTCACTGATCTATTTCTGAAAATTAAAACGTAACGTAAAACAAAAAAATAAAAATAAATCTCCAGATATTAACCTATATGTGCAATTTCCTTTATTTGTGTAATTACAATTTTTATCGTATGATAGTGTGCTGTGGAAAAGTGTGCAGAGTTATAAACAACTCTTTATAATTCGTGAAAGGTTTCTCCTACACAAAAAATTTTGGTTTTGTTTTTGTAGCAAATTATCTCAGCTACAAATTAATAAAATATTTTTTTTTCAAAAAGTTCACCATTTTGGGAATATTTGCAAAATATTGCTTTTGTGAATTTTGACCCTGTGTAATTGACCCTTGCAGCGGTCAAATCGATGAGAACTTTCATGCATTATTAAGAACCCTAATATTAAGGTGTATAGCCTGTATACTATACTTTTAGATTTTAGAATTTATTATCAATAGAGTCAAATACCCTATTTGATATTTTTAATAATTTGTAGGAAATGTTGAATAAATCTCGTGAAGCTGATTCTGGTATCAAACTTGAAGTCAACGAGAAAATTCTTGATTCTTGTACAACGTTAATGCAAGCGATAAAAGTTCTTGTACAAAAATCTCGATTGTTACAAGCTGAAATTGTTGCACAAGGAAAGGTGAGTTTAAAAAATGATCCGTTTAAAATTTAATCGTGTAATATTTTAAAACGTTATTTTATTTTAGAGTTCAACATCAGTTAAAGAATTTTATAAGAGAAATCACAGATGGACAGAAGGTCTTTTATCTGCTGCAAAAGCTGTTGGAAGTGGTGCTAAATTTTTGTTGTAAGTCAATATAGTTTCAATTTTATAGTTTGAAATGCTATTTTTGAACAATTTTATCTTATGCAGTCTATTGATTACCCAAACTTCAATTTTTAATATAGATCTGCAGCTGATCGTGTTGTTAGCGGCCAAGGTAAATTTGAACAACTAATGGTCGGAGCACAAGAAATCGCAGCATCTACTGCACAACTTGTTGTTGCTAGTCGAGTTAAGGCCGATAGAAACAGTACAAACTTGACATCTTTATCAACTGCTTCGAAGGCTGTCACAAATGCTACAGGTCAAGTGGTTGCGACAGCCAAATCATGCAGTCAACTAATTGAAGAAAATGGTATGGTTTCATTTCATATGTTGATTATTGATTATAATAAATACACTGTATGAGAGGAGGCTAAAAAGTTCTCTGCCTGAGGTATTTCTTGTTATCGTAATTACTTGTTCTATGGGTTACTAGTTGAGCAACTCTTTACGAGTATATAGGGAAAAAATCAGGTCATTAGTGTAATTACGTCTCGATTAATCCTTAATATATATACAAAGCTCAAGGTCTATCTATCTATCTGTTAGTGCGCATATCACTCGAGAACCAATTATCTGATTTATGTTTTTTTTTTTAATTTATAGATATGTTCTCTGGCCAGGTTATAGGATATATTTTGTTATATTAGGTAATATAAGGAATAAGCAGTGACGATAATAGTAAATCAAGTCAGAAAAAAGTTTGCTGCCAGCGCGCTCTTTTGCAATACGCTGCCTAAACCATTATATCCGACAATATAATATAGTAAAGAATTGTGTAGAATCAAAAGATTTACAATAAAGTTCATGATACCATATATTAAACTTTTATATTTAAGTCACAATGCTTAATTTTATCTTACAAAGAAAATTTAAAACATTAATCCTTATCGAAATAAATAATTTCATCGTCACAAGTACTTAATTAATTTGTCCTTTAAAGTGTTGCGTCGGAGCAGGGGGCAGGATGTTGCGCTCAGCCGGTATTCGAACTCCCTCGGCTCGGTCGTCTTTTTTCATCGTCTGACAATGAGTTTATTTTGTTTTCAATAATTAACATTTAAACAGAACACAAATTATTTGTACTTTTTCTTTTGATTGGTTTTTATTAGGTAATTTAGGTGTTGATTAGTTATTAATACAATAATAACTAAACGTGTTTGTATTTAATTCAACTATATTTTTCAAAAATCTTAAACAATAATTCCATAGTCCACGCGAGCGAAGCCACAGCCACAGCTAGTTAAAGAATAAATGTCAAAAGAAGTTTTTGTTGTTTACGGGAGAATCTAGGTCGTTTTATTTCAATCAAAAATGAAGCCAACTGTTTCAACAATGAAGATTGAGTCAATTGCAGTGGCGTAGTAACAGGGGGGGTTTTGGGGTCGAAACCAGCCCCGAAATATTCAGTGTTCTTAAAAAAACGTATGTTTTAAGAAAACATCAGTTCAAAATACCTTCAAAAAATTTAACTTATATGTATTTACCCCACCCCGAAAAGTTTTCTTAATACGCCACTACACCCTGGAAAATTTTTTAGATCTAAAGTGATCAAATCATATCTACAAAGATATCTGAAGATTGTTGTATATCTTTGCAAGTCTCCTGAAAAAATATGATTTTGTCTCAAAATGCAGATCTATCAAGATCTGATTTGATCACTTTAGATGTAAAAAAAATTCCGGGGCTTCATAGCCTCCCCTAATATTTATAGCATGTAACAGTGGTAACAAAACCATCTAGGCGTAAATAATTTATTATTTATTGTACGGATTATGAAAAAAGTTATATTACTGATATATTAATTAATTATAGATGAAATCGATACATCAGAAATGAATCTACTAGCTACTAAACGTCAAGAAATGGAAGTACAAGTTCATATTCTGGAGTTAGAACAGACATTACAACATGAACGTTTAAAACTGGCTTCTTTAAGAAAACTTCATTACCAACTTGCTGGCGATCAAGAAGGATGGGTATGATAACTTAATACATAAATGATAAATGAAATAGACTGTATAATATTTAGTAAAGCATGTTATTAATAATAATCTAATCGGTAAGCAATTTTCATTTCTTTTCAGGACATAATTGAGAAACCTTAATGAAGATTATTATTAATTTTACTGTTTAATAATTAATAGTATAACCATATATTAAATGTGGTATAACCAAACATAGTTATTAAGATATTAGTTAATTATATATTATAATATGTATACATCATGAAATTTATAATATTATATCTTATACTGACATTGTTAAAATAATTATATTGCATTTTATACTTTTAAAATGTTTTGTTTAATGTTAACTAAAAATATAATGTCATATACCTCTAATGAATATTTGAAAAAAAAAACTATTAAAGCATAGAATTTATATAATGTTATTTTTATCTCTGTAATCTATATTAACAAATAAATTATTGTATTTTAAACAAGCATCTTTATTTATTTCTTACTGTTCCTTACCAAAATTGGAAAAAAATAAAGACGTTTTTTAACAGCCTTTTAACTACTGAACCTAGAAAGTTGATTTGGTATAGTTATAGAAAAAACTAGACCAATATAATTTTCAGTTTTCGACATTTTTTAACAATTTTTTTTTTATTCAATCGCAAATGAAAGCTGGGAACTCAAGAAATTTAAATATAAATCGTTTTGTTAAACTCCAAGAGAAGTTAGAAAAAAATCTGAAAAAATTAGGGGTGCCAATAAAACAAAATTATCAGCACTCGTTGAAAAATAATTCAAAATTATAAAATAATAAAAATATTTAAATGAATTATGGTTTGTACCTTTCCTACTATAACAGGGTATTTGACAAAATTTTAAAATATATTGTAAATTGCGCGTATGTATTTAATAGATACTCTTTTTGCAAAATAATGCTGATAATCTTTTTCTATTCAAATGATAAAATTCCCGCTAAAACGCGCATTTAGTCACGTGGTATACTGTCTTTTAAGCAAACTGAAGTCAACCAATAAGGATCCTGTATTCTGACATTTCTAATATATTCTGATGTCATAACAGTGAGTTCTGGTAGGACGCGTTTGTAATCACGTGACAAACAGGTTAAAAATTACAATTTTAAATTAGGTTTATTTTAAAATACTGATTTATTTCACGTAAAAAACACTTGATTTAAAAAAAAGGTAATATATACTATACTATTTACAACATTTTAGTCTTTATTATTAATAATATCATATACCCTCTATCTATTGCATTTTAAATCCATTGTAGCAAGTCAAATTAACACAATCAAATAAATTGAAAAGCTATGTTGTATGAGATACTAGTATGCAAGGTTCCAATTGCATTTGTAAAATTTCATTTTCATTGTAAAGTTAAATTTTTATAATGAAAAAAACATATTTACTTACCTTTGCACAAAATTTTTTTTTTATTCACTTACACGCTATCTACATGCCTCAAATTAAATATAATTATCGGTTATAATTAAAAAATAAACTAGTAGATAATTTGTTTTCAACCTCCTCACTTTTAATTTTCAATTAATCTGCGCTGAATACGTTATTAAATAAATAACTAAAAAAATGAGCTTTAAATAAATAAAATTCAGTATGAACAAAATTAAAAGATTTAATTACTTATTTTTTATCAATTTTTTGCTTTGTAAAATATTGGCATATTGAGGAATAATTATTTACAAATGGGTCGCAAATAATAATATAACTGATATTTCATTTCACATTTTTTTGTCACAAAAATAGGCCTGTACATATTAAAATTATTATCAAGCTCTACTAAATATAACTTTATAAAAATATATAGAAAAGAACTCAATACGAATATTGCTTCTGTATTTGGAAAACAGCGACTTGAATACTGACCAATCGGCTTCATTCAAACTACATTTTGTTTAGAAATTTTATTAATTGTTCAGTTTAGCGACTTTTGCTAAAAATGGCCGAAAAACATTCAGGAAAAAGCCAAATTGCTCTATTTTTTATGTAGATCATGAATCAATCGGCGCTTTTCAAAAAAATAATAACTTTCTTTTTTATAAACACGCAAAATTTTGATGTCGAAAAAAGTAGTTTTTCGAGCTTTGGAAATGAAAATAAGGTGTATATCAAAAGTGGCAAGTTTATAATGTACAAGTGCGAGAAGTGTGTGAAAAATTATTTAAACACTGATCGTTTAAATAATATGTCAAAATCTTCCAACTGACAGAAGTAGCACTTTTGATATATTCGAGCCATATTTTCATTTCCAGAGTGCGAAAAACGACTTTTGTCAGCATCGAATTTGCGACTTTATTTGATTATAAAAAAAAATTTTTTTTTTTACAAAAGCGCCATGATTTACGTAAAAAACATACCAATTTGGATTTTCCCCAAATGTTTTTAGGGCATTTTTAGCAAAAATCACTAAACTGAACAATTACTGAAATTTTAGTGGAGCTTGGATGTCATAATCATTTACTAAATGAGGATAAATAAAAAAATACGACTTTTAAAAAAATGAGAGCTGAATTATTTCAACCACAGTCAATTAGAATTAAGCTAAACATTATTAATTTACATATTAGGATGAAAACTATATTACAAATGATTTTATAAATAATCAACACATATTTATTTGCGAGATATTTGTTTAGTAAATTGGACATGATTTTGGCATTCCAATAACAGCAACCTTATTGCAGCACAGTATAATCAGGTAAATAAACAAAATGTATAAACGGCTTCATCGACTCACGCTATTATTATATTAAACTGCTTCATTGTACTTGTAAATGTATTTGTTAGAAACGTACGTAAGATGCCAACATTGCAAAAACAATAATAGTAACCTCGATCTCTCTCCTTCTACACTGTACAGAATTAACAAACAATCTCTCTCTCTTTTTCTCTATGATGACGCAAACACCTTAAAACTATACGTTCCATAATGTTTGTAAAATAGTTTTTATCCATGAACCTATCCAATATCATCGGCTTAACCAGGTATCAAACGATTTAACCTCACTTTTATCATAAATGAGATTATTTTGATTATAGCAAAAAACTTACTCGCAACAAATTTTATACAATGTAATACAATATTGCTGAATATTACATAGCTGTTTTATTCTACATTGTATAAAGTCAATTATGATATCAACTTCATATATATACATATATACCTAGTTAATATTATTATAATTATATTTTACATTGTAATTTACAAGCACAGTATTACGTTAAATTAAAAGACTTTAGCGACCGTCTATTAATTACGTAAGGTTTTGCAGGGTCGGGTTGCGTAAAACCTTTGGGAGTCCAAAGCAATACTTACGTAAGTTTCTTCTTTCTAATTAATTATTTTAAAAACAAAATTGTTTTTAATATTTTTATCTTTTTACTATTATTGGAATTGTTTACAAAGAGATGGGGGGGGGATCACTTAAACCTTATAAATCTTTACAAGGGGGAGGGTTGAAAATTTCAAAAACAATTTTTACGTAATTAATAGATGCTCCCTTATTAGATATTAAATATATTTTTTGTGTAATTTTTATGGATATAATATATTATTATAAAACACTTGTTTATATTTTATTAAAACTCCTAGTTTTAGTTTAAAATTATCATGTAATTACTGTGCAATGTAAACTTTAGTATTCGGCATTGTGAACTTATGCAATAATTTCAATACACTATTATAGTTAATATTACACAATGTACATTTAAAACAAGTATGTTTTCTTAACTTTTAGAAAAACAAGATTAAAACGTCTGAGACTTAATATTTTATAAAACAAAATGATATAAGTACACATCGACATTAATATTTATCACATATTTCACATTATACCGAACACTAAGTAGTTTAATATAAATAAAAGCATCTATGATCCATGGATAAGAATGAATAATAAAAACTAATTATTCTACAGTCGCCTAACCTTTTTTGGTGGATGTACAAAAATACTTTAAAATAATTCATGCAGCAATACAATTTTCAGTTGAAAGAATGTTAATCTATGAATTTTTTGTTACATATTACTGATGATAAAAATTAACAGTACACGTCATTGAAATATTATATAATAATAGTAATTGTTTGAAAAGATAATAATTTGAAATAAAAATAAATAAAACAAATCAACTAAAAACTTGTAACTACTACTGAGTGACAAATGTAAACTTGATTTCCAATGTAAACTATATAATTATGTAGATAGATAGATTGATTATAATTAACCAGCACGATTGCTTATATTGATCACATTACGAGGAACATTATAACCGCGCGACACACACCGATCCCGATACATCGTTACGTTAGAACACGTTTGCATTGCAGATCAAGCTGTCAACGTTTCCACCCGTTAAACAGAGTTATTTACAATTGTTTCGGCTGTGTACATGTTTGTTTGTTTGTTAATTGTCTAGACGGTCGGCTTCTGTGTTTTTGGAATGCACTGCTGGCATTGATCAACAATTTAATCTTTCATACTATATAACATAACAACAAAAATATTTTCACAATAAATACTCAAAACTCAAAAAAATCATAACAAAACAAGTTATGATACCAAAAAAAGATACAAATAAATAAAACAATCGTAAAATACATTCACAAAGACCGAGGCAGGAAAAAAGTCGTAAAAAATCTGATCGTAACGTGTACGAATACGGAGAAGATCAGGCCGGTTGGACGTCCGGCCCGTCGGAGCGACCGGCAAACAATTACATTCCGGCCACACGCAACAACTTGTATACATCTTTCTTATAATTCAATACAGATAAATAAAAGTAAAAACATAACACACATTCCTATTTATACAAAAGCAAGGTCACTTCATAAAATAACTTATTGTGGCATCTATATATTTTATCTATGTATATATACATATATATATGTGTTTATATATATATATATGTTTATGTATATATAGTTAACGAAACGAAGAAGGTAATTACATATACTGTGAGAATGTAACAATCGCACAAACACTGGCCGTCCGCACACACACCGCACCGCACAGCCTTTAGACGCGCGCAGCAGCTCACGATCGCTACGATGAGCTGGATGCGTTCATGCCGCCAAACATGCCGGCCGCAAAACTGTTCTGCTGCTGCGCCGACACCTGTTGATGCTGCACGGCCGCAGCCGCTGCCTGTTGTGCCGAGCTAGTCAGCCGACTGTGCTTCGGGACAGGCGGCTGCAGGTACTCGTGCCTCGCTAGCGCAAACACGTCGATGCGCTCTTCCTTCCGGTACGCCAGGCAGCTGCGGATAAAGCCCTGCACAAACAAACACAATAATAATAAATAACTATACAATCAAATCATTTATTATATTCGGAAATTGAATGAAAAGTCTATAAGAACAAATATTAGCGAACATTTTCTTGAATAAGGAGTCATTTTTTAAAAAAATCCATGCGGTAAATTGCACACCCCAAGCAGTCTCTATTAGTGTGTTCTATTCTTGTCTTGAAAAAATTTTCCTATGAAAATTGTTAAAATAAGCATTATACAGGATGGTCTGATTTGGAATACAGATATTTTAAGAGCTGATTCTTTGGCTCATTGTGAGTAAAAAATTGTACGGGAAGGTGGGATCTATCTTCAACACCCTCTGAGCTACAGGCTGTTTAATAATTTCCTTTAAAGTAGTATTTACAAAGATTATCTCGTAACTTCCAAAGTAACGTAACTAGAGCAACCAAAATGAGTCAGTTTCATAGGTAATTAACTAACATATTTTTCAGTTCAGAGTTGTTGCTCATCAGTCAAAAAATATGTTTAGTTTTTTGAAAATTTTTATGAAAATGACATTTTTCTCCAAAAGTACCCATAATATGTGGTATTTTTTATCATTATTTTGGTGTGCCATAATGTTACCTACAAATTCACTATACCAAGTTTGGACCTGTTATAAATTTATCTGAATAATCCCTATCTACATGCCTTAAATTAAATATAATTATCGGTTCTAATTAAAAAATAAACTAGTAGATAATTTGTTTTCAACCTCCCCACTTTTAAATTTCAATTAATCTGCGCTGAATACGTTATTAAATAAATAACTAAAAAAATGAGCTTTAAAAAAAAAATTCACTATACCAAGTTTGGACCTGTTATAAATTTATCTGAATAATCCCCAAAGTGACTATTTTGCTACCTATCCTATTAAATGAAAGTCAAACTTTTTTTTTATAATTGCATAATTAGTTTTAAAATTATGTAAATTAACATTAACAATAAAATTATGTAATTATAAACAAAGTTCAATTTGTACTTGTTAAACTAAAGTAGCCAATTTTTGGTAAGGTTAAGAAATAAAATTACAAGGTTCTGAATTATTCAGTTTTATAGGGGAATTCATAACAAAGAAATTTTTTTTGTAATCTGACCAATAGAACTTGATATATATAAAAAAAAGAAACAATGAAAATACTGTTTTTTTAAGCTGAAATAAATGACTCACGAAGGTCGATGAATGTAAAGATTTAAGTAAATAAGAAAAGAATTACTCCTTCCTGTTTTTTATTCAAGGAAATTTTCGCTAAATTACTCTACTAAAAATATAACTAAACAATTTTTGATTAAAACCTCCCGTGAATACAGAACACACAAGACACCTACCTTGGCTTCGTTACTAACAGTCGGTTTGTTGGCAAACTGAACTTCTGTCGCTTTGAGAATTGTGTTTTCTTCTAAAATCGTTGCTTGAGATTGGTTATGGCCGAAAGGTTTTTTACCATAAAGACATTGATAAAATATCACACCTACACTCCAAACATCTACTTTTGAAGATATCTTAGGTGGGTTTTTACCAACTACAAAACATTCCGGGGGAAGATACCTGAACAAACAATCAAAGCATTAAAATATTACATTAAAGACAACCAAGACAACGATGATAATTACCAATAAGTTCCAGCGCCTTGTGAGGTAAGGTCCATGCCATGGTCGGGATTATAATTCTCCTCGTCCATGACTTTACTCAAACCGAAGTCTGTTATTTTAATTTCCCCGCACACATTCCCTTCCGTCAAGAGAATGTTGCCTGGTTTTAAGTCGTAATGGATAACAGGTGGTTTTATCTCGTTCAGGTACTTTAGGGCAGAAACAACTTGCATCACTATAGACCGGGCCTCTCTTTCTGGTATTGTCTTGTGCTGCTCAAATTAAAATACACTCCGTTAATTCCATACATATGTATGGTTCATACTAGGGGGAACCTTACTGTGGCGGGTAACAAAAATCGTTTTTTATTTTTCAATTTTCTTATAAATACTTTCAAGAATTTGTCTACTAAAAATCATGCGGAAATTTGCAGGAATGATAAAGATATAGCATTTGTAGTATGAGCAGCCGAATCCGACTGTCTCTTCGGAAGAATATTATTAATACAAATAAATTTTAAAATTATATAAACAAAACATCCACGGTCCAGTTGTTTTAGAATTTTTTTTACATTCATCTTTATTTTGGCATCATAAACAAAGTGCAAAAGGTTCATTTCAAAATCATGTTCACGTAGTGCATTATTTAAGGTCTAAGATTAAAAAAGTTAGTTTTTCGTGAATATTTTGTTTTCTATTGGTTGTATGCTTATTTTGGTCATTATAAAAATTATTCACAAGAAGAGTTATTTACAAATCTCACGCACGACCAACAGTTTTTGAGAAAACGAGCTTTAAATTTTTTTTAACACAATAATTCCGTCATCAATAAAAATTGGTACATAAAATGTAGTTTTATATCTACACTTTAAAAAACTGATGAGTGTATGCAGTGGTAGTTCGGCAGAGGGTGTCAGGGGGTAAAAGAAAGTGTTTTTTTCATGAATAACATCAAAACGGCTAATTTTATTGAAAAATAATTAAAATATTTTTTGTAGCTCTTTATTAGAACGATCTTTAATTTGTTTTTTATTTTATTCAAATACAATAAAAATTGACTGAGATGTAGCTCTTATAAACTGATCAGTTTATGCGTGAAGCATGATAACTGACTTTTTGTCATGGTGTCCGTTATCTCGAAAACTGTCGGTCGTATGTGAAATTTGTAAATAACTCTTTTTGTAGATAATTTTTTTGTGAACAATTTTTATATTGACCAAAATAAGCATAAAATGAATAGAAAACGAGATATTCGCAAAAAATTGACTTTTGTAATCTTAAATAATTCAATAGACTTTTTGTACATTGTTTACGATGCCAAAATAAAGATGTTTGTAAAAAAATTTCTTCATAAGGATTTATTTAGAAGTTCATGCTATTTTTCGCCTAAAATGACTGGACTACTAAGTAATCGTCCAATAGGAAAATATTATTTTCAAAATTTTTTTTAATCGTGTCTACAATTTAAATGGTTTTTTTTTTATTTATATTTTTAAGGGACCTTGAATTGAAAAATTTTTGGTGAAAATTTCTATTTTCTATAAAACAGTTTGCCATTTTGCCAAAAATAAAAAAACAAAAAACACAGCTATGCTTAACAGTAGCTACATTTGTGTAGTTTAAGAAAAACATTTTTTTAGATGAACGGGAGTTATTATTTTAAAAATTAGTGAAAAAGGACTTTTTAAGCCGTTACAGTGGTGGTTCCTCCTTAATACAAAATGTGATTTACTTAAAAACTGGATTTTGTTTATTTACCTGTTTTAAATAAAAATCTAAATCGTGTCCATCACAGTATTCCAAAACAGTGCAAAATGAATTGGCGTCTATTTCAAAAACGTCATATAATTTTACCACTCGAGGATGATCTAATGCTTTGTGAATATTATATTCCCGAAGCGCATGTCTAAAAAGAAGTAAATATAAATTTAGAAAACTTATGATGGATTTTTTTAAATAAATACAAAAAGTATTTAAATTGTTTTACGCGACTCTTACTTTATATAATTAGCCTTTTTATCTTCTTTCCAGTCTTTATTCAGTTGATGTACTTTACAAGCTACATAACGTTGTTCTTTGAGGTCAAACGCTTTATGCACTTCACTAAAACCACCCTTGCCGAGCAGCATTAATAATAGATATCGTTCATTCAATACAGGATGATTGTTAAATCGTGACTGATCCTCGTTATGGATCCTTTTTAATTCTCGAATATGCAGGTTCCGTTCTCGCTCTAACTTTTCCATTTCTAGTTGCAAGTCTGCATCTTCTTTCTTTAAAGCACTTTGCCGTAACTAAAATAAAATACAGATAAATAGAATGCAAATTAATCTTACACCTTTTAGTTTACTTACTTTAAGGATTTCATCGGCTTCGTAATACTCTTGCCATGTATATCCCGGTACGGCGTCAGGTTTTAAAAATGTCACCTCGGTGCCATTGTGTAATGATGTAGCTGATGTAGTCGAACTATTCCTTTTTCTACCCGTTTCACTATTCGACGGCCTCTTTTTTAATAACATTTTTTTTTGTCTATCTATTTCTTCTCGTTCTGAAGTAATTTCTTCTTGCCGCCTAAAATAAAAATATTTGTTATTATATTTTCAATTAAAGCCTTACTTATCTAATGTTTTTTTGACAATTTATGATGTATCTTAAAAATGATATTAAAAAAGATTATATGCAAAAAAAATTTAATTTTTAATTTTTATTGCTCACTTTCCAAAGCGTCTCTGAATGAACGAAACAACCTAGATGGGAAAGTGATGAAAAATGAGTATATGTTAACATTATATAAAGGGGCACTGTAATTCAGTCTCAAACCAAAATAAGCAACCAAAAACCGCTAAACCGGCAATCTCAAAATAAGTAGGAACTAACGACGACATTTGCATTTTTATCAAAGCCATGTTTTTAAAAACTGCGGAAAACGTATCTTGGCCAATTTCAATCCGATCAACTTGAAATTTCAACTGTAACTTCTTAGATAGATTTTACATTAAAGTACACATGATTTTTATGACTGTTAACAATTATGTTTTCTATAAACAGTTTAAGATAAATTTTTTCATCATAAACGCGATTTTTTGTTCAAAGTGATAAAAAATTTGCAAAAATTGGTATTTTTTAATAATGGTGTGTACTTCGATGGGAAAACTCATGTAAATAACAAGAAAAATTTTCTATTCTGGATGTTGATCTGTGGAAGTTCTGTTTTCCGCAGTGAAGCACATAACAAAAAAGATGCACTCAGTGTTGCAATGCTAAAATTACCATTTTGTTTTATATTTAATTTAAAAAAATCTTTTTTGTATGTTTTGAAGCATGTAAAATAAATTTCATCTGATTGCTTTTTTATTTAAAAAAAAAAAATTATCATTTTCCCAAAGTGACGATTAGATATAACCCCTTAACAAATATTAAAAAGTAATATATACCTCGCTAATTCTTGAAACGCATAACCGTCCGTCCAATTTTCCTGAAAAGTGGCACCTACTCGCTGCGTTACGAATTGTCCTAATCTAAGCCTATTTTGCATACATCTCTGCCGTGCTTCTTTCTTTTCTATGTTGCTCTTCTCTTTGAGCAATTTTTTAACTACATCTATACATTTGTTAATATGTTGTTTATGTTGATCCAACGCTTTCTGTTGGACAGATAACTGATGCCTAAGGTCTTCGACTGTTCTATTTAGTTCTTCTATTTTATTATTACGAACTTCTAAATCGGAAGACGCCTGCGTCTCAAACTCCTGTATCCTTTGACACGTTAACTCGGTCTGAAAAACACAACAATTCATTTAATTTATAACATCAATACAAAGTCTAAATTAAAATCAACAATTATAAATATTATAAAAGTCAAAAAAATCAAAGGATTTTTTTTATTTTCCACAAAAATTGTGCAATATTCAAATTAGCTGTACTTTTGTAAAAAGTACAAGTGGAGATTGCATGGTCGGTTTTATTATGCTTTTATCTGAAAACTTCAATAATTCAGTAAAAAAAATTAAAAAAAACATTATGAGACTAAAAGTTTACATTCAATCAAAATTGTAAAAAACGTTGACATTTTTTAGCGCACCGTTTATTGGTCTTTATCATTTTAAAATGTTAATGAAAATAACATTTTTTAAAGGAATTTTAAATTTGACATTTCAAACTTTAATTTCCTTTTTGTAAAATTTAATTGTGATCATTTTTACCTAAGTTAAGGCCTCTATACACTACCCAATTTGACATCCAATCTGCAGGATCCCTGCGGATTGGGTCTTGTATAGGCAAGTCGAGGTGATTATATATAAAAAACATTACTTACTATAACAGTACTCGATTTACTCCCACTCTATCTCCTTAAAAATCGGCTCTGTAGATTGGATAGTGTATAGAGGCCTTTACTATAACAGTATCCAATTTACCCCAACTCTACCTCCCTATAAATCAGCCTTCAGATTGGGTAGTGTATTTGTAGTGCCTTTACAGTTATTTGAAATATTACACAAATTTTTAGGAAAATAAACATTTTTTGACATCTTGGAAGTGAAGAAGAATTAACAATATTTTAAAATCAAGATTCACATGATACCAATACACAATAACCTCTGTTTAACACCTAAACAACTTATGCATGTTTATATAAAATAGATTAACAATAAAACACGATCAATAAGACAGAATAATCAACATTAATTAAAATCGCAAAAATAAAGAAAATGTTCCTCCTTTAACAACCAATGTTTGTAAACGCTTACAAAGACACCTAATACAAACAATTTTATTTACCTGAACTGACTTAGTGATCATAACCGACGTTGATAACGGTCTAGGTGTCTGTTGTTTGAAGAAATCAAAGGCTGCATTAGTAATTACTTGAGGTGATGCGAGTGCTACCTGCTGAGGTGATGGTGGATACTGAAACAAATGCAACTATTAAAAAAAAAGTATTGCTGCATTTTGTAATACGCAAACCACCAGCTCTCAATCAAAATTAAATACATTATGGTTGTTATCCACCACTTGTTTTTATGTTTTACTTCCGCATCAATGTTCATTAAGGCAGTTGTCGTGCAAAACATCATTTCCGACTTAAAAAAAACCCTAAAAACACAAGAGTATATCTAATAATTAAATTTAATAGTTTTTGAAGTCAGTTTATTTTCTTTATTATAAAGTTTTTTATTGGGTTGGCACTAACTTAAAAAAAATAGGTGACTGTGTCGGGATGCACAGTTGAGGGATTGATGTGAATACGTTCCAAATCCAAGGTCGCATCATTTACGGCAGTGGGGTTGACTTTGGCATTTTAGTGTGCTCTGTACCTCTTGACCCATTTAGCTACTGGTAATGGTATATTTTTCGATAGCTGCTGAGACGCTCTTTCCAATGCTGTACGTCTTTTATATTTCGTACTGGCTTTTACACATGTTTTAGCCAACATTATAATTTATTTTTTATTTTTATTATTATACAAAGTTTTTTACACACTAAAACTGATTAAATGTTTTGATTTGTACTTGCATCTCATAGATTTAATCGAGATCTACAATTTGAGATCATAACCAGCGTGCTAGCTGCTCGGAGTGTCAAGTTATACTGATTGTTTTACACTAGCGAGCAAAATGATCACTATGCGTTTAGCCCCCCTCTGACCGTATTGCATTTAATAGGTACAGAACAATACGCTGGTTAGAATGATACCAAAATCATCACAGTCGGACTTTTAGTTTCTGAGTTATTCAATGGTTTTAGATCACCCTGAAAACGTTACATCAAGTTTCTGAAATACCTACCCAGTATCTGGCGTGAAACACTAGACGTTATTCACGTTAAAAATTGTTAAATTTAATTATTAGATATACTTTTCAGTGTTTTTAGGTTTTTTTTTTAAGTCCGTTTTATTTTTATTATTTATTTTTTTATTTTTCCCCTTTTGACTGTCGTATCTTTGAAGTTCATAGTCAGATTCTGATAAAATTTATATGGGACCACCTCGGGAGTATACTCTTTCAAAAAAAAAAGGGAAAAAGGTCTAAATCGGTGCATATCTGTCTTGAGTTAAAATATATATTTCTTTGAAGTCGCTTAACCGAACGTGAAATTTTAAAGAGTTGACCAAAGTATGCCGAGTTTAAAATAACTCGACATAACTGTCATTAAAATTTGCAACTTTTGTACGAATCCTCTATACCAAGTACGTATTATGGCCATTCTCTTAATTGTGATGAATAAACGCTTTGACAGATTTTGATAAAAAAATTACCAAACAGCAAAGGGTTATTATTTTGATATGTGATTCAAAATGATTGACAATTTTATTTTTGAAATACAACCATGGAAAGTATTAAACTTTTTGACGGATTGAATAGAATCAATCTGGCAACAATGTGTGCAGCTAGATGTGTGTACGGAAGAGATCGAGTTTTCTTGAATTGTAGTAATAGCATCCGTGGCTGCTGGCGCTATTTGTTGATGTGTTTGCCATTTGGGTCAATATTTCATAGTATGAGTGTATCTTGATACAAACACTTGATTAAAAATTCTCTGTAGCAATGCAAATTTTTTCCCATGTTTTACCATGGTATTATGAGCGTAATTTTTTTATAGTACTGTACCACGAGAACTACCTTAATAAACTCTCATCCTTAATATATATAAAGCTCAACGTCTCTCTGTCTGTCTGTCCGTTAGTGCGCTTATCACTTGAGAACCACTTATCCAATGTGTTTTTTTTTTTAATTCATAGGTACGTTCTCTGGCCAGGTTATATTTTGTTACGTTAGGTAACATAACAACCAAGCAGTGACGATAATAGTAAATCAAGTCAGTGAATGAAACTATATCATTCGAAAGGTACTATGCCATAGATATGTATAAAAAAAATCACGTATGTATGTTGCTGTTAAAGCAGGTAAAATATTGGTTGAATTTCAGCCATAGGCGACACTAGTTAAAATAACTATTTGAAAAATAAAAATGTTTTCCGCTATGAAAAAAATAAAACAACTTAAATGAATATATTATGAACATTATACCACCATCTGTATAAATAAATTTAAAAAAATACTATAAAATAGGAGGAACAAATATATAAAAATAAAAACTTAAAATTATGTTTCATATCGCATGTTTTATGTAAACATTAGTGATTATTTTTAGTTTTAATAAATATTTGTTTAAAGTCTTATTGATCCAAAAAACATTTTTTAAATAATATTAACATTTAATAATAAAATAAAATCTTAAATAGTAAAAGTCAAAAATAATTCTCAATATTTTTAGTATCTGCCTGTATATATATATCATATAAATTGTCACAAAATGATAAAAACATGAATTATCATATACGAGTATTAAACTTTTAATATTTAATTTACTGATTGTAATTTCAAATGTATGTAAATTATCTTGATACAAAAATTTAGAATAATTCAAATTATTTTAAATGCAATTAAATGTTTATAATATTTCGACAGCTTAATTCAGTGGCTCTTAACCGGTGTTCCGTGAACATGTTACAAGTGCTCCGCAAAATAATAAAAACAATTCGCAAGCAGCGCTACTGATTCCGATTATCATTCCTACGACTTACAATTCATTTGAGGAGCTGTGTTTAATCTTATTTCAATTGTTTCACAGAATGTTTAGAAAGAAAATATTGTACATTATTTTTCTTCTCTAAATACATAAAATTATGATTGGATTCGAAATCCATTTGCTGCAGTTAATACTTATGTCAAATTACAAATTTTAGTTTGTTAATGAATTGTATAGAAATTTTCTAAACTGGCTTTGGATAATTTTAGATTTTTGTGCAAGCCAAGAACCTTTAATTATTTCCGCAAAAGGAGACAATTTTGCTATAGTTTTAAAACTGGGCATTTCTTCATTTACGAACATTAAAACTAAAAAACATGAAAGACTTGGTAATATTGATAAAGAAATGAGGGTAGCATTAACACATATTAGGCCTGATATTTCTATGTAAAATCTGCAAAAGCCGATAAGCTCAAGTATCACATTAAATTTAATTTATAATTTTTACAAAAGTAAGTTTTTTATGAATTATGTTTATTAGGTTTTTATGAATGTATATTTTTTATATTTGACTGGAAATTAATGCATTAGCTGTAGTTTTTAATAAAAAAAATTGTGCTTCGCAATTTTTTTTTAAAATCAAAAGTGTTCTGTGACTTCGAACAGGTTAAGAACCACTAAACAGATTTTTTCATTGAATTCACAATCATTATTTATTTACGAAGAAAACATTAACCAGTTTATAAACCCTTTCAAGCTTAGTGTGGCTCCGCTGTAAAACCACAAAAATTTAAATTTTACCAAAAAAAAAAAAACGATAAACAAACTAAAATTTAAATCCGTCCGCAAAAGAGTGACACATGATATATTAAATAACTAAATATATTTTTCAATTACAAACAAACTATTCAACGAATGGCTAAAATTGAAAGTAATCGTAAGAAGCCATTCTGACATTGTTTGTAAAAAATAACTTCCATTTATTATAACCACATCTGAACGATAGTTTACTGACGAATAAAGAGAATCACTTTTAATGAAATAAGATAGAACTGAACTAACCATGACATATCCTTGTTGTGGGGAAGGACTCTTGGCGCCGCCATGTCGGATAGGACTGTTGCCGGGATGTTTGACAAAGAATTCGTTTATCTTTTTCGTATCCCCAGCAACAACCGAGGCTGCCCGTACGACACCCTTACCGCCGATGGGCGTCGAGCCTCCCCCGCTATCGTCTACTTTCCGTTTTCGCTTCCTTTCCGATGGCGTCCGTGGAATTTTATCTGGGGTATTTGGATCCACCTCTTTATCACTGTGAGATGAACCTGAAAGTGAATTCGTATATTTTATCTATGAACATTAATTTCCAAATTAGATGAGCTCTTCAAAATGACTAATTGTGTGAAAAATGTAATTAGTCATATTGAAATAAAAATGGCTCATATTAATTAAAAATATACTACTACAGTGAGACCTCGCTGTTATGTTTTGCTTTAGTACAGGCATTCTTCCATAAGACTTCATGTTAAAATATTTCATTAGTATGTGTTCCTTTAAAAACGTACTAATGAGGTCCCACTGTATACTATTTGCTACTATTTTATTCTACGGGCGTTTTTCTGATAAAACTAATAAAAGGCCAATTTTTTCTACAAAAATATATACAAGAATGAACTGGACTCGAGTAAATCAGTTGAGAACCATTTTTATTAGTAATCTTCAGATTCTCTACCAATTGTATTGAAAATACCTTGCGATATTTTGTGTAAAGATTTGAATTTGATTTTTAACTGGTAAAATATAAAATTAAATTTGATTTGCTAGTCTCAGTTCATTTGTATAAAAAATCTCATATGATCTGAAGGGTCTATTCACACTATATGGTCACAATTCAGTAAAATATTCTTCAGTAGATTTCATATATAATATAACAAGAAGCGGTCTTATGCAACAAACATTCTTTTTAAAGAATATTTGAGTGAATCGTGACCGTCTCTTTCCTTGAACAAAATTAAAAAATAATTTCTCAAAAAAGCTTTTCCATAAAGTTTGTATTATCTCAAAATATTCATACGTGTATAAAATTGTTTTTCGCTGTTACTACTTAAAAAGCTCGGATGGATCCAAGTTTTTTTACGCCTCAGTTCTTTTTTCTTTTCCTCTTCCTCTTCATCCAACGCTATTGCAATCATAGCTAACTCTGTCGTAGTGAATCTGACTGACATGTTTCCGTAGACCACACCACGACGGTTGGACTTGAACCAAACAACTTGGCTGGGCTGGAGCGTAACTAGTACGTGACCGTTCCTATAGTGTAAATAGACCCTAAGTCTTTGTCTGACAAAATCGGGCAAAAAAACAATAAGTCATAAATATGGGATGTACAGTTGATTCTAAATTCAATCTTTTTCAATAATTATAAAACCAATCGTCTTAGGTTATAACATGATAACAGACATTCGTTCATTGTATCATTTTTACAGTTGTTATGACTTAAGACAATTGAAATATATTTCAAATATGTAGATTTTATGGTTAAAAATGATTTTTAAATAAAGAATGGCAGTTTAGTCTGGGAATTACAGATCTTTAGAAAGATAAAAGTGGAATGAAAATTATCTAAAACAGATGATTTAAAAAGAGGGCTTTTTAGATATAAATAACCTATAGGATAATGTACCTGTGCTCATATTGGAGTCCTGACTATGAACTGTTTGGGCCGTAGTGACTGGAGTTTGTGGTGCCATCTGTATTTGAGAACCAGCTGACATCTACAACAAAATAATAAATACATTATATTATTTTTTCAGCGAATATTCAATATCAAGAAAAGTAATTTTACAATTAAAATTGTACGTTGTTTTTCATAGAAAATAATACATACAAGAATATACGTTCATAAAGATAACAGAAGATAAAATGTTATTTATTAAATTTTATTTATATCTATAATAATAATAATAATAATATCAAAATTATCCAATAAAATATAATAGACGTGTTATAGACATACTAGAGTAGATGTAAACGAATTACATGTTGAAGTTTCATTTGTGTGCATACCTATAGACGACCAGCTCAGTCGCCGATATGTTTTAATAAATACAACAATTTTGGTAAAACATTCAACTGGCTGCTTGTAACAAGCAATTAGTATGCGCCGGTGAACTTTGTGCAAGAAGAACAGATAAATGTTATGTGGATTACAATATATTGTTTTTTCGCTTTTTAGTAAAGTAAATAAAATGATTATATATTTTTTTATGTAAAAATGACTATAGTGCAATAATGATAACTCATATTAAAAATGTTAATTCTCTATTTCGTTTTGATAACATGTTCATTATCTGGTTTACAGTTTATAACTTTCATAAACAGAATTGCAATTATTGTAATGTAAAGATTACAATAAAAAAAAAAAACATTTTAAAAACATTTTAGTCCCATTTTCACATCAAATTAGAAAATGTACTACGTACAAAAAATAGTGTACTTAGCTTTTAAAATGTATAATGTATAAAAAGTATAATTATTCTGTTAAATATTTTAATTTGTTTATTTTAATAAGCAAACAAAAAGATATATTTTTTTAAACTTGAACTTTTTTTAATTGGAAATAGGTACATATCTAGAAATCTAGATATTTGAAATTCGTTTACTGTTAGGATGACCAGATTTTAGTTTTTTATCTTATTTTATTCTTTTTATTTAAATTTATTAAAATTTATTATCCTAATCTGCACTATTGTACCTATTTTTGACGACCTTTTTTTTAGTCGTCATTATTATTACAAAACCCGGAGAAATTGCACCGAAACCCTGAGCCCGGAGAAACAGTATTCAAACCCTGAGACTCCGGGTGAAAACCTGAGACCTGGTCACCCTATTTACTGTACATACATTTAATTAACAAATATAAAAATTGTTTTTTTTTTTAATTCAACTAATATTATAAATGCGAAAGTAACTCAGTCTGCCTATTTTTTGTTACTTTTTTACGGCTAAACCGCTCAACCGATTACGATGAAATTTGGCAGGGAGATAGAAAGGTCATAGGCTATTGATTAAATAAATAAAATAGAAATTCCACGCGAACGAAGTCGTAGGTCACAGTTAGTAGAATATATACATCATATCAATTTGTGAACTCGTATTTAACAGTATTTGTTATGCAGTGACACTAAATGGTTACAAAAAAACTCAAGGCCATCAATAAACACACACTATTCATTATAAAATTATTGTTGACATTCTATTCACGTTCTGATACGAAACCAAGTAGATGTTAACACCTCTCGTATCCATGGTGATATCTTTTGGAAAACAAACAAATAAGCTTCCTGTTACAACTTACAACCCCCTAACGAAGGATCAATGACAAATACTTAGATATTATATGAAATATGCTGTAAGCCAGAAGGCAACTCAATTATATGATTTTTATAATACTTTCCGACATTTTTTTATTCAAAAGTTATATTGCGGATTTACAATTTATTTTAAAATTATCAAAAAATACGAAAACAAGAATAAATAAAGGATTTTTTTGTAATTGATATTCTATTATACATTTATAACAATTGAATATGTCTTCGTGGTGACGTCAATTCCCGCGCCAACGCTGATTGGTCAAGGAACTGATGAGGCTACTTTGGTCTCGGTTATAGACATAAAGTAGTGGCACCAGTCTTGGCAAGGACCCCAGTAATGACAAATTTTTAATTAATTTTTTTGAATTGGAAATATGTGTTGATATTTGATTACTACCATTTCTGAAAATTAATCTATATACATTTAACTGTCTTACAGCGTGATTTAGGTGTCAAAATGGTGGACATTTAAACCAATTATTTGTATAATTTATTTATTAATTATTATATTATCAGAGCAACTGCTTTATATTATTTCAAATTTGACAATTATTTCTTTTATATCTTTTGTGTCGTAGTACTTATCATTTTGTAATCATTAGCAAGTGTCCATCACTGCGAGCTCATTACTGGTTTTACCTTTGCCATTACTGGAGAAGAAACATTAACAAAATAAAAGGCTATAATTTAAAAAAACAAACTATATTTGCGGACTTTGGTAATTAAATTGATTAAATAAAGAGTTACTTGTTTTATTAGTAACATGAGTTTATTCGAATCACAAAAACAAGCCCATTAATAAAAAACAAAACAAAACGAAAACTTGCTCTTATAGCGGCCATAACTGGTGCCTTTACCTTATGCATTTTTTTTATAAAACAACACTGATGTCGACTGGTTCTAGACCTCTGGACATATAGAGAGAAAGAGATTCTGTATTGTATAAAGACAAGCATAAACACCCATAATACGATCTATCTCATTTTTGTAAAGACTCGATTTTCGAATCAGATGCACAGTCCATGCTCTATGTCTATGGTCTTTGTCAAAATCTAACCAAATTCACTCTACGAAGTATTTACAGTTTTATATTGTCTATGGATATCAGTAGCACAATACAGTATCCTGTAGAAAGCGTTCGAATAGGTTTTGTTCTAGACTCTCTAAGAGCGATTTTTTTTATAATATCGGATATTAGTATGTTAAATTATTTAAGCACGGTATTATAAAGAATATGGTCTAGTTTAGACCAAAACCAACTATTTATTAAAGATTTATGTTCGGTATTATAAAGGAGTTAGCAAATTTGCTAGCTAGCAAGCACTTTCAAATGGTGTATTAATTCTGTGATAGTATCTATGGATTAGTTATCACCACTGTTTTAATACCGTTAGTGTTTACATACCACGCGTGCGCGAAAATTGTCAAACACTTCATGAAACTTAAGGAGAACTGTCAGATAGGTTAGAAACCTTATTTGAAAGTGCTTGCTAGCTCGTTTATAATACCGGATATTAGTGTATGTGCACTAAGTAGAAATCAGCGATCAAAAAGCAGTGGTTTGTTATAAATTTATTACCACTGATCTAAAATCCAAACAAAATCCATAAGATTCGAAATCCCATAAAAAAACGTTTGGTGATGTTATTTCCAATATTATAAAAAAACTAATAAAAAATGTTAGCTTACAAGCACTTTCAACGGGGTATTATTTCTGTGATATCCTCTATGGACTTGTTTCGGAATTTAAAACACTGATGTCCGGTATTATAAAGGAGCTAGCAAAATTTGATAGCTAGCAATTACTTTCAAATGGGGTATTAATTCTGTACTAGTATCTATGGATTAGCTATGGAATTTAGAGCAGTGACACTTCAACTAATTGTAACACAGTTGGCATCTTTCACCGTACAAAATAATTTTCATAACATCACCACTGTTTTAATACCGTTGGTATTTACCTACAACGCGTGCGTGAAACTTGTCAAAGTCATCAACAAACTCCAAAAGAACTGTCATTTAAGTTTGATACCTCATTTGAAAGTGCTTGCTAGTTAGCAAATTTGCTACCTCCTTTATAATACCGGGCATGATACTTGAATTTACTAAAACGCAAGATATATATCACCACTGTTTTAATACCGTTGTTTAACACTCACCGCGCATATAAACCTTCCTCATGAAACACTCTATCCATTAGTGAAAACCAGAATAAAATCCGTTCAGTAGTTACTGAGAAAAACGTGCACAGACAGAAGACAGACGCGGGGAGGGACTTTGTATGTTATATATAGATAGATACTACCATATATTATAGCATGAACATTGTTTTAAAACAATATTTTCCAGACAATCGGCACAAAACGCGTAGGACTTGAGATATGTATATTTGTAAAGATGACTGTAGGCACTGAATCATTTTAATGTAATCCACAGTGAAGTTTTATTTTTAATAACGACACATACATACTGGTATTGTTAATTGACACACTGATTCTAGAAAGTTTAAAGGACATTACGAGCGCCATCTTCAATTAAGTAAGTTAAACATATATAAAAAAAAAACAATATATTTTTTTAGATTATGTAAATGTTTACTTAAATAATACATCCGAAAGATAAACAATTGTACATTGATAATTATATATATAAAAGAAAAGAATCTCGGTTTTTCATTTAAATTACCACGGGATATAATTTAATCTGTAATAAATCTATCGCTAATTATTTACGCAGCATACACGAAGATGTTTCTTTCAACTTGATGAAATTTACAAAAATATCCACAAATTATACACCTGAACCTTCTTCGTGAAACACTCTATCCATAGGGAAAACCGGAATAAAATCTGTTCAGTAGTTACTGAGAAAAACGTACACAGACAGACAGACGCGGGGAGGATATGATTTATAACCAAAATCTACGAATTAGAAAATCTATGCTCGATATTATAAAAAAAATGTTCTATACCAAAATATAACCAAATGCTTTCAACAGGGTATCAAACATATAGAATAGATTTATCAATGGGTTCTCTAGTTATTAAATAAACACTAATTTTGTGTAAAATTTTTGGAAGACTAGCTTCCTCACGAAGAATTTCCGGATACATGTTTATATGAAGTTTTTTGTTCAAAATAACGTCCTTGATCTATTGTTAATTTTTTTACACTAACTGTAATTAAATGGACATTGCTCTAAAATCCAAACCATATTGAGTTGAGTAATTTTGGTCGCGAGAATAATCTTCATAATACCTGACATAAAATAATCAAAAATCATGTCTATCTATCTATCACCCTAGCTTATTGGCTTTAACCCCAATCCCTCAACCCTTAAATACAGTAGCATAAAGAAGTGACAATACATACATAGTTGCTACTGTGTCCCTAGTCTCTTTTATTAACAGAAAAATAAATATTTTCGTATTTTCCCTGATACATGTTGTTAAATGTTATTTTAATTTAAAATACATATGGCGAGCGTGGTAAATATGAAACATCAAAAAAATGGGGTAAAAGAGAAACAAGTTTGCAACTAAAAAACTAGTTTGTTTATAGAATTATAAAAACTGACATCATCATTAAAGGTTTGTTAAAGCGACCTGAAAATACGAATCGCCTAATAAGTGATGTGTCACCCCTACAGATTTCCCTGTTAGTCGATGTCAAAACGTGTGAATTAAATTTTAATTCTTTGCACATAACTTTCTGTATAGCTCAGATATTAATTAAAGTTACAATTTCACATTGATATGCCACAAAGAAGATAAATCAAAGTTGCCTTTTGTAGCTTTTCTTTTAATTTTTCGAGAAATATTTTCCATTAGAGGCCTGTTTCACTTTTTCCCTTACCTGTTTCACTTTTTCCCAAATTAGAGATTAAAAATGAAACACATATTTTTCATTTTTAAAGTCCGTGAAGTATCGTACAGTTCAAATGACGTAAGTATTTAAAATGGTTATTCATAAGCGCATCTAGTAGAAAAAATTAAAGTATGAATTTGTATCGTTAACTGTCAAAAAACATGAAAGATTTGTATTTTGTTTCACTTTTACCCCAGTTGATCCTACTAATATTTTAAATGCGAAATTAACTCTGTCTGTTTGTTACCTTTTCACGGCTAAACATTCTTTAAGATCTTGGCAGGGAGATAGTTTGAATCCTAAGGAAGGACATATGCTACTTTGTATCCCGACAGAAATTGATTGATCAAAATTCAACGCGGACGAAGTCGCGGGTAACAGCTAGTACTACATTTTTTTCGACTAGTAGGGATAATAATCATACACTTATAACAAAGATTAAAGTTCAAACAAAATGTATCCAATCAACAATTATTAAAAAAAATTAAGACAGCTACAAACACAATAATGAGTTTTTGTTTTTACATTACATAATCTGTAGCAAAATTCCTTCCTATTTCAAATACACGCAAATCGAGTAAACTATAGAGAAAGCACTTCCCACTTTCACTAGGCCAAAATGGTGGAAATTGGTATCTATATTGAGTTCTATTGTGGAGTACTTGACCTTTCAAATTTTTATGACCACGAGAAAATAAATATATTATTAGAAAACAAAAATACAATATCTCTGTGAAATTAGAAACAAAGAAAAAAGTAACACGTATTAAACACGAAGAAACTTAACACATTTATCATAAGCATTGATTTTTAACGTAAAATTTTTTTTAAGATGCATTTAAAATTTAACTAGGTATAGGATAGAATATCATAAAAAGTGCAAAACAGTACATAAGGTAAAGGCACCAGTTTTGTCCGCTGTAAGAGCAAGTTTTCGTTTTTTTTTGGATTAATGGGCTTGTTTTTTTAATTATCATGAACTCATGTTACTAATAAAACAAGTAACTCTTTATTTAATCTATTTAATCACCAGAGTCCACATCTATAGTTTGTTTTTTTAATTACAGCTTTTTATCTTGTTCATGCTTTTTCTCCAGTAATGGTAAAGCAGTTAATATGATAATATAATAATTAATTAATAAATTATACTAATAATTAGTTTAAATGTCCACCATTTTAACACCTATTGGTCAATTGTCATTAAATCACGCTGTATGACAGTTAAATGTATATAGATTAATATTCAGAAATGGCAGTAATCAAATATCAACAAATATTTCTAATTCAGTACATTTGATTAAAAATTGTCATTACTGGGGTCCTTGCCAAGACTGGTGCCACTACCTTATGTATATGTTGATTTTTTTTAAAGATAAATTATAGTACCACGATTTTTATTTGTCTCGGTAACATTTAATTTTGAAAGAAAATTATTTATTTCTAAGCATGGGTTAGAGACAAGACTTATCTCGATCTCGTGACCGAGATAAGACCGTCTGAAATTTTAACGAAACGAGACAATATTAACTTTATTTATAAATTTAATCGAATCTCCGTTTTGAAAAGAATATTTACTATTAATATATTATTATTATAAACAAAATTTATAAGACCAACCAAAAAGCAAAATTCATTGCTTTTGTGCGAGGTCCTTTCTTTTGTTCTACTGATAAAACGGCTCGTTTATGGACATGAGCTTATTAACAAAAAGCGATTGTTTGTTGGTATGTTTACGGGACATCCTGTATATTTCATGATTTTATTTGTTTATTACATAAAAATAAATGAAGAAAATATTTTTTATAAAAAAATTTACACGTGATCGAGATTTTCTCGGTCTTTGTCTCGGCCGGCAGTTTCCGTATTCATGAGACAAGACAAGACAAAACTTATCCGACATCTCGTGTACAACCCTAATAAAACTGACTAAAAGAAATGCAATATAAATTCTGTTTTACCAGTTTAGTCTTCAACGGACTTTTTAATTGAATCAAATAAGGATAACTTACAAAAGTTTTTATAATCAATGTTTTTTTGGATCAACATTAATGTCAAATATAGTTTGGGTTCTTAAATAAATAACTTATACCAATACCAACGATAAATAATTCAACTTTTTTTTATAAATACAGCTTGATTTAAAATTCAAATTAATACATACTCCACAAGACCATACATAAAATAAATAAAAATGTAAGTCAAATTTATACTTTGCGAGTTAAAATTTGCACACTACTAGAATATACAAAATAAATACGACATGAATTAAAATAATATCAGTTAACTTCAAGGATCTTTTGATGAATCTTGTGGAATACACATGTTCGGGATTAAAAATTATAGATAATAGTACTAATTTAATTCAGATTGTTATCATACTATTTTTAATTAAATGTGGATTGAATAAATTGAAATCATCCAGAAATCTTAATGAGTCCTTGCCAGGGTTATTACTAGAGATTGGAAAAATAGTTTTTCAACTATTGCGAAAAATGCAACTATTGTAATTTTTATTACATATCTCCATCGATTTCAGAAAACTGGTTTAAACTATTTGCAACTATTTTACCTTTCCAACTATTTTTAAACTATTTGCCTTTTTTTATCCAACGTTAAAAATTTTGTATTGATAAAAAGTTATAAAGACAAAGTTTGAAATAATTCGAATTATTAATATTGATTTTTTTTCAAAAAATAAAAAACATTATACATGTTTATAGATAACTAGCTGATAACCGCGGCTTCGCTCGCGTGGATTTTGAAACTAATTACAAACTTGCATACGTGACATGGGGTGAAATATTTAATTTTTCCTTTATTTATTTTTTATTGACTATACAAAATCGTAAATATCTCGGCTCCTATGCAAGATAGGGGGTTGTTTTTCCCCTTAAAAAAATCAATTATAAATTTTCCTTGATAGACACCAGCTGTGAATCAATAAAGGCACAGTCTAGAGTTTGATGTTTTTTAATTGTGAAAGTCCCGTTAAAATCGATTGAGTATTTTTTATATGAAGCCAAACAAAATAATTACAAATGTTTTTTTTTTATTTATTATAAAATGACGCATAAGTAGACTAAAAAAAAAAAATATTTTTATTTTAGCCTATATTTTTAGTAAGAATTGATGAATAACCTAGTACAGAAAATGTTTTTCAAATATTAACACTGAATCAGTGTTTTATTATTAACACATGACATAAAAAAATACCGAAAATGTGTACGTGTTATGGAGTGTTTACACCGAAAAAACAAAACAGGGTCAATCCATATGAAATGGTCCAAAATTAAATTAAATGGTTGCTTGGCCATTCTAAAAAAAATTGATTTTTTGTGTGTAATTACCCTAACATGTTGGTAGTTCGGAACGACCATTATTTTAATTTTATTGTTTTTTGTTTTCGCGTGACGGCCATATTTGTTATACAGGTCGCAGCATTTTTTGTACTTTAAAGGGTTCGCGTAAACTAACATATCTCAGCTTCTATCAAACCTTTCAACATGGGACTAAAAGCAAATTGTTCAGAATAAAATGGGCTACAAGATTACTTCTAGACATTTTCACCTAAAAGTTATCCTAAAGGGTGAAATTTCAGCTTTAATTCTTAGTTCTATTTTTGAAAAAATCCCATTTTCAAGGGGATGTTTTTGCAAGAAGGGGAAAAGTTAACAAGTCAAATTATTTTTTACAAATAGGTGGGTACTAGTTGTATTCACACACCAAAGTTCAACTCTGAGACTTGCCCCCCTTTATTTTAAAAAATTCTCAAAATTTGAAAATTCGAGAAAATGGCACTTTTCAAAGCTAAATAACTCTGGTGGGGGACCAGAAAAAAATCTGAATTTTTACCCCATAATAGTACTACATAATGGTATTATGTACCAAAAATTTTGAGATTGAGATTTGACTACAAGCAGTGGTATTGCAACCACAATATTCAATAGGAGTTCATATGTTAATACAGAGTGTCAACATTAATATAATATCTATTACTATCTTTTTTCTTCTTGGAAATAGAAGAATGCTTGAATAAAGAAAAAAATTGTATTTTTTCTGAATGTTTTTAAAATCTCATTTTTTATTTTCCGTCACTTCCGGTTGAACCGGAAATGATGTCAACTTTTGTTTTTCAAAGGTGACACCCTATATATATTTTATTTTTAGATAGAAAATAAGGTCAGCTTTAAAAATTTATAGCACATATAATAACTTAAAGTAACTCATAACAAAGATATAACATTTTTTAATTATTATTGAAACAAAACCACAACATGTATACGCTCATTTAAACATGCATTTTTGTGGTTGCAATACCACTGCTTGTAGTCAAATCTCAATCTCAAAATTTTTGGTACATAATACCATTATGTAGTATTATTATGGGCTAAAATTTCAGATTTTTATCTGGTCCCCCACCAGAGTTATTTAGCTTTGAAAAGTGCCATTTTCTCGAATTTTCAAATTTTGAGAATTTTTTAAAATAAAGGGGGGCAAGTCTCAGAGTTGAACTTTGGTGTGTGAATACAACTAGTACCCACCTATTTGTAAAAAATAATTTGACTTGTTAACTTTTCCCCTTCTTGCTAAAACATCCCCATGAAAATGGGATTTTTTCAAAAATAGAACTAAGAATGAAGGCTGAAATTTCACCCTTTAGGATAACTTTTAGGTGAAAATGTCTAGAAGTAATCTTGTGGCCCGTTTTATTCTGAACAATTTGCTTTTAGTCCCATGTTGAAAGGTTTGATAGAAGTTGAGATATTTTAGTTTCCGCGAACCCTTTAAAGTACAAAAAATGCTGCGACCAGTATAACAAATATGGCCGTCACGCGAAAACAAAAAACAATAAAATTAAAATAATGGTCGTTTCGAACTACCAACATGTTAGGGTAATTACACACAAAAAATCAATTTTTTTTAGAATGATCGAGCAACCAGTGCTGGACCAGTTCATATGGATTGACCCAACAGCAACATCGTGTCTTTTTGACAAAAGTGCAATAAACCCTATGCATTTTTAAATACGATGTGTTTTCAAACACCGTGTTGCTGTTTTGTTTTCTTTGGTGTAAACACGGCATTAGAGGTTTATAAAATGTGTTTAAAATAAAAGAAGAAACTAAGTTAAAGGCACCAGTTATGGCCGCTATAAGAGCAAGTTTCCTTTTTTTTTTTTGATTAATGAGCTTGTTTTTTGTAATTCTCATTAACTCATGTTACTATTAAAACAAGTAACTCTTTATATAATCAATTTAATTACCAAAGTCCGGAAATATAGTTTGTTTTTTAAATTATAGCCTCTTATTTTGTTCATCTTTTTTCTCCAGTAATGGCAAAGGTAAAACCAATAATGAGCACGCAGTGATAGACACTTGCTAATAATTACAAAATGATAAGTACATATTTTACTAGAGGGTGTTATTTTACATGTTCAGTAAAAATTTCAAGTTTCTAGTTTATACAGTTAACGAGCTATTTATTTGAGTGAAAAGGACGGACGGACGGACGGACTACAAAGTGAGATTAATAGGGTTTCTTCGGAACCCTAAAAAAGAAGCCACAATCCAAGAAGGAAAAAAATTGTTAATATTTTTCATCATGTACAATATATTGACCTATTAATAATAATTATAATATAAGGCAGTGGCACCAATAATGGTAAATTTTTAATTAAATGTACTGAATAATAAATATTTGTTGATATTTGATTACTACCATTTCTGAATATTAATCTATATATGTACATTTAACTGTCTTACAGTGTGATTTGATGACAATCGGTCAATAGGTGTCAAAATGGTGGACATTTAAACTAATTATTAGTATGGATCTTGGCATCTGGGTGTAAGTCGCGTCGGTTTGGTCGTAATAACACAACCAAACCGACGCGGCTTACACCCAGAAGCCAAGATCCATATCAAGATCACCGCGGAAGCCTCAAAACTTGTATAATTTATTTATTAATTATTATATTATCATAGCAACTGCTTTACATTTTTTCAAAGACGATTCTTTCTTTTATATCTTTTTTATCGTTGTATACTTATGATTTTGTAATCATTAGCAAGTGTCCATCACTGCGTGCTCATTACTGGTTTTACTTTATCCATTCTGGAGAAAAAACATGAAGAAAATAAAAGGCTATAATTAAAAAAACAAACTATTTAATTTATAAAAACCGAAAAATTGCTCTTATAACGGTCATAACTGGTGCCTTTACCTTATCTACATTACATAATTGCGTACACACGTGAATCTTTTCAAGAATGGCCGTTTGCTTGCGTACAAGGAATGACCTTAGTGGTCAGAAATATCGATCACATTACAGTAACACGACACCGCTATTCGCAATAATTGTGACATACCTACCTCGTACACATATGCTCTTAATATATCGATTCGTATCTCATTTTACTTACTACTTTATCCTATTAACAAACATATTGTCATATAAATAGCTTGTGTTACCATCGCAATATTCATATTTCCAACGATCAATTAATCTATATGTTTATACTATTTAGACCAGCGGTCCTTAACCTGGGTTTCGCGAACAATAGTAAGATACAGGCACCAGTCTTACCCGCTTTTAAAGCATGGTACCTACACAGAGAGAAAAGTCATGATAATTTTTATACAGAAAATCTTAGAAAAATTACTGTGCTCTCTTATAATGCGTGCGCAATCGACGATACAAGTAAAAAATATTTATACGTCCATATAAAAATTATCAGTGCTTACATTATATAAATTGCTTTTTTATCACGGTAGAAATTACGGTGCTAGCATGGTAATTTTTGGAACGCTGTATCAGAAAACTGCCTTACCGGCCTTACCGATTCAGTAAAATTTCTATAGCTTATTATTTTTTTTTTCAAACAGAAAGGTAAAAACAATAAAAAGCAATTTCATTTTAAGAAAGTTATCGATTTATTTATATAATATACATTGTTTTGAATTTTACAACTAATAATAGTTTACAAATATAGTTGTAGAACAATTTACATAAAGATATGACAACCAATACATGTGCAAAGAGACCGATTCACAGAACAAATTAAATATAAAATAACGTATTTTCAATATCTAAAATCTAAACTAACCTATATCTGTCAAAACTTATTTTACAAATAAAACTTCTAAAAATAACACATTAAAACCGAACAAAACATTATTGTAAAACATTTATCACCCACATTCATTTAAAATTCGCACAAAACAATAATTTTAATAAAATAAAAACAATCATAGCCATTTTAAATCTAAATAATAATATGCTACACGTCCCGCTTTAAATATTATTCACACTAAAAACAATTTTGAATATAAATTAAAATATAATACTTTAAAATCACGATAACATAGAAAAATATCTTTAAAATAGAAAACACTACACAATTACAATATGTACTTTTAAAACAAATATACATTCTAAATATGTATGTAACTGTCAGCTTATAGGCCGTCGGAAGATCGAAAATAGCCGACTGTACTCGAACCTTACTACCTTGTTTATGCTGATAGTAAAATTTGCTTTATATCCTAACTTTCCATTAAGATATATCGAAAACCATAAATCTGAGATCTAGACATGATGCGTATGATTTTTAGAGAATCGTTTTACAAACAAAATAAAACCATACATACATCTCCACGATAAACAGTTAATGAGATATCACATTTTTAGTTTTTGTGTTTTCAACATAATTGGTATCTTCTGTCTTTTTCTTTCTTTCTGCTTTTGCCAGATATCTTTGAAATATCATTGAATTTTATAAGTCAGTATTGTAAAATTTATCAGACCGCCTAATAATTTACATCAACTTAAATAGCATTTTTTTTAAGAAAAACAATTAAAAAATACAAATTTGTCGAGATAGGAACTTTTTACTGTGCTGTTTTATAAATTTCGCTGGCCTGTATTTTAAAAAATACTATTGTGTCCTTTACTTTTTATATTATGAATTTTAATTTTTCTTATTTTACCGTATAAAATTGACCATATTCGACTTTCGCACATCGTTTATAGTGCAGAGCACAGTAATTTTTCTAAGATTTTTCTCTCCGTGTATACTGTTTTTTTGGGATTAATAAGCTTCTTTTGCGTAATTCTCATGAACTCATGTTACTAATAAAACAAGTACCTCTTTATTAAATCAATTTAATTACAGCCTTTTATTTTGTTTATGTATTTTCTCCAGTAATCAATAAAGTAAAACCAGTAATGGGCACTTGTGAATGATGGACACTTGCTAATGATTACAAAATGATAAGTACTACGATACAAAAGTTATAAAATAAAGAATCGTAAAATTTGAAACAATGTAAAGCAGTTGTTATGATAATATAATAATTAATAAATAGATTACATTAATAATCAGTTTAAATGTCCACCATCAAATAAAGGCTCCCACAGATCGAAGCGAAACATTCGCAGCGGCTGCGGTGCGGAAAAACCGCGTTCGTTGCGGCAGCGGAATTCACAAGTATGTTCATACCGACGCGACGCAGCGCGTTTATTTTATCAATTGTGTTTTTTTTTATATACACGTGCTATTCCGTACTATTTGACACTCACATATGTAATTTTTGACATAGAATAGGTAATATTAAAATTAAAATTGTTAAAAACCTTAAAAATGAATGTTTCAAATTAATATTTTATAATAAAACGTTAGTTAAAAGTTTAAAAAAATTGTAGTTGTAATGTAATGCTTGGAATTTTCAAAATATTAATTCTTTTATTTTCTATGGAACTTATTTAGGTAATTATTTTAGAATAAAATTATAAAATATAAAAAATAAATAAAACTATTTTTTACCCGCGTAGTAGCTGCTCTGAATGTCGAAATACACTGATTATAAATTTTCGCTAACGCGCGAACTGATATCAGCGTTACATCAAGTTTCTGAAATGCCTACCCAGTATCTGACGTAAAACATTAGACGTTATAAACTTCAAAAAACAGCTTCATTTTTGGTTACAACCTTTAAATGAATATTCCGAGATTACTATAAACGAGTTATAAAACACTTGATTCCGTTTCTATTAACTTAATTATATCTGTTTGAGATCTTTATGTATACTACAACAAAAACAAAATACAGAAATAGATTAGATGCATAAGATGACATGCAATTACATTCACAACAATTTTTGTAGATGTTTATATGTTTTGCAATGAAAAACAGAGAGCGATTAAAACTGATTCTTTTTACTCAATTTCACGTACAATTTTTAACTGAATTAACTTGTTTATATACTGAAATAAAATAGAGTTCCGAGAATATCATCAGCTATATATGTATATATGTAGAAGGATTATAAAGACCACGGAGGGTTGAAGACTATTGCAAGCGCGGACCAGGGAGGGGGTCATGGTGGACATGACCTCCCCCAAACCTCAAAAATTAAAGCATATTAAATTTAAAAAATCTTTATTAAAAAAGTATACTAAAATAAGTTTTTTTGTACATTTCCAGGGGTTATTTTAGTGTTAAGTTATTTTAGTTGTAGCTTATTTCTGCAGTTCCAAAAATGAAAAGCTAATTTTTGTATAACAAACAACAGACAAAAAGTATGGTTATGACTTATCAAATACAAATACATCAGTGGCGTAGTAAGAAAAATTTTCGGGGGGGGGGGGTATTATCACAAAAACGTTATTTAATTCAAAATTGTTATACTAATTTCATATATTTTAAAATTTCGGGGGGGGGGGTTGACCCCCCCCCCCGTTCCTACGCCACTGCCCCTAGTAATAAAAATTGTAAGAGTTTAAACTTATACGTGTTTCAATAGCAATGCTATCATCATCAGAGTCCTAAAGACATTAATTTGTACAGTTGAAAAATTGTAAGTAGAAAGAAAAATATAAATAAATAATTCGGGCAAGACATACACGAGTGTATGCCATAAGGGTTCCGAAGTACCTACTACGTGGAATGTTTGGAACCACTTACAGGTGCATTTTTAAGTTAGAAAAAAATATAAAAAAGTGTCAAGTTCTACTAATTGAGATCTATATTTTGACACCCCACTTGCCTAGATATCAAAATAAAAAATTCTATGACGCCCCTCCCTATAATTCCAAAATTTAAAATTATATTGTTCACTTCAGTATTTGTCATTGGTAGTCCCACCAAAACCTCGTTACCAAATTTTTTTCAGATTTTTTGAGCCGGTAGTTACAGAGTTTGAGGGGGGGGGACAAAATAAAATACTGCTTTTAGCACCCTATAACGCCATTTTTAAGTTAGAAAAAAAAATTATGGTTAAATTCTACTAATTGAGATGTACATTTTGACATGCCACACGTCTTGGTATACAATTTTTTTGTTTTTTTGGATTTGCTTTAAAGCCCCCTACAGGCACCATTTTTGATTTAGAAAAAAGACAAAGACATAATACACAAACTTTCTCTCTTATATATTAGTATAGATTTGAAGTCATCTGTTTTCCAATAGACGAATTATTAAATATAACTAGTGGTTCTTAACTTTTCTAAAGTTAAATTAAATAAACATAATTGAATTAATTTCAAAACTACGATACGGGACACTAGTACGCGAGGCTCGTTTCGCACATGACACATTTTTTAATCATGTCTGTTCATGCATAATTTTTTTATTCTGGTATATTGTAAGTTCCAATAAATAATTAAAGCTTTTTAAATTAGTGTCAAGATTATTTAAAAGTTATTTGAATATCAGATTGAATTTGGTTTTTATCTATAATTCGATGTCAATTTATCCTTTCTAATTCGAGAATTGAATCTTCTGAGTACTTCTGACACAAGAAGAATTCTGTATTTTCTATAACGTTTCCTCTTTTTAGTTTTCTTTCCGATAAACTCACGATTGATATAATAAAGAACTTTATAGTATATTTAGCAAAACAATAAAATTAGTATACTGAATAAATTAAGTACAAATAAATTAATTATGTCCTGTATTATAAAGGAGCCAGTAAATTTGCTAGCTAGCAAGCACTTTCAAATGGAGTATTAATTCAGACAAAGACATAATACACAAACTTTCTCTCTTATATATTAGTATAGATTTGAAGTCATCTGTTTTCCAATAGACGAATTATTAAATATAACTAGTGGTTCTTAACTTTTCTAAAGTTAAATTAAATAAACATAATTGAATTAATTTCAAAACTACGGTACGGGACACTAGTACGCGAGGCTCGATTCGCACTTGACACATTTTTTAATCATATCTGTTCTTGCATAATTTTTTTATTCTGGTATATTGTAAGTTCCGAAAAATAATTAAAGCTTTTAAAATTAGTGTCAAGATTATTTAAAAGTTATTTGAATATCAGATTCAATTTGGTTTTTATCTATAATTCGATGTCAATTTATCCATTCTTGCTATAATTCGAGAATTAAGTCTTCTGAGTACTTCTGACACTCTAACAAAAATACCAATTTCTTGTTTCTTTTCCATAAGTTCGATTTATTACGAATTCTGTATTTTCTATAACGTTTCCTCTTTTTAGTTTTCTTTCCGATAAACTCACGATTGATATAATAAAGAACTTTATAGTATATTTAGCAAAACAATAAAATTAGTATACTGAATAAATTAAGTACAAATAAATCACTTATGTCCTGTATTATAAAGGAGCTAGTAAATTTGCACTTTCAAATGGGTATTAATTCTGTGATAGTATCTATGGATTAGCTATAGAATTTAGAGCAGGTATACTTCAACTTATTTTAACAAGACCGTACAAAATAATTTTGATAATATCACCACTGTTTTAATACCGTCGGTGTTTACATACCACGCGTGCGCGAAAAACAACTGTCAAACACTTCATGAAACTTAAGGAGAACTGTCAGTTGAATGTGCTTTCTAGCTTGCAAAATTTACTAGCTCGTTTATAATACCGAACATTAAATTAATTTAGAGGTAAATACAGTAAAACCTCTTTAGTACGTTTTTATTTTTAGGTTCCGGCATTCAAGACCCCATGTTAGTACGTGTTTTCCCCCGGGTCCCTTCAAAAACATACTAACGAAGTTCTATTGTATTGATAATATTTACTGATATGTTCAAGCATATTTATATGTAGTACTCATATCTAATTATAAGTATCTAATGCTCATTAATGTTCGGTATTATAAAGAATTTGTTCTCGAGCAAAAGCTATATTAACGCTATCTGCGGGGTATTAAATATAAATGACAACCCACTGACAGTTCTAATGATTGATTTATATAAGTTTCTATAATTTATAAGAATATGAATAATTATGACGCATGCGCGTTAGGTAGGTATCAGCGATATAAAAACATTAGAAAAATTCATAGCATTTACATTATCATACATTTATTACCACTGCTTTAAAATGACGAGAAAATTCATGACGATTTGATACCTCGTAGAACGCGTTAGCTTGGTTCTTGCTCTAGAGCAAATTATTTATAATATCTAACATGAGTGTATATATTTTCTATTTTTCTTTTCGTTGATATATTTTGAATTGTAAGTAATGGATTAGTAGTCTTTAAACTATGTTCCACGGAACCCCGGGGTTCCTAGGTGCCTCTCTGAAGGTTGTATAAAATGAACCTAATATAAACTAGTTGGTGAATACTATTAAAGAAAATCATTAAACAAAGAGCCGCGTCAACTTGACCGAAAACGAGGGTTGAATGCGTATGCACGCAAAGTATGTATTTTTCTCAAGGATACACAAAATACTCGACCCTGAATGGTTAGGGTGAATTTAATCTGTTTAGTTGAAGGTACATATCATTAGTACCTGGGATTTCATTCATTCGATATTTACTAAAATATTTAAAAAATTAAATTTAAGTAAAGAAAAATATATTACAAAGTATTCATCTGCTAGGGATTATTGAATTCTGAATAAAAAAAATTCTGTAGTGATTACAAAGTGTACTACATATTTATTCAAGTCTTGAAGCTTCCGCGGTGATCTTGATATGGATCTTGGCTCCTGGGTGTAAGCCGCATCGGTTTGGTCGTGTTATCGGCCAACGTTTCGTCACACATTGCAGTGGACATCTTCAGGGTTCTTCTAAAAGTGCACTTTTAGACGACCAAACCGACGCGGCTTAAACCCAGAAGCCAAGATCCATACATATTTATTATTTACACTTTTTTGAATATTGTAATTCAGTGGTATACCCAGAAAAAAATAGACGAGGGAGGTTAATATTTTGTAATTATATGTAAAATTTACTTTTATTTTTAATTTATCACAATTGTTAAATTAATGTCCGGTATCATAAAGGACCTAGCAAATTTGCTAGCTAGCAAGCACTCTCAAATGAGGTATCTAACTTATATGACAGTTATTTTGGAATTTGGTAATGGCTGACAAGTTTCGCGCACGCGTTGTAGTTAAATACCAACGGTATTAAAACAGTGGTGATGTTATGAAAATTATTTTGTACGGTGAACGATGCCAACTGTGTTACAATTAGTTGAAGTGTCACTGTTCTAAATTCCATAGCTAATCCATAGATACTAGTACAGAATTAATACCACATTTGAAAGTAATTGCTAGCTAGCAAATTTTGTTAGGTCCTTTATGATACCGGACATAAATAATGTATATTGAAAAATACGGGGTAAAAGTAGTTACCCCCCTCCATATTTGGATGTGCTACCGCTGTAATTTAACGACATGACATATACTTGTGAAGAGTATAGGGGAGAGATTGACAAATGAGGACCAACAGAAATAAGTAACTTTTTTTATAATTTACATAAATATTAATTTGATAAGTAATTTGTCAAACCAGCGAATTGAAATTAAAAATGCGTTGTTTTTTCTCTACTGTAAAATGTAACTAAATTTCTATAATAAAACTGTTTTTAGTGCAATTTTTTTTCCAAAACTTTCTTCCCTTACTTTAAATAACATAACGTCAAAATTATCATTTTAATTTAATAATAATAAACGCGTTTAATTAAACTACAAAAATCTTATTAATAATATAACACAAGAAAAACGTAAATTAAAAATTATTTTACTGCTCTGTCATACCAGAAATTATACAAAAATATAAATAAATAACGAATTTTAAATACAACAAACTATAAATTAAATAATTTAATTTAAATAATACATTCTAAATTATGTGAAACTTCAATAACATCTGAATGTATATTTACATAATTAATTCACATTTTCTATAAAAGTAATTTCCTTATTAATTACCTAAATAAATGGATTATAAAACATACAATTCTACAAATTGTTTTTAGAATGTCGCCGGTTTATGCGGTAGACGATTTTATAAAATCAGTCAGATCTTGATTTTCTCTTCCGATAAAATATAGCACTGTTTGACAGTTAATCAATAAGAATATAATTTATATTAGCACAAAAACTTGTTCACGTAAAGTTGTTGGACGTGTTTAAAATAATACCTTTTTCTTTGAAGTTTTATTACTTTCACACATTAATGAAAATATTAACTAATCCGTTACGATATTAATTAATTATGTTAACAGTTATATAGGTATTATAGCATTTAATATAACGACTTAATGATGATAATAATAATTATAATAATACATTGTATCTGTGTTGTCGCACAGATGAGATACAAAAGGTCAGATAAAAAAATACAAATTCTAGTATAGAATATAAAAAGATACAATATAAACAATATTTATCATATGTTTAAATTAAAAGAATGTTTGAATGTATACAATTGATTTTTTTTTTACATAACAAAGAAATATTTATAAGAAATGAATGAAGAACTTATGATGGAAACAATATTAAAATTTAAAATTATTTCATTTTATGGATTTTGAAATAAAAAAATGATATGTATGTAGTTTTATGTAAAGCATGATACTTCCCGTTGACTTGAAATTTGGCATGAAGGTAGGTCTCATAGCACAAGTGAAGGAAAAATCCGAAAATAATTAATTTCTAATTCTACGTGGAATTATTACCTGACAAACTTAATTTTGATTTTTCTTTCATACAGCATCTAAGTTAGAGCTGGGCGCGGCCGTGAATTTTTCGGAGCGTGCGTGATCGTGAGTAACAGTAAAAGAACCGTGCGTGAGTAGATTTCGAAGGTAATTTTTTATAATTTTTTTTTAATATCTAAATCTATAGATAATACATTAATACTTTACCAGAACGCCAAAAAACTTCAGATTCAAAAATCAGGGGTCGAAACAAGTTCAGTGTTCAAAAATACTGAATTTATTGGCACAGAAATTAAAAAATACTGACTTTTACTGACTATCTGAACCGATATAAAACAACGCGCCTTGCATTGTATTGTAAAGATGGTGGAGTCGAATCGAATGTATCACAACGCTTAACTTTTCTCAGTCGTGTATCTCGAGAACTATTGGTCCTACGGAAATTGTGTATGTAAAATTAGCTAAAGAACAAATTTTATAATAACTAAAATTGCCGTAAAACAAATAGTTTACAACATATTTGTAAAAAAACGATTTTCGCGACCTTTGACCTAGAATAACTTTTTTTGCGCACACGATTTCGCAATGGACTTTTCAGACGTTATTTCTTATGCCTAAATAAAGATAATTCCAGTGAGAAAAATTCATTTGGATTTTTTTTCGCACAGCAGTCGTTTTTTCGCCTTATTTTCTTGGGCTATAATTTTATTTTGGTATTTTTGTACTACATAAATATTAACCATTTACATAATATTATTTGTATACATATTATTATTTACATATACTCACCAAATTTGGCATAGCCAGTGCTAGTGTGAGATTATGTTGTTTATATGTTCACGTATACATACCTAACTATTATGTCATAAAATATCTTCTAAAAGTTGGTAATAAAAAACACAAATAATACAAAATAGAACATTATTTATAATTTTAATATATTTTTCACGGTATTGTATCGTTTTGAAGTCAAATAGTGAGTTTTTTTACGATAAATAGGGATCCGATGTGAAAACTTTGAGTACCAAACCCAAAAAAAACTGACAAAACTAACCATTTTTCTAAAAACATGACTAACTGACCGGATAAGAAAAAACTGACTTTTACTGATTTTACTGACCTGTTTTGACCCCTGAAAAATGCATTGTTTCTTTATTTTCTTGTTGTTTTGTTTGCTATTACACGCACCAGAAATGCAGTTTAGAAGAAATAATACCTACAAATATAAAATATATACACACGTTAATTTCACGTAAAAAAAGTTAATTTTCACCATTTCAAAATTGATCACAATTATATTAAATCTTGTCACGAGTGTGACTCGTAGTACGTGATCGGGTATGGGTAAAAAAAAAAAGGTTTCGTGTGCGTCCGTGATCGTGATTTTTTGCCCCTATAACCGTGAGTGAGCGGACGTGACTAAAAATATTTTGTTCGTGAGCGTGCATGATCGTGAGCAAAATTTACTCACCCGCCCAGCTCTAGTCTACGTAAAGGCGTCTACACATAAAGACCTTGATACGGTACGGAACTCTCAGGTCGCAACTTCTACTCGCACTTGACCGTTTTTTTATTTATAGTAATTAGTAAGAAAATAATTTGTTTCGAAACGGACTGTACACTCTAACCTATAAGTATTCAATACATTAAATTAACTACCGTCCAATTTCGAATCATTTACGTACATAAAATACAAAATATCAATTATCTTGTTATTCCAAAAACAAAACTTGACTATAACATCATCATTATTCATTTACAAAGAACTTTACATATAAAAAATAATTTCATATATTATACTGTAATAAGCAGACAAAAATACATGACTTTGCGCTTTACCCGTGCCGTGGGCTGACAGTAAGGGGGGTGATTCATTTAGTCCTTCTCAGTATTTTTTCACTCATCAACTCTTTGTAAGTATATATTAAGTTAATCGTGTTTACAATTTACATAGTCACTTAATTGTTTAACATATATGATATATAGGCTGTCCTAGCTGCGAAATACTTTTTTTTTGAGAAGGTAGATGAGAGAGCTTAATTATATTTTTAACTAATATTTTTTGTGGCAATTGACAGAATCGATAACAAGATAAACTGTTTTTTTTTTATTTCACATTTTTAGAAAGCTGATTTTTCGCTGAAAATCCTACCCCAAAAAAATTTAAATCAGATATATTTTTAGATAATAAATTGTTCCGGTCGGTACAAGACTTTTTTTATACATGAAATTACATAAGTTAACACTTTCTGCTAAGAAATTGAATATAAACTACATTACATGTTTGTTTGTTAATGTGTCAGATATATTTTATGTGAGTTTATTTCAAAAGTTTTTATTATAAATCGGTATAATAATTTTACTGTTTAAAAAATATTGTTTTGTCAATGGCTTCTTATTTATTTTATATTTCAACAGTTCAACACGTTTTAGATATTATTATTTATATGCAACTATTTAATTGACAATTGTAGTAATAAATGATTTTATTTTTATAGATATTAAAATTATTTTTAAATAAAAATTAAAATGATTATTTTTTGGTCAATTCATATAAGATACAAAAAAATAGGACATAAATTATAGAAAATAACGTTCTCTACAATTTTTATTATAAACATTTTTTGTTTTGTTAGGAATTATTTGAAAAAAAAAAATAATAATAAAAAAATGATTATTTCCTTACACATTTTTTTAATATGATTACAACAAAAATTATAGATAATAATATTCTCTATAATTTGTATCTAAAACATTTTTTTCTAATACTTAGTTTAAAAAAAAGACTTCAAAAACTTTAATTATTATATACTTTTCAGTGTTTTCGGGGTTTTTTTAAGCCGGTTTTATTTTTTTCTTAAAAAGTTTTATAGCAGCCAGTCGCGCGGGTATTCACCGATTTTTCAATACACGTGAGTAAAGGTTAACAGTAGTATAAAGAATTTAAATCATAAACATTAATTTTATTATGTAGATACATTATTACTAGTATTTAGTATATATCTAATAAACTAATTTGACATGATGAGTTTTTATATAAAATAAACATAAAAGGAGTAATATTACATGAACATAATACATACTAATATGTATATGTGATTTTTCATTAGTATTTTTTTTCAGCCATGACTACAGATAGCTTTTCATAATGCAGCTATTACCACACACAGTAGACGACAAAAATCACAATATATTTATGATCAGTACGAACCTCGTTCTAAAAATAGCTTTAATCAATAATTACGTTAAATGATTGGTACGTTACAATCAAATTCAAGTGCCAAATTGTTAGACATGCTCAGGAAACATGGAAAGTTGAAATCTATTATTGTAAATATTCTAGGTGTACCGATTTTATAGCCACCAACATTTCGTTACATTTTGCAATATGTAATTTAGGATTTTTTTTAGACAATAGCGAATATATATTTTTAGCTTTTCGTATAGAAATCAGAAAAAAGAGCAGTTATGAAATCAACACCCCATGTAGTAAATGCCAGCCTTGACGATGGGCTCAAGTTTGACCCAATATTGAGTTGCCAAGTGTTGCTTTTTAGAGATTGGTCCCAATCTAGGCCAATCTTCATCTTTGGGTCACCTATTCTTTACCCAAGATTGGACCAACTCTGGGCTAGTCTTGGTACGACAAGCTTTGGCCGAGTCTTGAACGAAGTTATCATTTGTATCTTGACCCTGTGTTGACTAACATTGACGCAAACTTGGGCCAACCGTGGTATAATTTCCTACATGGGTATTATAAAACATGGCTCTGAATGATGTATATATTTTTATAACAATTTTGAATTATTTAAAAAATAACGAATGCTTTTTCTTGAAATCTCGGGATAATTCACAGTTTTTTCAGATTTTTCTCACTATTAATTTTGTGATTTTTTTTAAACTTGTTAAACAAAAATTGTAATAATAACAAAACCTTTCATATTCAAATCCATCAAATTGTCAGCTTTCATTTGATATCCCACTAGCCAAGATTTTATAAAAACAAAAAATGTAACCCATAATAATAATAAGTGTAAAATTCAACTTGGCAACGAAAAAAAAACGGTCATTAAAAAAATTATTAATAAGTGTACCATTTTTAAGTTTAAGAACCAAATTTAAAAAAAGTTTTTTTCTGCCGCATGGGGCTCCTAACCTAGTGAAAACCATTAGGTAGGTTAGGTAAATAATACAGATTTTTGTATGGTAGTATTCTAGTATTGGTAGTCGATAAAACAGGTTTTTAGTTTCACATTTGCATGCTAGATGTCTACGCCAAAAAAATATAAGCTTCGTGCTTACAAATGTCACACACCTATTTTTTATCTAATACATTTTTCGGGATGAAAAATATCCTATGTCTTTCACAGGATACAAGCTAACTCCTTGATAAATTTCATCAAGATCGGTTCAGCGGTTTAGCCGTGAAAAAGTAACAAACAGGCATACAGACAGGGTTACTTTCGCATTTACCTATAGTCGTGTTATCGGTCAACGTTTGTCACACATTGCAGTGGACATCTTCAGGGCTCTTCTAAATGTTACACCCAAAAGCCAGGATCCATATCAAGACCACCGCGGAAGCCTCAAGACTTGAAGTATAGATTTACTTTAAAAAAAAAAAACTAAAATAAAAAATATATCCTAAATCCATGCATAAATATTTAAAATTATCAACGCCATTAAATATTAACGATATACAAACGTAGCAACCCACAAAACAAAATTAAAAAATAAATAAATAAAAACAAATTAACTACCTTTAATCCGTTTTCAATTAAATTAACTCGATATAATTAAAATATAAAATATAGATATATATATATGTAACAGAATGCGTTAATTGCGTATGGTGAACAAAACACTTTTTAATTCATTGTTTTATTTGCACAGTGCAATTTTATGCAGCGTATCCAAACGTTTACTGCAGTTATGGTTATATCACAAAACCGGTTACTACATCTTGGCTGATACCTTGTTGTAACACGCGCTAGCTTTATAAAACAAAACGAAAGCTGCTCAAACTGACTATTGTCGCTATGCATCCCCGTCAGTGGCGGCTATTTTACAAAAAAAAACCAGGGGCGCCCAATTAAGTTTCTCAATTTCATACACATTATTAAAAAAAAAACTTCTGCCAAGTGCTTCCTCGTGCTAAATTCACCAAAGGTTTGAACAATTTAAATAAAAACCGATAATGTTTAGATAAATTGCCTGGAATTGGTTAACCATTTAATTTTTATACAATTTTACTAAAAAATATTAGTTCGAAATTTTTCTTAAAACGCACCTGATTATGTTTTCGTAAATTTTTAATTTTTTGGTAATTTCAATCTAAATCTAAATTTATGCAAACGTCAAAATGACATATCCAAGCAAATATCAATTTAGAAAAACAAAACACTGTATTGTCTTCTGAACGACTCATACTAAAATGTTTTTTTAACACCCAGTTTTATCAAAGTCTGTTAATGGCAACAGCCATGTATAAATCTTCAGATGAACCAATCAGAAGCTGGCATTTGCAATTTAACAGATTTGTACCAAACTGGTAACATAGAAGAAATCAGTAATAAGCATAGACATAGAGAATGGACCAGGCATTTGACTCGAGAGTAGAGTCGTGTCAAAAGAAAGAGATAGAAACAGGTTTGGAATATACTTGTCCTTTTTTTAAACAGGAGTGTAACTATTTCATTCTTAGTCCCAAACATTAAAAATATTCATAGATTAATCTACTGTTGATTAATATATGATATTATTATACTATATGTATATAAAGAGGTTAAAATAATTAACGTTATAAATAATTTTATTTAAAAAAATAAACAATTATTGATTTCTAAATAATATAAGTTTCGAATTTTTTTAACCGATTTTAATATATTGTTCTAATATCAAAAAAAAATAATTAAAATTTTGTTAAGTAAATCTTGTATGTGCTGTTTGTAAGTGTAGCAATCCACCTCATCATTTTGTAGCAACCACGTGGGAATTGATTTAAAACTATTTTTTATTAATATGTATTTAATATTTTTGGTAGCAAAAATGTTATTTTCCCGGAATATCCGTTCATAATTTTGCAAATTTCTATCAGATCAATTAATGATTTTTTTTTAATTTCCTCGATGAAATATGAACCATTATAGTATGTTTATTGTTTATATTATTTACTTTTCTAATAAAAAACTTATTTCACAAAAATCACAAGATATACAAAAATATATCTGACAGAAATACTACCTTGCACTATAGTAAGCTACCAATCAGGATCTTTGAAAAAGATATAGATATATTCCAAACTACACTGTATCTCTCTCTCACTTTTTGAACAGATGTTACACCATTTTGTTAATACAGAATGCACTGTCCATTCTCTATGTCTATGGTAATAAGTAATTATTCAAGTACAAAAATGCGAACCTCTTTTGATTTTCTATACTGACGACATTGAGACACAATCTAATATGGCAAAGAACATCGTTAATAAATATGGCGGTAGCCAGTTTTGTTAATGTTTTGTTTGAATACCAGAGAACACAACATTAAACTCGTACATTTTATTAGGTCTATGATGTTTTATATTACATTGAAATATTTCGATTTAACAACTCGATGACGGATAGAATCGTTTCAAGAAAAATGTTATTTATGTTAAATATAAACATTTGATCGCGTTTACTATGTTTATATCACGAAATATTAAAACATATTTATTAATTAGTAAAGCTGGTTCTTCATAATCTAAATTCTAATCAATACGAAAATTTTAATAATATTATTTATAAATGCAATAAAACTATGATTAAAAATAAGATGGCTTGGCCATAAAATGCACACCCCTTAAAATTGATTGATGTTTTTAAAAAAATTGGGGTAATTCATACATTTTTTGTAAAAAAATTTATATATAATAGTAATAATATTGATTATGTAAGTTTATTTGAAAATAGGGTGACCAGATTTTAGTTTTTGTAAACTCTGACACGTAAATGAAGGCCCCTTTTTCATAAAATTTATTATATAAATCTGCAATTCTGCGCCCCCACTCTAATTTTGATAGTCATCATTTTTTGTAAAACCCGGAGAAATTGCACCGAAACTCTGAGCCTGGAGAACCAGTGTGCAAACCCTGAAACTCCGGGTAAAAATCTGAGACCTGGTCATTTGATTACATAAAAAATAAATGACATTACCTCACTTTGAATAATTATATCGATCTGTCACACAAAAAAAATATCAATCCATTAAAAAGTTTTCAAAATATTATTTAAAAAATCAAATAAAATTATGATTAAAAAATATATCAATCAAATAAATACCTTGGCAAAATACTATTCTTTCATAAAAAATACACTTTGTTTTTTTGTTATCTTTTTTAATCAAATCCTCATATATAAAATAAAAACATTGCATTTTCTGTTAATTTAACACCCAAAAATTCAACGAATAATCATTATAATAAAAAATACCTATTGGGAAATAGAAGAGTAGCGTAATATTTATCAAGCGTACTAATAATAATATAATGCTATAGAGGTAACCATCACTATACCTACTACATTTGTAAACAGTTCAAGTGAGTACAGTAATGAAACGAAGGTCATATGTCCGTTCCGCGAGACGTTATCGACAATTCGCAAAATGGCGTCGGACGTATGGTCTCTAAACGACAAGGAGGAGCACACACACACAAACACACACATACGTAGGATCAATGTGTGAATCATGTCTGCATCAGTGATAGAGATGGATTTATTCAGATATCATTGAAATAATATTTAGTTTTAATTATGAAGGTAATATGCATGATGCCTAATTTTTAAAAACTATTTTATGATGATCTTACGTGTTTCTTATTTCCAAAAAAAATGCTTATTTCTGCAAAAAATAAAGGTTTAATCACAAAAATTGACCCTTTTAAAACTAATTTTGAATTTGACGCCTAAACGCTCGCAGGTGTCATGGCGCATTTTTGACGTCACGCCTATGTAAACACTCCTTGTCAACTATAATAAATCCTTATTCCATCGCTCATGTTTCTCGGTTTTAGTTTTGGTAATACAAAACTGAGCAAATTGATAATTTAAAACCGCAAAATAATTTATAAACAGTGCAGATATTAATGAAACAAAAATGACGTTTACGTAGCCGTGACGTCATCCAATCTGACTGGTGTTTTATCTAACATGGCGGATTGCTGTAATTTGCGTTTTTATTTTAACAAAAATCGTATTAATCTCGCTTTTAATATAAAAATAAACACATTTTTTAGAATCTTTTTAACTTATTTCATTATTTAAAATCATAATTTCAGTGATACTTTGTTACTGGCATCATGCCTACTGAACAAGCAGAATAAACTCAAGTTTTTTTTGAGAGGGGGGGGGGGGGGAGAGGGAGAACTGAAACCGATTTTTGAACCGTAACCGAATCTTTTTTAAAGTAATTTTGAGACAAGCTTACTTGAGGTGTAATGCCTAAAATTTTAAGCTTATTCAGGATTTTTTTGGTAACAAAATAAAATATAATTTTTTCAGACTTTTTATATATTTTTATTTGCATCTAAAATTATACAAAAATGATTTTTTTTTAAAGTAAATTTTATAATACTTTGTGTATTTTGGGATCAAAGATAGTCATCGAAAAAAAGGTGGGTGGGTGGTCGGAAGCACATTTTCACTTGTAATGATTTGAAACAAAAAAATCAAATATATTTATACTTTATAGACTTGTATCTATCGTATTATCTACAATTGGATAGTTTTTACTCACTTTTGGTTAGAATAATATTATAGATATATACGAAAGTCAAACCCCGTTTAAAAATTCGCCAATAATAGCTTAAAACTAAACTCAAAACAACTGTATATAAATTATGAATGATATGAATAGAGCCGAGTACAACCGGGGCATTGAGAAATGCGACGAACGACGATCAAAATGATGTAATGATAAAATGTATAAATTCAAGTTTTATTTTGTAAAATACTGTATACCTAATAGTTTAGTTCATAACGATTATTTATAGTTATATAAAAACAATGCACGATATTCAATAAATTTGCTGTCACGTGTTTATAAAATAAAGGATATTATTAATATCATCATCATTACGAATATCTATAAATATAATAATATATAATCAGTGATTGCGACATATTTAGTAAAATAAAAACGTTTTGTATTCCATATAAAAATTTAAAGTTAATAAATATTTCTTATTACAATAACATAAAACAAATACCATATTTACTGAGGTTGCGAAATATGATGAAAACACTTTCATAATTATTGCATTTTGTAGATTTTGATATAAGAAAAATAATGTTTATGGAACTCGAAATGATTTAGGAAGCTTGTTTTTGCAGAAAAAATTAAAAAGCTTGCAGAATCACGCGGACTCTTGTGTAAAAGTGGTAGAAGCCATGAAAATGATATGTCATTTAGTTTTCAGCTCAATTGGGAAACTGTTTTGTTTGTTAATTTGCTTAAATATAACAAATTTTTTATATATTTTATTTTTGTCTTCTAACTCCTCTTGAACTTTTTAGACAGGAGTCATTTTTATTATTGTGTCGTATTACTTATCATTTAGTAATCATTAATGGCCATTACTGGTTTTAATTTATCCATTACTGGAAAAGAAAACTATAATTTAAAAAAGAAACTATATTTGCGGATTTTAATAACTAAATTGATTTAATAAAGAGTTTAATTAGTAACATGAGTTCATGACAATTATAAAAAGAAGCCCATCAATACCAAAAAACAGTGTACCTTGTTCTTAAAGGGGCCAAGACTGGTGCCCGTACCTTAGTTATTATGTAAGAAAAAGAGGAAAAACTCGTTTTAGACTGGACTGTACTAGACATTTACAGTTATACATTCAAAAACAATAGTTTAATAAAGATATTTAAAAAAATAATTAAACTATAAATAGGTACCTATAGTATGCTTGCAATAATTTTAGTAACATAAATATTGTATAAGTAATCTCCATATTATCAAGAATATATTACCTTCGTGTATGATTTTTATTAGTACAAAACGTGGTTTTTTTATAACATCCTTAGAACATTTCTAAATGTATGGTCATATATAAAATATAGCAACAGGGCATGAATTTAAAAAAAAAGTTCAGAAAATATTTAGAGTTCAAATCGATTTTAGGTTACAAATAACTAAATATAAATATTACAAGAATTAAATAATATTACAGCGCACTCACGTGGATTATCAATCTAAATACTTATGTTCAACTCGTACCTATTACTTATTTATCAAAAGTGAAACAAAACAACTAGGGGAATTTGAAACCCTCACTTCAGATCATACATTATTCTTTGGCACCGTGCTGGGAAGGTTAAACTTATTTGCTCAAGTATGGCGCATTTACCCTACACTACACACTTGGCGTGCTGTCCCAAGTCGTGTTGTTACACCGTGTAGCACACACACACACACACATACAGCCGTTGTCGTTGCGTGGGCCTCTGGTTCAATGAGTAGACACCTACAAGGCCGGCTGTCTGCACTATTTACTCGAGAATGTGCAAATATCATATTATATGTAGGTACTACTGGCCGTATACTGCATTTTTATTCGCATAAAACAATGGCTCCAACTAACTAGAATGGTACGCTTCGAGATAATGCTAAAGTTCAGTAACTAGTGTAATAATTCTACTATAATGAATACCGGTATAATACGAAACTTTCGATGTGGCAATATACGCGATTCAGTTTTATAGACATATTATATCGACCGGCGTTTCAGAGAGATTTTATTATGTGTTTGAATACTGATTTTACAATGGTTCAGTTCAGCAGTTCCAAACTGGGAATTTCTCTGACCCCCTCTTTCTCCATTTTTTTACAACTGCTGGTGTTCGTTAATATAAGGGTCGATTCAGATTATCTTGCCGGCCCCGTTCCAGTCTCGCTCCAATCAAATATAAATATACAATAAACAATTAAATCATTCATATTACAGATATTGATCAGGTCTCAGTCCAATCACGCTCCGGTACAGTATTACTGTACTGAATATTTGACTGGCCCGAGACCGGTACGATAGTCTGGATCGACCCTAAAGGAGCTAATAAATTTGCTAGCTTGCAAGCACTTTCAAATGGGGTATTAATTCTGTACTAGTATCTATGGAATTTAGAGAATAGATACTTTAACTTATTGTAACACAGTTGGCGACTCTGTCCATTCAAAAAATGTCCATAATATCGCCACTGTTTTAGTACCGTTGGTGTTTACATACTACGCGTGCGCGAAAATTATCAAACATTTCATAAAAGCACTTTTAGAAGAGCTCCACTGCGATGTGTGACGAAACGTTGGTCGATAACACGACGCGGCTTACGTCCAGAAGCCAAGATCCACTTCATGAAACTTCAAGAGAAAACGGTCAGATAGGTTAGAAACCTAATTTTAAAGTGCTCGTTAGCTAGCAAAGTTTGTTAGCTTGTTTATAATATCGGGCATGAATCTATATATGCAAAATGGCTCTACGTCGTTCGAATTTATGCACATTTTCAATTACTACCTTTTCCTGAAGTTGCAGCAGCGCTTGCACTGGAGTTACGTCTCTTTAGCGGTTTAATGCTACCGTCTGAAGAGCTTCCAATACATACTTATGTATAAAATAAGTATGCACTTAGACAAGGAAAGATAAAGAACAAATAACACATTACCTAGTGTTGTTACCAAATCGCTCCACGAGTCATTGGCATGTCATTCAGATTTTAAAACAAATATCAATTGTTTTGAATTAAAAAATTAATTAATAATAAATATTTTATATTGTCTTTAAAAGTATTTCAGTGATAATTGATTAACAGAGAAATGTTTATTTGGAACTATTATCTCTCATACATACCAAATTCAATTGTAATTTAAAGCATATTTATTATAAATTTTCAACTGACGCCTCTGGGATAATATGCATGAAAACGACATTTAAGAAAAAATGGCCGCCGTAAAATTTGTTAACAGTTTCATATACGGATTAGAATTTTTCCTAATCTAAGAGTATGTACTTCAACTAACAGATATTTTTGAGTTGTGTTTAGAACTGATGGTGAGGCATGACTGTACTTTTAACTGAAGACTATCTTATAAGTATCGGATCAATAATCAACGGTAGACTCATTGGCGAGATACCGAGAATATCTTTTGTAGACCGTTACACTGGCGTATTATATCCTTTGGCAAACCGGTTTAATATACACCCCTGACACTCGATGTTTAGACATACATATATATAGGTATGTGTACATTTTATCGTACGCTTAAGTTTAAAATAAAAATATTAATTTCGCGATATGATATCGATAGATAACATTTGTCCTAATTACCTATTTATTCATCTAAATTATTATTTTACAAATCAAAAAATAGGTATACAAATTTAACTCAACCGACTATACATTTGCATATGAACCTGCATACCAGTGCATGATTTTTTCAGGCAAGAACCTGTTCACGTTCTGGTCGTGTTGTGAACACTTCTGTAAACAAATCTGTACTAGTACAGAGTAACTTATCGATACAGGCTAGATTTCTACGAATCAGAGAGGTTTAAGTACACATACATACAGAATTAGCATCGGTTTAAAAATGTCTTACTAAAAATAACTTCATGCAGGTACATCAACTCTGGTTACACAATAATCCTAAAAAGACTAAAGATTTATTGGCAACAGTCCAACAAGACTACTAGCGTATACAGAAATAACATGCTGAGCAAAGAACTCACTAGATTTAGCTCGATATTAAAACAATCCGACGACAGTTTTGATCGTCTAATGTCCGGTATTATAAAGGAGCTCGCAAATTTGCTAGCTTACAAGCACTCTAAAATGAGATATCAAACTTATATGACAGTTCTTTTGGAGTTTGTTGAAGATTTTGACAAGTTTCGCGCACGCGTTGTAGTAGGTAAATACCAACGGTATTAAAACAGTGGAAAATTATTTTGTACGATGAAAGATGCCAACTGTGTTACAATTAGTTGAAGTGTCACGGCTCTAAATTCCATAACTAATCCATTGATATTAGTACAGAATGAATACCCCATTTGAGAGTGCTTGCAAATTTAATAATACCGGACATAATTAACAGTTATCGAATCGATTTGGAAAATACGCGAAATGTATCAGTAATTCTTATTACTTGAGTACTTCATAGGAGAGTGTGACAAATATAAAAAAAAATAGCTGCTACCTGCGACTTGACCCGCGTGGAATTTGTATTTTGTTTTATATCTAATCAATATTATGGAATACAAAGTAGCCAACGCCCTTCCGCAGAATGCAAGCTATCTCCCTGCCAAATTTCAACAAGATTGGTTCAGCGGTTCAGCCATGGAAACGTAACAAACATACAGACAGACAGAGTTATACTTGGTATTATAAACTAGCTAGCAAATGAGGTTTCAAACCTATCTGACAGTTCTCTTGAAGTTTCATGAAGTGTTGAACAATTTTCGCGCACGCGTGGTATGTAAACACCGGCGGTATTAAAACAGTGGCGATATTATGAAAATTATTTTGTACGATCAGTCACCAACTGTGTTACAACTGCTCTAAATTTCATAACTAATCCATAGATACTATCACAGAATTAATACTCCCATTTGAAAGTGTTTGCTAGCTCTTTTATAATACCGGACATTATACGTTCACATTTATAATATTAGTATGTATTAATGTATTTATACTTAAGTACAAGTTAATTGCTGCAGTGGTTGCCATGGTTTCTGACGGTATAATGCACTTTTCGTACCGTCAAAACCCCGGCAACCACTGCATTCTTAAATGAAATAGAGTTTAATAGAGCATAGTACATTTATTAAAAAAATAATACTTAAATATGTACAATGTACGACTTCAGTATAAGGGCATGGATCTTGACTTCTGGATATAAGCCGCGTCGATTTGGTCGCCAACGTTTCGTCACACATTGCAGTAATCATCTTCGGGGCTCTACTAAAAGTGCAGAGCTTTAAAGATGTCCACTGCAATGTGTGACGAAATGTCGGCCGATGACACGACCAAATCGACACGGCTTACATCCAGAAGTCAAGATCACCGCGGAAGCCTCTAGACAAGTATAAGGATAGTTAATTAAGTAAGTACAAACACAGCTCTGATGTTAATGTTATGCGAATATTTAAAATACATTTGTTAGATTCAGGAACTAAACATTATTGAAAATACATTTTCCAAGGTGAAATTTGTCAAATAACAGTGTAAAGTTGTTTGACATATTGCAAATATATACCACTGTTAGTATTTAATAAAAATAAACGATAATAATATTTACCCATATTTTCGTGGTCACCATTCTCGCAAGAATCCAATAAAATTGACTTGCAAAAGTTATATTTTAATAAATCACCCACTAAATAATTCCAATTAAAACACAGTATTTGCAGAATCCACTACATTTAGCACTTTTAAAACCTTGAGTTTAAAACATGAACTGGGAAAAATAAACAGACGCCATTACTGATTTTCCACGATCCCCTCAAAAAGGTCTTCTTCACCCACCCATCCTCACAGATCGTGTCACCACCACTACAAACCAACATCCTTGAAACTTCCACAAAAACAAAACACCACATTATTCTTACAAAACACAACAATAATATAAAAACACCAAAGAAATAAATATCAAATAGTATATAGGTACAATAAACCGCACGATAGGATATAAAATAATACGGCATATACGTAACCAACAATCAACACAACATCTCTGTGTGAACTCTACAAGCTGTACTACACGCATACACACACATATACAGATTTCCCACGAGTGGTAGATCTGGCAACAGCGCACCGGCTGCATCAGCTGATAGCCGCGACAGAGTTTGCCTGTATGTGTGTGTGTGACGTGTACAGTAGTGAGTGCGAGTGTGCGCGTTGTGGCGCGACGCCGTCTCTGTCTGTCGCACCTCTGTCTGTCTCTGTCACTCTATACTACACAACAACACCACGCGGAGACCACGTTGTTGCGCCGCACTGATCGTCTGTCACAAGAGCGCTTTGGAATTCCGCTCGCCGTTCTATGTATAAGTGAGTGTTCTGTATAGTACAGGTTGTTTAGACTCATCGCGTTTACGCCCAGCTTTTTTAACGGGATCAGAAAAACTTTTTCTATTTATTATTACTTTCTTATAGCATATATATAAATTATACATATAGTATAAGTGGCCGATTTTTTTCGAAATACGGATTTTGATGGAATTATCAATTTCAAAAATTTACAAGAGTAAACATCCGTTTTCAGTTATTACGTTAAAAAAATATCACTTGTTATATACAGTGGCGTAGGAACGGGGGGGTTTAGGGGTCGATCCCCCCCCCGAAATTTTAAAAGATATGAAATTAGATAATAATTTTTCTTACTACGCCACTGGTTATATAATAGAGCGAATAATATTACCTATATTATTCATTTTATTCTATCTTGTTAGTTTGTCAGAAATGTTTTAATAAAATAAGAATCACGTATACTATTCACTGTTAGGATTACGTATAAGAAAGTCCCGTGGTTCCCAAGGCAGATATTTTTTAAATATTATTATGATATACCGGGTGCTCCATTTTAATTTCCCCTGGTCAATATCTTAAAAACTAAGCAATATGGTGAAAATGTTTTTGTTCAAAGTTATAGATTTTCGAAGGGGACATTTATTATTGTTATGAATTTTTATAATTATGGGGTAATTTTTTTCTTCAAATTATGTTTTATTGCAGATTTGTAATTTATGAAAAAAATAAGTAACTTTTATTCGATTTTTTTTTAAACTTGAATTTTATCAACTTAATGAAAAAGTTGGTAAAATATTTGGAAATAATAAGTGAACACGACTGGCTGCTCTAAAAACGTAATAATCAACATAACAACTGTCTGACATTAAAAATAATTGATATACTCGTGCCTATTTTTTTCATTAATAATGAGTAAACTCATGTTTTATTGTAATTTTGTCATAAATATTAAATATACAACACAATTATCATAATTGATAACAATTACCGGTAAAATATTTCTATTATATTAATAATATTTAAATTACATATAATTATTTAATATAAATGATGCCTGCTATTTTAATTTTATAATTTGCAATGTGATATGCAGGGTATTTATCATTCGAAGGAAGTTAGAATATATAGTATATTTTTCATTTTTTTCAAATTCAACTTATAAAAATTGGAGGCATTATTATTTCTATTTAATTTTTTTTAAACGTGTAACATGATAATTAGACAATTTCATAATATTACTGAATATAATAAGATTAGTAGGTTATGAAAATGGAAAGTGATAATTCTTAAAGACATGCTAATGAAGCAAGAATGTATCTGTCAATATTGCAATTAGCATTTATAGATGAATTAACAATTTGACACAGGTTCATTTTACGTTTTATTGTTTTTAAATATAGAATACAATCGCTTATTTTGAAAGTAGTGCAATCATTATTTTTTTAAATACATATTTTATTTCGATTCAAATTTAACAATGGGTAGTTCAAAATTAAACAAAGGGTACAATCAAATGTTTTATGATCAAAAATAGTAAAATAAAATATTTAGTCAATTTTCCGAAAATTCATTTTTAGAGTTCCGTACTTCAAAATGAAAAAAACCGAACTCCATCTGTCTGCCCGTCAAGGCCCTTTTTCTTAGGAACGGCTAGAGATATCAGGTTGCAATTAATATCAAATACTAAAGTCTACGGCGTTATAGTAATAAATAAATAACAATAAAAAGAAAGTTTTTCAAAGCGTATTTTGATACTGATAAATCATCCAATTCTATGTATTTCCCATTGGCCTAGAACCTTGAAATTTGGTACGAAGGAAAGTCTCATATCACAAGTAAAGGAAAAAATCCGAAAATCATTATATTCTAATTCTATGTGGAATAATAAACAATCAACAACATATAGTGTTTGCCATGCTAGAAGCACACGCCACTGAATTATTATTTCTATGAATTAGAGTGACCAGATTTTTGCAAATGAAGACCCCTTTGTAGGGTTCCGTAAAAAACTCACTGTCTAAATAAATTTTATACCGATTAAGATGAAATTTGGTACACGGATAACCACCCAAAAACAGAAATGATTTTTTTGGACTGAAAAGTGTACTCACATAATTTTTTCACTTACCCCATTGATTGGGATGTCTTTAGATAGGTCTCTTAAAATGCAACAAAAAATGTTATACGACCTTTTGATTTTAACCCTTCAGTCAGGATATATTTGCTATCAGAGCATCTCTCTAATTTCTAAATTATCAATTCAAAAAATCTAAAAAAAATTCCAGAATGTAGATTTTAATTAGTACTTTCAATGAAATTTATAACAAACACTGTAGCAAAAATAGTTTATGAAAAATTTTGAAATAACTCTTTTTTTATAAATAGTAGTGAGAATGACTACGGAACCTTATCATGTGCGTGCCCAACACGCACTTTACTATTTTATTTTATCTTTTTTATTTTTATTTCGAATTCTTAATCGTCATTTTTACGCCCCTTACTATTGTTTCCTCGCAATATCGAAGATACGAGAAGTTTTATGATCGTTTTAGTTAGAATGAGAAAAAAAAATTCTCCGATTTCAAAATTTTAAATTTATCTTTCCGTTTCACGTCAAGATAAACACTTTTCGTTCCGTGTCTGTCTGTCCGTCCGTGTGTTCGTATGTCTCCTGAATCCGTGTCACACGCATAACTCATGAACCACTGAACCGATATTATTGAAACTTGGTCGGATGGTTGGGCCTGGCTTGAGGACGGTCCCATTTCAAAATCATCAAAATTGTGTGTAAAGGGGAGGGGTGACATCCTAAAATATTTATTTTTTCAAGATATCTCAAGAATGACACATGTTACGTGAAAATTTTATAGAATATTTTTGGTATTAGAGCATTAAATTTCCTATAATATGGGTCTACAACGTTTGTTGTAAAATATTCCTTTACAAAGATTTATTTTAATTTATTTTAAAAATTCGTGTTTTGTTTTTCTAAATTGATATTGCTTGGATATATTAAATGTCATTTTGACGTTTTAAATGTCATTTTGACATTTCCATAAATTTAGATTTAGATTGAAATTGTCAAATAATTAAAAATATATGAAAAAATAATCAGGTGCGTTTTAAGAAAATTTTCAAACTAATATTTTTTAGTAAAATTGTATAAAAATTAAATCGTTACCAATTCCAGGCAATTTATATAAACACTATCGGTTTTTATTTAAATTGTTGAATAATTTACTACCTTTGGTGAATTTAGCACGAGGAAGCACTGTGCATTTACTTGGCAGATGTTTTTTTACGACCTTTTTTTTAGTAGTCATCATTATTACAAAATACATATAAAACATTTCTAACATAACTCCTTCATAGATTAGTACAATAGCATTTCACAGTGCGTTTGAAAACAATAGCTTGTATTCACAATATTTCAGTTTCGTTAGTTGCTACTTCAGCAGTCTTTCAATGCTCATGCGTCATTTAATGTCAAACGAGCACTGAACAATCATTACCCTCTAATAGCTAGGGGGTGTTCCGTTGGCATAATACCTTTTTATTAATCGTATACAGGATGTCCAAAATAAGCGTGAAATGCATGGGGATTTTCTAAACGGTAAGAGATACAGATTTGGTTAAATGAGATGAATTATTTGTAAGGAAGGAGTGAGTATTATTACATCAAAAAATATTAATAATTCTATGTGGTTTAGGCAGTATACTAAAAAATCTGAAATTTCGGAAATTCTTTTAATGGGCACAACTTTTTTGTCAAAGTAGATAGGTACTTTTTGTTTGCGGTTTCTTAAAGCACTTTTTAGTTTTTCTTATGGTCAACTAAGTTGGCTTTAGCATATCTGATCGTGTTACATTACAACGATATGTCCTGCATATTATCCCAGAGGCGTCAGTTGAAAATTTATAATATACAAATATGCTTTAAATTACAATTGAATTTGGTATGTCTGAGAGATGATAGTTTCAAATAGACGTTTCTCTGTTAATCAATTATCACTGAAATACTTTTAAAGACAATTTAGTCTTGTATCTTGTCTCAATATCCAATCTTCTTCAGCCTTTGAAAATCTCCGAGCTGATTATATTATTCTATAAACCTTTTTGGAAAACGCTTTAGGAAGTAAAAGAAGTCACGATGTTTTTAATATTCCAATAAATATGTTAATATAGTTAAAAATATATAAAAATAATACTCAGTGACTAACCTAAAGCCTGTACGAAAAATAGACATTCAACAAGGAAAAAAATTGAAACAGGCTTAATTTTTGCACACACTTTAGTATTATGGTTATAAATAATGTGATAGTTTTTAAGTTTAATTTATTATCGAAAATAGAACAATTTTCCCGTCATTTTTTTGATAAATTAATCAATTGTTGAAAAAAATGATTTTTTTTATGTGTGTAGAGTAAAAAACAGCTCTACATTATCATGCTAACCTAACAAATTTTTTGAGGGGGGGGGGGCGTCGGAGAGGGTATTTATGTTTTTTTAAATTCCTCACCTACTTTTCATATATTAGGTTGTGTAATTTTAAAACGTAAAATGAATACTAGTATTAACGATAAATATATTTAAAACAAATATTTATAATTTATTAATAAACATTTCAAAGATTTTTTAATGGATTTCTTTTACTAGAAAACATAAAATTCTCAGAACTTTGTAAACGCCTCTCGTGTTTAATATTTTGAATAAATACGGACCGCTGTGCTGTAAACAAACTTCAGAGAACCCTTTTTAAAGATTTTACCGTGATATGAAATGTTAGGAGAGATAAAGAAGAAGAATTTTATAGAAGTGCGTGTGTCTGTCTGTCCCCTGAATTCTTGTCACATGCATAACTCACGAATAACTGAACCGATATTGATGAAACTTAGTTAATTGGTTGGGTCTGTCTTGAGGACGGTGTCATTGAAAAATTATTAAAATCGTGTGTAAGGGGGAGTGGTGACATCCGAAAATATTTATTTTTTCAAGATATCTCAAGAACGACACATGTAACGTGAAAATTGTATAGAATCTTTTTGTATATATTCAATTTCCTATATTACAAATCTATAACGTTTGTTGTAAAATATTCCCTTATCAAGATTTATCTCAATTTGCTTTAAAAAATCGTCATTTGTTTTTTTACAACTGCTATTTACTTCGGCATATTAAATGTTTTTTTGACGTTTGCAAAGCAGACAAATTTTGATTTAGATTGAAATTGTCAAAAAATTAAAAATATACGAAAAAATAATCAGGTGCGTCTTAAGAAAAATTTCGAACTAATATTTTTTAGTAAAATTGTATACAAATTAAATGGTTAACCAATGCTAGCATTTTCATGAACATAAAGAACATCTATTTGAGGTTATTTACCTCTTCTTTTCTTCTTGACTTTGAAAAAGTAGATAACTTAAAAAAAAAATTGTTTTTAATAATTAGAGTCGCGAATTCATGAAAATCGTAAATCATAAAAAACAAAAAGTTTATTATCTTGAAAAATATCAATAATAGAGATTTGATGCTCAGGATCTTTTTTGAAGAAAATTGAATTTGCTACAACTTTTTTATTTAAACTTTTTCTGTATTTTCAGCCATTTATGAAATAACAATGAAAAAACAAGAAATTCATGAAAAATTTGACTTTAATCACCTGTACTGTCTCACCCTTGTAAGTTACAGTTTCGTTGCAATAAATACTTTTATAGAACATTTAATTCTGCGTAATTTAGTTTTTTAAACGTTCAAATAGGATAAAATGCCTCTGAGCTATAAAAAGCAAAAAAAAAAAAGTTCAAGTTTACGTGTATTTTCAATGGGAAATCATTAAACGCTGAAAGCGAGTACTTAATATTAAAATTAAGGGCTCAAATTTTCAGGGAATTTTTTTTGAGGTATTTCCAAGAAAATTTTGAGGTGGGAGTGAAAAAAAAAAAATAGTCGCAAAAAAAAGCACCCTAATGTACATACATACATATTTATATAATTTGAAGAACAGAGAGCTGGGTCATTTTGGAACACATAATTCGTCTACCTGCCACACACATGCACACACACACACACACAAAGGTAACTGGAGAATGGATGAGGTTTCATTATTATTTGCTTTTAGAGGTTTTTATGGCTATACAAACAACACAAACACATTTGAAAGCTCTATAATTTTACATCCATCTGGTTTTACGCTGATATATATATACGTATTCTTTGACCTATTTTCAGAAAAAAAAAAATATTATAAAGTATGCAACATTTACTGTGAAAAAGTATTTTTTCTAATGAAAATTATTTTGAGTAATTTACATTTCTTAACTTGATATTTTTTATAATCACTTTGTCGGGCCTTTAAAACTACCTATGCTAATTTGCAAGTAACAAATCTAAATGGAATATTAATATTTCCGTATATTTCAATATATTTCTATATCTTTAATTAACAATAAATTACTATATGAAGATATTATTTTTACCCGCATGAAATTTGTATTTTTTTAACAAATCAATTTTTCGGGATATAAAGTAACCTATGTCCTTTCTCAGGATGCAAGTTATCTACCTGCTAATTTTCAGCAAGATCGATTTATATTATTTTTTTTTTTCATATGATCTAGTGACGAGCAGCAGTGATCACGGCAAAACACTTTTTTTTGGACCCCTCCCAAATTTGCTGTATCCCACTTATTTTTTAATATTTTGCCATAAAAAATTACAATATTTTCTGTAAATACATATCTTTCATGTGGAAAAACATTTGTTATTAATTATTTTAATGCGTGGCCATAAAAAAATCCTAAAAAATAGCTTTTTTTGGAAGTCCCAACTGAGTCTACCCCCTTAAGCTTTACCCCCCTCCTGGTAAATTTTCTGCGGCCGTTCCTTGACATGAGTTTCTGAAGAAATTTAAGCAATGTTTGTTCTTAATTATATTTTTCAAAAATCCTAAACAATAATTCCGTAGTCAACGCGAGCTAGTTAAGAATAAAATGTGTTATTTCCATCATAAACAAACCATTGCTATTCGAATAAAAGCATTTCAATCCAACACAGCCACACCCTCATTACAGCTATTTCAATTCAAGAGAAATCATCCCTCGCATATACTTCCGATCATACCTATACTACATACAACACCTTGAAATTAATAAGCGTTTAAAAGATTCCCATTTCGCTGCGACTGTAATGGACCGTCTAATGATCGCGCAGTTTCCATATTTTCCAATAACGACGTTTTGAGGAAACCGTATCTCGTTTCTTGCTTTACTTACGTATTACGCCGCACCTCGACACAAACGCTTTTCACATAAGATCCGGTGGAAGTGAGCGCACGCGGCTTGTTCTCTCAGTACATCCGTCTCTATTCTAAATACACACATACACACACAGATAATACGACGTTCGTGTACATACCAGTGTCGTACAATAACTCAATACCTTTCAAGATACGACACAAAATTTATGGTTACTTTAATTAATAAAATTATTACAAAAAAATTTTTTTTTAGTAAGTATATGTTACCGGCTATGTATGAAATAGATTTAATTAATAATCCCAGGCATTGAATAGACTAACTAACTGTGGATCTTGGCTTCTGGGTGTAAGCCGCGTCGATTTGGTCGTGTTATTGGCTAACGTTTCGTTACACATTGCAGTGGACATCTTCAGGGCTTTTCTAAAAGTGTATTACTTTTGATTATTTATTTTACACTTTTAGAAGATCCCTGAAGATGTTCACTGCAATGTGTGACGAAACGTTGGTCGATAACACGATCAAATCGACACGGCTTACACCCAGAAGCCAAGATCAAGATCACCGCGGAAGCCTCAAGACTGATAGCAGGCAATGTATCAAATATAAACATAAATAGGATGAACCGACCATTTGGTCCAGATACAGATGTTCTCTTACTTTGTGTTATAAAATACTAAAGATGCAAATATATATAATAATATAATAGTAGTGACGTTAAATATAAATAAAAACAAACTTGTTTGTTTAAACGTCAAAATTTATTAAAGAAGAGGAAACCGCAAGCTTTCGATTCACAGAATCATCGTCAGGCTAAAATATAATAAGTAACAATTAAATACAATAAATATAATGCAAAATATTGATATTTTAAAATAAAAATTCAGAAATATACCTATTAATAAAGATTTAAATTTGAGAAAGATGTCGTTATCTCAATAAAATTCATGTGACTACGGAAATGTTTGAAAAAATAACAAATCTCTTAGTAACTCAAATAGTTACTAAGGAACGAAAAAATTGATTTAAAAAATGACAATAATTAATTATTTAAAATTGTGTTGTAAATAGTAGATAATGTGGATATGTCAGTTTTCTTGTTAATTGTATTATTGTTTCTTTTTATGTGTAACATTTCGGAAATGTAACGTTTAGCTTTATGTTTTTTTTTTTTTTTTTTTTTTTTTTTTTTTTTTTTTTTTTTTTTTTTTTTTTTTAAACGTTACATTTCCGAAATGTTACACATAAAAAGAAACAATAATACAATTAACAAGAAAACTGACATATCCACATTATCTACTATTTACAACACAATTTTAAATAATTAATTATTGTCATTTTTTAAATCAATTTTTTCGTTCCTTAGTAACTATTTGAGTTACTAAGAGATTTGTTATTTTTTCAAACATTTCCGTAGTCACATGAATTTTATTGAGATAACGACATCTTTCTCAAATTTAAATCTTTATTAATAGGTATATTTCTGAATTTTTATTTTAAAATATCAATATTTTGCATTATATTTATTGTATTTAATTGTTACTTATTATATTTTAGCCTGACGATGATTCTGTGAATCGAAAGCTTGCGGTTTCCTCTTCTTTAATAAATTTTGACGTTTAAACAAACAAGTTTGTTTTTATTGCAAATATATATAACTAGCTGGGCCCACGCGGCTTCGCTCGCGTAGACTACGGAATTATTGTTTAGGATTTTTGAAAAATATAGTTTAAATAATTAAGTACAAACACGATTAGTTATTATTGTAATAATAATTTATCAATACCTAAATTACCTAACAAAAACGAATCAGAAGAAAAAAGTACAAATAATTTGTGTTCTGTTTAAATTTAAATGTTAATTATTGAAAACAAAATAAACACAAACGATCAGCCGAGGAACTCCGAATAACAACCGAGCGTACGCGAATCCAGTCTGATGTACTTGCTTCGATGCGGCACGACACCATACATTTAAGATATTATCTTTATAAATATATTTTAAGATATTTTCTAAACTATACGACCAAATTGGATGCTGTAAATGGCAAACTATATCTACATTAAGTACTTATGACGATGAAATCATTTATTTCGATATGGATTAATGTTTTGCAGGTCATAAGTCCATGTAAACAAAACCCAAATATTTTATGTTTTCTTTGTAACATAAAAGCAGTCATTGTGGCTAAAATATAAAAGTTAGACATATGCTGTCGCGGACTTAATTGAAGAACTTTTGATTCTACACAATTCTTTATTACATTATTTTGTTCTATATTGAACGGTTTAGGCAGCGTATTACAAAACAGCGCGCCGACGGCAAAATTTTTTCCGACTTGATTTACTATTATCGTCACTGCTTTGTTGTTATGTTACCTAACGTAAAAAAATATAGCCTATAACCTGGCCAGAGAACGTACCTATGAATTAAAAAAAAAACTCGTAAATCGGATAAGTGGTTCTCGAGTGATAAGGTAACTAACGGACAGACAGACAGACAGACAGACAGACAGAGAGACGTTGAGCTTTATATATATTAAGGATAAAGAAATCTTGGATCATTATTGATAGCTGTCGGCTTGTACTGACAATACTAAATTATTTATCTTACTTAATACACGTCTGGAGTAATATGTTATTAAATGATTAAATAGTATCTCTAAGATTTAACAATTTAAAATCACATATACCTACTTCACCACTGAGCTGTTGGAAAAGGATTATTAATATGCGTCTGATATAATATATATTTAATTTAATTTATTATAATAAATATCAAATGTACCGATATTGTTATTTATATGTGATTAGGTTATTTAACAATAAAAATCCAAAATATATGCAACACAGCGCTTTTGTTAAGATTTTGCGTTTGATGTAAGATTATTTTAATTCGAATGGGTTTGAAATCATACTTATTTTCGAGTATTGGACTGAATACATCAACAATGCAATTACCAACGTTCTGGGGTTTTAGTATACATAGATAGGTATGAATTGATGACAGAAAAATCAGCTATATTGGTAACAAAAAAAAAACTTCGGGAACGATTGAGTTAATATGAATTTGGACTTTTTAAAATTAATTAAATAATATCTATCTGGCTTATGATATTATTTTGCCTTTTATTTACTACATTTCTTAACGTTATCTTGGCATTTTATAGAATATCTAGGTATTCTATACAATGCCTAGGCAAAGTATATAATACATTTCTATTAAACAAATATTTCATACTTTGCCTGAAATCGTTAGGCATTGTATAGAATTCCTAGGAAATATACAGAATGCCTGAAGTACATGCTTCGCCGGTAACATATACATCAACGCAAAATGTTATGAAACCTAACAGCTAAGATTCATCTGAGGAATATAACGAAGAAAATATGATGTGTTAGAAAAGAGGTCAGCAACCTTTTTGATATTGTCGGGCTGTTGTGGTTTTAAAAAAAAAATATAGAAAAATAATATTTTCTTCAAAAAGCAAAAAATATTCGATTATTAATTAATAAGTATCTGGTGGGAGAGCAAAATCAATATCGTGGCGTTAAAAAAGCAGAGCTACCCAGGGTTATGGCTCTTCTACTTTCATCGCTTCGCATTTAATTGCATTTTCAATTGCCATATTTTTTTCTCATTTTGGCGCTTGCTTCGGAATTACTGCCCGATCACTTTCGGATCTTAACCGAATCTAGTTGAAATGTAGGAAATGCCAACCTTGACGATGAGCCGAAGCTTGACCCAATATTGGGTTGCCAGTGTTACCTTTACAATATTGATCCCAGCCAACCTTCAGATACCGAGTTTCGATCAACTATTCTTTACTCAAGATTGGACCAACTCTGGGCTAACCTAGGTACGACAAGTCTAGAACGAAGTTATCATTTGTATCTTGACCCAGTGTTGGCTGGACCAACCGTGGCCCCTTTGCAATTTCCTACATGGGATGTTAAGTAAATATAACATTTATGTCCGGTATTATAAAATTTACAAACACTTTCTAATAAGGTGTCAAAGCTATCTCACAGTTATCTTGAAGTTTCATGAAGTATTTGACAAGTTTCGCGCACGCATGGTATTAAAACAGTGGCGATATAATGAAAATTATTTTGTACGATCAGAATCGCCAACTGTGTTATAATAAGTTGAAGTATCACTGCTCTAAATTCTATAACTAATCCAAAGATACTATCACATAATTAATACCCCATTTGAAAGTGCTTGTAAGCTTGCTAATTTGTAAGCTAATTTATAATACCGGACATTCAATCAAGTCTTCCGACATCAAAATTAGAAAAACCGAAGAACTTGAATCATTTAATAGACAAATTGACATTCGCGTTTTAATATAAATATAAAAATAGATAAAATGTATGTGCTTATCAGTCAATACTGTACATTAAATAAAATAAACGAACGTAATATGTATCTACATGTGTACTATAGCCAGGTATAATAAATACTGACTCATAACATTACGAATCACAATAGAATTTTGAAATTAAAAACACCCTGATGCTTTGTAGTGTAACGCCATCTGCGGGGTACTAAATATAAACAACAACCCAATCACAGTTGAAATGAATGGTACGGTTTATTTGAATGACCTTGACGCATGCGCGTTAAGTAGAAATCAGCGATTTAAATAGAATCCCTAACAAATTCATAACGATTTGACACCTCGTAGATAGCTTTAGCTGTCGAGCAAATTTCTTTATAATACCGAGCATGAGTCACCTGAATTAAAAAAAAAAAAAAAAACGACTATATTTGCTACATTTCTGAAAGTTGCATAAAAGAAACACACGAATTTAATTCAAGTGCCAAAATATAATGTTAATAAAAATCTAAAAAAAAACCTCTTTATTTCAACATTTAAATGACATTAAAGTAAAAGAAGTAAAGTTTTATTCTATAATAAAAACACAACCCTGAATATCCGCCCCTGACACACACACACACACACATACACACACACACACAAAGTGTATATGGAATCGTTAACTACGTCACTTCTCTGAATTTTTTTGAGCTTCCGTCGAGATGGAATTCGATACAAAGAGGAATAATATTACGTTAAGTAATTCAATATGTAGAAAACAAAAATATTTTTACTATTGTACTCGCCTGTATTTATTTATAAACTTGAATAATATACGAAAAGTATACCAAGTATTGTGTCCTTGAACTATGAACTAAAATCCCGAGTGATATTGATCAAAAAACTATTTTATTTTCTGTAGTACAAAAATAATTTTTTCGTTAAGTAAAAATATATTCAAATAAAATGTTAAAACTTGTTATCTATATACATTCTATTTATAATTCTTATCTTAAATAAATCAATCAAGGTGAAATTTTGTAATTATTATTAATATAATAAACATTTTAAATCTAAATGTTATTTCAATAACAAATAAAATATTCCATAGTTGATTTTGAAAACAAAACCTTATAAAATAAAAACTATCCAATTATAAAATTATTACATTATAACAATAATCAATAATAACTTACGTAAAAATAAATAACGACGTGAATTTTGAATACTTACACTACACATAAATACTCGCATGGGCTGATATCCAATTTATAAAAAAAAAAAAAAATCAATGGCTGAGTAAAACTCAAAAGAAAACTTCACTACGCACGCGCACCATACATCCAGTATGACGTCAAACTAATGCGCATGGCGGCCGTTGAACACATGATCGCCTGAACCCGAAACATTGTCAATTTAATAAAAATCCAAATTAAAACTCATCAAACAATCCTCCATATTGAAGAAACAAACGTCACATTTCAAAAATAATAATCAGGAATATACCTGAAGCCAGTAACGTATTCAGGGGGCACTCAGACAAAAGTCCACTTAATAAAAACACATACCGAAAAAAAAAACATACCCGAAATGACACACCTTTCTAAATTCAAAATGTCGCTTCAACTGTCTGTACCTAACGACTGGCAGAGTGTTGTGTATACTTGAACAAGCTATCCGGTATGATGGTGTTACACATACACACATACACATATACACACACACACACTGTGGGAGAAGTCTAGAGATGTGGAATAATCAATATTGTGCACACCACCACAGGCAGCAGGCAGAGAGAGCGCCTGGCAGCCAGTAACACTACCCCTTTGGTTCCCGGGTTAACGTTGGGGGGGAGGGTGGCCGCCTGCCTGCCTCCCCATTCCACCCCAACCGCCTCCCATCCCATTGCCACCCAACCCCCCACCCCCACGGGGGCGCTGCTGCCACCGCCCCGGCATTCTGTTAGCTAACTGGAAGATGACTACTACCACTATTGCTCTGGATGTTGCTGGTACTACTCTCCGCTACTTCTGGTGATCTCCGGCATATCTTATACACAAAGCGCGCCGCCCGCATCCCGCCACTTCGTCTCTCGCACGGTTTCGGACACGACCGCCAACATGGCATCGAAATCAACTCTCCTTGTTAATAAATACACGCCTTTTTGTACATTTTTCACTACCCATCAAATGTAATCTAAAATTTTCATAAAACAAATGCAATTTCAGTAATTAAAATCGATTTGTAACCTAATACCTGTAACGAAAATAATTACAAAAAAAAATCTATAAATAATTTATATACTACGACATTAATTAATTAAATATTGATTTCTAATGTCAATAAACTAAAATATGACTATCAAAACCTTTATTTATTATCATTAGCACATTATTGGGTTTTTATTTAGTATAGAAAATCAATGTTCCTAAAACCAGAACAATTTCATGCTAATAAATATCAATATGATAATAATAGTCTAAAGATCAAATGACAACAGTAATTAAATTCGATATTATCAGTCATAAAATTACCATACAAAAAAAAAATTAATTTTTACAATAAACATGTATTGTATGAAAAATGTTGAACAAAAATAATTAGAAAATATTAAAATTATTTTTTATAAAAAACATACACACGTAATAATGAAAAAAAATTGAAATTAAAAAAAAAAGTTTTTATACATTTTAATTACCTACGATATAAAATAACACTGCATACTTAAATTCGTACAAATAGTATCATATTGCTATAAAATTATCAAGCTATAATATGTCATTTATTCTATTTATAGATAGTTTTGCAATTAAAATTTTTTATCAATTGTATATAGTAACGTTAATTGTAAAACAAATCGATAAAGATTATTGTTTTATAAGAATTATATTTAATCGAACGTTTCTATTATTCTTATTAATATTATTTATTTTCTCTTCTGAAAACTATTTTATCTTAATAAATTGAATTACACAAAAGTAACAATATGTTTGTGTACATTAATTAATAACAATGATAAGGTATTGCATTAGTATTTATTTAAATACTAAATATGTACGCTACAATAAAGCAATGTCGCTCGACACGTGTTTCGATTTTGCAAGAAATCCTCGTCAGGAATATTATAATACCAGACTAAAACACTTATCAAGTGACATTGTTTTATAGTAAAGTTATCCGTTTTATTTTTGTATATAGTAATAAACATTTGATATTTAAGAACGGCAAATAGATCAAACTAGAGAATGAAAATTGGTAACTTTAAATCAATACAAATGAAATAATAATTAATCTGATTTATTAAAAAAACAATGTTTTAATTTAAATTTCAATCGATTATTTTTTTAATTCTTCAATTTCGTCTTATATAAAATGCGCATTTATTATAGATATTAAGAAAACTAAAATTTTTTTTTTATTAAAATTAGGGATGTCACGGAACTCAGTATCCGAAACCGAAACTATTCTAACCTCCAAAACCGAAACGAAATAATTAGACTATGATTATAACCCGCCCCCAAACTGAATCCGAAGTAATTAGATTCTGACCCCCGAAACCGAATTTGAAATAGTTTAATACCAGTATCCGAAACCGAAATTATAAGAAATAAATATTCCTATAATTTTAATAAAATTTATACTTTCAATTTGATAAGTAATCTAAATAACTTGAAATTAATAAAAAAATCAGAGCAATTCTGAATAAACGCCAATCAAGAGTTGAAAGATAATTCTTTAAAAACTATAGCAATTATTTTTCATTGACTCACATTACGTAAAACCATTTACCAATTTGCTAACGTTCCTGATTATTAACAATCAATAAACCTATATAAAGCAAGATACTAAAAATACATTTCTAGTGTAACCTTGCCAATTTTTGTTCTATCGCTGCAGTGAATAGAACATTTTCTGCAGTACATTGATTTGTTTCTCGTTGCACAATGGTGATAATATTTATTTTAAGTATTTTACAGTTCCACAACTTCACGGTAAAATGTACGATTGTGCAAAATTAAACATAACGAACATTTATTTCAAAACGGCTGCTATATGTAGATATATAATATTTCTAATAAATACTTATTCAAGTAAATTTCTATAACATGTTTATGAATACATCAAGTAAATATAATATTTATATTTATTAACAGTTGATTTACAATATACTATAAACCAGTAGGTGTTTCTATGAAAGAATACAATCTGTATTTATAGAAAATGTAATAAAATTAATACAATACATTAAAGCGAACATAATAAAACCAGAATAGTACTGAAAAAAATAGCAGTCCAATCTGACAACCGAGTACAACAAAAATGCCGTCCGTATCTGAAATCGAGGCGCACACACACACAAATGAACGTAACACGCATACACGCAAAGTACCAAGTGACAACAGAATAGATTCCGGGGTCCCGGTCGGTCAATTGGCAACACTGCTTCAGCTGACACCACACCACATGCGTATGCGATGAGTAGCAGCGGCAGAGAGAGGTTAGTACTTTCAGCGGACAATAAATCGGGGCAGCCGCTACAAAACACATATACGTTCTGACGGCCGTCCGTAGTACGTACTGCTATGCGATATACGCTGTGACGCGGCACACACGCGTTCGGTGCAGCGCGATGCACTGTAGTATTCGTGCCGCTCACTGTTACAAGTGACACGAACCCGGTCGGCCGTGGCGCTGTCAAGGTTTCGCTGTTCCGTAAACTATACCACGTTATGCCAGCCGCGCTGCAGAAATCCGATCTAGATATAGAGGCACTCGCACACGGTGCACGTTAATTGATAAATTTTCAGCCAATCAGACACATTTGTAAAAATTATACACTTATTTGACGGAAATTTACGCTTTTTATAAACGATCACTTTCGAAATATACTTTATCTATCCAAAATGAAAATAAAAACACAATACGGTTTTGTTAAATTAAAATGCATAGAAATGGATAATTAAGTAAAGTACAATTACTAGCTCGTTCTACGCATTTCATAATGCTTGGCCTTATCTGACATTTTAATTTTATTTAAATAAAATATAATTAAAATTAATAATAATAAAGTATAATAAATAAAAAAAAGCTGTCTAAAATGTTCAAGAGGAGCTAGAAGACAAAAAAATTATAATAAGTTAAATCATTTCTAGATTCAGTTTTTTTTTGTAAAATAACTTCGCCCCTGGCAATTACAGGCACTAGAGATTGACCTAAGTATAATTTACATATTAATATACTAGCATATGGTACACTTATGTCGGATATAGCAAAATCTAAGCTAACGCTATCTATAAAGTGTGAAATTGTTATAAATTTGCTCGGAATTTTATAGCAGTAAATGTATAATAATACTAATGTAATGCATATTATGAGGTATATTATATATGTCATCACTACTTTTAGATCGCTGATTTCTACTTAACGCGCATGCGTCAAGGTCATTCATATATACCATTGTTGGTTAGATTTGTTAATACTCCTAAGCTTCTATATAATACCGGACGTTATAATTTGTTTTAGTGAGTTCATATTTTTGTTCGTCTAACAATCAAGTATCTAAAAACGAAATCATTAATATTATTATTTTGACCCTCTCCCCTTCTTATTACAATACACGTAAACAATGATTAACAGGCTTGTAATAGGTATGTATTACTATTATAGTTTATATCTATACATACATTATTTAACCACTAGATCCTGTACACACGCCTTTATCGGCGTGCGCCCGACAATTCGATGGCATTTTTTCGCTATAGGCGCGTGCCTCCATTTTCGCTGCCGCACTACTTATTTTTTATGGTATGAATATTACCATAAGAAATAATAACATAGGACAAATCGTACCCACAGATATTTCTGTATGACGTTATTGAAAGAGAAAATATAATATGACCTTACTGACACAATTACAAGTTATTTTACCACATTTTCACGCAATATCATAAAATGTTTTTTTATTCAAACATTTTTATTTGAGATCAAATAATTTTTTTACATAAAAACTGGCAAAATGTTAGATATTGAATATATTGAATACATTTAAACATTTCAATTTAAAATGTCATAAAATTAAATATAACTTATGTTTATATGAATCTTACCGAAACAAATTAATTTACAAGATGCTTTATTTGCCCAGATCTCGTCAACAATCGTAGCACAATAAGACTTTAATTAATTGCTGTACCAGTTCTTAAAATAAGTTGTTTACACATGTATGTAACTTATCAATTCGAAGATATCACTCAATATTTACTATTTAAAAACCAACATGTCACAGTGCTTTAAAAAATGTCAAAGCAATAAATAAATATTCTATGAATTGGTTTAAAAATATAGATAAAAAGTTACACATAAATTTGCAAACCTGGGTAAGGACGATTTACCCTTTTCAAGATATTTTAAAATAAAATAAACAATATTTTTGATAATTTAGGCACTGACGAAAAAAGGTATAATAAAAAGAAAAATATTTTCGATTGTTAGGCAATGACCAAAAAAATAAATTATAAAAATTGATTTTAAAGACGAGAATATACGGGTCGTATTGCACGACCGTGGCTCACGTATTGTCAAAGGGTCAAAAATAAATGAGCACTATTATGCATTAATGTATTATTAACTTACACAAAACTTATTTCGAAATATCAATCAATGTTTTTGGTGCACGCAAAGAAAAGTAAATTCATAATTTTCTTACTTTTTTTATTGGAAAAAAAAGAAATTTGGCGTTCGGCTAGTTAATTAGATATATCTTCCAATAAAACCTGTAAAAACAGCTTAGATTTGAAAAAGAAAACCAACCCTTTAAGGTGACTTTCTTCTAATGTCAAAATTTAGCACCTTTGAAACCTTGAAATTTTAGTCGGAAACATTTTTTTCTGAAATTTCGTTATTTTGGAAATAATCCACTGGTAAACTCCCTATATATGAAAAACATATTGTACGCATATCTAAATTCCAAAACATATCTATTTCGTTCGCGTGTATTCCGAAACCCCCAACCTCGTGCTATTTTTCCATGCTGAAATACGTGTTTCATTATTTATTATAAGTTACAAGTAAATCCGACCAAAAAAATATTTTCACCCAACAAACTTTTATACCCTCGAAGGGGGTTATTTTTCGGAAAATCCATTCTTAGTGGATGCTTACGTCATAGAAGGAAGTCACCCCTGAAATTTCACGTTTCTAAGTCGATCTAGGGGTTTCGGCTCGGTCATGAGGAATCAGTCGGGAAATGTTATTATATGTATGTTCAAAGTGCTTGTTAACTAACCAATTTTTGTCAATTTCTTTATAATAGCAGACACAAGACATACAGACAATATATAGTAGAGATAATTTTGTTGAAAATACAATATATAAATTAGTTCCAACAGTAATTTTGAAAACGTTTCACCGGGCTGTAGTTAATAATACCTTGTCATTAAAATAAGCATTCTAAAAATAACTTAAATATTTGGGAAAACAATTCAATAAGACACTAACTCTCTACTTTACAACAACTGAGATTTTATTTATTTATATTATGCTCGCTGTCATTAACAATTTAAATATAAAGCAAAAATATCAAGGATGAAAGGAAAAACCACCGACGGAAATCAAAATATTGTTATTTTATACACATAGAATAATGTAAAGAATATTGATATACATAGATTGACTTTAGAGTTATATATCACCTATGCCTATACCATAAGCAACTCTTTATCCTGTTTACAACAAAACCTATCTACGTTTTGTTACAATTTTGTCAAAAAAAAAACAAACACTGTGTTGCTGTTTTGTCTTTTTGGTATTAACACGCAATTACAAAGGAAGTCCAGAGGGTCTAAAAACACATTTTTTACTGTCTCTATTTATGTTTAAAAAATAGCATGTGGTAAAGTTTATAATTTTTTTAACATTTAAGATAATAATTTTATACTTGAAAACAGAAAACAGTGGTGTGTAGGTCACCCACATAAGCGCACGATTAAAATGAAACTTCTTTTGTTTTCATTAACCCTGCGAATTAAATAAATAAAACTAAACGTATTAAATTAACAATCAAACATATTATTTTAACGCAAAATCTACGTAAAGTGGCTTGTGCATGCGCTATTCATATGCTAGTCTCCTAACCTTAGCGTTTCATCTTTAAAACGTGTTGAATTTTAAAATCTGTCGAGGTCATTCCAATTCACTAATCTCACTTTAAAAAAATCACTTTTAAAGAACAATTACTACCGATATAACGATAAATTGCACATCCCAAGCAGGCTCTGCCTGGAAGTGTGTTCTATTCTCGTCCTAAAATTTGTTTCATATGAAAATTGTTAAAATGAGCATATATTTTAAATTTCTTCAGTAATCCACTTAAACGTTTACATTTTCTAAAAGAGAACATTACAGTTGCCATATTTACTTAGTTTAACATCGATTGGTTTTAATTTTCTGTTATAAAACTATAAATAAAGTTCAATTTGTCGATTTCATCCCATTTTTATGTGACAGCAACACGCTACAGATCGCAAAACGTAATAAATCAACAGCAATCCTCTTGAATTCACGTCATCTACTATCAGAAAAGAACTCTATTAAAACTCAGTCAAATCGGATAACTAGAAATAAGAAAATTTACAGTTTATTTAATTTTTTTATATATTTTTGAAAAAAATTATCGTGAAATAGATAGTTAGTCCGCTAATTTAATTCTGAAAAATTATAACTGTATTATTTATTATTTGTGGAATATTTTTTTCAATGTTTGTATTAATTTATTATTTTGTGACGAATCAATGTAAAAAAAACATAATTATTTAGTGAGGCTATGTCATTTATTTATTATGTTTTCAAATATACTTATACATAATCACTATTATTACTAGCAATATCCATTGTTAACAAAAAAATATGAGTTAAAGATATAAAAAAAAACCTGATTTAACAAAAAAACATACTTTTAAAAATTAATTGACAAAGTTGACAACCTTATTAATTAATACATTTTAAAAAGTTTAAGGGGTGTGCATTTTATGGCCAAGCCATGCTATTTATTATTATTAATAAACAGTATTTTATTTACTTATAAATTAATTTTCTCAACTTTTATTTATAAATATATATAAATAATAATTATTATTATTAGTATGATCAATATTGATCATTGACGTAATACGTGGTTAGATTATATTATCAAAACCGTAAATTTGTGGTTCATATCCAGTATTTTGACGAACAACTGTATTCAAGTTAAAAACAATTATATGGTAGGTTGTGCATATTTTTTAATGTCCTGTTTACGACCATTTTATATTTTTAATGACCTATATCGGAGGTGGCTAATTGATTTTACTTCAAGAACGACTTCGCGGATCTTCCCTTGGAAAGGAAAATTTCCTGTTTTATTTTATTTTTTGAATTTATTGGGTTCCAGGAGCTTTTTTAATCATAAGCTCTCGATATCTGCCGTTTCTCTGTAATTGAATTTTAAAATTTATAAATTAATTATCATTTTCTCAGTTCAACTTTAACACCTCTCAAAAGTAACTTTTGCGCCTGTCTGGTGATTTTGAAGAGCTTTTTTTTTAGTTAGTGCGCCACATATGTATGTAGATTATAATTTTGAATTATTTTTGAAAAAATTCGGTGAGTGCTGATAATTTTCACATTTGATTTTGGCATCATTGTACATATTCCCATTTTTTCAGATATTTGTCACTATTACATTCGGAGATATGGGCGCAGAGAATAAAATAGTTTTTTTTTTCCGATTTTTATGAACGTTTACATATTTTAATTCCTTTAATTGTCAGATTTCATTTGATACCCCACTGCCCGGGATTTGATATTTTTTGTAACCCATCTACCCTTCTTAAAAATCATCAAAAACCTAAAATATTATTTTTATAAGTCAGTTATATTATTGATCCAGCATTTACTATAATTACACCAAATCTTAGCTTTCTAGGTTCAGTATTTCGATGAATGTGACAGACGGACAGACACAGTGTTAAATCCGTAAGCGTCTTTTTCCGATTTCGATACAGAACACTAAAAAAAAATTAAAAATTCAGAAGTCTATGAATCTAAGCTTTTAAAACTTCATAACACCGTTTGGAAAGGGGGGGAGGGGGGGGAGTTTACGGAGTTCCCTTGTAAAACTTAGTTTAATCCAATATTAAAACATTTTCTGTATTTACAATAACGACCGTCTATTTGAATTAAATAACATTAAAAACCCATTACAAATCCTGTGTGCTATAAATTTTTAAAACCAATAAATTATGAGTAAGGTATTTTACGAGCGTTCTTAGAATAGCGATAACATATGTTACAAGTTATTAATATATTAGGTTTGCAAAAATACTTTCTGTATCATACACTCAGCGTATGCATATATGCTGCATAATTCTTGAAATTACTAATTTTCAGTTATTTTTAGATACTTTAACAATAACAATATTACCTACTCAAATTTTAAGTTATATTCCAATAATTTTAGTTTTCTTACATCGATAATTATATTATTGAACATTAGTTAGTATTACTACTACATTAGCTGAAAAGTTTTTGGCCTGACACACAGATGCCGACATAAGCAAAAAATCCTTATGCTTCCCGTAGAGTACCAACCTTAACTAGAATACTGTCAAAATTTCATGACATTTCATGTACTCTTGTTACTCAAGTACTCAAGTTACGCTACTTTTGTTATTTTTTTAATCATGGAAAAATTTGAATTTCGTGTTTTGAAATATACCGACCGAACAAAGGACTGGCTTGATAAGTATTACGGCACATCTGCTTCAGCTAATTTAACCATACAATATTGGTTTACTGAATTTCATCGGATGATGCATCACGTTCAGGAAGGCCAAATGAGGCAGTTACTCCAGAAAACATTAGAAAAATTCGTGAAATTGTGTTGAATGACCGCAAAGTGAAAGTGAGTGAGCTAGCTAACACCATAGACATCTCAAAGTAACGTGCTGATCAAATATTTCATAAATGTTTACATATGAAAAAGCTTTGCGCGCGATTGATACCGCGTTTTTTAATAATTGACCAAAAAGATGAACGTGTACGACTTTCAAAGAAAAATTTGGCACTGTTTCAACGCAATAAGAAATTTTTTTCAAGCGATTTGAGAGAATGGATGAAACATGTATTCATTACTAGGTACACACAGGAGCCCAATCGGCAGTCAGCAGAATGGTTATTGCCTGATGAAAGCCGTCCGAAACGTCCAAAAACACAAGGGTCTTGCTAGTATTTTTTGGGATGCACATGGTATAATATTTATTGATTACCTTCAATATGGTAGAACAATCAACAAATAATATTACTGCGCATTACTGGATCGATTGGACGGCAAAGTCAAGGCAAAACGGTCGCAAATAGCGAAGTAAAAATGCTGTTTTTCCAAGACAATGCACCATCTCACAAGGCTCACATTACGACCGATAAATTGAAGGAATTGCGCTATGAATTGGTTCCACATCCACCGTATTCTCCTGACCTGACCACCAGCGACTACTAACTTTTCCGAAATTGAAAATGTGGCTCTCCAGCAAAAGATTTTACTCTAATGAAGAGGTAGAGTTGTAAACACACGCTTATTTTGAGGGACTTGACGCGAACCACTATAAGACCGGTATCAAAATGTTAGAGGACCGTTAGAACAAGTGCATTACTCTTGATGAAGATTAGTCGAAGAATAAAAGAGTTATTTCATTAAAAAAATCGTTTTTTGCATTGTTAGGTCAAAGACTTTTCAGACCATGTAGTAACAATTGAAACATTAACATTAATATAAACTAAATAAATAAACATTAACCGACACGTGTTTCGACTTCACAAGACGTCCTCATTAGAAGTTCTTATATTAGGCTTCTGATGAACTATCACAAAATTGTTCCTTTCACTTTATTTATAAATATTAATTTTTGATAAAGTAATATAATAGCTATTATGATTATTTCACTGATAAATTTTAAAAATTACTGTAAAATAAAATGTACAATTTGAAAATACATAATAGCAGAGCAAAAAGGTAAATTGAAACGAATTAAATAATAACTGTTATTTAATTTACCATGAACTGTGGGTATATTTCAAATGATTGCATTAAATTCGGTATGAAATATGAGGTAGAAATATTAAAACTTCCTAGCGTTAACCTAAAAATTAGGATTGTTTTCCCATTTTAACAATTTCGTATTATAAAAAAAAAAAAATTATAAATGTTTTATAGTTAATACATTAATGTGTATATTAAATATACACATTGAATAAAAAGCTAATTTTTATGGTTTAAAAATAAAATAAAAATCACTAAATGAAAGTTAATTCCCTTTATTATTTGTCTACACTATTTTGAGTGATTCTCATCCCTGATTTTAATTTAATTCTATGTCGAAAAATTTCAATTTTCTTATAGTTTTGAAAGCTGGGAAAATAGTGAATTAATATAATACAAAGTAACTAAAACCATTTTTATGGTTCCGTAGATAACTAGGGACCCTTATGGCTTCGCTTTGCCCGTCCGTCTATCTCTGTATGCCACAGCCTTCCCATTCCCTCATTTATATACCTACTGATGAAATTTGGTATACGGACATAGATCGATGATTCAAAAACATTTTGAGAAAAAAAACCCTCTCAGACTAAAAAGTGTACTCTAAATATTTATAAATCGCACACTTTTCATAGATTCTGGAAAAAATTTCAGATCTGAAGTGATCAAATTATATTGTGATAGATCTGCAGTTTGAGACAACATCATATTTTTTCACTGGTTTTTGATCTGTGGAGACCTGCAAAGATCTATAACGATTAAAAAATTTCGAAAGCATTTACGAAGTTCTAGCACATAGAAGAGAACGAGCCTAATCTTTAAATGCATTTTTCTCGAAACCACTTTTTTCGGTTGGTGAGAAGCAAACACGAAATTCTAATCAACCGATCGGGCTATAATTTTAACACGTTGTTCTACGCACTAATAGTTATCGTATTACCTAAAATTATTTATTTTTATTAATAATTTCTTATTTTTTTTCTCAATTTTCAACGAAAAAAAAACACGATTTTTGTAACTTTTTTTACAAGTCCACTATTTTATTTTTTATTAATATGCCTAATTCTAGGTAATACGATAGAGACGAAAAATCTATAAAGTAAAAATAAATTTGATTTTTTTGTTCCAAACTACAAAGTGGAGATGTGGTTCATACCACCCAAAATACACAAACAAAGTATTATAAAATTTCATAAATATTATTTTTTGTATAATTTAAGATGCAAATAAAAACATAAAATTACTGAAAAGATTATATTTTATTTTGTTACGAAAAAAAAATCCTGATATAAGCTTAACATTTTAGGCGTCACAACGCAATATACGGCCTTAAATTACCAATAAATTAGAGAACTTTAAATACTTATTTCTTCTTGTATTTTGTTTAGCATAGAACTAGCAATTTTGGTTTCTGAACGATTCGAATAGAACCATCTAAATCATAGGTGTCCAACCTTTTGAACTTTTTGGCCGCATAGCATAAACCCAATCTATCAAGAGCCGCACATGACCCCCCCCCCCCTCAAAAAAATATTCAGTGTTCTAAAAAAAACGTGTTTTGAGAAAATATCAGTTCAAAATACCTTTAAAAAATTTTGTTCGATGTATTTATCCCCCCACCCTCCGAATTTTTTTTTTACTACCCTACTGGAATCTGCCCATGGACCATGGAGAAAAATAAAATCGACTTAAAAAAAACTAAAAACACTGAGAAATATACCTAATAATTAAATTTAACAGTTTTTGAAATCGGCGCCAAGCCAATAAAAACTTTTTAATAAAAAGAAAAGAAAATCGACTTCAAAAACTGTTAAATTTAATTATTAGGTATACATTTGAGTATTTCTGGTTTTTTAAGTCTGTTTTATTTTTGTTTATTTTTTAAGTTTTGAAAGCTAAATCTGCCAACCAAATAAGGTATCTCTAGTTTTTCTTTTTGATTCTAAAAACATTGTATTTTATTGTTTAAATCGTAGAATTCTTTTAGCGTTGTGTTATATTCATTATTATTTTTTTTAATTATCCGATGAGGGCCGCATCAAAATTACCCGCGGGTTGGGCAAGCTTGATCTAAAGTACGCTTATAAAATTATTATATCATGCTATTTTTTCGAATATAACATTCAAATGATCACCTTATTATCACAGACCTATGTCGAGGCCCGGTTAGTTAGTAACTGCCAGCGGGGTTTGAGGGGGGGGGGGGTATCTGTATATGTGATGTGTGCAGAGAGGGGTAGGTAGGTGTGGAGGGGTAGCACATTGCGGTTGAGTTTTACAGAAAAGCAATTGAAGTACGACACAGCAGCATCAGCGCTATCGACTAGCTGCTAGCTGGTACACGGACGACACCTACCCAATGGGAGGCGCTGTTTTGTGCACATAGCTCCATGTATGGCCGCGTTTACACATATTAAATGTCGCCGATCAAAAACATCCGGAACACAAATATGCTAATCGCTATCATATGGACAGTACAATATACCGACTGATGATGCTGACATTTTTAATCATTTCCTTGCGATTTCAAATAAATCAAACCTGCTATTGCTTAATAAAAAAAAATGGCGGTACACAATATTGCATGAAGGACTTTGAGAAGATTTTTCTTTCTTCGAATATCAGCAAATATTGGTCAAAAGCCGCTATTATCAAAGAAATATGACAGTGTAATTAATTAGTCATCTTTTAAATATTTTTTGCTTCCTCGCAATATCGAAGATACGAGAAGCTTTGTGATCGTTTCAAAATGAGAAAAAAAAAGAGAAAAAAGACACACTTTTCGTTCGGTGTCTGTCTGTCCCCTGAATTCTTGTCACATGCATAACTCATGAATCACTGAACCGATATTAATGAAACTTGGTTGGATGGTTGGGTCTGGCTTGAGGACGGTCCCATTTCAAAATTGTGTGTAAAGGGGAGGGGAAACATCCCGAAATATATATTTTTCAAGATATCTCAAGAACGACACATGTTACGAAAAAATTGTAGAATATCGTTTGAAGAGAATTCAATTTCCTATAATATAGGTCTACAACGTTTGTAGATATTCCCTTAAAAAGATTTATCTCAATTTGCTTTTAAAAATCGTGATTTGTTGTTGTCATTCTGACGTTTGCATAAATTTAGATTTAGATTGAAATTGTCAAAAAATTAAAAATATACAAAATAAAAATCAGGTGCATCTTAAAAAGAATTTCGAATTCATATTTTTTAGTAAAATTGTATAATTAAATGGTCAACCAATGGCAGGCAATTTATCTGACCACTTTATCGGTTTTTATTTAAATTGTTCAATAATTGGTGAATTTAGCACGAGGAAACACTGTGCATTCACTTGGCAGATATTTTTTTAATAGCTACTGTAGTATAATTTTTAATTAAATCTATATTTTTTAAGATTACTCTAACGTTAAATAAAATAATTGTTATAAATTAACCATCTTTGAAAAACATAACTAAACTTTTTCACTTTCGCTCGAGTATATTCATGTTTGTTTTATATATACACGCAAACGAATGCGAATTGAATTCTAAATTAGATAAATTTAATTACACGATAAAACCTATGTCGTTTTAAAAGTGTCATATATAGAATAGCCGTATAATGTGCCTAACAACAATATTATCGCCCGCAGCGACATGAGTGTAAACGCGTTTCTTTCACACACACACACACACACACACACACAGACGGTAGATACCTTTTGGTAGTGCCAATACTGCAGTAGGAATCCACGTAACATTCCATCCATGATAATAAGAATCAACAGCAGCAACAGCTTTAGCCGAACGGCGCTGTTGCCGACGAGCTGGCAACAGCGCTGCCGTTGTCGGTGACCGGTGAACGTTGCGGCGCGGTGCGGGGGCGGCGGCGGTGCTGGTAAAACAATGAGACCGATAAGGATAGGATTTCAGACGAATCGAACCGACGACGAGCATGAAGGAAACGTTCTCTCTGTATAAAGACGGCCGTACAGTTCCTAACAACATCATAGACCAAGAGCTGGCTGCAAAAAAACACCTAAATGTTAGTACTCATAGCGACCATGAGAAAAATCATTTTATTCCTGGGCGGAAATTGTTAATTTTTCAAGGGGGGCTAGTGAGCTAAAGCTAGGTAAAAAAAATATTTTTTTTATACGAAGTCATGTGGCATGTTAAAATGTATAACCAAAACATCTTATTTTTTAAATAATATTAAACAAAAATAAAAAATTATATGAAGCCCCTCCCTATTATTCCAAAATTTAAAAAGATATTGTTGACTTTAGTATTTGTCGTTGATAGTCCCACCAAAGTCACGTTTTCAGATTTTTTGAGCCAATAGTTATAGAATTTGGGGGGGGGGGGGCAAAATAAAATACTGTTTGAAGACAACTGCTGGCGCCATTTTTGAGTTAGAAAAAAATATTGTCATATTCTACTAATTGAGATCTACGTTTCGATACCCCACACGCTTTGGTATACAATTTTTTTTAATTTGCTTTAAAGCCCCCTGCAGGCGCAATTTTTGGTTTAGAAAAAAATAAGAAAGGGTCAATTTCCGCTGCTTTGGTTATACATTTTAACTTGCTTGGTATAAAAAAATATTTTTTTACCTAGCTGTAACTCCTTAACACCCCACCCCCCTGAAAAATTAAAAAGTTCCGCCCAGGCATAAAATGATATTTCTCATGGGGTACTAACATTTAAAAAAACATTTTACCTTGTTACTCAATATGCTAGTTTTTTTGCAGCCAGCTCTTGGTCTATTACCACTGCAGCAGCGGTTCTCCTCGTCGTGTCGGTGCGTCGTACATCCCGAGCGTCCGGCAGGCATCGTCGCGTGTAAACCAGCGGTTCACAACCTCTCTTTGTCAGCGCACGGATTAATAGAACCGCTGGTATTATAGTACAAACCACAGCCGCTCAATAGCGTTCCTTCTCCTTGTACCTAACGTCCGCATGTAAGTGTGTATAAATACAGGCCTCCCTATTCCCCTCCCCTCCCCTTCCTTCCCCCGACCCTCACTCCTACCTCTGTATTAAACGTTCAAAAGGATTCTATCACCACACTATTGGAATAGTTTCGGCAACATTTCACTACACACATTTTGTAAAAAGGTTGTACTTTGAAACACTGGTTGTGTAATTTCATCCGTATATCTCGAACACTAAATACGCACTGATGTTTCATACTCATGCCCAGTCAATTACACTGTGAAAAGTTGTTGTTATAAGGCGACATCTTTGGTTAAAGAAACACACCCACACATACACACTGATGATTTCGTCACGGATCATCCATTATACACCATTTTAACTCCACGAAGCATATATTATTTTAATATATTCTATTTGGTAAAACGAACACCTTTCTATTTAATGATTGTTCACATACACACTGTGTTTGCAAGAAAAAAATATCTACCATGGGAGCCACGGGACTTTCTTATACGTAATACTGAAATAAATGGGACATGAACTATAGAAAATAATATTATCAACATTACTCTACAACTTAGGTATCCAACCTTTTGAACCTTCTGGACCGCATAGCATAAACTCAATTTACTAAGGGCCGCAGGTCAGAATATTAAACTGAGGACCTTTTTTTTTGGTCGTGACAATATCAATGCAGATAATTATTATTATAAAATTATTATTATTATTTTTTTTTAATTATCCTCACGGGCCTACAACATTAATTTTTTAATGGCTAATAATAAAAGGATGAAACTTTTTATTACGGATTCACTTTCATTTGGGAAGACAATCACCTACATTTTAAAACAATCACTAAATTTGATTTATGATTTAGACAGAAAGAATTTTTTGTACATAATTGTTTTGAATCACTCACAGTGTCCAGTCTGAGTATTACGTATAAGAAAGTTCCATGGTACCTATGGTAGATATTTCTTCCCTGTCATGAACCATTTGAAATGTAATTTTTTTTAAAGTGAATAGAACATAAATTATAGATAATAACATTATCTACAATTTTTAATTTGGACGTTTTTTTTTTAATTCGCATTGTTTCAAAAATAATTGGAAAAATTTAAAAATCGACATCAGAAAACATCCGTATCCGGGACATTTTTCTCTAATTCGCACTGTTTCAAAAATAATTCAAAAAATTTGAAAATCGATATCAGAAAACATCCGTATCCGGTTGTAAGATCGTTTTCAAAAATTGAAGGTTTTCTTCCCAGGCAAAAATTAATCTTAAATATAAAATTTCACCCTTCTACGATTTATCGAATTTGAGTTACAGCGTCTACAGACCGACACACAAACATCATGGCGAAAATCATAATGGACAATTCCATGAAAATCTGAATTTCGAAGAAAAAAACGGCTTTACTATAATTACGTATACTATATTATATTTCATATACATGAGTATAAGAAAGTAATTATATAAATATTTTTTAAACAGATATATTTTTAAAAGGTTCAATAAATTATTTATAATATTTTAATATTTTCCTCCAATAATTTTTAAGAGAGACTATAAAATGTAGTAATACTGGAAATCTGTTTGAATTTTATGGTATGATGTGACTTATCAAGTCAACTACTGAAATTAAAATATTTTTCACTTTCTTTTTTAATTCTATAACTGAATTACATTTCAGTTTGCAAAAATATATAAAAAATAGAAATTTCAATCTTTAAAATGTAATTTTATTTTTTGCCCTCTTTCTAGCAATATTTTAATGACTATTAATGTTTTTTCTTCTTCAGAAAATGTTTTATTAGTTAATTATAATTTTTTTTCGAACAAAATAATTTGCTTTCAATTACAAATTTGAACCCGAACCCGAACCCTAAAAAAATAACGGTTTTTGAACCCAAATAGTTTGTAACATGTTGAACCCAAACCCGAACCATAAATAAATTGCGGTTCAAGTCCCTGATTAAAACATTCCCCACTGGACATAATCTAATTCAACGTTGTTATTTTTAACCAAATCATGTAAAATAAAACAAGACAGAATCGACTATCCACCTATTTCGAGCAAATGCAACAACAAATATACTTAATCTTGGCACATTGGATGATGCCAACGGTTTCTCTCTATTTGTTTTATAAATATAAAGATTTATACTGCATACTAGTCGATCTCTCATTTTTGTAATGATCTAGTAGTAGTGGTGGCCTTTTAGATAACTGCATTGCAAATAAAATAATTAAAACGGTAACAGTTTACTGTACTTACGCTACAAACGCATGTATTTAACACATTAACGTAATCACCAAGTATTCTAATTATGGAATTTTATAATTCTAATGCCCGTATTATAGATTTTGTTCGAAAGCAAAGCCAATTTGGTTGAGAGCTAACGTTGAATTTGTTCGGAATAGAGTAATCTGGAAATTTTAGACATACATTTTTTATTACTTAATAGGCATAATGCCAGTATAGGGTGACCAGGTCTCCGGTTTTGACCCGGAGTCTCAGGGTTTGCACACTGGATCTCCGGGCTCCGGGTTTGGGTGCAATTTCTCCGAGTTTTGTAAAAAAAAATGGTGACGACTAAAAAAAATGGTAACAAATTTTATGACAATAAAAATAAAGAGAATAAAATTAAAATAAAATAGATAAAATTTACATCTCAGGGTTTGCCAAAACTAAAATCTGGTCACCCTATGCCAGTAACAAAGTATCACTGAAATTATGATTTTAAATAATGAAATGGAACAAGGATTTATTATTGTTGACAATGAGTCTTTACATAGGCGTGACGTCACAAATGCGCTATGACACCTGCGAGCGTTTTGGCGTCAATTTTAAAATTAGTTTTAAGAGTCAAACCTTTATTTTCTGCAGAAATTAGTATTTTTTTGGAAATAGGAGACACGTAAAATCATCATAAAATAGTTTTTACAAATTAGGCATCATGCCTATTGTTAGTATCAAAAAAATTGTCATGGTTCTATAGAGAAGGCGAGAAGGTGAAGCATTGATTAATTATCATTAACCTTATCTTTAAGTTAAAAAAAAAATGATGTTAATGAAATATATGTATTTTACAAACGCTATAATAATATTGTACATACAAAATATTTCAACAATAAATAATACAAAGAGTAATTTACAATATTGATAAGTATCACACACAAACATATCTACTGTCAATAATTGACCTGTAACTGTAATATTTTTATCAATTCTTATCGCTCCTACAAAACAATTAAAAATATAAAAACGTATTCAAGCATATAATAAACAATAAAAAAAACATATACTTTTCTAAGCGATCTAATAAAGTATTTTTTTATTTATGCCTATCGTTACAAATATAAAAGCAAACTGAAATACAATATATTCAATTAACCTATTTACATTCATGATAATAAAAACACATTGTTTTCAATTATTGAAGATGTTATTTTTAAATAAAGAAATTAAAATTTCTCTGGTTACCTGAAAATATCAGTGACATTTTACAAAATGTATACGAAAAACTTCTGAATACATTTTTTTCTTGTAATTTCGAAGTCGTACCCATTTTTAACAATTGGATATAAACGCCAAAAGTAAATTATTGTTTTATATTTTTTTTTATTATTATATTCTGATATTTCATAATTCTTAAAACTTAACTTACAAAAAGTTATAATATTAAGGGGGCAGACCCAGTTAGAATTTTGAAAAAATCAATTTGCATTTTCTCAAATTAGAATATTTCTCTGAAAATTTCAGACAAATGTCCTGTCCATAGACGATTCAGTGTAAGTTCCAAATAAAATTTTTTATCTGCATGCAATTCGTACTCAAAATTTGAAACGCGTTTTTCTCGAAACCATGTTTTCGAAGTCGGTGATCACTGTAACTTGAGAACGGCTCACTTATTCTATACATAATTGTCCTCAGGATGAACGAAGGATTTTTTTTTGACGATTATTATTTTTTTTATAGCCGAAAATTCGAGTGAAATTTTAGTCGAATAAAGAATTTTGACTTTCAATATCCGCCATTTTGTAAAATTCAAAATTTTTCAAATCCCTTTGTTCATCCGGAGCATTATGTCATTAGCTAATATTCCCTTATGTTTTTTTTTTTAATTTCAGATGATTTAGTGACGAGCAGCAGTGATCACGGCAAAACACTTTTTTTTGGACCCCTCCCAAATTTGCTGTATCCCACTTATTTTTTAATATTTTGCCATAAAAAAATTACAATGTTTTCTGTAAATATATATCTTTCATGTGAAAAACATTTGTTATTAATTATTGTGATGCGTGGCCAAAAAAATCCTATAAAAAGAGCTTTTTTTGGAAGTCCCAACTGGGTCTGCCCCCTTAAAAAGCAATCATGGAACTCTTTTTTTGTTTTTCTTTAATTTAAAAAACTATAATAAAAAAAATTTAAAACGTAATCGCGTAGATAATATATACTGTCATTTTGTCAAACAATCGGATGATTTTTGATATATAAATGTTAACAATTAAATATGTATTTTGAAACGTATATTTATTGAAAATTGAAATATATACACTTCATTTTCAAGAAATTGATTATGATGGTTGCTAACCTATTTATTTATTATATTTTTTCATACAAATTCTAAGACAGTACTTTTGTTTCCTGGGAATTTGAAAATATAATTTTACACGATATTCCCAGTAACTACGGTTTTCTTTAATAGTTGGATGGGCATGTAGAATATTTTAGGTGTGGTAACACTGGGTCCAATGCGCTAGTGTTTTATAAATAAATCCCTTATAATATGATCACGAATCTCACCAGACATACAGCCACGAGTTTATAAAGCAAATCGATAAGTTTCCGTCTATGAATGGAAACAGACGGTCTATTCGCAAATACTACCAACATTAATAGATTCTCCAGCCCTGAGACACGCCATCTATATAATTTTATAGAAAACACTGTGATTGCTTATGAAACATAATATATTAAAATCCATTTTTAACTAATTCAAATCACGTAGGCTATGAAAAACTTATAAGCGGAGGCGTCATAACTGTATTGTTTTTAAATAGTTTGAGTCATGAAATATTAATATAAATGTAATTTTAGACTAAAACAAGGCCCCCTGACTGGAACTGTTGGTGGGTCCCCTAAGAAACATATTTTTTTGGTAAGTTCGAATGACCTTTTTTAGATCTTTCAATAGGAAATAAAACGGCCAAGTGCGTGTTGGGCACGCACATGATAGGTTTCCGTAGTCATTACGATTTATAAACAAGAGTTATTTCAATTTTGTTTATAAACTATTCTAGCTATAGTGTTCGTTATAATTTTCATTGAAAGTATTAACTAAAAACTGCATTCTGGATTTTTTAAAAGATTTTTTGCATCGATAGTTTAGAAAGTAGTAGGGGGGAGGGGACACTCTGATAACGACATTTAAATGCAAATATATCGTGACTGAAGGGTTAAAATCAAAAGATCATTAAACATTTTTTGTTGCATTTTAGGAGACCTATCTAATGACACCCCACTCAATGGGGTAAACAAAAAAAAAGTGAGTTCACTTTTCAATCTATGGAAGGGGGTCCAAAAAAAAATTTTTTTTCAAAAATCTTATCATTTCGGTTTTTGTGTTATCAGTCTTCGTCCATATACCAAATTTCATCTTAATCGGCTTAATATTTTTGAGGACGGACATGGCGAAACTATAAGGTTTCCTAGTTTTCTACGGAAACCTAAAAAAAGATAATACTAAATACTAATTAATGAGGTTTTTTTTTGTTTGCCGCATTGGGTCCCAGGACTAATCATATCACCCCCCCCAACCCTTCCATATGGGAATCCTGATAATATATATACATTTTCCACTGTTCCTCAACGAACCGATCTAGTAAAAAATTAGGTGGTTAGGGTGACACTTAAGTTTTATTTTTTTCTGTCTTAAAGTATGTTATTGGCTTGGTACCGACTTAAAAAACTGTTCAATTTAATTATTATATACTTTTCAGTATTTTTATGGTTTTTTTGAAGTCGGTTTTATTCTTTTTCTAAATTTTGTTTTATTTTTCTCTTCTGAGTGCCGTATCCTTAGACAAGGAAAGATAAAGGACAAATAACACATTACCTAGCGTTGTTACCATATCGCACCACGAAAAATCGCTCCACGAGTCATTGGCGTATCATTCAAATTTTAAAATAAATATCAATTGTTTTGAATTATAAAATTAATTAATAATTAATGTTTTATATTGCCTATAAAAGTATTTCCAGTGATAATTGATTAACAGAGAAATATTTATTTGGAAAATTCAATTGTAATTTAAAGCATATTTGCATATTATAAATTTTCAACTGACGCCTCTGGGATAATATGAGATTTTAACAATTAAAAAAAGATGGCTGCCGACAAATTTTGGTTACACCATCATATACGGGCTAGCATTGGTTGGTATGTATCCATAGTCTTTCCTAATCTAAGGAACCATCTCGGGAGTATACTCTTCCAAACAAATAATCGGAGTTATGACCGAAAATACATATTTAAATTCGATTAAAAAAAATTACAGTTTTAAAAGTGTACATATTTATATCAAATAAAAACAGCTTATTCAGGAATAACATTTTTTTTAAACAAAATAAATAACACATAATCAGATAACATATCGAATTCTGCTTGTAGAATATAATCTACTAAAACATACAGCTCCATCAAAACTTGAATCATCGCTACAAAATAATCTCTACGCTGTATATATATAAGCCAACATCATCTTTGTGTACGTCAATACCACGTCTAAACCCGTATTTATTTAAAGGTGGCAGCCCTAGACTATTATCGAACAGAGAGCACAAGAACTCCATATTCATCGCACACACAAACGAAAAGAATGCAATACCAGAGAACGTCAGCAAGCGCGACAACATTGTAAAACTGTTCACACACACAGACACACACAAACATAGAGGAAATTGAATTCTACTTGGTGAACCTATGTACGATACTGACTGGCTACCTTTCCACCATATTTGTTTCGACACATTTAACGAAATGCAAGCAAAGCTGATAGTGTTGTTATTGGTAACTTCGGTATCTCTATAAAATGTTTAACATAATCATTAGGGTGTGTAAAAAAAGCAATATTTTATTACGAAATAAATTAGTTTATGGCCTAAAATAAATCCTTACAATTTTAAGAGGTGCCGTGAAGGGGGTGCTGTTTCTCATTTAAATTACATTGAAAAATTATTTTTTAGTACTTCATAATAATGGAAAAAAATTTAAGGATGTAATTTTGTAGAGAGTAAAATTATCGCCAGTTGTCGGTTGGGTTATTTTTTTAATATTATTTGTTATATATCTATTTAATTGATATTTATAGAATATTCACGTTCATTTCTATAAAAAAAATAAATATTTAAAAAGTTTATAAGTTTCAACTCATTGCATTTACAGTTATAGACTAATTAAATTTCCTATAAAATTAATAAATTGCTATAAAAATAATATTTTATTCATTTTAACAAATAAATCACATAATGCCTGTAACTTTTGATACGTTGAATGAGGTTCATAACTTTGTAGAGAATTTTATCTTCTACAAAATGTCCTTAAAATATTTTCAACAGTTATCATAAATCAGTAATACCAACTTTAGTACTTAAAGAATCATTTCCCCATGTTATTTAAATGGGAAACGGGACCCTCCTTTGCGGCACCTCTAACTACATCGGCGAGGATTTTTTTTAAAATCACAAACTAACTTATTTCGTAACGAGAGTGAATGTTCATTTTTTTGACACACCCTATAATAATAATCATATAGTAGTAACATCTTCATCCATATATACAGTAATTAATCAATTTAACAGAACGTTTTAACTTCAAGTGGCGTTTTTTAAACCAGGTGTTCGCAAAATAAAAATTAGCATGGATTTCTAATTTATTGTAATTATTTTGTTATCTATCAAAATATTTATATCCTCCACTTGTGTTCATGAAAAGGGGGGGGGTCCGCATAGTACTAAAGTTTAAGAACCTCTGCTCTAGGGAAAATTAAATCATGGTTCAATATTGTTTGATAAAAAAAAATCTTAGATGTTATATAAGTCGATAAAGTATGTAATATACTTTATATAAGGTGTTGTTTACAACGTTAAAATATAATGGAACCGGCCCTGCGGGCTAGCATTCCAACGATCAAGTTAAACACAGCCGTTGTGATTATCAACTAGTGTTGCCAACTCCCCGATTTGTCGATTTCCGGTGAAGTAATAGGTAGTAATAAAATGCGTAATTTTTAAACAAAACAAAAAATAACTAAATTGACATTTTTCTGGTATGTTGGAAAAAAAATGTTATATGTTCCTTAAAAATAATTTGATATGATTATTAAATATGTTGATAATTAAATATTCATATAAACATGGGGTGTGACATTACCAAAACAGTATAAAAACAAAAATAAATACACTTTTTATATACTAATGTACTTCTAGGTCAATTATTATACATAATTTATATAAATTAAACAAATTCAATCAACATTTTTGTGCTAATTAATAAGTATTGACTGCCTTATGTTTTTAATTTAGTCAAATATTCAATTTATAACTGATTTTCAAAAGTAGGTCACAAGCCACAAATATATCAAAAATCTAACATAATTTAAAATACTTGTGACACCAATATCAACATATTTAATACACCAAAACCAACACAAAAAACAATCATCATATTATAATTAACAACCTTTTCCTGTATTAAAACATTCACACAAATTTTTCAACAATCAAAAATGATTTTATAAAACAATAATCACAATTTGAACCGTCCAATTACGGCAATGCACCAAAACACCCGACATATGCAGCAGCAGTGTATGTAGTAAAAGAGATCAAATAGGCGGTGGTTTTGATTGTTACGTGTTCATTGCAGCGGTGCGTTGTTGTAACAGCGACCGAGCGAGGCTGCGAGCCGGCGCGGTCTATCGCAGACCTTGCAATGCCACTTACTGTCGACATTGCCTTGGCGGCTGCCGGTTCATAACGCGACGTCGCGTCGTTCGTACTCGTCGTCACTCGACAACTTACAGGGTTGCCAACTTTACTCATATTATTGTTACGTTACATTATTATCGAATTTTTAATAAATATATGTTATTTTAATATTATATGTACATTGTACGGGTAGAATACTGTGTACTTGACTGTTAGGTGGGCACCAATCACAATTTCATGAACATCGATTATGGGGTATATTTCAACAATTTTATTTTAATTAAAAAAGTAGTGACATTTAAAAATATACATTTTAAAATATATGGGCAAATCCACAGAACGTGGCCGCATTAGCTTTAAATTAAAATACTCAAATGCTTCTTCAAAATGGAGCATTGAACGCACACTCTTCTATGTCATCTCAAAATCTTCGTAACAAAGAGAAGAATAATTGGTCTCAATTTCAGGAGTGCGCTTCGGATGTTCCAAAAGTTACAGCAAATAAACCAAATAAAAAACACTGAAATTGCCGTTCGCTGGATAAAACAATCGCGCATATGAAATGTAAGAGGTGAGCGCCTTTGAAACTCCGGGAAAAGGTTCATTGTACCAAAAAACATGTCCAGTAAAAATTTCAGATTCATTGGTTTGAATCTGAGAAAATTGCGGTGGTATGAATTTTTTTTTTTTTAAAGTTCCATTCTGAAAACGTGAAAATAACCGATTTTTCAATGCAAATTGTGCTGCAGTTTTTATATGAATCAAGCAATCGACTTGTAACTCCATGTTTACATCCACAATAAAGTATACTTTGAGTTCGTGTACTTATGGGTGGGTAATATACATTCCCACACGCGCACTATTGCCGTTCCCACAAAGCGGCCACGTTCTGTGGATTTGCCCATATAGCGGAGATTTCGTTCACTTTTTTTTATCATAAATAATCCCCAGTTTTGCTACCGGAGATTAGAGACAGCCTAGAGATTATGAAATTTTATATGATCAACATAGAAAATCGATTTTTTCTTAAATCCAACAAATTTAACCAATTGTTATGTTTAAACGATTTTCTCCGCAGATAGAATTTATAAATTAATTTTTAAAAACCTATCGAGTGTTCTTTAAAAATTTGCCATCTACAAGAAAAAATCATTATATAAGTACAGGAAAAAACGAGAGAAAAATAGTATTTTCAGAAAAACGCAAAAATTGCTATTTAAAATACACATTAAATTTAGTGCATTGAGCATTGCCTAAATATTAATTGTCAACACTGAGTTTGTTGCTACGTTATTTTTTGGTCACATAGAACAGATTTAGGGGGCGTCCCGTTAATATTTCAATTTGTACGGATACCCTAGTGTACAGTGAAATGCAGAAGTCGTCGATCAGTTTTTGATTATTATAATATTTTAATCATTTCTCCATGTACCAAACAAAGACAAATATTTTGAAACCCATTTGCTAGATAAAGAAGTACTCTTCGTTTATATCTATATTAATATATCGTTTATATCTTACTATTAAGTACTCATCTATAATTGTGCGACTAAATTATTATATGTAATCTATTGAAAATTGTATAAGTATATTTTGTGGTAATATATATTTGATATTCCGAATTTTAGTATTTAAATATATTAAATTTGATATAAAATTAATTAATTCAATGTGCTAATATTTGTGTTTTTATTTAAAATGATGTAACTATATAAGCTCCGCCCTAGAAAACGATAACTGATGATTTTGTCTTTAGGGTGGCAGACGACTGTACATACTACAATCTATTTATAGTGAATTCATATTTCTGTGATTGACGCCCATTTAAGAGTTAAGTACGACATAACTAATAAACATTCTTAACTATTTTTGAATCATAACACTTTATTTTGTTCAAATCATAGTAAATTGAATCGTTCCAATTTTTGGCAATGAAATAGGTTGCATAAATCAAAATTAATAACGATTAATTAATCGTACGTTTTTTAATAATCGTGATAAATTTTAAAAAAATGTTTTAATCGTAATTAAGTTTAGGATTATCGTAATTTTTTGTTTTATACAATTCACTTTAATAGACATGATGCCTAATTTTAAAAACTTATTTTATGATGATCATACGTGTCTCTTATTTCCAAAAAAATATTTATTTCTGCAGAAAATAAAGGTTTAATCACAAAAATTGATCCTTTTAAAACTAATTTTGAATTTGGTGCCAAAACGCTCGCAGGTGTCATGGCGCATTTTTTACGTCACACGCCTATGTAAACACTCCTTGTCAACTATAATAAATCCTTGTTCCATCAGATATTAATAAAACAAAAATGACGTTTACGTAACCGTGACGTCACCCACTCTGACTGGTATTTTATCTAACATGGCGGATTGCTGTATTTTGCATTTTTATTTTAACAAAAATCATATTAATCTCGCTTTTAGTATAAAAATAAATACATTTTTTAGAATCTTTTTAACTTATTTCATTGTTTAAAATCATAATTTCAGTGATACTTTATTACTGGCATCATGCCTATTCTTGTTAACCAAAATATTACTTCATTAATCAAGTAGACAAAATTGACAAAAAGTAGACAATGACCTTGGCAGTTGAGCGATAATAAAAAATAATAAACATATTAAAAATATGCTATAAAAACATAACAATTAAATATGCATTAAAAAAAACATCCATAATAAATCCAATTACATAATAATTAAATTAAAAAACATAGATGCAAAATCACAACATAGATGTGTCACCCCTGCGCCGAGGCAGGGCCAATGCTCGCTCCGCCGCAGCTCGTCCGGTTTCCAGCGCATCTCAACAGTACCACCAACATAACAACGTATCGATCCGCACACCCAACACACACTCAAACACACACACACACACACACTACTTTTCTAAATAAAGGATCGTTGCTGCAATTCAGTTCCGGTCTGGATTCAACAAATATACCTTTTGTGCACACGCCTAGCTCTCGCAGTGGCCATCTTTTAGCTGGGCCGTTTTGCACTTCTTCTTGACAACATAACACACACTGTATTATGACCTTGGGTTACGATAAATAAAATAAAGTGAAATTGTTACTAGATGCTATCATATAGCATGACTTATTTTAGTACGTGGCCTCCGTTCGTTTCGTTTACTGTTGTTAAAACATCGTCTCTGTATAAAAAATAAACACGATTGGCTGCTATAGGAGACATGTATGAGTCACGTGACTTTAAGCCAATCGCATTACGTGTCAATAAGTATTTTTAATGAATTTTAATCAATGCACTTGTTGGGGAAGAAATTTTACTTTATTAGTGTATAAATAACTTACTTCATATTCAACGATTTATTTTTATTTTTTTCTTAATACAGACCCACCATAGCTAACTCTCGAATTTTAGGTTTTTTAACAATATATGTCCCATCAAAATTGGTTCAATAGAACTTGTGTCAAGTCAGAAAACTAGAGATGCTAAATTATTTAAAATTATTATTATTATTTTTTATAATGAATAAATTAATTAAATAAATTATAGTTAATATTATAACTTAAAAATTTTAACTTGGATATTTTTCTCTAATTCACACTGTTTCAAAAATAATTCGAAAAATTAAAAATCGACATCAGCAAAACATCAACTGGATGTTGAAAGATCGTTTTCAAAAATAGGAGGGTTTCTTCCCAGACAAAATTAATCATAAATATAAAATTTAACCCTTCTACGATTTGTCATATTTGAGTACAGCGTCTATAGATCGATCGACAGACACACAGATATCGTAGCGAAAATTCAGGAAAAATCAAAATGGATAATTCCATCAAAATCCGTAGTTATATAACTATATATATTATATTTTTCATATATATATATATATATAATAAGAAAGTAAAATAGATAATCCATAAACTGTTGTTTATTCCAGAAGATCGAAAATAATTTGAATTAAATTACAAAAAATGGCCTACAAATATTTAATAGGTAAAATTCCCCTCGTATTCTATAAAAAAAAATGGTACAAATATAACAAACAAATGATAAAATACAGATAACGATAATATGAATATTTGTTTGTAACAAAAGATAGATAGTGATTTTGTTTTTAACACTGCACACTACCACAAAATGAGTAACAAAACATGTTGTCAACTTAAGTATATAAGTTTATTTCAGTACAATACCTTCTTCTTCTACAACTCGCCTGAATATTTGACCTTAGTACAGTGGCAGCCCATCAAGGGCAACTGGATATATAAATACTTCGAATCTATTTTTGAACAGTACATTTAAGTCGAAAACGAGTGAAATGTGTACATATTTTTATTACTGAATTTGTACACCTAGCAGATTATTAATAAATAGATTATGATGTCATAAAATTCAAGGATCTACACATTTTTTTGTTACGTTCTGCATACAGTTTTTATCAAACTACTTAAATTTTATCTATACATAATGGAACTTATGTAAATAAAAACTAATCAAGTTATTCGAATATATTTACATCGACGTATTCATTGAATTAAGAACTAATTCAAGAATAGAAGACATGAAAATATATCCATTCGATTCTTGATATATTTCATTAATTAAATCAATTATAAATTCGATTTTTAAGTGCATTTTTTTATTCTCATTAAAATCTTTATCAAATTTTATTTAGTGTTATAATTAAAATATACAGTAGAAATTCCATAATGCCACTCCTATATATTTTTACAGCTGCCATCCTTATCGAAATAAATAATTTTATCGTTATGTAGATATAATTTACCCTTTACAGAATGCAATTTGGTCATTTAGTTTAAGAAATAACTTCAAATAAGTTATATACGGCACAATATTATTAATAAAGCGTCAACTAAAGAAGAAGTGCCGCGTCGGAGCGAGGCAGATGGAACGATTCGCATGCGCTCGGCCGCCATTCGGACTTTTGTACGTCAATTGTTTTTGTTTTCAAATTTAAACAGAACAAACATTATTTGTACTTTTTGTTCTGATTCGTTTTTGTTACGTAATTTAGGTGTTGATTAGTTATAATTACACTAATATTATTTACACTAAAACTAATCGAAGCCGCGGGCATAGCTAATTTATAATAAAACTGATTTCGTCGACGCGGTTCACAATATAGAATGTCTACTGTAGAATTATTATAAACATTTTTCAGATCCAGTTAAATATTTATACTTATAGTCAACAAATTAACAAATAATTTCGTTTAAACTTATCTTCAAAACACTGTTTTTTATGTTTACTAGAACCTTTAAAATATTTCCAATAGCATAAGAGTTTTTGGTACTTGTCTATTAAGCAGACACCGTACACATGCGTACCCCTTCTACGCAAATATAGTTCTAAGTCCTGTCTGACATTTCGTAATTTAAAAACAGTTCGTTGTGGCAGAAATTAAATTCACATTTTTATCTAAAATAACCCCGAACTTCGCTACAAGATAATGGTGTCCTAACTCCTCCTAACCATAAACAATTAATTTATTAGTTTATGCATGGCCCCTACATGAGAGGGATGACAGGACTCTAGTCCTGGGACCTGGAGCTAAGAGAGGCCCGGCGCGGCAAGCAAAAGTCATTGATTGGTTTTTACAAATTAAAAATTTTAATTGAAAGACCCCAAAAAGGTAATTCAAATTTACCGAAAAAAACACTTGGTCAAAAAAATTCCTAGGGGGCCCATATCAACATCAGTCTGGGGGCCCATGACAAAAAGGTGGAGGCCTTGAGCCTATGTTTATCATACATAGTTCATACTTATATGATTCGTGTCGGCATAATACACTATTTTTTTTATTAAAAAAGATCTAGTAAAGCATTATCTGTATTTTTTGAATATAATACAAATAATATACTGAATTACAGTAAGGTACTGGCACCAGTCTTGGCCGCTTTAAGAGCAAGGTGTTTTTTTTATGATTGGTGAGCTTCTTTTTTGAATTTCTTATGAACTCAAGTTACTGATAAAATAAGTACCTCTTTATTAACACAATCGTGCCCAGTGTTTTTGTTAAGATTTTGCGTTTGATGTAAGATTATTTTAATCAACAATGTAATTACCAACGTTCTGGAGTTTTAGTATACATGGATAGGTATTAATTGATGACAGAAAAATCAGAAATATCGGTAACAATAAAAAACCTCGGGAACGATTGAGTTAAATCAATTTATTACCAAAATCCGCAAATATAGTTTGTTTTTTAAATTATAGCTTTATATTTTCTTTATGTTTTTTCTCTAGTAATGGATAAAAAGTAAAACCAATTGCTATTGATTAAAAAATAATAAGTACTACGACACAAAAGTTATTAAATCAGATGTTACGATAATATAATAATCAATAAATAGATTATACTAATAATTAGTTTAAATGTCCACCATTTTAATACCCATTGGTTCATGAAATTAAGCTGTTTTATAATTAAGTGTCTATAGATTATGATTCAGTAATGGCGGTGATCAAATATCAACAAATATTTCTAATTTAGTACATCTAAACAGGAGTCCAACACTGGTGTATATGATTCAAAACTGGCGCAAGTACTTTATTAATTTATATTATTTTTAACTCATTGATTGAATCATAATCAATATTCTGTAAGTATTAATTATAACAATTCCCTGTCAGTGAAAACATTTTCCCACCTGCTGAAAACAAATTGGATTAATTTCCAACACATATGATCCTTTCTGTTATAACATGGTGTTTGCGCAAAATCTATGTGGTTTTGTTACAATATATAATTTTGTTCTTATACATATATACCACGCAAAACCCTCTGTATTGATTTTCATCTCGAGCTATCGCACCACTATTGAAGTTGTATTCAACGACACCAGAATCTATGAGTTGGGATTCAAATATACTCTCCTGTTGGATATCGTATTATGCAAAAAAATTACGACAAATGTTTTCTTTAACATTGAAATATGAAGAAGTTCAAGTTTTTTTCCTTTGATATTACTATCAATTGATACAGCTTTTAATAATGTACAGTCAAACAACTGAAAGTCGAAATAAATTCAATACATTTCTTAAAACTAAAATTAAAAATTTGACTACTGGAAAAACGGAGTTTTAGTTTAAGTTAAAAATTTGAGATTCAATCTTTTGAAAAATTATTTTAGTTTTCTTTTTAATCACTTGTAAAATATAATAATTCTTCTGTCAGGTTATTTAAAATTTTAATTTAATCAAAGATTTTAGCAAGTGTGTTAAAATTCAAAGTTTAAGTATTATATAAAACGTTCCTTCATATTTTTATTTACTCGCAAACGTGAAAACACTTTTCCAGTTTCATCTCTCCGGTAAGAGATATTGATTTTTTAAAGGACAAAGTATATTCTGTGTGATAAATATAGGCTGATCTCCATTTAGTAATGGAAGACAGTTGGCAACCCTAGCTACCACCACCAGTGACTTTGAAGTTCTCAATTCCCCGGCTTTTCCAGGTTTTCCCTAATCAATAAATATTTGTTCCGGGTATATGAACCTGAATTACAGGACAAACAAATTTAAGAACATAGTTTTAAGTAACACTAAACGAAAATGGCGTGAAAAGCCTTTTTGGAATATTAACATTTTCGCATCATTACCGTTTTTTATTCATTAAAATATACAATTTTTCAATAATGAATTTAATGCATGTGATATTAATTATTAATATAACATTACGTTAAATTTAAAATAACGTCTCTTATCTTTAGTACGTGAATGATTGGCGTATGAATAATTATTAAGTAAACTTACACAACAAGAAAATACAGTCACAAACACGTTTTAATTTTAATTCATGTATATAATATAAACATTATATTGCATTTTTGATTCATTATCATATTATGAATTATAACAATTAAAAAATATACTTACATGAACATATTTCAATTTAAGATACATCAAGTCCATATTTTTATAAATCCGATAAAAAAATTAAAAACAATTGTTCAATTGATAATTTAACGACTTTTATAAAATTCAAGTTTGAACATTCAACAATCAACAGCAACAAATTATTGTCGATTCAAATTTAAACCGTTCAAAAAACACCGCCTACTTAACCGCCATACACACAAAGTTCAGAGACCACTGGATCTATATTATATTCACACACAAGCACACATCACCAACACAGACACGGCGTAATTGGCAACACCGCCGGACCGTACGTCACACGGCGGCTGCGGCGATACGACCCCTCGAGGGAAGCAGCAAGGCAGGCACATCAGCTGGCTCGCGCGCAACGTTGCCACATCTCTGCATCACAAACACATACACGCACACAAAGCCACCCACTCCGGCTCACAGGGAGCGGCGTCCCGCTGTTGCCAGATTTATACAGGTTTTAATGAATTTTTATTTTTCCTTTTTTGGACGTCAAATTTCAATGCCCGTTTGCACTGGATTTATTCATTCGATTATAAATATTTTTATTTATCTAAGAAGCTAAATCCACAGTTTAAAAATCGATTTGAGAAACACTTAAGTAAAATATTTTTTAGTGGTCTAGTTTGGAAGTTAATTTGTAAAAATTAATTTAAATTTCGTTGTTCAAATTGACCCATTTAATATTGTCAGAGTATTTTAATCAATCACGATTTTTTAAGAATATTAAACTTTTTTTTATTTAAAAAATGTATTTATTTATACTTTAATATAAGCATAAACCTTTTAAAACAGTTTTAAATCAATTATAAGATCACAAATATTAAACAATCGAATCACATAAAAAGTCGCTCAGTATATAAAAAAAACAAAACATTCACATAGTATTATAAAAACGTCGTCACAACAATTTGGCAACGGTGCGGCTGGAGTGAACACGTTCGCGCTCGCTCGCTTGTTCATTCGCTCGGTCGGTCAGTGGCTCACTTGATCGACACGGCTGCGGCTAGTGCAAGCGCGCGCGCGCCGGCCGTGTTGTTTCATTGTTGACAGTGGTCGTGGACTGACACAACACACATTCACTCGTTCACCGCGAGAGGGTTTCGCGTGACGGCTGCGGCGCCGGCCAATAAATGCTCTCGACGGCGCACGCGTGCGTTTCGCATTGCGGAAGTTACATTTCTTCTTATGTATTTATTTAGTACCGATGTGGATTATTTTTTTATATATTATTTGCGCTGTTATTTAACGATATCGATTGCATTTAAATTAGTACGGAATTTAGTTTTGATATGTATGGAATATTAATACAAAAATTAGTTAAGGATGTATGGGAGGGTATCTCAAAATGCTATCAAATGCATGAAAATTGGTGAGAACGTTCTCATTAGCATTCTAATGTAATAAACGAAATATTAAATTGATTTACTGAGCCGTTTAGGAAATATATTGATTTAAATTTAACATGCGCTCTTATGGAAAACTGTCATTTTTTAGGAAAAAACACATTGATAAAAAGGTAGAGATTTTCTAATTTTTGGGGGAAGGATAGTATTTGATTAGTTGAACATTTATACAAAATATCATAAGTATTCACTGAACCGTTTACGAGATATTAATTATAATACGATAGTATTTTAAATTTCCCGCTCTATGACTATTAACTATGTAATAGCTCCTCACCACGAAGACGTATTCAAATGTTATAAATGTATAATAGAATATCAATTACAAAAAAATCCTTCATTTATTCTTGTTTTTGTATTTTTTGATATTTTAACAACACATACAATCAAAGAAGTACAAATTCGACATTGCAAAAACATAGAAAAGCTGTCAAAATCACAGAACGTATTGCCAACTTAAGAATAGTAAAAATGACACTTCCCGAATAGACAAAATTGTCTGTGATAACTTTTTCATGATTTTGCAATGTCGAATTTGTACTTCTTTGATTGTATATGTTGTTAAAATATCAAAAAATACGAAGACAAGAATAAATAAAGGATTTCTTGTAATTGATATTCTATTATACATTTATAACATTTGAATACATCTTCGTGGTGACGTCAATTCCCGCGCCAACGCTGATTGGTCAAGGAATAAACGCGACTTCCTCGATTCAATACGATTCAGAAGGCTTCGAATAAACGAGTTCCGACTGTAGTAATTTATATAATACTGGATTGCGTTTTTTATTAGTATATAGTTATATAAACTATATTTATTAATTTGCAGCTATAAATAACGTACTCAAATCAAATTTAAAATATATTTTTGTTATGTTGAATTTGCAGTAATAGTCAATGTTAAAATTTGGCTACTTTTGTCACCGATTGTACTTCCATTACACGCTTAATCGCTTTTGAGCTGATTTTAATAAGTTTGCTGATAAATCAATGGTTTTAAAACTTTTTCACACTCAAGGAAACTATATTTTCATATCAATTTTTAACGAAATTAAAGACAGTCAGGCCCGGATTTACCATGCAGGCAGAGTAGGCAGCTGCCTAGGGCGGCAAGAATTGAAGGGCGGCAAATTTTGGTGGAAACTTTGTAAACTTGTTATATTCGTGGGAATTGAATTTGATTTTGTTTCCATTATCAATGAGTTTGCCATCCGAAAATCGAGACGTAAAAATTTCAACCCATAAGCAATAATTTCTCTATACATGTAACTCAAGCAGGACTAAAAAAAGGTCTTTCAGTGTTTCCTAATGTAACTTTATAAAAATTTATAAAATTTGAAACCGACGCGACCAAAAAAAAAAAAGGTCCTGAGTTTTATTTAAAAAAAAGTTTTATTCAACTGTTAGTTTAGAGGGGGGGGGGGGGGGGGGGGGGCAATTTTCGTAACTGCCTAGGGGCGGCAAATTTCTAAATCCGGGCCTGAAGACAGTACAAAGGTTCCTAATCTTTTTGTACCCTAGGCCTACAGCACGTTATTAATACCGAAATAGAGACGGGCACCATCTATTTTTCAAAGCAAATTTATAGTAGGAAAAATCAGATTTTGTAAATTTCCTTTAGATTTAAAATATAAAAGTGCAAGTATTGCCATCTGTTGACACTTCTGAATAATAAATACATTATGATAAATGACGACTTATTTCAATGATGACGCTTCTACATTTATTTAAAATAGGACACGCACAAATTAGCCGAAATGTGTCATCGGAAACCTCTGAAAGATTTCGTACATTTTATTTTTATTTCTCTCCAAATGGATAATCAAATATCATTATTTAAAATTTAATCAATTAATAATTCACCTTCTTCAAAATTTCAAAAAATTAATAAAAATGACACAATTTTATACGCATTTTCAGTTATATTAAAGTGTTCAGGCTAATTTTAAACATTAGTTCGTTAAAAATAACATTTTTTTTTGTTTTCTCGTAGTGGTCATATTTGTATTATAAGACGCAGCATGTATTGCACTTTAGAGAATTTGCAGAAACCGGAATAGAATTTATTCAAAAAAAAAAAAAAACGCGCCACATGATTGTCTATAAATATCTTCCCTTAAAATCTAAAGGGTGAAATTTTAAAATATTTAATTTTGAAGTACATCGTATTAATGCTTTATTCGAATCATCTAAGAATAAGAAAAGTTGTATCTACAAAAACGATACATGAATAAATGAACTAAGCAAATTACAAAACGACATAAGAGATTTTATTTACTGCATTCAACAAATTGTTAATTTACAGTCCATATAAATAAGCAGACACATTGTTTAGATCTACATTAACATAAAAACATACTGTAAAAAATAAATAGAACAATTCGTGTATGCGTTTTTAATTAGTATGTATGCAGAGCTGTACAAAATGTTCTATTTTACGTTCATATTTATTTAATTGTTCTTTTAAATTGTACAAATATAATTATCAATGGTATTGGAAAAAGTTTCTAATAAACTAATAAGTACCTATCACGGTGCTCTGGAAGCCAACTTAAATAAAAAAATTGATTACCTCTAATTTTTTTGTACAATTCAATTCTTTAGTATTAAAGGAACATTTTAAGACCACAAAGAAAAAAATCGCCTCGGCGTTTTTTTTTTAAATTCATAAAACAAAAAAATACATAAATCGTGTGCAGGTCATAACGATTGATGAATCCACGGTGCGGCGTTGGTTTCAAAAATTTCGTGCAGGTGAAGTAAATTTTGGAAGACCAAGAGGGTCGCAGACGTCCTTCTGCTGTTGATGACGACATGTTAAAAACTATAGTGGAAGCTAACCAACATACAACTGTTCGAGAACTTGCAGAAGAGCTACAAGTAGACCCAGGAACCATTTCACGGTATTTAACTACGATCAGAGGCGTATTTACCATGGGGCCATGGGGGCCATGGCCTAGGGCGCAAGGCTGAAAGGGGCGGTAGATTTTTCTAGTTTAATATAGCATATTTTAAAAAAATATATAAGGAAACAAAAAATGTGTAGCGTGACTAAAAAAAAAAAAGGTCGTGAGTTTTTTATGTACATTAATTCTCACTTTTCAGTTCATATAGGAATTTTGACTGTTAAAAATATTTTATATTTTCCAAACGGCAAAGGGACGGCAATTTTTTTTACCAGGGCGGCAATTTTTTTTGACCAGGGCGACAATTTTTGTGCCCAGAGCGGCAATTATTTTTTACCCAGGGCGGCATTTTTTTTGGCCCAGGGCGGCACTTAACGTAAATACGTTATTGACTACGATTGGCAAAAAAGCTTGATAAATGGATACCACACGAATTAAGCGAAAATCACAAAAATCGTCGTTACGAAATTTTTCTATGCTTCTTGTACGCTTCAAAAACGATCCATTTTTGGAACGTATTGTAACGCGCGACGTAAAATTGGTTTTATATGACAATAAGGGACGTTCAGGGCAGTGGTTAAATAAAGCTGAAACTCCTAAATATTTTCCAAAGCCAAGTTTGCATCCAAAAAAGACAGTGGTGACCATTTGGTGGTCTGTACAGGGATTAATCCGCTATAACTTCTTAAATCCCGTTGAAACAATTTGTTACAGCAGAAAGGTATTGCCAAAAAATTGACGAAATGCATAAAAAAATTCGGTTAAGTGGCTTAATTATATTTTGATTTATATAAGTTTAAAGTTCATAATAAAAAATGTGCATTATTTTTGCAATAACCTAATACATAATAGTTAAATATTATAAATATATTCCAAGATCACAAACATTTAAATTGTGTTAGTTTATATAGAGGCATACATTTATAAAAAAAAGAAATATTTTATTAGCTTTTCTTTCTACAACTTTTCTTTTAAAAGTTTACTATTTTATCCATTCCTTTTTTTACAAATACAACGAAACTTTATAACTCTTTTAACTTAAGATTTTATCTTTGTTAATAAAATTATGTTATTTTTAACAACCAATTTCCTTATATTCGAAATAAAATGTGAACTATATAAATTGAAATTTAAATAGTTGTTATTAAACACCAATAATTACGGCTAGTAATAAACAATGTAACAGATGTAAAGGCAATAAAAAAACGCGATAAATAATATATTTGTGGATAAAATCATTTGCAAAACATGTTTAGAAACAGGTAAATTAAAAACATTAAAATATTTTACGCGAGAAATTGACCACTTTATTGTCTGATTTATACAAAGTATACATTATCCATAGACATAGAGAAATGGACCAGGCATCTGACTCGAACACAGAACCCACAAAACCGTGTCAAAAGAAAGAGATAGAAACAGATTTGGAATAACTGTGTAACTCTATGTCTATGTTCCAAACTACACTGCATCTCTCTCTCCTTTTTTGAACAGATGTTACACCATTGAGTTAATACAGAATGCACTGTCCATCCTCTATGTCTATGACATTATCAACATGTTTTACAACAAAATTTATTATTTTTTACAGGGCATTTTGAGGGTTTCGTACCTCAAAATAAAAAAATGAAACTTTTATAAAATCATTTTTTGTCTATCTGTATATCTGTCTGTATGTCCGTCAAGAGCCTTTTTCTCAGTGCGACTAGAGGTATTAAATTGAAATTAATATCAAATACTAAAGTCTACAACATAGGTTCTCAAACTTATTTGACCCACTACCCCCTTTTTAGCTATAAAAAATCAGAAGGCTCCCCTGATAATTTACATTTTTAGTAGTGAACATTTTTTCATATATGTACAGTCGCCTGCAGAACTCGTCTGGCACCCTAAAGGCTAGAATCGCTTACAACAGATTTCAAATTTAAAGATAAACATCATCGGTTATCTTTATCTATCAAGTTTAATATATTTAAATACTAAAATTCGGAATATCAAATATTTATTGCCACAAAATTTACGTATACAATTTTCAATAGATTACATAATAATTTAATTGCACAAATATATATGAGTGTTATAAACGAAGAGTAGTTCTTTATCTAGCAAATGAATTTCAAAATATCTGTCTTTGTTTGATACATGGAGAAATGATTTAAATATTATAATAATCAAATGGGAGGAGCCTACTAAGTTTGTGATAAACGAAAATGAATACAAACTGCAAGACCATTAATGCAGGCGACTGTGTACATTGTATTAGTGTTATATAATAATAATATACAATTGTCGTACGTTTTTTTAGTATTTATTATAAAAGGAGGCTAATGAAACTTATGTCATTCTAAAAGGTACTGTGCCATAGATGTGAAAAAAATCATGTTTATATGTTGCTGTTAAGAAAGATAAAATAAAGTTAACATACACACATGATTTCCCCTCTCACGTGTGTATGTTGCCGTTAAGGCAGGTAAAATTTTGGTCGAATTTCGACCATAAGCGATACTAGTAATATATAAAACCATAATAATATAAAGTCATAATTATAATTAAGGGTACCAATAAAAAAGAAATTGCGTTTTTTAATGAATTGTTGTTAAAAAACTAACATTTTGGATTGACTGATCGCAAAAAATGAAGAATGGAAATCTACTGTTGAAATGCCGGATAAATGAGATAATTCAATACATCTTATAAAAGTTTGCCAGACAAAGAAAAACTGACTTTGTGGTACACCTAATATTTATTTTAAAACGATAATTAAAAACGACAAAAAAACACCAAAAACTACAAATAACAGGTAGTTTTGATATTCAAATAAAGTTTCATCCGGTATAATTTTTTTGGTTATATTTTGGTACTTTATAAAGTACGAAGTGTCACTTTCATGAATCAAACAATGAAACAAATTAGAAACATAAATTGTGTAATAAATGGTTTTATAATATTAAAAAGGCCCCTTTTTATCCTTCCGGGGCTTCCCAACTACACCCAGAGCCACCAGGGCTCCCTTTGATCTCCCCAATACCGCCAGTGATCTACAACCTTGTTCCTGTAAAAAATTCAAGTTTCTAACTCAATGCAAACGTATTTTACTGATACATTAAAAATATACAAAGAAAGATCTCAATAGCACAAGTAAAGGAAAAAATCCAAAAATCATTAATTTCTAATTATGTGGTGGAATTATTAAACGTGAAGAGGTCTTGGGAATCGGGTCCATTGTCTTCTACGTAATTAACTATTGTCAATAATTAAGTTTTATATAACGGTACGGAACCCTCAGTGCGCGAGTTCTACTCAAATCAAAATTGGTTATGTCAACTATAAACATTTATTTTTTAAATTATAAATAATTATTTTTGAACTTTAAATATGTCAAAATTTTTCTTTTATTATATTTTTTTAAATTAATAAATATCTCAAAATAGTTGAGGGTGGACATTTTTGAAGTTTTAAGTCTATACATATACCCCTCATATTTTGCCCATATTTCCATTTCCTTCGAAACATGAAAGTAAAAAGTTTTCTTTAATAAAGTGTGTTCTATAAAATGTATATGTTAATTTTTTAGTGATAATTTACCCCTTAATAATATGGATTTTTATTATGAGTAATCATTATACCGTATGTACGACAGTTTTAATAAACATCGTTCTCTTTGAATTTACATAAAACAGTCTTTGGTAGGTATTAGGTAACCATACCTAATACAGGGTTGATTTCTACCAACAATAATCGATTACATTTTGTGGATATAACTAGTTGTTTAGACATCTTTAAAGAACTTATTAAATATCAATTCTATAAGCTGTACATTATATTAATAATTGATATTATGAGTTTGAGTTATTATTTTTTTCCGGGTAAAAGAACGGATTATTTTTTATAATATTTTTCCAAGATTTTAGTCCCGGGACAAATCGGGCCCAAAAACTTTTTTTTTTAATGAAATCTTTTGAATTACGGCATCGTATTTTATGGAAAAAAACAAACAATTTATTTTTTGTACGACTTCAATTTTCCAAGATATTTAATAAAAATTTAGAGAATTAATAATTCTACTATTTGAAAACAAAATTTCTAATTATTCTGTTAAGTATTTTCAAAAACTGAATGTTTTTTTCCCTGACCACAGATTCTAAATTCCCTGACCACTAGAGGCTCGGGGGTCCCGGGACAAGAAGTGATTAAGGGGCAAAAATAAAATTTGCTTTTTTTGATCGTCAACTTAAATTTACACACATTTTTCTTCTTAAAATGAATAATAAGTATAAAATTGAAGTTGAGAGGCAAAAAAAATCATTAAAATCAAAATTAGTAATAAGTATAACTGCCTTGAAAAAATACCTGATTTCCCAGAATTTCAATTAAACCTGACTTTCAAGAAAGTGGACACCCTGCTCATGAAGCCCACATTAAACCCAAGAGCCAAAATTAGGGTAACCTGCAAGTTTTATTCCAAACATTTTTCTCGAAGAAGCATTCCTTTCAAAATAATTTAAAATCGAACGCCTTGTATGTTGATTAATGATCAAACCGCTCTAAACGTATTAATTATAATTATAGCACTAATTAAATCAATTTTAAAATTAATTAATCATCAATACTTAAATAATATGTAATCTAACAAAAAAAAATTCAAATTAAAATAAAAGTGAAAATTTGCAATTAAAATTCGATTTTGAGAAACTCTGATATTTTTCCCAACCGCCATTACAGAATGTCGTGCATACACATACAAAACAATTTATCTACACTATCATGTCCATCCAACATTATCAACAAGACCAATTCACGGAGCTGCTGACATCTACTAAACTTGTTTTCGAAGCATACAGAAGACGTAACCATATTCAGAATACTTAACTTATGTAATTAAATCAATATACGTTCGGAATATAGCGGAATATAGAAAAAAACACACCCAGATAAAATGGTGTGTGTATTATGCGACCATTCTATCGTTAGTATTTTTTTGTGTTGTTTTAATCTATAAATAAACGCTTATTCATTGATATAACGTCACTATAATACAATGTTATTTGATATATGTATTGCTAAATACATTGGATTCATTAATATTATTAATTAAAATTATTGTAGCATTTTATTTTAATATAATATATGTAAAAAGTCATTCAAGAAAATACTGATTTTTCTTGTAATAATATTAAATAATTTATTATTTCAAAATTAATTGAATTATGCCCGGCAATATAAAGAATTTGAACATAACTTTGCTTCCAGCTAACGCTGGGAGTTAAATTGTTGTGAAAATGCTCGATTTTAAAATAATGATAATAAATGTGTAACAATGTAAATGTTATGCATTTTATGAGGTACACTTGGCAGCAATTATTTTAAGTCGCTGATTTCTACTTAATACGCATGCGTCAAAGTCATTATATGTACGATTTCATTGACTACATCTGTGAGTGGTTTTATATTTAATACCTAGCAGATAGCGTTGGTTGGGAGATAATTTGTATTTGTACTAATTGTACTCAAGCAAATTCTGTATAGTACCGGGTATTGTTTTTTTTTCTTTCAATTTTTCAAAATATAGATATTTTACAGTGAAACCTCGTTAGTACGTTTTTAAAGAGATTGGGGGGAGGGGGGGAGTACTAATGAGAAAAAAGTACTAACGAAATATTTTAACATGAGGTCTTATAGAATAATTCCGAGACCTAAAAAAACGTACTAAAGTAAAACGTTCTAACGAGATTCCACTGTTCGTCAGAATCGTGTGATCATTGCTAACTTTATTATTATTGGAGCTAGAAGATCGGTTAAGGGGGCAGACCTAATTAGAATGTTAAAAAACAAGTTATAACAAGTATAAAATTAATAGAAAATATCGAAAAATAGTGTGCTATGCAGATTAAATAAAATACAAACAAACGATTAAAATTTTGAAACAATAGTTTCAGGTATTTTATGTCATTTGTTCGCAGATTTTTAATTTTTTTATTTTATGCTGTGTTTAGACCAGAAAGATAAAATAGCAACAAATCCTATACATTTTTAAATACAAAATGTTTTAAAAACACCATATTGTTGTTTTATCATTTTGACGTGAATAGTTGAAATTTTCAAAATACCGCAGATCTGCATGTATCTCAAACCGTCCTCGAGATATAGTCTCTAAAAAGATTAGTTTTTTATACATTATTCCTTATTATGAATATTTTAGGTAAATTCGGGCAGCGCCAAAATATAAAACAACTGGAGCTTAATTAAATTCCATCTCCAATTTCACCACAAGTCTCAAATTCTAACTTAAAAATAATATATAGTACGTATTAAAAATATATATAGCTTTTAAGCTTTTACGAGTTTTTTTTTTCATTAATGGACACGCCTTTTCCCTACTAATAATTATCAAACCAAAAAGTGAACAATAAGTTACACCGGGAACTGAACGACAAATTTAATTATCAAAACTAATATAAAATCAGTAGGTATAAAATTATTGCAAGTATTGCTTGCAACTTACAACGCAACATATATTTTAGTATACGAAAAAGATAAGATTAAAAAGTTCATTTCTGGTAGGTAGGTACAGTCGTCTGCATTAATGGTCTTGCAGTTTGTATTCATTTTCGTTTATCACAAACTTAGTAGGCTCCTCCCAATTGATTATTATAATATTTAAATCATTTCTCCATGTATCAAACAAAGACAGATATTTTGAAATTCATTTGCTAGATAAAGAACTACTCTTCGTTTATAGTACTCATATATATTAGTGTAATTAAATTATTATGTAATCTATTGAAAATTGTATACGTAAATTTTGTGGCAATAAATATTTGATATTCCGAATTTTAGTATTTAAATATATTAAACTTGATAGATAAAGATAACCGATGATGTTTGTCTTTAAATTTGGAATCTGTTGTAAGCGATTCTAGCCTTTAGGGTGCCAGACGAGTTCTGCAGGCGACTGTACCTATGACAAATCCGAGTTTTCCAAGAATGCTAGTTTTTCATAAGAAATAGCAGTACATATAGTATGACGAGGTGAGTTCCAAAACTCGTTCGTTCCATTTTAAAAGACAATCGAGTGGATTTTGAAAAAAAATTTGGCATTCTTTCATATTGTATCTAATATCAGTTCTGAAAATTCGCTCAATTATAATATGATTGAGCGAGTTTTGCTCAAAACTAACATTATGACAATATGAAAGAATACTAAAAATTCTTTCAAAATCCACTGCATCTCGATTATGTTTTTAAATGGAACGAACGAGTTTTGGAACTCTCCTCCTCATATATATTAGGATGTTTATTTAACTCTTTTTTTCGGTCCCATTGGCCAATGTTTTAGCTTTAGATCTATAGGAAAATTATGTCTATTTTATTTACGCGCGAATAACCCGTTGATTTTTTTAATTTCTCCACAGTAACAATTTTTAGAGAATTATTTTCAAAAATATGTTCGTTTAAACATTATCATAAATTTAAGCTATTCACGCGTGACATTTTTTCCATGTTAATTAAATAGAAATATGGAAATAAAAATTTGATTGCGTCCTTTACAGGTTTAATCTACGAGTCTGAAATTTTGGGAGAATTTACTTAAGATTCAAAATTAAAACTAGCCAATGGGACAAAAATAAAATAAAAAACACCCTAATATAAATATTGATGTACATATATTACATAGACTTTAAATACTTAAGAAGAAGAGTATTATAAAACATACTTACTCTAGCGCCAAGAAACCGTGCCTCAAGAAGTTCCTGTTTTCGTGGATCCAGCGCGGCTGGGAAATGTTCCATTTTCACGCCAGCGCCTGAAACAAGAGATCATCATGGTAACGCGTTACACCCAATGGTTGGAAACAATTGAACAGATACACACACAGAAATTGTAACTGTTAATTAAATACGTAATAGGTATTCAAATATGTGTTTATATATAGCAGGTGTAGAGAATTCATTATAAATATTTGTTCTACTGTTCGTATTACGACAAATTAGAAATATAACATTTTTCGTCTTCGATAATATGTTCTAAAATGTTGTAAAAAATTATAGTTACAGTATATTATATATGTTACTATAATATACAATCAATCAACTGTTTTTTAGGTGAAATAAGTCAATATTTTAATAATAAACCAAATTTAAAATTGTAACGAGTCTGGCACATATGTCAGTGGTATGTCACCAGTCATTTTGATGTTTATACACATCATCAAAATACTCGATCCCTATTAGTTTGTTTCATGTCCGGTATCATAAATGACCTAACAAATTTGTTAGCTAGCAAGCACTTTCAACTGAGATATCAAACTTATATGACAGTTCTTTTGGAGTTTGTTGATGACTTTGACATCAGTTTGTTGTGTAAAAACTGACGTCACGTATACCACGTGACTATGAATGAGCGTTTTTCATTTTAATAGAAAAAATATTATTTTCGGTATTACTTTGTAAAAAGAAACGAATGATCTATAATATAGGTGGATTGCATAGTCAATTTACTAAGGGCCGCAGGTCAGAATATAAAACTGAGGACTTTTTTTTTTAGTCGTGCTAATTTCAATGCAGGTTTATTATTACAAAATAATAATTATCATTATTATTATTATTATTATTATTTTAATTATCCTCGCGGGCCGCGGGTTGGACAAGCTTGCTCTATTATATACATTCACACAATTTACAATATATTTTAAAATTTAGTCAAATAACCTTCCCTCTTAATCTAAATCAGTGAGAATTCCAATGATTCCTTGTGAATGTAAAAGTCACTGAAAATGAGTGGTCTATACGAGTTCTCACTGATCAATTAGTGATTTCGGACTTGCAACAGTGATCCACTGATTTGTTCAGTGATTAACCACTAATTAGTGTTTGTAAGAAATTTTTTTTTTCAGCATTAAAATTGTTATAAAATTTTTACGACTATTGAAATAAATAATAATTGCATACAATTGTGATTAGACTATATAAAAAACAAGATATAATAATAAGAAAATCTGATTTCTAGCAATTAATATTCTAGGCACGTAAAGTTTACATACAAAAATATATATAAAAATAAAAACAATCTAACGTCATATGTTTGTAAAGTTTCTCTTCGTCACTGCTGATAACAAATATATAAAACAAAAAAAAACACACATAATGATTATTTATAATAATCATTGTTATCGTTGGTTTCTAGATAAATTAACACATTATTTATTTATATTTTATAAAATGTAGAACGTTCTATGGATTTTGTTAAATAATATTAGCTTTTAATGAAGATATATTACCTTCGACAGGAAATTGACTTTATGTATTAGGGTCAACTAGGGTAAAAGTGAAAAAATACAAATCTTTCATGTTTTTTGACAGTTAAGAATACAAATTCATACTTTAATTTTTTCTATTAGATATGCTTATGAATAACCATTTTAAATACTTACGTCATTTGAACTGTACGATACAAAAATGAAAAAATTGTGTTTCATTTTTAACCTCTAATTTGGGAAAAAGTGAAACAAGTCTCTAATGGAAAATATTTCTCGAAAAATTAAAAGAAAAGCTACAAAGGCAACTTTGATTTATCTTCTTTGTGGCAAATCAATGTGTAATTGTAACTTTAATTAATATCTGAGCTATACAGAAAGTTATGTGCAAATAATTAAAATTTAATTCACACGTTTTGACATCGACTAACTGGGAAATCTGTAGGGGTGACAAATCACTTATTAGGTGATACATATTTTCAGATCGCTTTAACAAACCTTTAATGATGATGTTAGTTTTTATAATTCTCCTATAAACAAATTAGTTTTTTAGTTGCAAGCTTGTTTCACTTTCACCCCATTTTTTTGGTGTTTCATATTTACCTCGCTCGTAATTTAAAGTATATTTGCATATTATAAATTTTCAACTGACGCCTCTGGGATAATATGCATGGAAATGACGATTGTGACATTTAATCAAATATCGCATTGGTTGTTATGTATCCATAGTATTTCCTTATATTATCTAAGGTAATACTGAACATAATGGAATAACAAAATTAATGTATTGATACAAATTGTACTCTACCTAGGTTCAAAAATCCCGCTATTTAATTAAACAGACAGTTATTCTCCTTGTTCGGTGGTGCCATCTTTGCGACACCACACGTAACTACATACGTAGGTATCTATGATTTGAACACGTAATAGACAAAAGCGGAATGAAAGGTGATATATTTTTACGTCTGGCCACATACATAACAACACTATGCTTATCTGAATCACGGGACTGCCTACAAACTACTACTCTAACTTAACTATACATCAAGTCATCTGGATGAGATATAAATAGATTAGGATCTGATTCTGTTGAATATCAATTCGGATATTAGATGGCCGATACAGTGAATGGAAATGTTAAAATAAACACAAGGGGAGTAAAAATATTTACTCGGTAAAGGACCCCGCAGATTTTGATAGGGAAATGGTTTTCAATCAATCTCTTTGACACCAACTGGAAAATATTCTCTTAATCATCCCGATTAAAAGTCTCAATGGTCGCAACCGCCTAAGTTCCCAAGGTATCGCGCAATGTGCTGTTTTGTACCTAATACTGCAATAAAAAAATCGATATAGTACAGGATTTCCCAAGTTCAATATTTAATTTATTATAACAAATGGAAGAAAGCTTTAAATACAAAAGTTGTCAGGCTAGACAAGCAGCATATTTTTAAAATAGTTACATTTATATAAGGTGTCCCATAAGTGTGTTACAAATCAAAGTTATATTTTTATGACAACTAATTTTCTATTGTTTTTATTTTACAATTTAATATTTTTAATACTATCGCTAGTAGTTGGCGCTGACGGCACTACACATACCTTAACATTTTTTATAAAAACTTAATATAATCCATAAAACAATTTGCTAGAACTTGCAAATTTTAACAACATAAAAATCTAGAAATTAAATAAACAAAACGATACAAAAAACTTAATTTCTTTGTTCAAAATGTCCTGTACTATATCGATTTTTTTATTGCATTATTAGGTACAAAACAGCTCTTTGCGCGAGACCTCGGGAACTTAGGCGGTTGCGACCATTGAGACTTTTAATCGGGATGATTTAGAGAATATTTTCCAGTAGGTTTCAAAGAGATTGACTGAAAGCCATTTCCCTATCAAAAACTGCGGGGTCCTTTCATAACTGAACTCGAATTTTCTCACAGCTTTGTCCAAGTTTATTACAAAATAAGTAAATGCCCATGCGACTAGCTAGACTTTAACTGACCGGGTTACAAAAAACTGACTTTTACTGATTTTACTGACCAGTTTTGACCCCTGCGTGTTAAATATTTAACAATATAATGTAGTAAAGAATTGTGTAGAATAAAAAGATCTAAAATAATTCAACTATATTTTTCAAAAATCTTAAAAAATAATTCCGTAGTTCACGCGAGCGAAGCCGCGGGCACAGCTATTACTTTAAATAAATGTTAGAAATTGTCCTTCAACGGAATTCGTCTGAAATTACAATCTAAAAATAAATAACAAAAAAGCCTCAGAATCGTTATTCTGGACATAAACAAAAATAATTAATAATTGGTACATAAAACTCGCACCAAATTTGTACTTAATTGATCAAGTTTTTATTAACGTGTTTTGTTCTCTAGATATGAGCATCATTATCTTATTTGTGATTAACAGTTTTCATACATGTTAGAACAACGCATCTTCAATTTAAAAAAAGTCAGCAGTACACAAATGTGCGGTTTAGGGTTACTTTCCGTTGACCTAGAATCTTGAAATTTTGTACGGAGGAAGGTCTCATATCACAAGTAAAGGAAAACATTCGAAAATCATTTATTTCTAATTCTATATGGAATTATAAACAATAAACAAGATATAGTGTTTACCATGCCAGAAGCACACGCCACTGATTTTTTTTTCATTGCAAACAGTGGCATTATTTAAATAGATCAGGTGATTGCGAGAGCCAATCGTAATGATACCAGACTGCTCTTTTCACCCGATGCATAGCTTGCTGCGATGTTTGGGATCCAGTCCTAGTTATTATTAGGGTGACCAGATTTTAGTTTTGGTAGGCCCTTACATGTAAATGAAAACCCGTTTTTTATTTATTTTTATATTTTTATTTTCATAACATTTATTACCATAATCTGCACTTTTGTGCCCCCTGCTGTATTTTTGACGACATTTTTTTTTTAGCCGTCACCATTTTTTTACAAAACCCGGAGAAATTGCATCCAAACCCTGAGCCCGGAGATTCAGTATGCAAACCCAGAGACCTGGTCACCCTAGTTATTATCGATGTACCAGCACTTAACAGTCGGTAACAAATAATCCGCTCACCTTATATTATGTTACCCGGGAAAAAATTTCAGATCTGAAGTGATCTCGGTTGATCTTCATTTTGGAACAAATCAGATCTTTGTAAATAAATAAACTTTTGTCTACCTTAAATAAAAAATACACATATACTACCTATATAGAAACCTTGTTTATAATTTAATCAATTTAAAAAAAATTGTACAGAAACGTATTGAATGATATTTGAGGCCCGTGTATTAAATAAATAAATAAATTCACAACACATCCCCTGTCACAGATGAAGGGTTGTAATTGGTCACATTCGATCCAGCGGGAAAAATACTTCGGGATACTAGGGGTGTGAGGGGCAAAACAACCCTCTATCTAGCACAGGAGTCGAGATATTTACGATTTTCTATAATGAATACCATAAGTAGCGAAACAGAGAAAAATTCACCTAGTATATCTATATAGTATGTGTATTAATTTGTTATTTAAGGTAGACAAAAGTTTATTTATCTACAAAGATCTGATTTGTTCCAAAATGAAGATCAACCGAGATCACTTCAGATCTGAAATTTTTTCCCGGGTACTTACATTCTGTCAAGTAAGGGCGTGAACGGCCTAAAACTTGCAGTCGGTAAAAGAAATCGCCCAAATCTTTTATATTAGGTTGTAGAGGGAGATTTTCTTCTTTATGCTTTACCACAGATTATTCAGTCGGTACACAATTTTTCTCTCAGTTCCACGTTACGTTAAGTTGCTGCCAAATAAATGGGAAAGTCTAAAACATTTCTTTGTATGTAGGTTCAGCAATTTAGAGCAAAATTTCGATGATTTCACTTAAGTGAAGAAAAATAATTGTGACAAATAAATGTGCAATAAAAATATTCTAAAGTGTTTTTATTGAAGCTTTCATCCCCGTATTTAAATATTTCAATTATTAAACGAATGTTGTAGCCAGCCATGATATCAATTTACGGCGCAAAGAGTGTGTTCGGCTCTAATGAAGTTTTTACATTTAATTACAGTAATAATCAAAATGAAAAAAAAACTAATTAAAGTTGGCTGATTCTTTTTGTTTTTGATTTATTCTGATTGAACAATTAGTTTCCGAGAAAAAAAATCACAAATAAACGAATTTTTCGCTATTTTTAAAGTTAAAATATTTTTATCTTCAAAACTGATTTAAAAAAAAAGTTTATGAGACAAAAAATGTTCATTTTAATCCAATGAAGCTTACATAATTTTTTCAGATTTTTAAACGCAGATTTAGATTTATTAAACAAAAAAATGCATGTACCTATTGAAGGACCGCATTAAAAAATATCATGTATATAGATGTTTTTTCTCAGAAAAATATAAAGAATTTAATAAAATCATTTTAGTCACTAGGACGTCGATTGGTCGGTTAGTGTACTCGAAATAGCTGTAATCCGCTCGCCTATATCCTGTAGTGACTGACCGAATGTTCAGTTTCGGTCTAAAATACATGTTTCGGTTTCGGCCGTTTTTTAGCTGAAACCGAAATCGTAACTATGTTCATTGCATTTTGCCGCACCCCGGATGTACTCGATTCCATTCATATGAATAATAATTAATATGTAGTTGTTTTGAGTAGTTTTAAGCTATTAATACTGAATTTTTCAACGGATTTCAACAATCCTATACCTATTCTATTTTTCCTAACAAAAAATGAGCAAAAACTTTAGCAAACCTGTATCTGAGATGAAAACCGAAATTAGATTTTGGTTCAAAAATCGGTTCAAATTTCGGTCACTAATATCCTGATTATATTGATAATACATAACTAATTTATTTGACTTTTGTAAAGTTCAATTTCATAGATTGATGACTTGAAACATATGTTTATAAAAACTATACACAGCGGAGTAAAAATCAATCTCAATTCAAAACTTCCATATCCAATTTAAAATTCAGCATTACTGTATATAACTTTAAAATAAAAATAATATGTTTTGAAAAAGAATGAAATGAATGTTTGCAATGTTTTTCTTAATTAATTGAAGCTCACAACAAGGCGTGAGTGGTTTAAATGACGACGAAATCAATGATGATGATGAAAGTATAATATTAGCTGGATGTTATCCTTTTCTGACAGCTCCTTTGTGTCTTAATTTACTTATTGTACATGCTAAATATTTATTACGCGTGACCTATATACGACAGTCTTAAAAAAGATTTTGAAATCATTATAAATACACCCACCTTAAAATTACCTTAAAAATACCATAACAGAGTTGTAACTCCGGATTATCCTCATTAATTTACCTATCCACATTCGCAACTTTGAATTTAAAAAAATCCGCATCCTCATTTTGCTATGAGGATATTTTCTACAAAACTACAAACTAATGTAGTTAGATCATCAGGGTGTCCACTGGTTTTTGGAAATAAAATTCCCTGACTTTCCCTGAACACAGATTCAAAATTCCGTGAGTCGGAGGAACTCTGGGGAAAGAATGTGCAGAAATTAAATTTGAAGACCTTTCTGTTTTTTTTGGTCATAACTTGAAAATTTTACACTTGTTACTTACTTTCAATTCAATGACCTTTTTCTTTTTGTTGCTCGTCAACTTAAATTTATACACTTTTTTCCCCTGACTTTTTAAAAAAATTTAATAAATTCCCTGACTTTTCAGAATTTTAATTAAATTCTCTGACTTTCCCTTAGGGCTTTTAACCGTTATTTCTTTCGTTTCGGTTTTCGTTCCGGTTCGAGTAAAAAAATATGTTTCGGTTCGTTTCCGGTTTTCGTTCCGCAAAAAATAACGGTTTTTACGGTTTTCGGTTCAGCTCCGAGTGATTAATTAAAACAAAAAATTATTTGTATTAAAAAAAATTTGTCTACCATAATTTAAAATATTTTATGATACTTGTATGATAGTCCGAACGACAATTGAAGTGGGAAATAAGATCATGTTAACGCACGTATGTATTTTAACATGTACTGTTCCGGTTTTCGTTCCGGCAAAAAATAACGGTTTTTCCGGTTTTCGATTTAGTTCCGGTTCGAAACCCTGCGTGTGACTACAATAAAAATTTGATTTCATGAATTTTAATAAAATTGAAATATGTTGCTTAACCCATCTAAAATATGTTGCTTAACCCAAATCTAATCCCCATTTGGGGATCACGGAAGGAAATGGGTTAACTGGATATCAAAATTGATATCTTATTAACATTCTTGCAAAATTTTGTATAATCTTGAATATTTAACTGTTTTTGAAAAAAGTGATAATTGCAAATGTTTTTAAAATTATCTATTGTTAGTAGCGAATTTTAAAATGAGCCATTGGCGTGTCATTATTTTCATTTCTACTACAAAAAATTATATGTTGTACGCAAATTATCATCACGTCCACCTTTTCTAGTGAACAACTTTTTAGCAGAGCAGATTTATTCTATGACAAGTCGTTTGGAAGGTGAAAAAGCCCTTAATATTTTCTAAATTAACATTATTTATCAAATAAATTAATAATTCACATTCGCATCCATATCCGCATCTTCCAAAATAGCATCACAATCATCCGCATCCGCGAAAACGACATCCGTTACATTCCTAAATGATAGGGAATATTACAAGCAATATTTGTTAAAAATCCAACCACTCAATTAAAAAAAAAATCTTTTTTTAAACGGTAAATATCCTACAAATATTTTTCTTTTACGAAGAAAACTAGGTGTATCACGAGGTGTATTTCATCAAGTTTAATGCAACTTCGTACACGTATAGTTCAAACAAACTTCGTTTATTTATACGTGCCCTTGTAATGAAATTCTTTAATTACATTATTTTTGTCAATGTGTATACATGGCATTCTACCAACAAATGTATGTTATATACAAAAATTATAGGGGATGAATAAACGTCATTAAGTAAGAGTAAGCAAAAAATGCAAACACAAGAAACATTAATACTTTTTTAAAGCAATTTAAATATCAAGGGCTGTCAAGATATACTCGAATATACCTAGTTTCAAGATTAACGGCAAAAAGATATAAACATAAGTTTCCTTTTATGTAGGTAAAGTTAATTGTATTAACAACCAATTTTTGTACAAATTGTGTAGTATGTAATATACATCAAATAACTCAAAAACTACTGAACCGATTTTAATGCGGTTTTCATTAATAGATAAATAATTGTTCAGAGCAAGTTCTAAGTTATTATGTTTTTAATACTGCTAGTTCTATGAAACAATTGAATTGGTTTTAAATTAAATAAAACTCAATAATTTACCAAAGAATTTTTATTTTTTATTTTTTATGGTGGCAATCGATTATATGAGTCTTTGGAAACACATACACTTGGCGCCCATGGCAGCTTTTTCAAGTTTTCAAAACAGAATACATAAAAACAAATATTTTTTATATTAATGCTCTTCATTTTATTTATCTATATTTGCTGATTTTGACAGCAGAATGATTAAAAAATAGTAACAATAAAATAAAAAATTTTCATTTAATTTCCTACATGTGTGTACAGAATGTACAAAAACGTTGATTTTTCTCATTTATTATGTGTGGTTAGTTTTGGCTGGAATAATATAAGGGAACCTCCTAGAGGTGGTTTGAAATTATTAATATTTATATGCTTTTTGAGTCAACTTTTTTCATTTTGTCATGTTGAAATAAACAACATGTACTTGCGTAGATTATTTTAGTAAAAAAAAGAAGGAAGTTAGGCATTTTTTGAAAAGTTTATAACTATTTACTATGATTTTTTTATTAGTTTCGCCTCAACCCTTTATAATATATGGATTCCAAATGCTTAGCAATTTCTGTTCTGTAAAATATGTTTTAATTTCACATTCCAAAGATAATTAGTGAAATACGGGAAAACGTGATTATAGTGACTTTTCCGTCTTTATTAAAGTTATTATGGGGGGTTTACATTTGCTTTTTGCTCGGCCGAGCACTCGCAAGTGTCAACACTCGTCATCTTGTAATAATGTCAATCCGTCTGTAAATTGGACACAAAGTATATGTTTCATCTTAACAAATTCCTCGCAGGATTTTTATGATATTCACATATGATTTCTTGCTAAGAAAAACTTATCACTCCCAACATATAGTCCAGGCTATCTAGGCCAAGCTTGTCCAACCCGCGGCCCGCGAGGATAATAATAAAAAAAAAATTATATAGTAATACAATCACATTTAAATTACTTAGTACGACTAAAAAAAAAAAAAGTTTTTATTTTTCCTAATGTAACTCGCAATTTATTCAATAAAAATTAGGAATTGAAATTGACGCGACTAAAAAAAAAGGTCCTCAGTTTTATATTCTGGCCTGCGGCCCTTAGTAAATTAAATTAAATAAAATTTCTGCTATGCGGCCCAGAAGGTTGGACACCTATGGTCTAGGCTAAAAAGTACCTAAAATAGGAATTTTTGGTACAGTTTTGCTACCCACAGAATTTGTTACAAATGTAGATTTGATGCGATTTTGGTTTTTCGCGTCATGGGTTCAATTGCAAATTTCTTCAGATTTTATGATTTTTGTTAAATAGCGGTACATAAGTATTATACAAAAAAAAGTTTCTCATAAAAGTTGTTCGCTATAAAAATCACTACAACCTCAATTTTGAAAAAATTAAAAAATTAATTTGTTTATACGGTACGCTGGAAAAATAGCTGAAAACACACTTTTTTTTAAAAGCTGTAATAACTAATATAGTTAACGTTTTTTTAAAAAGATACCCCTGAAAAATAAACTTTTTGTAGTACCTACAGAACATTCACTGAAAATTTGGACCTGATATCTTCATTTGTTTATGTTCTATTAAATTGTTAATAATGGAATCATGCTTGCCTTTGATTAACAATAAAAATTTTTGCAGAAACTTTATTGTCATACTTACTTACTATCGAAAAAAAGTAAGAACATTTTTTTGTAATAGTTTATTGTTTTCAAATATTAATTTGTTGTTTTAATTGTTGTTACTGTGATTTTTGTTTAACATTTTTTGTTTTTCATTGCCTACTTTAAATGTTTGTAATAAAATACTTTATAAATATCACTAGTATTTAGTACTTTGACTTATTTTCGAAAATAAATATGTCAAGTTACATATCGTTGTAAAATAGAGTAAAAAACACGTACAAATATGCTATAGCCAACTAAGTGCTCTATAAGAAAAACTAAAGTTAGGGCTTGTAACTCGGAAACTAAAAGGCATATAAAAATTCTAAATACACCAATCAATTCTACACAAAAAGTGCTTTAATAAACCGCAAACAAAAAGTACATATCTACTTTGACAAAAAAGTTATAGCCATTTAAAGAAGAATTTTGGGCATACCGCCTAAACCACATACAATTATTAATATTTTTTTACGTAGTAATACTCACCTCTTCCTTACAAATAATTCATTTCATTTAACCAAATCTGTATCTCTTACCGTTTAAGAAATCCCCATGCATTTCACGCTTATCTTGGACATACGATTTAACGACAACTTTCATGATTATCAAAATATTTAGTTTTGCATTTCAGATGAACATAATTTAAAATTCTTAATTCATACTGCATTATTTAAAAAATTCTGCCAACGGGGTCAAACGTTCATATTGTACCAATTAAATCTATTTTGATAATCACGAGTTATCAAACTTAAACAGATTTTATGATTAATGATATAATACAGCCATGCTAATAAAATAACAAATGGGTCTATTTTATGTAGTTAATGACTAATTGACTTTGTAGATCATTTTCATGTTTTATTTCCGCAAATGTAATTCAGTTAACGAGCACAATTCTTCGCCTGTTTCATTATTGTATAATGTACCACAACAATAAAAATACAAAGTTCTTTGACTCAAATGATTTAGATTAATCTTAACCATTTATCTTGTTAGAAAATAGTGTTTAAAATAATACAATTACACAGGTAAATAATTCGGTCCCAAAGTACGTACTACGTGGACTATTTGGAGCAACAGGTGCATTTTTTATTTAGAAAAAAAAATAAGAAAAAGGGTTAAAGTCCACTGCGCCCCCTCTAAAAAATTATTTTTTCAAAAAATTTGTACATATTTTACTAGAGGGCATCATTATACATGTTCAGTAAAAATTTCAAGTTTCTAGCTTATATAATTTACGAGATATTTTGCTTTAACTGAAAAGGACAGACGGATGGACGACAAAGTGAGATTAAAAGGGTCTTCTTCGGAACCCTAAAAATGTATTTTTGATTTAGAAAAAAAAATAAGAAAAAGGGTCAAATTCCACTGGTTTGATTATACATTTTGACATATAAATAATAATTATTTTTTTGTATTACTTTAGCCTCTTCGCGCCCCCTCTGAAAAATTATTTTTCAAAAAATTTGTAGATATTTTACTAGAGGGCATCATTTTAGATGTTCAGTAAAAATTTCAAGTTTCTAGCTTATATAATTTACGAGCTATTTTACTTTTACTGAAAAGAACGGACGGCCGACAAAGTGAGATAAATAGGGTTTCTTCGGAACCCTAAAAAATGATTTGGGCCAAAAAATCCTTGTTTTATATACAGAATGTCCCTTAAATATATCGAAAAACTTTCAGGAGTTATCGAGTACATTAAAATAATAACTATAGGTCCTTTCTTTTGCTCTACTGATAAAAACGGCTCGTTTGCGAGCATGAGTTTATTAATAAAAACGATTACCTATTTTAATGTCCTTGATAACTCCTTTAAGATTGTCGGTAGGTTTACCGGACATCCTGTATATATTTGAATTACTTGGATTGTCCGCGATTAAATATAAAATCTTTTTGGTTACCTATTTGCCTCCCTCAAAAAGTGCAAAAAATTTAAATTTTATAACTCAGGTCTATCATAATTATGCCAAATCAGTTTTCTAGGTCAAAACGGTAGCTACAAGTAACAGACAGACAGACAGACAGACACAGTATTGATTTCAGTACAGAACAGTGAATATACATAATTTCTACAATATTTCAACCAAAATGAAAAATCCATTGCTTTAGTGCAGGATCCTTTTTGAAAAAATGCATTATTTTATCAAATAATTTATATCTGTTTTTTTAAACCTCTTGAGTCTTGACCTATCAGTGCCAAAATCATAAAATTGCTTTCATAAAGCTATTAATTATGTTGGATTATTTGTAGACCACTTTTTGTTGAATACATTTTTTATTTACTTTATTATAAAAAACCCTACTGAAAAATTAATAAAATCTAAGGGGCCGTCCATAAAATACATACGCAGAAAAGGGAGGGGGGACAATTGCCTAGCATAATTATATGTGACGAAGGGGGAGGGGGTCCGAACAAATGTGACATCTGAAATTCTTACATCAATTTTATTCCTATTTTTTTAAGATTTCATTTTTCAGTTGCAATATAAAGGACGTTGTTTTTAATGATTAATTTTGACAATTTTCTTGGTTCATAAAAATAATAATTTATTTGGGGTGGGCAGGTTTTGTTACGTATTATAGGTATGGGGTTGAAAAAAATGAGATGCAGCATAACAAAGAGTCCCAAAGTCTTGATCTAAATTCGTTTTCAAGAAATCATCGGACACAAATGTCACACGTACACACAAAACATGGACATTTGGTCAAAAAAATGGACGGGAGCGGAAAATTAAAAACGACCTCGAGTAAGTGAGGTCACTACCATGAACATAGCAACTACACACTAGCATCCCGGATTACCACCCCACTACAACAAAAATAATAGAGCATCACAAGATAAGGACACACAAATTCAGTTATTTTCCTTACACATTCTTCAGCAACAGGAATCGAACAAAACAGACATGCGTATAAGACTGATCAAACATACAGCGATAGTGGTACAGAAATGGTCGCGGTGGTGAAATTTATTTACGATGTTACAACGGGCGGCGGGCATTATGCAGGTAGCTGAGGTGGCGGGCGCGCAACTGTTTGCAAAAATGGTGCAGCCGCCCACAATTCTAGCGTCCATATTTAAATGCCACATAGTCGCATTTGTACAGTTTAGAGCCAGAGTGACTAACTCCATCAAACATGTTGTTTTTATAACTTCGTTCGCTTAAATATAAAAGTTAGATATTACATTATATGTATTGTTCAATATTTAACGGTTTAGGCAGCGTTTTGCAAAATATAGTGTCGACTTGATTTACTATTATCGTCACTGTTTATTCCTTACATTAACTAATATAACAAAAACCTGGGCAAAGAACATATTTATGAATTAAAAAAAAAAACACGTAAATTGGATAAGTGATTCTGAATGATAAGCGCACTAACGGACAGACAGACAGACACTCAATTTGATTTCGGTCGAAACGAGTACAAAGAGAAAGTAAGTATTTTGCTTCCTCGCAATATCGAAGATACGAGAAGCTATGTGATCGTTTCAGATTGAGACAAAAAAAAAGTTCTCCAATTTCAAAATTTTAAATTTATTTATCCATTTCACGTCAAGACAAACACTTTTCGTTCCGTGTCTGTCTGTCTGTCCGTCCGTCTGTCCCCTGAATCCTTGTCACACGCATAACTCATGAACCACTGAACCGATATTATTGAAACTTGGTCGGATGGTTGGGTTTGGTTTGAGGACGGTCCCATTTCAAAATCATCAAAATCGTGTGTAAGGGGGAGGGGTGACACCCCAAAATATTTATTTTTTCAAGATATCTCAAGAACGACACATGTTACGAGAAAATTTTATAGAATATTTTTTGTAGAGAATTAAATTTCCTATAATATGGGTCTACTACGTTTGTTGTAAAATATTCCCTTACAAAGATTTATCTAAATTAATTTTAAAAATTCGTGTTTTGTTTTTCTAAATTGATATTTGATTGGATATATTAAGTGTCATTTTGACGTTTTAAATGTCACTTTGGCGTTTTAAATGTCACTTTGACGTTTTAAATGTCATTTTGACATTTGCATAAATTTAGATTTAAATTGAAATTGTCAAAAAATTAAAAATATATGAAAAAATATTCAGGTGCGTTTTAAGAAAAAATTCGAACTAAGATTTTTTAGTAAAATTTGTATAAAAATTAAATGGTTAACCAATGCCAGGCAATTTATCTGAACACTATCGGTTTTAGTGCATTTAGCACGAGGAAGCACTGTGCATTTACTTGGCAGATGTTTTTTAATAAAATAAGGTACTGACATCAGTCTTAGATAATACCTCAGTGTTGAACATATATTTGATTAAATATATGTACCTACTAAATAAGAAATATTTGTTGATATTTGATTAATGTCAGTATGCATAGATTGTAAAACAGCTTAATTTGATCACAATTGGCCAATGGGTGTCAAAATGGTGGACATTTAAACTTATTATTAGTGTAATCTATTTATTAATTATTATATTATCATACCATCTTTAAATTGTATCAAATTTTATGATTCCTTATCTTATAACTTTTGTGTCATAGTACTTACATTTTGTAATCATTAGCAAAAAAAACTATATTTGCGGATTTTGGTAATTAAATTGCTTTAATAAAGAGGTACTTACTTATTTTATTAGTAACATGAGTTCATGAGAATTACAAATAATTCTTGCAAGACATACACGAGTGTATGCCATAAGGCTTCCGAAGTACGTACTACGTGAAATGTTTGGAACCACTTACAGGTGCATTTTTAAGTTAAAGTTAAAATATAAAAAAGTATCAAGTTCTACTAATTGAGATCTATATTTTGACATAACACATGCCTAGATATCATATATATCAAAATAAAAAATTCTATAACGCCCCTCCCTATAATTCCAAAATTTAAAATTATATTGTTGACTTTAGTATTTGTCGTTGGTCCACACCATAGCCTCGTTACCAAAATTTTTCCGATTTTTTGAGCCAATAGTTACAGAGTTAGAGGGGGGGGGGAATAAAACACTGCTTTTAGCCCCCTACAGGCGCCATTTTTGAGTTAGAAAAAAAATAAAAATATGGTCATGTTCTACGAATTGAGATGTACATTTTGACATACCACATGCCTAGAAATGAAAATACAAATTTTTAATTCTCTTACACCCCTCCCTATTATTCAAAAATTTAAAATTATATTGTTGACTTTAGTATTTGTCGTTGGTAGTCCCACCAAAACCTCGTTACTCATTTTTCAGATTTTTTGAGCCGGTAGTTACAGAGATAGAGGGGGGAGGACAAAACAAATTACTGCTTTTAGCCCCCTACAGGCGCCATTTTTGAGTTAGAAAAAAAATAAAAAATATGGGCATATTCTACTAATTGAGACGTACATTTTGGTATATAATTTTTTTATTTTTTTGGATTTGCTTTAAAACCCCCAACAGGCATCATTTTTTGAAAGAAAAATAGAAAAAGAGTCAAATTCCGCTTGTTTGGTTATACATTTTAACCTGCCACATGCCTTGGTATAAAAAATATATATTTTTTACTTAGCTTTAGCTCCTTATTGCCCCCCCAAAAAAATTATTTATTCAATAAATTTATACATATTTGACTAGAGGGTGTCATTTTACATGTTCAGTAAAAATTTCAAGTTTCTAGCTTATATAGTTTACGAGCTATTTAGCTTTGAGTGAAAAGGACGGACGGACGGACGACAAAGTGAGATTAATAAGTTTCTTCGGAACCCTAAAAATGATATCAAGAAAGCAGTCTCACACAAAATAGGTTTCATATCTGTCAAATCTACTCGCACGGATGCAAACCGTTATTTTTTTCTAAATATAAAATAAAGTTTTGTAATATTTAGTTAAATATATTGTATGTGTACTTAATTTCATTTTAAAAAATCTTCTGCTTGTTTTAGTTTTCTTTTATGTGTTAATGGGTTAATTGGTTTTTAACTTTGCTAAAGTTTTTAATTCAATTGTAAAGTTTGCGTCATCTAGTGTGTATTCAATAGTATTCACTGTATACGGTACGAGACACTTATACACGAGGTTCAACTCGCTCTCGACTTTGTATACCTATAATCGTAAAAAGAACATTTAAACAAAATCACAATAACACAATTTTGAAGGTTTAATTTGTTTTATTTATATTTATTTTTTGATACTTGGAAAGAAAAGGATCATACAAGCTCTTTTTTGCAATAATAAAAACATAAAAAAACATCTGCCTAGTAAATGCACAGTGCTTCCTCGTGCTAAATTCACTAAAGGTAGTTAATTATTCTACAATTTAAATAAAAACCGATAGTGTTTATATAACTTGCCTGGAATTGGTTAAACATTTATATTTTATACAATTTTACTAAAAAATATTAGTTCCAAATTTTTCTTAGAACGCACGTGAATATTTTTTTATATATTTTTAATTTTTTGACAATTTCAATTTAAATCTAAATTTATGCAAATGTCAAAATGACATTTAAAACGTCAAAATGACATTTAAAACGGCAAAATGACATTTAAAACGCAAAATGACATTTAATATATCCAATCAAATATCAATTTAGAAAAACAAAACACGATTTTTTAAATAAATTGAGATAAATCTTTGTAAGGGAATATTTTACAACAAACGTTGTAGACCCATATTATAGGAAATTTAATGCTCTAATACAAAAAATATTCTATAGAATTTTCACGTAACATGTGTCGTTCTTGAGATATCTTGAAAAAATAAATATTTTGGGGTGTCACCCCTCCCCCTTACGATTTTGATGATTTTGAAATGGGACCGTCGTCAAGCCAGACCCAACCATCCGACCAAGTTTCAATAACATCGGTTCAGTGGTTCATGAGTTATGCGTGTGACAAGGATTCAGGGGACAGACGGACACACGGACGGACAGACAGACCGACACTGAACGAAAAGTGTTTGTCTTGACATGAAACGGAATGATAAATTTAAAATTTTGAAATCGGAGAACATTTTTTTTGTCTCATTCTAAAACGATCACAAAGCTTCTCAAAATAATAATGTAATAAATTATTAAAATTGAAATAACCCAAAAATGTCAAATTCAAATTCAAATTATTATAATTCTCAATTAATGTAAGAAAAGTGTGAATGAATCGATTATTAATACACACATAAATCACATATACGATAATTCTACGAGACAAGTCAATGCGCATCTGGTAGTGACGTCAATGGTGACAAATTTAAATTAGCCTATCAGCTTACGGCTGTCAACACGATGTCGCTATTATGATCGTTCAAATTGTTACGCTTTAATAAAATTGAATCAACTGTTTTCCTAAATGGTTCATGAATTTCAATTTTAATTATTTACTAAACTAGCGCATTGGACCCGGTGTTACCCGGGGATATTAATTTAATTAAACATAAAATAATTATGCCCACAACACACGGTTCACCATGAATTGTTTTTTCCCCTATACTTAACATATCCATTCACGAAAACCGGAATAAAATCCGTTCAGCAGTTACTGCGAAAATCGTGTAAAATTATATTTTCAAACTTCCCTCCTAGAATTTGTTTGACAATCAAAATAAATAAATAGGTTAGCAATAATTAATTTGTGTCAAAAACCATCTAAAATATTTGAAAGAAACGTCATCAATGATCATAATGACCTAAATTAATAAAATATTGAAACCGTGGATTATAGAATTCTTTATTCCATGACTACTATGTTTTTATATAAATAATAGTTCTATGCAGACTACATGGAAACAAAACACAACTTGATAAAGATTTTTTAGTCTTTTAATATTAAATCTTCGGTTTTTATAAAATATTAACAGCCACGAACATGCACAGAAAAAAATATCTAACTATTGGTGAAAACCGCATTAAAATCGGTTCAGTAATTCACTCTATAAGCCTCATGAAAAAAGTTTGAGAATTTTTTTTTATACTAATAATAAGGGGTATCAAAATTTAAGCTTGCACTTAATCATATTTTAATTTTATTTTTCTAACTGAAAAATGGTGCCACTAAAGGCTGGAACAGTTATTTCATATCTGAGGTTAATTAAAAGTAACATTTGAACTTTTGGAAAAACTGAGAATTTTTTTTTAATTAAGTAGAATATTTAACAAAATTTTAAAATATATTGTAAATTATGCGTATGTATGTATGTTTCTTTTTCCAAAATAATGCCGAAAACCGCTGAAAATAATCCTTTTATATTAAAATGAAAAATTTCCCATCAAAAACAATAGGGATCGAGTATTTTGAAGTGTAATATATTTTCTGGCGTCATACCACAGACAGATGTGCCAGACGCGTTTGTTATCACTAACAAATAGGTTAAAAATTACAATTTAAAATTAGGTTTATTATTAAACTATTTAACTACTATTTAACACTTGATTATACCGAGTGTTTTTAAAAAAGACTTTTCAATGAATTATTTCTAAAATAACGAATTTTCAGAAATAAAGTTTCATGGTTTCGAGGGCACTTAATACTGGCAATAGGTTGACCTTAGAAAGGTCCCCTGTATGGGTTTTCAGGTTCAATATTTCTATTTCAAATCTATACCCATTTTTTGTTGTTGCTGATTTGTAATCAACGAGAAAAAGTAAACAACTATTTATGATACATAATTTTTAAAAACACCATTTTGTTCGAAATTTTATCAGCTTTAAAATTTATAAAACCTATTTTATCCTAAAACAGATAATTCCAGTGTTATTCCCAAATAACTGATTTTATACATATTCTATACATCAAAGTCTACCAATTTCTTGAAAAAAATGTACTCACTCCGTCATTTTTTTCTAGCTCAAATCTTCTGATGACATTTTTTTCTAAAAATTTCCATTTTTTATTTGAAAACAATTTTAAAAATAATTGCAAGAGGTGAACCCACTGGAAAGTTTAAAAAAATCTTTATAGTAACATATATATATATACTATCTATATTTTTTACACTTTAGAATTTATATCAAAAGTGTCAAATATCCTCTTATAGGTACGATACCTACGTACACAAACACGGAGTTAAAAAAAAACGCATTTTAAATGTATGTTTTGGACTAGTTCGTTAATTTTTTGTAGAAAGTTATAAATAAAAAAAAAAAAAACATCTTCCTGATAACTGTTGACAAAAAGAAAAATCTTGATTTAACTATATTATTTTGATAGTAGACAAATATTATTTTCGAAGCTACCTTCACTGAATGAATGAATTCTCTCAACTGAAATATTTTTTTGCACATATTACGTATTTTACAATAGAGAAAATAGCGTTTCATTATGAAGTCAAGCGTATATTATATGCATTTAGAACGGCCATTTTGAATATGCAAACATAGAAATGTACACTACTTGACATCTATACGAAACGTATATGCATTGAAATTAATACAGTATTTTGATTAGATAGATACTTTGATTTTTACTAAATATGTATATTATTTCATATTTATGCAAATAAAAAAGACAGACAAGTGCGTTATAGAAATAGAGGTTCTCATTTAACAAAACCAGGGTACAGGATAGAAATTAAATTTACAAATTTGGATGAGAAAAATTCTGCACTAAAAAGTAGAGGCTGCTATTTGAAAACGAACTTGGGGCTTATATGAATCCAAAATCTACCAAACCCCATATGTATTTAACAATTTTTTAAATTCGATTTTTTCGAAATATTTCGGGAAGTCGGTCAATAATATTCATCCTGTATATAAAGTACATATTACGTAGCAAGTTATCTATGCTATATAGTATATACCATATACTATTGCTGACATTTATGTATAACTATTTGAACGAGAACCATTTCATACATGATTTTGTACTACAATTAAAGTTTAATGTTCAACTTACCGCCTCCAGTGTAACAGCGATTCTCGGTCATCCCTTCAACACTATGCTGGGCTCCATCGGGACCTGCGAACAACAGACACACCCTATTTTAACTACATTGATTCATTTTCAACAACAACCATAAATGACTACTAGGAATTGTCAAATCAAATAACTAGTCATAATTATACTGTCAATATCAAGTTAAGGTATTTCGATCATACTCCAGTGTTTAATTAAATGTACTAAATTAGAAATATTTGTAGATACAGTCGGGATTCGTTTATTCTAAGTCTCGTTTATCTGAAATGCCTAGTTTCATTTATTCGTAATTTTTTCTCCTTCTTCACTTTCTACCATTTTCGAGTAATGGCGTAAACGAACATATTTTTGAAATTTTTTGTAGAATGAATTAGAGCATTTGTATTCATCTCATTGACTGTACAATATTATTCAAAAGATTTTATTTTTTTTGATATTCATTGCATGCTTCGAACGCAATGAAAATCATATCTATAGATTTGAGGTTAGGTCAGATAGAATACATACATATTATAATTTACACTTATCACCGTCGTCACTCGTTACCTTACTCATATTTTGCCATATTCGTAATTAAAAGTAAAGTAAAATTATTTCACTATGACGATTAACTATTAACGACAAATATTAAATACCAAGGTATATAGACATTTATCACAGAACGTATTTTCAACTTAACCTCGGGTTGCATAAAGCAAAATTAATCACGATTAGCTAATCACTTGTTTTAAAACCATTATTACGTTAATTCTAAAAAACAATCACAGTTATGATAAATTTTATAAGATAAAAAATGATAATATTTAGTGAATTGTTTATTTACAAATCGAAAATAAGTTTAGAATTAACATTACTCATGGTTTGAAAACAACTGATTAACTAATCGTTGTTAATTTTGCTTTATGCAACCCAGGGTAAGAATAGTAAAAATGACACTTCCCGAATAGACAAAATTGCCTGTGATAGCTTTTTCATGATTTTGCAATGTCGAATTTGTACTTCTTTGATTGTATATGTTGTTAAAATATCAAAAAATACGAAGACGATAATAAATAAAGGATTTCTTGTAATTGATATTCTATTATACATTTACAACATTTGAATACATCTCCGTGGTGACGTCAATTCCCGCGCCAACGCTGATTGGTTAAGGATCTATACATAACTTGGTGGGAGCCCCTCTCGACTTCGAATAAACGCGACTTCCTCGATTCAAAACGATTCAGAAGGCTTAGAATAAACGAGTCCCGACTGTATTTGATAACTACCTTTATTGAATCATAATATATTGACACTTAACTGTAAAAACAGTTTAATTTGATGACAATCGACCAATGGGTGTCAAAATGGTGGACATTAAAGTGCTTTACATTGTTTCAAATTTTACGATTCTTTATTTTATAACTTTTGTGTCGTAGTACTTAAGTGTCCGTCACTGGGTGCCTATTACTGATTTTACTTTATTCATTACTGGAGAAAATAAACATAAACAAAATAAAAGGTTATAGTTTAAAAAACAAACTATATTTGAGGACTTTAGTAACTAAATTGCTTCAGTAAAAAGGTAGTTGTTGTAACTTGAGGTCATGAGAATTACAAAAAAGGGTCCCATCAATCCTAAAAAAACAGTATACTTTGCTCTTAAAGCGGCCAAGACTGGTGCCAGTACCTTATCGAGGTGATAATATTTCAGCTAATTGTAAGAAATCTCAAAGAATATTACGTCTCCATGACCAACATTCTAAAAAAAACGGCCTCCTATGATCAAAATTGTAACAAGTACTTAGCGAATGTTTTTGAAGTACAAGAACCAAGTACTCAGTAAAAGTACTTGAAATTTTAATTAGTAAAATCAAGTATTAGTACCAAATAGTATTTTACTTGAAGTATTGACAGTTATGTTTCTAACTCAACGAAGTTTGAATGGAAAATATCTCCCCCGAGGTCATAAAAACTTCTTTTCGGGGATAAATATTTTAATAATGAATCCACGACCTTGGTCAATATAATATAAATAACGGCTAATTTTTACATAATTTATACAAAAAAATTAAATTGGTTCTCAACCAGGAAAAACACAAAATGTTTTGCTTCACAGAGTCATAAATATCATTTGTTTCAAAGTACACTGTTGAACACCCTTGAAAATATTTAAATACATCATAATGAAACAATTTCAGATATCTAAAATGCTTTACTTCTCAATAATAACTTATCATTAACAGTACCCCACCCCCCTTAATACAGTCCAGCGGTTATTTTAGTGTATTGTTTCTACAGTTTCAAAAATGTAAATTGCAGTTGTAAAAACTATTTTGTGTAGTTGAAAAATTGCAAGTAGAAAGAAAAATATAAAAAAATGTAAGTGTAGAGCAAAAAAAAGATCACTATAATTTGTAAGAGATAAATATACAAAGTGTAGAGCAAAGAAAAGATATTTGCAGTTGAAAAATTTTCTTAAAATAACCCCTGCAACACACATTATTAAACTTCGCCTTATAATAAATTTTTTCAAGTAGAAGAAAAACTTTTTTGGAACAATTATTTTACTAAAATACAATACACATACAACATAATTATTATAAGATAATTTACAGTAGAACCTCATTACTGTCTGCCGATTGGGGCAACCGTACTACACAGCTTCCTTGTATTTTTCCCCGTCCGAGTTTTTCCCCTTACGCGCATAGAGTGCATACGCAGTTTTTTTTATTGTACGCATATTACAAACTGTCACTTCTATATAAAGAGTAAGACCTATTACACACTAGTGAATTTTATCAGCGCGATAGTCGTGCTACTAAATCTCATGGCATCATAGACATAGAGAATGGACAGTGCATTCTGTATTAACACAATGGTGTAACATCTGTTCAAAAAGTGAGAGAGAGAGATGCAGTGTAGTTTGGAATATATCTATCTCTTTTTCTAAGAATCTGATTGGTAGCTTACTATAGTTCAGGGTAGTATTTCTGTCAGATATATTTTTGTATATCTATCTTGTGATTTTTGTGCAATAAGTTTTTTATTAGACATGTAAATAATGTAAACAATAAATATACTATAATGGTTCATATTTCATCGAGGAAATTTAAAAAAAACATCAATTGATCTAATAGAAATTTGCAAAATTATGAACGGATATTCCGGGAAAATAACATTTTTGCTACCAAAAATATGAAATATATATTACATAATAAAAAATAATTTTAAATCAATTCCTATGTGGTTGCTACAAAATGATGAGGTGAATTGCACTCACAAACAGCACATACAAGATTTACTTAACAAAATTTTACATATTTTTTTGATATTAGGTTTCATTACGAAGCTACGAAAAAGGAAGAACAAGATATTAAAATTGGGTCAAAAAATTCGAAACTTATATTATTTAGAAATCAATAATTGTTTTTTATTAAATAAAATTTTTTTATAACGTTAATTATTTTTTGTTTTTTAACCTCTTTATATATATCTATGACTATTTTTAATGTTCGGGGCCAAGAATGAAATAGTTACACTTCTGTTTAAAAAAAGGACAAGTATATTCCAAACCTGTTTCTATCTCTTTCTTTTGACACGACTCTGTTTTCGAGTCAGGTGCGTGGTCCATTCTCTATGTCTATGTCATGGCATGCTATTGAGACAAGGTATATAAAGACAAGGTAGTCTCTATGCTCCTTGATCAATCAGCGTTGGCGCGGGAATTGACGTCACCACGAAGACATATTCAAATGTTAGAAATTAAGAATATCAATAACAAAAAAAACTTGTCTTCGTATTTTTTGATATTTTAACAACACATATAATCAAAGAAGTACAAATTCGATATTGCAAAATCATAAAATAGTTGTCATAGACAATTTGGTCTATTCGGGAAGTGTCATTTTTACTATTCTTAAGTTGGCAATACGTTCTGTGATTCTGACAACTTTTTATGATTTTGCAATGTCGAATTTGTAGGTACTTCTTTGATTTGATCTGTTGTTAAAATATCCAAAAATACGAAAACAAGAATAAATAAAGACATTTTTTGTAATTGAAAATGATTTCTAACATTTGAATATGTCTTCGTGGTGACGTCAATTCCCGCGCCAACGCTGATTGGTCAAGGAGCTGATGAGACTACCTTGTCTTATGGGTTGAGGGGAGCTGTTGTATTTCAATTGCCCATGCGCATCGCGATTCGCGACCCCCTAGTCGTGCTGCTAAAAATGTGTAAGATGTCTAAAATGCACAGAAGAAAGGTGGTAAAAAATTGGACAGTAATGATATCATGGGGTTGGACAGTAACGATGCGGAAAATAATGAGGTTGTATTTTTGTCGCCTGATACCGAACCTGATTTAAATGACTAATCACAAAAAAGATTCATTTAAAAATTATATTTTTTCAACCCTTATTGCTAAGAATCTGTCCTTGAAATGGTAAATATACTCCATACCCAAAAACTTAATAACATTTGTATTATTTAACTTCACATATGTTTTAATTGATTATAAATATTTAATTACTGTACACGTTTACAATATAAACGGAAGTCAAACTTGTATGCATGTACCTCTATGTAATTTAACTACAATCAAATTAATTTAGAATCTCCTCATGTATTTCACGCTAATCAATTACAAATTGATCCTGCGATTTTATATTAGATTTAATCAAAAATACATTTAAATAAAAGATTTTATTTCTAATTGAAATCTATTTTGTTTGTCATATAGTACATACCAACTACTTTCGCCGGTAGGAAGGGGGGGGGGGGGGGTAGTGTCTACTGGGCATATTATACTAAATCATACTAATTTATAAAAATGTTAAACAAAAAACTGGCAGTATTAAGTAATGCTCACATTTAAAAGCCAAGATTCGATAATCACCTAAACCACCACCATAAAAGCTTTGAAATTTGAATTTGAATGACAACTTTTTTTTTACTTTTTAGGGTTCCGTACCTCAAAATAAAAAAAATAAAAAACGGAACGAAAAATAGGATCACTTTACTGTCCATCAAGATCAATTTTTCTCAGGAACGGCTTAAGGTATAAAGTTGAAATTAATATAAAATATTAAGGTTTACAGCCTTATAGTCATGACAAAAATTCAAGCTTCTAACTTAATGCAATAAAAAGATACTGCTTTTCAAAGCGTATTTTGATACTGACAGACTCATTCGCTGATCATCAAAATCTATAGGGTACTTTCCATTGATCTAGAATCTTCAAATTTTGCACGAAGGAAGGTCTCATAGCACAAGTAAAAGAAAAAAATCCGAAAATTATTAATTTCTAATTCTATGTAGAATTATTACGTGACAAACTTAATTTTGCGTATAAACGTTTTGGGAATCGGGTTCAATTGTGTACATAACTAACTATTGTCTATAATTAAGTTTTATATAACGGTACGGAACCCTCAGGGCGCAAGTTCTACTCGCACTTATCCGTCTTTATTATAAACTCGATTCAACGGAATTAAACGTTTCGATGGGAGTCATGGACTTTCTTATACATAATCCTGACAGTGAATAGTGTACGTGATTCTTATTTTATTAAAACATATTTCTGAAAACTAATAAAAGATAAAATAAAATGAATTGGACATAAACTATAGATAATATTATGTATCAAATGAATTTTTTTGAACGTAATAGATTATAATTTTACCCACAATCTTTAACTTGATCATTTTTCTCTAATTCGCACTATTTCAAAGTAATTCGAAAAATTCAAAAATCGAAGTCAGTAAACATCCATATCCGGTTGAAAGATCGTTTTCTTCCCAGACAAAAATTAATCTTAAATATAAAATTTCACCCTTTTACGATTTGTCATATTTCAATTACAGCGCTTACAGACAGACCGATAGACACACAAACATGGCGAAAATAGTCAGATTGGAATCAGGGAAGGTCAAAATGGATAATTCCACCAAAATCCAGATTTCGAAAAAAAATCGGCTTCACAATACTACATATGTATAGTTCATATACATGGGTATAAGAAAATAAAATATCGGTATGGAGAACCATATATGACTTCTATCTTTCTATCTTTTTAAATATAAATTTTTTGAAAAATATTTTATTTATATCATTTTCACACCTTCAATAGCTATTTAGGCACATACAAATAATAAATGTCCCTTAGGTTCAATTGAATTGCAAATATAATACTCGCAACGTTCACTTTTTAGACGATAAAAGTTGCAAAATGTCGAATATTTCCAAAACCTCTAATCCGATTAGCACCAAAATCAATAGGTCTGGAGTATACATTGATAAACATTTTCCCCAAAAATAATTCAGATCGGTGCATTTTTACACTAGTTATCGTGAACGAAAGAAAATTCTACATCCAGACACACAGACACACGCACAGCCGCCATACGGAAATTAATTTTTCTTTACGTTTTAAAGTTAGTGCAATCAGAATCTGCTCTTATCTCGAACACGATTTTTCGATAGTATTACAATACTTCCATTTCTTTCAGAATATGGGAGTAAAATGCTTCAAATAATTCGGGCAAAACATAGGTAGTCCCACCAAAACCTCGTTACCAAATTTTTTTCAGATTTTTTGAGCCAGTAGTTACAGAGTTAGAGGGGGAGGGGACAGAATAAAATACTGCTTTTAGCCCCCTACAGGCGCCATTTTTGAGTTAGAACAAAAATAAAAATATGGTCAAATTCTACTAATTGAGATGTACATTTTGACATGGTCTTGGTATACAATTTTTTTGTTTTTTTTTTTGGATTTGCTTTAAAGCCCTCTACAGGCACAATTTTTGATTTTAAAAAAAATAGAAAAAGGATCAAATTCCGCTTGTTTGGTTATACATTTTAACGTGCCACATGCCTTGGTATAAAAAAAATGTTTTTTACCTAGCTTTAGCTCCTTATTGCCCCCCCTGAAAAATTATTTATTCAATAAATTTGTACAACTTTTACTAGAGGGTGTCATTTTACATGTTCAGTAAAAATTTCAAGTTTCTAGCTTATATAGTTTAAGAGCTATTTAGCTTTGAGTGAAAAGGACGGACGGACGGACATACGGACGGACGACAAAGTGAGATTAATAGAGTTTCTTCGGAACCTTAATAAAAAATGTAGACTGTATAATTTACGTCCTAAAATTTTTTCGATACAAGATATCTGTAAAATAGTCTTGTGATGGTCACAGAGCAGTTTATTTACCTCAATACGCGTGATCCATTCTCTCAATTATTGCAACAAATACTTCACATTTGACACTTGAAACAATGCTATTTCATCAGCACCGAACAGCACGTCTAATGCAACCGATCAAAAATTACAAACATACACTCAAAAAGAGAGCTATGCTCATTTGAATATGCAAATGTATTTAATCTCTTGCATTCGTTATGAAATGTTAACTCACGTCTTCCGGTTGTACGAACTGCACATCTCCCTACAACATCTTTGTAGATACTCAAACAGATTCGCTTATTCAACAAGAAACTGTTTTGTATCAATTACTTTTGCGCCATTAGGAAAATCATGGATAAATTATATTTGTACGCATTTTATAGTTTCAACTAGCGCATTGGACTCGGTGTTACCCGGGTTAATATCCACAAAATCATAGTGACTTTAATTAATAAAATATTGAAACCGTTAGTAAGCATGATGCCAGTAACAAAGTATCACTGAAATTATGATTTTAAATAATGAAATAGGTTAAAAAGATTCTAAAAAATGTCTTTATTTTTATATTAAAAGCGAGATTAATATGATTTTTGTTAAAATAAAAACGCAAAATACAGCAATCCGCCATGTTTGATAAAACACCAGTCAGAGTGGATGACGTCACGGCTACGTAAACGTCATTTTTGTTTCATTAATATCTGCACTGTTTATAAATTATTTTGTGGTTTTAAATTATCAATTTGCTCAGTTTTGTGTCACCAAAAGTAAAACCGAGAAACATTAGCGATGGAACAAGGATTTATTATAGTTGACAAGGAGTGACGTCAACAATGCGCCATGACACCTGCGAGCGTTTTCGCGTCAAATTCAAAATTAGTTTTAAAAGGGTCAATTTTTGTGATTAAACCTTTATTTTCTGCAGAAATAAACATTTTTTTGGAAATAAGATCATCATAAAATAGTTTTTAAAAATTAGGCATCATGCCTATTATAGAATTCAATGGCTACTATGTTTTTATATAAATGACAGTTGTATGCTGTGACGACATCATGGAAACAAAACACGACTTTTGATGTTAAATATGAACATGCTGAGAAATGATCTAACTATTGGTGAAAACCACATTAAAATCGGTTCAATAGGTTTCGAGTTTGCCTGTAACATGTAGAAAAATAAAACTTCCTTAGAGAGGTATTATAATGCAAGGTTTTATAAATGCTACTAGTAAACGATGAAAAAGTCGGGTTTTTAGGGTTCCGTAGAAAACTAGGAACCTCATGGTTTCGGTATGTCAGTCTGTATGTCCCAGTCCTCACATTTTTTCATTTATATACCTATTAAATGATTTTTGGTATATCGATGAAGATTGATAACCCAAAAACATAAATCATGAAATGTTTGAAAAAAATAATTTTTTGGACCCGCCTCTCATAGACTGTATATTTGTATTCAATTTTTTTTCACTTACCCCATTGAGTGGGATGTCTTTAGATGTGTCTCTTAAATTATAACAAAAAGTGTTTTAGGATCTTTTGATTTTAACCATTCAGTCAGAGATATTTGCTAACAAAGTCGTAATCAGTGCGCGCCCCCCACTATCGATGCAAAAAATCTGAACAAATTCCAGAATGTAGTTTTATTTTCATGTAATACCGTCGAAAAATCAAGTTCGAGATAAGAGCAGATTCTGATTGTACTACCTTCAAAACGTAAAGAAAAGTTGATTTCTGCATGGCGGCTGTGCGTGTGCATGTGTGTGTCTGTAGGCCTTTGTGTCTTGATGTAGAATTTTCTTTCACACACGATAACTACTGTAAAAATGCACTGATTTGAATTATTTATTTTTGTAAATATTATCGTCTAAAAAGTGAATTATCTCACTAATTTGGATAAGACTTGGTACATTTGTAGTTCAATTGAACCTGAAGGACATTTATTTTTTGTACGTGCCTAAACAGCTATTGACGGGGTGAAAATCACCCTCAAAATTTGAATTTTAAATACTAATTAATACTTCACTAATTCATAGTTTTATTTCTGACAAATCCCATTGAAATTTTTCATATTTATAAATGATCACATGAACACGTACACTCATAGAGAGATTATTACATATGAAAGATCATCAACATGTACATATAAAAAATCATTTAAAAATATATTAAAGAACATGGAAGTCATGTATGGTTCTCCATGCCGATATTTCAATTAGTACTTTCAATGAAAATTATAACAAAAACTATAGCAAACATAGTTTATAAAAATTAAGAAATAACTTTTTTATAAATGATCACATGAACACATACACTCATAGAGAGATTATTACATATGAAAGATCATCAACATGAAATAGCTTTTGATACGTATTATCAAGTAGATAATGTTAGTGAGAATAGCTACGGAACCCTATCATGTGCGTTCCCAACACACACTTGACCGTTTTATTATAAAATCAAATGTCCAAATTACAACAAAAGTTATATATTTTTAAACGTAGACTTTTGCGGTTATTCAATTGTATAAACATTTGATTATTGGGTTGCACTATATTGTCACTTGACGTTTCGACCAATATAGTACAATAATAATAATCAAATGTTTGTACAAAAGTTATATAGTATCTACAAAACAATAAATGTTTGATTTTAAAGTTAGTCCAGAACCATTTTTATACCCAAATTCGTGTGTTTTTAAATTCATCTTTATAATATCAGCAGTTATGCAGCTAGACGACAAAACATCCCAAAATTTTCATGTTTCTAGGTGTCCAGGGGTTTGGACTGTACGTTGATGAGTCAGTCAGGAGTTCTATGTGTATAGATTAAATCACACATGAGATATTGATAATTTGAAATTAATACATGTACAAAACAACCAACCGCTGGTAAAAGTTTAGAAATCTTAATTTATAAAGGTAGAATTTTTATAAGTGATATGGACCTAATTCTGCTTTAAGCTCTTTAGTACATACATATTAAGGTTTTAACAAAGCCTGTTTCATGTCCGGTATTAAAATTCAAATTAGCTTCCAGCTAACGCTATCTGCTAGGTATTTCATAAGTATACATAAGGTATATATAACATTGACGCATGCACGATACGTACAATCAGCTATTTAAAATAAGTGCTGCCAAGTGTACCTTATAAAATGCATAGCATTTACATTGTTATACATTTATTACCACTGCTTTAATTAAAATATCGAGCAAATTCATAACAATTTGACACCTACTAGGTAGCGTAGCCTGGGAGCTAATTTCCATTCGCACTCAAGCAAATTCTTTATAATACCGGACATCAGTCTGGTATTATTAGACTCCTGATAGGATTTTCTATTAACTCAAAATACCTATCATTGATATTGTTAATACTTACAGTCGAAACTGAACTAAATCTTTCTATAAGGTAGAATTATCAGTGCGATTGACAGCTATGATATACTGTCTAAGAATTTTAGCAATTTATTTTCTACAAAATTCATAAAATATACAAGAAAATTTAATACAAACAAATTTTGTTAAGCAAATTCTTTATAATACACAATAAAAAGTTAGAGAAAAAGTGTTTTCAGTTTTAAAACTTTCGAGGTTTATTACAAATTCTAGTAAAATAATAATAAAATGATTTATGTTATTTATTATCATATTTAACTGAATTGGCTCTTCCACTTTTTTAGTTTAAAAACATTATAAATAATGAATTTATATACAAAATCTAAATTAAGATTATTACTGTTGAAATTTTTAAGACAGCGGTTAATTGAATAATAAAAAATATATTTCTAAAATTAACTTTGAATCCCTTTTTAACTGTTTCATTTTTTAGTATAGACAGAATAATACTTTGAAAATTACAAATAATTTGCACAATATTTACAAACAATAATTAACAATACCTAAACAATTTTCAATTATATCTCGGAACGACTTGAAAAATTTGTCTTTATTTACATATTATGTAATGTAGGTAAACATATTATAATATTATTTAATATATATATAGGTATTAATTTCAAACATTCAAAGTACACTAGGTACTCGACAATAATTCAAGAAATGAAAAGTGTTCTAAATACTGAGACTATCGATATAGAAGTAACGTTTATAATATAATATATAGATTTATAATACTCATAGCGTTTAAACTGCCATGTATGAAATTGTCAATAAAGATTAGTGCCAATAAACAAAATGAATACTTGAACAAAGAAGTGAAGAAAGAAACCAATGTACTGTAAAATTTTCATGACCACAAAATGGCAACTGACATAAGAAGTTAGAACCTAACCTCAAACACATATATATTTAATGCACTATATTAAATTAATTTAACTGATATTTTATGAAAGCAACATCAAGGAAGACATATTGTTTTTTTATAAACTATTTTTAATGAATGCATCCAACATTACATGAATAATATTAAAGAAATAGTTAAACGTAATAACAAATAAAAACATGTAATCTGAATTATTGATAATCGTAATAGGTTAAAAAAATAAATAGCAGTCAGTACATCGTATCTTTGATGAAACATTGAATTAATTAAAACATATTTACTCTCATCGAATAACTATATAAATTCTACAATTACTGAGCATTTCATATAAAGAATAATTACCAGCTTCATTTGTAAAAACATCTACATCAATTATGTGGAACAGATGTTTTTGATGATGGTTCCTAAAGACAAAATGAATAAAATCAGTAATAGATATAATCAATAAGTAAACATGGTATAAAAATAAACAAAATTTCATAAAAATAATAACTTTTCATCCAATTTTATCTATTCTACACAATTGAAAATTTTCATACTATAAATAAACTATTTTTAAAATTAATTCACTTAAAAAATACATTAGTTTAGTGAAAATTTTGTATATTGTTTTATTAACATTAAAAAAATTGTCATACAAAATAATATTAAACAGAATACATGTCCACCATATCAATATAATAATATAAGCAAACATGAATAAATAAACAAGTACAAAAATAGGTATGTTTGATTAATGTAACAGGATTAAAATATCAAGTATTATGAACAGCCTTTGAAAAAATAAAAGTTCATACTTTTGATACACAACATAAACATTTAAAAGAAAAGTAATATTTTGTATGATCAGGCACTTTGAATATCTCTTTGGTAATATTTTTGATAGTTTTTTCATGAAAATTCATTCAGTAAATTAAACACAGGAGTAATATTTGCTTATTTCAGTTTACATATCATGTTAAGTGCATCTTTATAATATAATGGCTCTCAAGATTTCTATAAACTAAACATTTGACATAAGAATATACATACCTCTGGCGTGCACCAGCTATTTACAGCAAGCACCTCATATATTTAACACATTAAAGTCCAACTTTTAGAGTTCGAAAATAACAAAATTTCAGTTACCGTGAGAAATAAATTAATCCAAAGTTCCAAATCAAGAGAACCACTCATCTAGAAGATGGCGACCGACCGCCACTGATTTTATAATTCATTATACAATTTTTAATTCACGCTTACATACTTATCCGACAACAAAATAAACACCGACCGTAATGTCTAAATACTTATAAATATATATCATGTAAAAAACAACACAAAACAGGAAACTACTAATTTGCCATGCTTTAAAAAAATCATTGAGAATCGATCTTAAAATCTACAATTTGTTTTGCATAGATGACGACTGACGAGAGTCGAGACTGATATCAATCCGACAATCCGTAGAAAATCCGTAGTCGACTTCAGGTCGACTTGACGCAAAAACAGCAGGGTTGACAACACACCAACTAAAAGTTTTGTTTAACACAGCATATATCTATTTGCTCCATATATCGCGGCATATCTTCTATTGATTAAAATAAACTTATAATACCTACCATTTCTGTTTGTTATACGATTTGTTTTGAAATACAAACTGTTATTAGTTGAATAAATATATTAAAATTACGTACAGATATTGTTTTTTTTATTGTAAATTAACAAAACGCTATTAAATTAATTAAATTAATTATTAAACAAATTAATTCGATAATATTCATAGTATTTTTTTTTAATGATTGATAATATTAATAAGCAAAATATTTTTCAATATGGTATAAAAATAAATGTTTTTTTTTTATTACAATAACAATTTTTATTAATTACTAAAAAAAAATTTTTTTAGTTAAAAAGCATTATATACAGCCAAAATTTTGTTTGTATTGGAATATACTCCCCGACTAACATCTATTATTTCTTAACTTGGTATATGTTGTTAATTCGGCTTTCAATATTTTCATCATACGATGTGATTTTTGTGAACGATGTTGAGTTCTAATGAATTTTATTTTAATATATTGAAAAATAAAGATTAATCAATTTTATATTTTTTTAAATATCCATTTACAATATAAATTTTAATCTACATGATGATAAGTCATATTTTTATTTTGTGATATAAAAAACATTTATTATACCAATATCAAAACTATCGGAGAGCAAAACAATTAAAGCGAAGAAGTCTTATGAAAACAGACCATAAAAAAACTTTGCCATAATTGTAATGTATAAACATTTGTATATTAATTTGCTCTGATTTCTTTAACAATGCTACATTTATTTTAGTTAAAAAAAAATTTAAGTTAATTCATCACTTTCTATTGTTTAATATTATATTTCAAAATATTTGTAGTATAAATTTAAGCAAATATTTTAGAATAAAAAAATTTGTAAGTACTTATCATGTTTGGAATTTTTTTTATTTTTTAGATTTTTTATATTAGAAAATATAAGTGTATGCAATATCAATGCTACATGTATAATCAGTTGCCTAAGCAAAGAAATTAAAATTCAAATGCTTAAGCAAATATAAGAACCATTTTTAACAAGGTCTCCGTTATTTTATACCAACCACAGTTGTCATTAGATGGCAGCACAGTCCAAATAATATGAATTATGTATGTACTTATCTAATTTTAATTTATTAATTTTCATTGTGATATTATTTATTTGGTAATGGTGTTTTTAAATATGTTTAATTAGGTACTACTTTGATTTTATGACTTTTAAAAATAAATTTTTATTAAATAATAAAAAATAAGATATATGATTAAATTCAACAAAATATTTGCAGCTAATATTTTATACAATTTTATTAACACTTTCATTGTCCATTAATTCTCAATTATCTATATGAATAAGTATTCCCGCTGAACATTTCTGGAATGGTAATTATACATGAAACCGAAAAATTGTTTTTATTTTAGGGTAGAAAAACGCACATAAGGGTAAAAATAAATTGGTTTTAATTTTTTAATAGCATCGCAATCTAGCAGATTTCGTGTGCATTCGTGTCGTGAACAGGTACGATAACACATAAATGATAAAAACAACTTTTATGACATAACGGTTGCAACGCATGCGCATTGGATCGCACACTCTTATGTTGACTGTTGGATTCCATGGCATTTGTCTCGTGTTTGTGGTACAGTGTATTGCATTCGAGTGAGTGAGAACGGCGAAAGTTTTTCAAACTTTACATGAAACAATGTTTTTTAAGTTTATTTTCGTTTGAATCACGTGTAGTGTTACATTGTGTAAAATATGTAATTGTTATATTTTACAATTAAACACTGTGTTATTCGATAAGTTTATTTTTTATCAAACTTACCTGTAAGTGAAGTGACGACACATTATATCCATTTACCTGGGACAATGCAAGAACAGCATTTGAACCGGCTGAGAAGTTGTTCTTATGTGGCATTGTTTTTTAATGATTAAACAATTCAAAGAAAAATGAAATAACGTTTATTTTTGTGTGTGATTGTTGTTTTATTTATAGTATTTTTTATTTATTCGTAAAATGCGGTGCTCGAGTGTTTGAATCTTGTTTGTTTTAATGTTGTGTCTGTATCGGTGTGGTGATACCTGTAGGATTAAAGCAATGGAAGAGAAGGAAAGAATAAGTGGCAATGTGCTAAGGACGCATACAACGTTCCCGACCTTCAGTTTTATGATTTTACTATTGCTCTTGTCGACCAGTAGCTGTCTTTCAGGTGAGTTCACTGACCATACTGGTCATTTACGTTTGGATTATCCTACCTGTAATTACTGAATTCTCTAAATCCTATGTTTCTTTGATTTAATTTTTTATATTTTGTTTGGGAAAATATAAATTCAAATTAAATATTTTACCAAAAAGGACAGTAATTTATACTGCGTTCCTCTTGAAAAAACACGTGTAGGGACGCATATTTAAAATTTAAGTTACCTACTGTTGAAGAATGTAGAAAATTTAAGTAAATAGTTTTAATGATAAAAATATTTAAATAAATAATGTTATCTTCTTTATTAAATAATTCTATTAATTATAGGTATAATAAGGCATATACATACGTTCTATGGGTATTTTGATAATTATAATCAGCCAGGTGACACTAATATAAAACTGAAAGAGCGCGTAACTGAATCGGTAGAAAAGGGGGATTCCCCCTTAAAGCCAAGACCTTTTGAATAATATCTATCTACTTTAGGACATGAGGTTAGCCTATATAACTATCATAAAAATGTTTTTGTTTTCTTAAATATAAAGAAGTTTAAATGCGAAATAATGTTAAATTCATTTCTGTCTGCAGAAAAATGTTATAAATGCATAATTACAAAAAAAGTTTTCAATGGTAGAGAAAGGGTTGAAAATTAAACGAAGTCGGTTTCATTAACTTGGCAAATCTGCATGTAATTTATCATATACCTACGTAAATTTATACATAATACTATTTATAACATGGGTGTGTCAGTTATTGTTAAAAAACAGTGCACTTAGGTACCGTACTTTGCACGTGTATTTTATTTTTTTCCTATTTACTCATTCAAATGCCAAACTGACTAAATTTTACAAAACAATATAAAATACAATTTTGGTTGTAAATAAATTATTTTTTTACAAATTTATCTGTAAAAAAGGTATTTCACATATTTATTCCAGACTAGCGATTTTTAAACTTTTTTCTACGTTTTCTTTTGTTATTAGGCATGCACCCTTTGTAAAATACCTACCTCTGAAATTTATTTACAATTACTCAATTATAATATACACCCTTTATTGTACCTTCCGTCCGTTTCGGAACTACTGAGCCAAATGAATATTTTACACCCCTTGAATTTTGTGGTTCGTACTATGTATATGGTGCCCCTAATTGCACATGTTATAAATATGTTTTAAACTAAATAGTTTTACTAGCAATTATTCTACTATTCTGTTATGTAACCACCTAGACATTTGTTTTAAATTGTAAATCTGTTGTGTTTCAAATGGAAATAAAGATTTATTCAGTTCGCCGTTCTTCTGGTAATTAAAATAAGATAAAGAATTCTAGATTGTTTTCTGCATATATTTACATGTGATTAACGTTTAAGGAAATGTATTTTTTATGAATTTATTTTTAACTAGATGTTACTCGCGACTTTGTCCGCGTGGAATTTCTATTTTTTTTATTTAATACATTTTTTGGAATACAAAGTTATCTCCCTGCCATATTTCATCAAGATCGGTTCAGCGGTTTAGCCGTGAAAAGGTAACAAACAGGCAGACAGACAGTCAGAGTTTTACTTTCGCGTTTATAATATTAGTTAGATAAAAGTAAGGTTTATATATTTAAATTAAGATAAGCAAATATCTCGAAAAATAAGTATTTTCAGGGAAAATGTTTGGTACAAAAGTTTCTGGGTTAGGAGGGGAAACTCAATGGATGTAGTATTTTTGACCTTGAGTGGAGGTTAAAAGGTCTTTTTGAGGGCAACCACATTTTTTAAAATAGAAACCTATTTATTTTTTTTCTATAAAATACGAAGATGTAAAAAAAGAAATAGGTTTCTATTTAAAAAAAAAATGGCCTTACTTTACTGAAGATCAGTAATTTTGTCCTAAAATTTTTGTACCAAAATTTGCCTGAAAAAAAGACCACTCGTAAACATTTTATTTTCTCTCAAAAAAGAGGGACTCAAATTATATTTTGCCTAGAGCTCCTATAACGGTCATAGCGCGCCACTGCTCACACTTATAAATGTAACAGTAGATAGTATAAGGTCACTTAGTGAATAGATTACAATTTTAAGTATTATTCTTGTAAACACGAATTCCAATTAAGATTTCTTCGAATATATAATACATTATTATCAGTAACGTCTTCAAATACTGCTTCATGCCTCATGTTTTTATCTACTAAATGTTGAGTCCGTTACAAACGATGATCATAACGTCATTGATAACAAAATCAATGGATGCATTCATTGATTCACGTCTCTAAACCGATAAGGCAAATCAATGTTAAAATTAAATATTGCAGTTTTAAAGAATACACTGCTTGTCACAATTAGTGGGACACTTTTTCAGGGATGTAACGGATATCCGCATCTGCATCCGCATCCTCCAAAATAACATCACAATCATCCGTATCCTCATCCGCATCCCCAAACCCTACCTTACTAATATCCGTATCCGCATCCTCATCCGCTAAAACGACATCCGTTACATCCCTGCACTTTTTCAATGTAAGTAACACAGTTTTGTTAAAAATTGTCAATTAATATGAAAATTCAGATAAATCATTAATGTGATGTTGTTTTAAAACCCAAAGAGTAACAACTTTGTGCGTGCATCGATAACGGGTGTACAACCCTTGAAGGGATGAAAAATGGCATTTTCAAGTATTGAAAAAAAAAATTAAAAACGAATTATTCCAAAGTAAAACTAAAATTTACCATAATTATTATTTTTATAACTTATTTATACCCTAAAAGTACTCCCTTATTTATTTCAATAACATTTTAACCTATTTACTTTTTGGTATCATCCCCAAAGTTTAGCTCAACAAAAAAAGTAAGATTTCAAATAAATTTAAAAAAAACTTTATAATTTTGTTAGAAACAATCACAGTCAATATAAATAACACCGATTTGAATTTTCCACCATTAGAATGTCCAATTTTACTATTTAAAACTTTCTATTGTAATATAAATTATTGTTCTTAACACGTTCTTGCCCTAATTAATAATATAATAATCATATACTCTTACCTAAGTATAGGATCTTAGACTTTCGAACAGTGAAATTTCCATCAATATCGGTTCAGTAAAATTCGTTGAGACAAATTAATTAACACACAAACAAAATTTCTTAAAACTATTAAAAAACTCGGGAAATAAAGGAAAATTACAAGGTACATGTATAAGGTGCTAAATATTGACAGTTGCTAGAATATGCCGAGATATATGTAATGTATATATTACTTAGGGCATGTAAACCGGTTTTAACCGACACCGGTTACCCGGTTTTTTGTTAAAATTTACCAAAACCGTAAAACCGGGTTTTTCCCGAAAAACCGAAACTCAATTATATATGTACATTGTACATATATTTTTTTGTTTCTTTAAATGACAAATAATTTTATTTTTTTACTGTTATTCATGAGTATTTATGTTGTGAATTAATTTAAATTAAAAAAAGGGTGACATCTATAAACGAACGCGCAATGTGTAAATAAAAATATTATAGCGGAGTAAATGGAATTTGAGGGTCATTCGAGAAGTGTATAATAATATGTTAATAAAGGAGATTATACCATTTCATGTTCAAATTCAGACTAATCAATTTCAAATTGGGAATTATAAATTCCTCATTTGAGATGAAAATAAATAAATAATTTATTCCATTTTTGGCCAGGCTTTTTTTCGGCCATTGAATTAATAATTTAAATACGTAAATATACCAATCACTGACTTTTATTTTTGCTCTCTGGGCCAGATCCCCCTTAGCTCTAGACCCCCAGGCTAGAGCCTTGCCCCCCCCCCCCCCCCCAACACACTCATATAGGGGCCACGGTTGCAATTATTATTTAACTTATTATTGTTACGAATATTATCTAATTAATTAAGTTACATACATATATTAAAAAAAAAATATTTCTTAATTTTATATAAAATCAGACCCTCAATTATTTACTATTGTCCAAATTAACAAATCATAACTAATGTATCATATATATGTATTATATATCATGAGTGACATATCGGATATAATTAATAATAATTTTCGTGATATTTTCTCGTACAATATTTTTTAGCTACTGTAATCGAAACTCAGTTTGAGTCATATTAGCTTTTAAACTAATTTTACTAATTTAAAATTAATAGTTCCCAATTTGAATTTGATAGGTCTCAATTTGAAATTGATTATTTACAGTTTGAAATTGAATAGTCTCAATTTGAACTTGAAAGGGTATAGTTAAATAAGTTTTATTTTTTTAATAAATTTATTATTTTATTTAAATAGTTTTAACATTTTTAAAGCTTAATTGAAAAACCCGACTAAAAACCGGTTAACCGGTTTTTCACTTTATGAAAAAACCGAAAACCGGTTTTTGTAATTTTATCGGGTTTTTGTATGCCCTAATTACTACATATATTTCCTGGACACTCCCTAGCAAAATATGTCCCAGAAGACTCTGATCCAAGGGCGAAAAGTTTTGGTATATAAGGATTTTTTTGTTAACATTTTGTATCTAATATATGTATAAAATAAATCGATGTATCGATTCAAAAAACAAATTAACATTGTAAGATCTTATATGTAGGGTCGAGCGGGGTAAATATGAAACACCAAAAAAATGGGGTAAAAGTGAAACAAGCTTGCAACTAAAAAACTAATTTGTTTATAGGAGAGAATTATAAAAACTGAGATCATCATTAAAGGTTTGTTAAAGCGACCTGAAAATATGAATCACCTAATAAGTGATGTGTCATCCCTACAGATTTTCTTGTTAGTCGATGTCAAAACGTGTGAATTAAATTTTAATTCTTTGCACATAACTTTCTGTCTAGCTTAGATATTAATTAATGTTACAATTTCACACTGATATGCCACAAAGAAGAATAAATCAAAGTTGCCTTTGTAGCTTTTCTTTTAATTTTTCGAAAAATATTTTCCATTAGAGGCCTGTTTCACTTTTTCCCAAATTAGAGGTTAAAAAAGAAACACACTATTTTCATTTTCGAAGTCCGTATTGTATCGTACAGTTCAAATGACGTAAGTATTTAAAATGGTTATTCATAAGCGCATCTATTAGAAAAAATTAAAGTATGAATTTGTATCGTTAACTCTCAAAAAACATGAAAGAGTTGTATTTTGTTTCACTTTTACCCCGGTTGACCCTATGTGCAATATGCAATATATGCAAGCACTTTGAAACGAGATATCAAACTTATATGACAGTTTTCTTGGAATTTTAGACAGTGCAAACTAGCAAATTTTGTTAGCTAGGCTGTAATACCTTACATGATTACTACAATTTCACATATTGAACATATTTTCTAAATTACATTTTATTAATTAAAACACATTTGATTTAATTAATTCCTTGTAAATGCACACAAGACTAATTAATTTTAGATATACGTATGCCGGCATTCCCTTTGAATTAAGGGTTCTTTATACAAATATATCAACCACACACACACCCACCATATATTTATTATTTCAATGTATACCTTGTTTATTTTCTGCGTTGATTGTGGGGCTCCCTAAACCCGCCGGAAATGCAGATCCGGTTCAATCCCTCTTTCTAAACACTTGGCTTTCTTCTTCAACGTATCTGTCTGTATTATTATCATGTTTAAACACAATTTGTATGGAATTTTACGATGTGGTTATTTATTATTATTAATGGTTATAAAGTTGAGTATACTAAAATAAGGTACTGGCACCAGTCTTGGATAATACCCCAGTGTTGGACACTGCCATTACCGAATCATAATCTATATAGACAGCAAATAAGATAATGTTTTAAATAAAAATTGTCGAGTATATTATTATCTAAAATTTATGCCCCATAACATTTTTTGTACAAAATTAATTAGAAACAGCCACACTGTTCATTCTCAGTATTACCTATAGTAGACACTAGAGGTGGGCGTAGGCCGTGAATTTTTCGGGTCACGTCGGGCCACGGTAGTTTTTGAGCTATTTAATTTATATTACATACTACACAATTTTTATAAAAAATGATTGTTAAACAATTAATTAACTCTACCTACATAAAAAGAAGCTTATTTTTGTATCTTTTACCGCTGATCTCGAAAACTACTGAACCGATTTTAATGCGGTTTTCACCAATAGATAAATAATTATACAGAGCAGGTTTTTGGCTATTTTTTTTAAATATTTCTGGTTCTATGAAACAATTGAATTGGTTTAAAATAAAAAAAATTCAACAAGATTTTAGTGCTACAATTTGCTAAAGAATTGAAAAATTTTACTTTTGTATAGTGGGAATCGATTATATCAGTCTTTGAGAACACATACAAACAATTTTACAAAAATAAAGGTTTTACAAAAACTTTTATTGTTAATCAAAGACAAGCATGATTTCCATTATTAACAATTTAATAAAACTAAAACAATTGAAGATATCAGGTCCTAATTTTCAGTGAATGTTCTGTACTACAGAATGTTTATTTTCCAGTGGTATCAAATTAAAAAACTTTAAACTATTAGTTATATTAGCTTTAAAAAAGTGTGTTTTCAGCCATTTTAATCAGTGTAGCGGATAAACAAATGATTAAAAATTTATTTTTTTCAAAATGGAGGTTGTAAGGAATTTTATAGCGTTTAACTTTTATTCGAAACTTTTTTTTGTATAATACTTATTTAGACCGCTATTAAGCAAAAATCAGAAAATCTTAGGAATTTTGCAATTGAACCATGGATAACTCCTGTCGCGGACAACCAAAATCGGAGCAAACTTAGGGTATTATTCTACAGCACTTTTGTAACATATCCTGTAAGTATTAAAACTGTACGCAAAAATAATCTGTTTTAGCCTCCACATTGATATCTTACACGTATATCTTTAATTTTATTGAAACGCAAACTCTTTAATATCTCAGTTTAAACATAAATGGAGTTAGGCCACTTTCATACTAAACGTCTCATGTACATTTTCCTTGCAATTAATATGGTCCTGTCGTATTCAATTATCATATAGCTTAAACTAATTCTAGGCTCTTAGAGTGTAAAACAGTGAATGTCCCATCAAAATCGGTTTATTAGTTTTCGTGTCAGTCATCTGTATTGATATCGATTGCGTTTCGATATCAAATTACAAATAATTTAAAAATAAAATGACTTGAACAGAATAAAATCCGCAATGTATTTAATCACTTAATTTTATGCTTTGCTGGTATAATTTACCTACATACTGTTTCACCGCCTAGACGCAGTAGTGTTGTTTGCTGGTACCATGGCAACACACATTTGTGTATACCAACACAACATATTTTATGTGAAATATAAATAACGTCATTGCTTTTTTCCGTTACAATTTTTTCCGAATTGGAATGATGTATGGCATTCTATATTGTCTTAAATAAACACATATTTTATCTTATGTAATTTCTAATATGTAATTTCTTTCACACATGCGTGTGTTGTTGTTTTAATCTGTTATTAAGATTATTAAGTTACTAGGTTAATATTATTGATAGTTAAAATTTGAATGATTTTTTTTTCTTATTTGAGACTGTAATGTAGTATTATAAAGAAATTGGATAAAAGCTAACTTGCAAGTACTTTGAACGGGGAAATATCATATGAGTTTGATACCCCGCTTCAAAGCGCTTGTAAGCAAGTCAATTTTAGTAATTTCTTTACAATATCGGAAATAAGATAACAACTTTAAAAATAAGGTTGTTGCAGTAATCTCGACTTCTAGGTTTAAGTAGCGTTTTATTTCATATATTTTTCAAACTAAAATAACAGTTACGAAACTTAAAAAGTAAATTTCAGATTTTTTATAGTTCAGGAAAATTAATGTATACAAATCTTGGTAATTTATTAAATAAGTTATCAGTATATCATCAGAAAAAAACATTTAAACTTATTTTCCGGAAGTAGGTATTTCTCAGGGAAGAATATTAAAATTAAAAGATATTAAATAATGCAATTTTAATATTCTCATACAAGATATTTGAAATGTTTTTTTTAAGATTTATTATTTCAAAAAAATGCGAATATTAGCGGCCGACATTCGCGAATGCGAATATTGACTTTTTTTTAAATATTTTTATGCCCGGTATTATAATGAAATTGCATGGGTGCAAATTTGCATGGTAGCAAATACATATATATAAATAACGCTATCTACTGGGTATTAAATGTAAATGACAACCACTCACAAGATATGTAGCCAATGAATAATATGAATAATTTAATAAATGTTGATTTGTTGATTAGTATTTCTTTGTTTTGTATTCCTAATCATTAATTAATTTTATCATTTATTTCCTTTCTTTTGATAAAATAATTCTAATGGATAATTTAAAAAACTTAATTATTATTTGAAAATTTGTTTAAGATGTACTAAATACATATATCTCAAGGCAGATACTTAATTTTTGGGTTTTTAAAACAGAATATTATAAAAACTATTTATTGCTATGAAAATTTATATTAATTAAGAAACTGTCAACTATTGTCTGCTTAATACAGAAAAGAGTACTATTTTAGAAGAAATTAACGGTATGGAGAACCATACATGACTTCCATGTTCCATGTTCCATAATATTTTTTTTATATTTAAAATTATTTTTAATATAACTTTTCTTTTTCTTATTTTTTCGCTTTTAAGGGGGAGGGGGGGCATGTAAAAATAAATGTTGACTGTTATTAAGTTCTAAAAAATAATTATTTAATATAATAGATAAAAAAAAAATTTATTACAAAAAAAAGTGATATTCGCACTTTTTCTTGCGAATGCGAATGTTAAAAAATGTGCGAATATTCACGAATGCGAATGCGAATATTCGTTACATCACTAGTATGGATATAAGTTGTAAAATTAGTTAGGTACTAATTTTAATCTTCCCCCATTAATTTCAACGTTTGACGCCCCGTTTATTTGCCCCTTACCCCACTATCCCAGTGCGATACTGTCAATTGATGATTACACTTTTTAAATAAAATAATTATATTTTATTTATAAAACACATTCATTTATTTTAAGTCCAGGAAAACTATTTTTAAATCTCACACCTTTCATTGTACTAGAATAATTTTAATTGCTATTTCCACTTCGTTTATTCAGAACTAAAGATTAGTCGAGTGGTAAAATTCAATAAAATTATTTTTGAAACAGTTTAACATCATCGAGTTCATAATTTACGCTTTCGTATTTTTCATGGCAAAAAAGTTTTTGCACTTTAATTTATCTTTTCATTTAAAGTGGTGCTGATTTAATGTATCAATTTAAATTTTAAAACATGCATATTTGATTTATGTATTAAAATTTATAATATAGTAATTTAATTTGCAATTTTTTATTCAGAATCTAAATATGAAGAAGTTGAATATGAACTTTTTTTTGTGGACAGCAATAAAATATTTTGATTGAAACATTAAATTATTAATTTAATTTTGATTTTTTTTAGTTGCCATTTTTGCTTCTTTGTCATAAGTATCTGAAAGTAACGAGAAACTGTGCGATCATTTTTCAAAAAAAAAAACAAATACTTCTTTTCTTGTCACACACATCACAGTGGACCGATTTTAATTAAACTTAGATGGTTGGTTGGGTCTAGCTTGTAAATGGTCCCATATAAAAATCATGTGGAGGAGATGAGGTGGTATCCTGTAATTGTTATTTTTCAAAATATCTCAAGAATAACGTGGGTAACGTAAAAATTTTATAGAATCTTTTTTGTAGAGAACAAAATTTTCTATAAGAAAGATGATTACATTTTTTTGTAGTAAAATATTCCCTTACGAAGATATATCCCTTTACAAAATTTTGCTTTCTAAAATTCTAGTCGTCAATTTTTGACGTAATGATAGATGTAGAAAATAATAATTAGGCCCGTTATTTTCTAGTAAAATTGAATAAAAATGTAAATCAAAGGTAGTTTACATTGAAAATTGTTGTACGTTTTTTTAGTAATCCTTAATATATATAAAGCTCAACGTCTCTCTGTCTGTCTGTCTGTCTGTCCGTTAGTTACCTTATCACTCGAGAACCACTTATCCGATTTACGAGTTTTTTTTTTTAATTCATAGGTACGTTCTCTGGCCAGGTTATAGGCTATATTTTTTTACGTTAGGTAACATAACAACAAAGCAGTGACGATAATAGTAAATCAAGTCGGAAAAAATTTTGCCGTCGGCGCGCTGTTTTGTAATACGCTGCCTAAACCGTTCAATATAGAACAAAATAATGTATTAAAGAATTGTGTAGAATCAAAAGTTCTACAATTAAGTCAGCGACACGATATGTCTAACTTTTATATTTAAGCCACAATGACTGCTTTTATGTTACAAAGAAAACATAAAATATTTGGGTTTTGTTTACATGGACTTATGACCTGCAAAACATTAATCCTTATCGAAATAAATGATTTCATCGTCATAAGTACTTAATGTAGATATAGTTTGCCATTTACAGCATCCAATTTGGTCGTATAGTTTAGAAAATATCTTAAAATATATTTATAAAGATAATATCTTAAATGTATGGTGTCGTGCCGCATCGAAGCGAGTACATCAGACTGGATTCGCGTACGCTCGGTAGATATTCGGAGTCCCTCGGCTGATCGTTTGTGTTTATTTTGTTTTCAATAATTAACATTTAAATTTAAACAGAACACAAATTATTTGTACTTTTTTCTTCTGATTCGTTTTTGTTAGGTAATTTAGGTATTGATAAATTATTATTACAATAATAACTAATCGTGTTTGTACTTAATTAATTAAACTATATTTTTCAAAAATCCTAAACAATAATTCCGTAGTCTACGCGAGCGAAGCCGCGTGGGCCCAGCTAGTATTTATTATAAAAGGAGGTGAATGAAACTTATATCATTCGAAAGATACTGTACCACAGATGTGCACAAAAAAATAATGTGTGTAATTTGCCGTGTTAAGGCAGGTAAAATAAAGTTAACATACACACATGATTTCCTCTCTCGCTGTTTGTTTATTTCCTCTCGCATTGTTCAACAGCATAGCAATATTTTTAGCACCGCCAAACGGCAAAAATAGTTTTGGGTTTCTGTCAAACGTAGAGAATGCGTATAGAGATTTCAATTCATTTTCAATTGCAGTGTTTTTATTTAGAAATTTAAGTTGTAAAGGCAGGTTAGGTTGGGTTAAGTAAGGTTAGGTTCTGTGCCATAGATGTGCACAAAAAATCATGTGTGTATGTTATTGTTAGGGCAGGTAAAATATTGGCTGAATTTCGACCATAGGCGAAACTAGTTTATTTAAATTCTTCGACATTTGACTGTATGCTTTTTGTGTACATAGGAATCACTGCAATCATTTTTTGCATGATATTTTGCCAATTATGCAGATGTTTTTTTTTACTTTTAAAACTGTCCTGCTTTATACTCTTTATTATTTATAACTGTTTTTACTATTCATTTTATTAGTTATATTTTTGTGTATTTTATAAACTATATATATTTTTCGTGAGATTTCCAAAATAAAATAATAATAAATTGTTGTTTTATTAAACTAATCCTTTGTTTGTATTCTTTTAGTTTTAATATATATGTATTTAATTTTAAAAACTTTGACATAAATTTAATTCTAAATCTTTAATCTTCTTTTCATATGTATCATAAATTTAAAATATTCTCATAAGAAATGTATTGTATTTAATTAGTTACTTATGAACGCATACAGTTCCAAAACATTTACATAAAACCTGCCCAGAGTCATTTAAAAAATCGTCTAATTAAAAAGTTCCAAACGTTTCTCTTCGAATACCATACCTACTACAATAATAACAAGAAAAATAAATGAAAGTATAGTTATGTAACAGAAATCTGAATATTGCTGCAGTGGCAAAGGCCGGTTCGGCGAAGTAGATCTTAAGACAGTTTTACCAACTGTTGAAGGTATTTAAGAAATGCTGAATGAGTAGAAATAGCCTCGCGACCTGTTTGATCGCAGTGGCCTGCGGTGAAGTCCGAGTTGTCCGAGAGAGAGAGCAAGATGTCGTTGTGATTAATTCTGTATCCGAGACAAAAGAATATCGATGATGTGCGTCATGTTGAAATTTTTACTGGTTTAGTTGCAGTGCATAATATAAGTTTTGGATGCATTATTTTATATTTGAAAAAGTTTAAATACTTCTTTTTCATCTATTATTTAAATTATTCATGTGTTTAAAATATTAAATCTCTATAAGCGAATTTTCCAAAAGTATATTAGCTATTTTTTGTTGTTATTGAAACTCAACGGGGGAAGAAATATTCTCCCAATGAAATAACCCCCCCCCCCCCCCCCCCCCGGCTGAAAACTTAATTTTATATCAATAGAAATTATATTTATTTTTATATATATTATGTATAATAAACAACATAATTTATTTATATAAAATCTTGCATTACAAAAGCTGTCGTGTGTTTATTTATTTATTATAATTTATTTAACATCGATGTTAATTTTATAAAATATTTATTGATATTATGGCAATTTATACCAAGATATTTGGTTAATCAATTTTAAAAAAAACACGTAAATCGGATAAGATTGGTTCTCGAGTGATAAGCGCACTAACGAACGGACAGACAGACGTTGCGTTTTATAATATGTAAGGATAAATTTAAATAACTTATTATATGTACATAATTATTATAATGAAAATTGAATATTCAATTTATTTTTCTACAACCGTTTAAAAAAGTAGGATTTTTCCAAGGTACATAAAGACAAGGTAGTCTCAAGAGCTTCTTGACCAATCAGCGTTGGCGCGGGAATTGACGTTCACCTGGGGGATCTATTCAAATGTCATAAATTTTTAAATAGAATATTAATTACAAAAAAATCCTTTATTTATTCTTGTTTTCGTATTTTTTGATATTTTAACAACACATGCAATCAAATAAGTACAAATTCGACATTGCAAAATTATAAAGAGAGCTGTCAGAATCACATAACGTATTGCCAACTTAAGAATAGTAAAAATGACACTTCCCGAATAGACCAAATTGTCTGTGACAGCTTTTTATGATTTTGCTACATATGTCGAATTTGTACTTATTTGATTGTATGTGTTGTTAAAATATCAAAAAAAACGAAAACAAGAATAAATAAAGAAATTTTGTGTAATTGATATTCTATTATACATTTATAACATTTGAATACACCCTCCAAGTGACGTCAATTCCCGCACCAACGCTGATTGGTCAAGGAATTGTTGAGACTACCTTGTCTTTATATACATTGACATTTCAATGTGTAAAATAGTACTTTTGCGCTCACCGTGTGTAACAATAAGAAGCACTTTCAACATGGTATTAATTCTTTGTTACTATCTATGGATTTGTTTAAGAATTTACATAGAACAGCGATACTTCAAATTATTATAACACAGTTGGTGACTGACCGTACAAAATAATTTTCATAATATTACCGCGCGTGCGAGAAATTTCTCAAATACTTCATGATACTTCAAGAGAACTTTCGTATAAGTTTGATAGTGTTTGTTAGCTAACAAATTTAGTTAGCTGCTTTATAATACCGGACATAAAAGTTTAATAACACTTCATCAATCCTATTGAAAACTGTTGCAATGTAGCCAGTCAGTTCGGTGAATCGGTTAAAATAAAATGTTTTATAGGTTTCCTAGTGGACGCGATAAAAGTTTATGACTTGTTTGTTATGTTTTCTTTCCTTCTTTTATTTAATTTTATCTTAAGCATGTTTGTTTCGGCATCAAAGAGATCCAGTTTTGTGGTCCTCCGGCTTATTTGGATAAAAAACTTTTATGTACATTATGGATGAGGTACTAATCGTTTTTTCTGTTTACTATGAACTATTTTAACAGCAATTATGAAACACTACCTGTTTAATTTTCTAAGATATAATACTTTTGCAGAACATCACTTGATAGAAAACTCGATGGCACTTTTTACTTTTGCACTACAAAAAATTGTAGACAAATTCCCATACTTTATCAAAACCCGAAGACAGAGTAAGACATTGTACACCGTAATCATCTCTTTCGAGATATGAAATTAAATTTAAAATTAATTATTCGTAATATTGTTTTTTTAGTTAAAGAACAGTGTCTATTTTATATCGCGGCTATCTGCCTTTTTTTACGTAAATTGATTCTGGGGATATTCAAGAGAAGTGTATCACATGACCATACGAAGAAGCTGTCGGAAAAAGAGATGATCCTGCTAAAAAATGCCTTCAAGAAGAGAAGTGTTTAATTCTTTTCTGCATTTCAATTAATTGTTTTATAAAAATCCTCAGTGAGCTTATTATTAGTCGTTTTGACATTTGAAACAGAGGTAAATAGATCAGTGGCGTAGATAGCTTTTTGCGATGGGGGGGGGGGGGGGGGAGGGGATATGAGTGGTGGCTGCGAAATAAAAAAAAATTATTATTGTAAGTTTCAATTGAATGACCTTTTTTTTGATCATATAAACTGTATTTATTTTACTTCTTATTACTAAAAAAAGGACATACAAAATTGAAAAATAAATAAAAAATAAATAAAATTTTCCCTATTTACTTGTACTATTTTGTTCATACTAAACGAGTTTAAAAAAATGTCTTAAAATTTTCTCATTAAATAAACTCATGGGGGGTGATTGATCATCTCAATCCCCCCCCCCCCCCCATCTACGCCACTGAATTAGGTAATATCTTTCGTTATAGCTGTTACCCGGGACTTTGTTCGCGTGGAATTTGTATTTTTTAAATTTAATTACATAATTTTTCGAGAGAAGTTGTATAAGTTTAACAAAATAATCTCAGAATGCAAGCTATCTCACTGCCAAATTTAATCAAGATCGAGTTAGCAGTTTAGCCGTGAAAAGTTAACAAACGTAGGTACAGACATACAGACAGAGTTACTTTCGCATTTTTAATATTAGTATGAATATGTATAAATAAGTATTTACCTGTCTCTAATAAGTCTATAAGTAATCTTAAGCTAAAATTTAATTTTTTAAGATAAAAATAGTATACAATTTATGTGCGCTAATAACTTACGATTTATAGACAGTAGATTTCAATTTTCGTTAGATAAATATGTCGCCGTAAGACTTGTTCGGGCTATTGCGTAATTAAGCCGAACATTAACATTTATATTTGCCGTTATAAATACTAGAACAATGTTGAAAGCATTATTATATTTATTGCGGACGGTTATCGATAAAAGATATCTTTTAACACAGTCGGTGTAATTTCTTCGTGCACAAGATAATGATTTTTTTAAAATCAACAAGTGATTATTTTAAAACTGTTATGTTATGATATTTTTTCTACAAGATTAAAAAAAACAATAAAATAACTTAGGTTTGGCACCAGTCTTGGCCACTTAGAGCAAGGTATACTGTTTTTTGGGATTGATTGGTTTCTTTTTTTAATTCTCATGAACTCATGTTGTTACTAAAGCAAGTACCTCATTATTACAACAATTTAATTACCAAAGTCCGCAAATATAGTTTTTTTTTTAAATTATAATCTTTTATTTTGTTAAAAATAAAACCAGTACTGGGCCACCCAGTGATTGACACTCGCTAATGATAAGTACTACGACACAAAAGTTATGAAATAAAAAATTGTAAAATTTGAAACGAAGTAAAGCAGATGCTACGATAATTCCGATAATATAATAATTAATAAATAAATTACACTAATATAGTCTAAATGTCCACCATTTTAACACCCATTGAATGATTGTCATCAAATGATACTGTTTTACAGTTAAGTGTCTATAGATTATGACTCAGTAATGGCGGTAATCAAATATCAACAAGTGTCCAACATTGGGGTATGATCCAAGACTGGTGCCAGTACCTTATACTGAAGATCCTCTATTACTTGTCAACACGTTTCCCTTATTCCAATAATATTACAAAACTGTTTTAATAATGACTTAAGAATTTCAGTTTAAGTCATATCAATTAATCCGACATTTTGGTCATCAATACAGTCAATACAGTGTAGTACATCTCCTGACCAAATTAATCCATACAAATACAGTCGGGACTCGTTTATTCTAAGCCTTCTGAATCGTTTTGAATCGAGGAAGTCGTGTTTATTCGAAGTCGAGAGGGTCTCCCACAAAGTTATAGATCCTTGACCAATCAGCGTTGGCGCGGGAATTGACGTCACCACGAAGATGTATTCAAATGTTATAAATGTATAATAGAATATCAATTACAAGAAATTATTTATTTATTTTTGTCTTCGTATTTTTGATATTTTAACAACATACATATATACAATCAAAGAAGTACAAATTCGACATTGCAAAATCATGGAAAAGCTATCACAGACAATTATTATTAGTTTGTCTATTCGGGAAGTGTCATTTTTACTATTCTTAAGTTGGCAATACGTTCTGTGATAAATGTCTATATACCTTGGTATTTAATATTTATCGTTAATAGTTAATCGTGATAGTGAAATAATTTTACTTTATTTATAGATATGATTTTCGTTCGTAGCATGCAATGAATATCAAAAAAATTAAAATCTTTTGAAAAATATTGTAGTCAATGAGATGAATACAAATGCTCTAATTAATTCTACAAAAAATTTCAAAATATGTTCGTTTACGAAGAAACTACGAAAAAATTACGAATAAACAAAACTCGGCATTTCAAATAAACGAGAGTTCCGACTGTATTATAAATGCGAAAGCTACTCTCTCTGTCTGTCTGTTTGTTACCATTTCATGGTTAACCCGCTGAACCGATCTTGATGAAATTTGACAAGGATAAAGCTTGCATCCTGAGGAAGGCCACTTTGCATCCCGAAAATTGATTATACAAATTCCACGCGGACGAAGTCGCGGGTAACTATATGTATTTAAAATTTTAAATAGTATTTCTTTTGATACAAAACGTGTTTCGATAGATTATTGTGAAATATTTAAATTGCCAAAACACTTTAAAATATAATCAATAATGTTTGTGACTTCTAATACCTATGAAATTGCACATTCTTCATGAGAAATTAAGAGTTGTATACGTACGCTAATGAATTCAAGTTTATAACAGTTTGAATGACAGTTGGCTGCGGAAAATTAATGGATCATAATAGATTATTATTGAGCAGATAAGAATGGGGTCAATAAGTCAATCGAAGTCATATTGTATATTCAATACATTGACAATTTTTCATCATAATCTTGATATTTATATACTATGACAAAATTTTATGTACTTACAATATTGATAGTAAATTTTTATCAAAATTATTATACAGGGTTAGATAAAAGTAATGACTAACTATCGATTATATCAAAAATGTGCTAATAAAAGTTTAATAAGAAATTCAAGTGCACTTTTTAGGCAGCCTATTGTTTTTTTTTATAACTTTTTCTAAATGGCAATGTAAATTAATATTATATTTGATAAATATAGGTATTTGAAAAAAATGAGTAGGTATATTACAGGTATAACTAATAAAGTAGGTTTTATGGTGGGGGGGGGGGTAATATGATTATATATTTTATGTCCGGTATTATAAAATAGCTAACAAAATTTGCTAGTAAGCACTTTCAACGAGGTATACATTCTGTAATATTATCCATGGATTTGTTTTGGAATTTAGATCAGTGATACTTCAACTTACTATAATATAAAGTTGGTGATGAACTGCACATTAGCGAGATTAACACTTGTATTGAGATCGTTTGTGTTAATATTTCAATTCAGTGCAAGTGACTACTTTGTTAATTAAATTTTATCAATTTTTAATAATTGAGAATTTGTGTACTCAATTGAGAGAAAAGAAAAATGAAAAAAATGGATTCACAATTATACCAAGAATGAGCTACATTGCCATTTAGATATACATCGTTTTCATGATGTCTATACCTGTTTAGTCATGAAAAAAAACCAAAATGCTGCTTAAAAATTGATTTTGAATTTCCCATTGAACTTTTATTAAGATATTATCTTGATATAACTCAAATAAATCGTTGGGTCTCATTTTAATCGACTTCACAAAGGAGGTTTTCAATTCAGCTGTTTATATATTTTTATGTATTTTCAGGCATAATTCCGACAAATATGCAACGATATGGGCGATTTTTTGTTTATTTGAAAGTGAATACTCCCGAGGTGGTCCCATATAAATTTGATCAGGATCTGACGGTGGATCCCTGATCCCTTCGAAGATACGCCACTCAAAAAGGAAAAATAAAATAAAAATTTAGAAAAAATTAAACCAACTTCAAAAAACCTTTAAAAACATTGAAAAGTATATAAAAATTAAATTTAACAGTTTTTGTAGTCGGTGCCATAGTCCAATCAAATTATCAAAATAAAGTAGTTCGTAAGACATTGTTCTACAGAGTATTTTTTTTTATTTTAAATTGTTGGGGTGTGTGTTCTGAGTATTACATTAAGTTGGCGCGGTCTATGACCTTGAGCGTTGTCCGTTATAAGCGCGAAAACTTTAAACGTAATTATCTCGTAAATCGTTCATCCTAGGATAAAATTTATAACCACCTTTTTTGTTCAACAGATTTGAATCTACAAATTTGTTCACAGGTCTAACTGTCTACCATCAATTGGTAACGAGATACAATGCAAGGAAGTTAACAAAAAACGATTTTTTGCATTTATTTCGTAAAAAAGTGATTATATTGAAAAAACTTAAATGGCAATCTTTTAGAACTATCAATTTTCAATATTTTTTCTTACAACCATTATTTCAGAAAACTCATAGTTTGCTTGTTATAGCCCGCGAAACATTGCAAAAAAACATTTTTTCGTTATAGTTCAAAAACCATAATGCAACCTACAAAATGTGTAATGACAAATGTATAGATAACAAAATTCTATATATTTTTTGTTAAAAAAAATAATTTTTTTGTTTGTTAATAAACAAACAAAAAAAAATTTCAAACAAAAAAAATTTTTTTTTCAAACAAAACAAGTATAGAATTTTGCTATCTACACTTTTGTCATTACATATTTTGAAGGTTGCATTATTGTTTCTGAAATATAACGAAAAAATGTTTTTTTGCTTTGCTTCACGGGCTATAACTGGCAAACATTGAGTTTTCAGAAATAATGGCTGTAAGAAAAAATATTGAAAATTGATAGTTCTAAAAGATTACCAATTAAGTTTTTTCAATATAATCGCTTCTTTACGAAATAAATGCAAAAAATCGTTTTTTGTTAACTTCCTTGCATTATATCTCGTTACCAATTGATGATAGACAGTTAGACCTGTGAACAAATTTGTAGATTCAAGTCTGTTGAACAAAAAAGGTGGTAATACATTTTATCCTAGGATGAACGATTTACGAGATAATTACGTTTAAAGTTTTCGCGCTTATAGCGGACAACGCTCAAGGTCATAGACCGCGCCAACTTAATGTAATACTCAGAACACACCCACCAACAATTTAAAATAAAAAAAATGACTCTGTAGAACAATGCAGAACAAATATACAATTTGATTGGGCTACCAAGCAAATAAAAAACTTAATAAAAAAGAAGAAGAGAAAACCGACTATTAGTGTTTTTAGGGTTTTTTTAGGTCGTTTTTTTTTTTTTATTAAGTTTTTTTTTTACTTACTTACCCTTTTTGGAAATTATCTACTATTCCTAATGCCAATCGGTTGGTTTGCAATAAAAAATAGCTATTTAATTAAATATATGTACTGTTTTTTTTACAATGGCAGTTTTCAAGATTATATCATTTATTTTTCCGCATTTAATTCCTTTACTTAATTATAAGAATTAAATAACCGTATAAAAAGTAAAAACGCTAGTTGCTATTCTTCAGAGCGTAGGTTTTAATTTTTTTTGCTAGTTCAGTGAAATTGCAAATTACAACTTGCAAGTAATATAAAATAATATTATTTTAATAATATTTATTTGTTACCATTTACATTTTATCGATTTTAAACAAATAATAGAAAGTAATATTTATATGTATTTTAAAACAATGACATATTATTGTTACTATTTTAAGTATTATTTTATTGTCAAATATATACTTAAAACTTAAAAGTTAAATTGTGTATATTTGTGAAAAAATATGTCGGTGTTAAACTGTTTTAGTTCGAAACAAACATTTTTCGTCCTTTGAATCCTTGTGGGATCATCAAAATATAAAAATTGAATGATATAAAAAAGTAGAGATTTGAAGCAATCTAAAGAATACGAATTTAATTTCTTTTATCTAATCAATTTTTCGAGATACAGGCTATTTCCCTGTCAAATTTTATTAAGATCGGTTTAGCGGTTTAACCGTGAAAAGGTAACAAACAGAATTACTTTTTTTTAGAGTGATAACTCAATGTTAAAAACCTGTCTCGCGAAATAGTTAGGGCAAGGTACTGCACTCAATATTTGTTGTAGCTTAAACTGAATCAGTAAATAGTCAAAAATTCGACCTTAGATTTAGTTTAGTATTATTTCTAGATTGTATAAAATGATATTTTTTCAATTGAAAAATATGGACGGCATTACATCAATGCTATAATGTAAGTCATTATAGTACAGTTGGATTCACTTTTCGCGATGCTACTGTACCTATACTCGTATATGTAAATTTACATAATATACTATAATAATAAATATGTATGTATGTAGGTAGTTTGTAGTGAAGTGGGTTCTTCAGTGGTTCGATTATTTTTATGACTTTTTGTTTCACCAAACCACATTATTATTAATAGTACATTTGAAACTTTTATTGTTCATTTCGCGGTTGTTTTTAAATTATGTGGTAAAATCACAATTGTTTTTATTGTTTATTTACTCTCATGTTCTAAGGTTTATTGGTTATAAAATGTATTAAAATTAATCTAATCAAATTCAAATCGTTCACGCTTTCGATTATGTACTATTTTTATAATAGTTTATTAAAAATTATGAAATAGACAAATATATAATTTCAACAATCATCTTGTGGTCTTCGAAAGAAGCACTAAAATACAATAAATAAAACAAATTCGGGCAAGACATACACGAGTGTATGCCATAAGGGTTCCGAAGTACGTACTACGTGAAATGTTTGGAACCACTTACAGGTGCATTTTTAAGTTAAAGTTAAAATAAAAAAAAGTGTCAAGTTCTACTAATTGAGATCTATATTTTGTCATACTACGTGCCTAGATATCAAAATAAAAAATTCTATGACGCCCCTCCCTATAATTCCAAAATTTAAAATTATATTGTTGACTTTAGTATTTGTCGTTGGTAGTCCCACCAAAACCTCGTTACCAAATTTTTTTCAGTTTTTTTGAGCCGGTAGTTACAGAGTTAGAGGGGGGGGCAGAATAAAATACTGCTTTTAGCACCCTACAGGCGCCATTTTTAATTAAAAATATGGTCAAATTCTACTAATTGAGATGTACATTTTGATAATTATGCTACTTGGTATACAATTTTTTTGTTTTTCTGGATTTGCTTTAAAGCCCCCTACAGGCACCATTTTTGATTTAGAAAAAAATAGAAAAAGGGTCAAATTGCTTGTTTGGTTATACATTTTAACGTGCCACGTGCCTTGGTATAAAACAAATATTTTTTTTACCTAGCATTAGTTCTTTATTGCCCCCCCCTGAAAAATTATTTATTCAATAAATTTGTACATATTTTACTAGAGGGTGTAATTTTACATGTTCAGTAAAAATTTCAAGTTTCTAGCATATATATTTTACGAGCTATTTGGCTTTGAGTGAAAAAGACGTACGGACGGACGGACAACAAAGTGAGATTAATAGGGTTTCTTCGGAACCCTAAAAACAATTGAAGATCCACGAACGACTACGTTAAAAATATGTAAACAAATATAATTTGAATTCACTTTTCTTTAAAAATATCTGCCATGGCAGTCACGGGACTTTCTTATACGTAATACTGACAGTGAAAAGTGCACGTGATTCATATATTTTATTAAAACATATTTCTGACGAACTAATAAAAACAAGAATAAAATGAGTAATATTCTTTATAACATGTATCAACGTAATTACTAATTGTAAGCCGGAAACAGACGTTTACTCTTGTCACTTTTTCAATTTTTGAATTATTTTTGAAATAAGAGAAAAAATTGTTTAAGATGAAAATTGTCGAGTATATTATTATCTTTAATTTATGCCTCACACGTTTTTTTTCCAACATTTATGATTTCGCCAGAAAGAATTCTTTAAAATAATTAATTAGAATTACCCATTCTGTACCATGGTACCTATAGCAAATACGTACACTATACAATCTCTGTAATACGTATAAGAAAGACCCATGACACTCATGGCAGATATTTTCCTTCTGTATAAACCATTTGAAATATAATTTTTTTTTTTCGAAAAAATAAATTATATAGATAATAATATTATCTACCATTTTTCTCTAATTCGTACTGTTTCAAAGTAATTTGAAAAATTCAAAATAAATGTTTTAAAATTTTAAATAGCACAATAACCAACATATTCTATTAAAAAAATATATATCAAATATAATACTGTAATTATTTAGGAAGAGCTCTCCCTAATAAAATATGTATTTAAAATTCAAACAAAATTTCATTTAATTATCGGATACAATTTATGTTTTATTCTGGATATGTTACATATTTATAACCTCATAAAATGTGTTAAGCAATTAATTTTTAATGGGTATTAGTAATATCACATATGTTGTTATTGGCGGCAATAATATGAATAAAAAATACGATACTCTTATTTAACGATGTTTTTCAAACTAGAGTTTGCAGACCATAAGCGTGATTTTGAATGTTAAATTTATATATGGGACATTCCATGTCAAATCGACCCCTCGAATTTTCAAATATCTATAAATTTAACGATAATTTTGTATTTCTCTTATTTTTTTTTTAATTAACAAGTTAATCTCGTTTTAATTAAACTCACCCGCGCAGCACTATATCATAGACGCTCTTTCTAACGTGTCCGACGACCGTGTCGCGGTGTTGATTTAACGCTGTATCATAAATACCAAAAATCTTTAAATTGACGTCATTTAATTAAAAGTAAAAAAATAAATTAAAAAATTTCAAGAAATATTATTTTTCCAACAAATTTGATAAGACTGTAGGTCTCGCTAAATGTCCCAAAATTTTTGTAAGTCAATATATTTCCCGATTATAAAATCTTGTAATTCAAGTATGCCACATCAAAAACGCCCCAATTCTCAGAATTTTCGAAGATAAAAAAGGTTAGGTTACGCCAAAATGAATCCACTCACGAAGGAGTAATTTTTATTTCAAAATTTAAAGCCGGGATCGAGGACTAGAAGGGCTGTAAAGTGGCTTAATATAGAATTAGTTTTAAACTAACCTTTACAGCGGATTTACCTCAAAAAGTAAACCTGTATTTGTAGATAATGGAGCAATATTTTGACGAACTACCCTTATAGGAAATTACAAAGGGGCCATGGTGGACCCAGGCTTGCGCCAATGCTAGTCAACACTGGGCCAAGATACAAATGATAACTTCGTTCAAGACTTTACAAAGGCTTGTCGTACCAAGGCTGGCCCAGAGTTGGCCCAATCTTGGGTAAAGAATAGGTGACCGAAGCTCGGTATTTGAAGGTTGGCCTAGACTGGGACCAATATCGAAAAAGCAATATTTGGGCAAGCTTCAAGCTTGGCATTTTCTACATGGGTACTTCAGGGATGATTATTGTATCATAGGAAGAACAAATTACCGAAATATCGATACATTTTGAGAGATTTGAAATTTCGATGGGTCAATTTGAAATAGAATGTCTTTTATATAAAAATTTTGTATAGAATAATAATACATTTTCATTAATTTTTTTCGATATCCGCCACTGTATTTACTATATAGTATATACTACTGAGAAAATATACCTAATTTTAATTTTATTAGACTACCTGTTGTTAGTAAAACATGTTTTATACGATTTTATTAATGAATAGTAGTTATATAGTGCTATTAAAATAAATTATAATATTTTAGAGTTGTAGTATATTATCTAATTAATTTCAACATTTATTTAAACAGCGGTCCTTAACATACGAATCGCAGAATGTTGAAAATAAAACTGTTTGGGATGCGTTCTGAAATCATTGTTTTTAATAAAAAATTTTAAGTTGGCAAAATTTGAATCTAAAAAGTAACTCCTGTTACATTCAGCTAATTATTTTCAAAGGATTTTGGTTTTTTACTATAATTTAAAAAAAAAACCTATTATATTATTATTTATTATTATTATATTATATCACATAAAAAATTGCCTCGTTTTATAAAATGTCAAAGATACAATTTAAGGTTTCTGTTCCTTTAGATTAAATTACTTAATTATAATTATTAAATTATATGAATTATGAAATAATTTTTTTTAAAGAATGTTCATTTGCAAAAGTATTATTAGCAATAAAAAAAGTGTGTGTACTTGCACATTAGAAGTTATTTTAGCGTGCAAATGCAAAACTAAAAATCTATTTTACTGACTATCATAATAGAAATCTGTATTATTTACACCTAACCGAACCTATATGCGCGTTCATCGTTATATTCAACGTGAATTTCATTTCCGTTGCATAAATGTCACCCTGAACGCGCCTAAAGAAGAGTAAATTCACAACCCCATCCTAATTACGGCTCTGTTGTGAATATATGTAGATAGTAACTTAAGTTACGTGAAATTAGTAATAATAAATATTTCAGTCGGTCAAATGTTAAGATAAATATAGGAATTGATTTATTTAAATCATCATTAAACCTGTTAAAAAGTATATTCGTGTATCTAGTTTTTATCTTCATGTTTATTTTGTTTCAAATGAACGTTATCTGACATCACCAATTGCATCTTGTGATGCAATTTATTAGCTATATAAACATAAACCTTCTCCAGATAAAATGAAAGTAGTATTTAAAATAAATGAACAGTGAAGATAAAAACTTTAAATAAAAAGTCTTATATCGGTTGTTTTTTTACGACTTTCCAGCGGATTATTTCCAGAATAACGAATTTTCAGAAAAAATGTCTCAGACAAAAGTTTCATGGTTTCGAGGACGCTAAATTATTGGTTGAGTTTAAAAAGGTTATCTTGATAGGTTTTCAGGTTCAACTTTTCTTTTTCAAATCTAAACCCATATTTTTGCATATTCGTAATTTACGAGAAAAAATAAATAAATTTTGTCTGAAACATTTTTCCTGAAAATTCGTTATTTTGGAAATAATCCGCTAGAAAGTCTTTAAAAAAACACTCGGTATAAAAAATATGGATCATTTTTATAAAATTACTTTTATAAAATTACTTTTACCTATCTAGTTGGATTATCCGAGTAGATGTCGGAATGTCACCTAATCTAAATATACAAACCATATAGTTTAACATTTTAATGACATGTTATTATTATTACATAAAAAACTGATTAAAAAAATAAGAACATCTAAAAGTATACATATAATAATTAAATTTAACAGTTTTTGAAGTTATTTTTATTTTTTTCTTAAAAAGTTTTTTTATTGGCTGAGCACTGACTTCAAAATCTGTTTTTAATTATTATACGAGTATACTTTTCAGTGTTTTTAGGGTTTTTCTTGAAGTAATTTTTCATGTTTTTTATTTTTTCCTCATGAGTGACGTACATTCGAAGTCCACTGTCGAATTCTGATAAAATTTATATAAGCCACCTCGGGGGTACACTCGTTCAAACAAACTAAAAATCGTCCAAATTCGGTGCATATTTGTTAGTTATGCCCGAACATACATAGAACATATCTACTGCCGAATTGAAAACCACCTCCTTTTTTTAGTCGGTAAATACAAGAAAACTGATGAAAATACTAAAACATGACTAATTCAGTTGGCAGATTAAAAAAATTAATAATATATTTCATAACGAGAACTTTAATCATCGACAATTTGAGATAGACATCTGTAAAATATGACCATCAATAATTAATATCCCAATATCAATTTGTGATATATTTAGCAATGCTAATATGATCAAAACTATTTTAATGGATATTCATCATTTCTCTGTCTGAAATTATCTGTAATTTACCTACCAATTTAAGCAACATTATAAATGCTTTATGAATCAGAAACAAGTATTTCCATGGTCGACATGTGTGTAGTAAACTTAGAGATTTTTAATTAAGTAATATTGTATATATGTGTATGTAACATAATGTCCAATGTGTAACAGATCGAAAATAAGCATCCATTTCTTGTTGTTTTATTGTTTATTGTGGAGTAGGTAATTATTTACAGTACAGTAAGACCCTGTTTAACGCTGGTTTTTTCCGATTACTTTTGCTTCCTCGCAATATCGAAGATACGAGAAGTTTTGTGATCGTTTTAGAATGAGACAAAAAAAATTGTTCTCCAATTTTAAAATTTTAAATTGATCTTTCCGTTTCAGGTCAAGACAAACGCTTTTCGTTCTGTGTCTGTCTCTCGGTCTGTCTGTCCCCTGAACCTTGTCACATGCATAACTCATGTATCACTGCACCAATATTAATGAAACTTTGTTGTATGGTTGGGTCTGGCTTGAGGACGATCCCATTTCAAAATCGTATGTAAAGGGGAAGGGTGACATCCCAAAATATTTATCTTTTCAAGTTACGTGAAAATTGTATAGAATCTTTTTTGTAGAGCATTCAATTTCCATTCAATAATATAGGTAGGTTTGCAACGTTTGTTATAAAATATTCCCTTACAAAGATATATCTTAGTTTGCTTTAAAAATCATGTTTTGTTTTTCTAAATTGATATTTGCTTTGGCATATTAAATGTCATTTTGACGATTGCATAAATTTAGATTTAGATTGAAGATTTCGAACTAATATTTTTTAGTAAAATTATAAATATTAAATACTTAACCAATGCAAGGCAATATATCTGAATACTTTATCGGGTTTTATTTAATTTGTTCAATAATTAACTACCTTTGATGAATTTAGCACAAGGAAGCACTGTGCATTTACTTGGCTGATGTTTTTTTTCGAAATCATTGCAACGGTATAAATTCTTTCGCGGTATTTCATCAGAAGCGGTGACAAATCAATGAGTAATTTAAAATTAATATATTATTTATACCTTCAAAGTGTATTTTTTCAAAAGACCCGTTGCTTTCAAGAATAGTGTATGTAAAATTAAAATACACAGATAGAAAGTGGTTGAAACAATAGTGGAAAAGGTTAAACTTATTACAATTCAGAAAATATGCAGATTTGGATTAAATTCCATTTCACTTTACTTTGTCTTGTTTTACAAATTCTACAGATAAAGTATTTCATCTTATTTAACGATAACACATTAGTATGTTTATTATTAATCTATTTTATTTTAACCCTTGACTTATTTTATGTGTCCGATTGTATGAATGCAGGTCGTAGAGGTATATATTAGGGATGTCACATTATATTACAAAACTCTGTATCCGAATCCGAAACTATTCTGACCTCCGAAACCATATCCGAAATATTATTTCGAATTTCTTTATTATTCGTTATCCGAGCTCTGAGATACATACTGTGAACAAAAACAATACCAAGTGATAAAAATTCGTATCCGAATAATTTCGAATTCGTATCCGAAATAAATTCACATACGAATCCGTATTCAAACCCGTATCCGAAATTATTTCATATCCGAAATTATTTCATATCCGAATCCGTATTCAAAACTGTATCCGAAATAATTTTATATCTGAATCCGTATCCGAGATAAATTCATATCCGAATCCATATTCAAAACTGTATCCGAAATAATTTTATATCTGAATCCGTATCCGAGATAAATTCATATCCGAATCCATATTCAAAACTGTATCCGAAATAATTTTATATCTGAATCCGTATCCAAAACCGTATCCGAGATAAATTCATATCCGAATCCATATTCAAAACTGTATCCGAAATAGTTTCATATCCATAACCGTATTCGAAAGCGAAACCAAGAAATAAATATTCCTATATCCGAACCCGAAATCAAGAAAAAGAATGTCCCTATCCCGATTACTTCATTTCAGTTGTGTGCCCCTGTTATAATATGTAATAGTAATACTTTGTACCGACGTTTCATACACATATTGGTTTGCTTTTGTATACATATAACGCGTGACGAAATAAATTCATTAAACGATCACAACGGAATTTCCGTTAGCTCTGATAGAAATATTTTTCCAATTACTATTCTTCAGCTCATTTGATTAGATCGGTTTTTTAGAATTTTTTTTGACCTCATTTTTATTAGTTATTTTTTAAATTAACTTACCAAAGTAGATTAAATAGGTATCTTTATTTTTTGAGTTTCAAAGTTTTCAGAAATTAGATTATTTGATTAATGAATATCTCTACAAAACTTTGGCGTATAAATTGTGAAATTATTTATTTTATCAAAATAAAAATTTTTAAAGTTAAAATTTTCGATGATTGTTTTAGTGGAATACGTTCTATTGTTTAAATTAAATCTAATTTTCTGGAGTTTGGTGTCACATAAATTACAGAAACATCAATCTTTCTAAATATGTTATTATTAAAAGTTGCATAATCATTATTATACAGAATGATTTACAACTAGTGTAGCAAAAATTAACAGTAGATCAAGGATGTAATTTTTAGCAAAAATCTTCATGTGAACCTATGTCCGGAAATTCTTCGTGCGGAAGCTACAGTCTTCCAAAAATTTTGCTCAAAATGGGTGTTTATTTAATATCTAGAGAACCTAGTTATTTCTCGAAAACACTTTTTCGGTTGGTGGGAAGCAGAAACGAAATTCTAATCAACCGATCGGGTTATAATTTTAACACGTTGTTCTACACATTAATAGTTATCGTATTATCTAAAATTATTTATTTTTATTCATAATTTCTTATTTTTTTCTCAATTTTTTTTATAAGTCCGCCATTTTGTTTTTATTAATACAAATATCTGATTCCAAGTAATACGATAGAGACAAGTCTATAAAATTAAAATATATTTAATTTTTTTGTTTCAAATCACTACAAGTGGAGATGTGTTTCCCACCAACCACCCACCTTTTTTTCGAAAAGTCCGCTTTGACCCCAAAAATTACAAAGTATTATAAAATTTACTAAAAAAAAATTTTTTTCGATAATTTTTATGATGCAAATAAAAACATATAAAAAACTGAAAAGATTATATTTTATTTTGTTACGAAAAAAAATCCTTATAAGCTTAAAATTTTAAGCGTCAGACCGCAATATTTGAAAAAGCAATTTTAAAATTAGAAAAAAACACTTTACTTAAGTGCCGCTTTGGAACCTCCTCCCCCCTCACATATGGATATGTAAGGTTTTACGGAACACCCCCCTCTCCTACAAAGCCATAATTAATTAATGGACACTCCCTTAACTCTATTCGAACTGGGAAAATGTTATTTATTTTTTCTACAGTTACGAAAAACCAATTTGCCATTTTGAATTCACGACTGCAATTTCATATTTTCGTGAATGCATCCGAATGGGTACATACTACATATGGTATATTATTTTTTCACATCTGAATTAGCACCAAACTGCTTATTGTTCGAATGTTAATTAGATTCTCTGAAAACACCGCACTGTTTTATGATATGTGTATGCATGTAGTTTTTTCCGTTAAAATGTTTTGAATATTATGTCACTGCTTTGCATGTTTATTAGTTCTGTGTATTTCAAGGTAGCATTGTATGATTAAAATGATTTAATCATTTGTAATGATTTATAAATACATATACGTACATACCTACATCCAGAGTTGTGCACAAGAATAAAAAAATGTAGGGGAGGAGTGGGGTAGTTACGAACTCCTAAGGGAGAAATCAAATAAATGAAAATCTGAGTAAAAAATCAATAGATGTATTGTGTATTATTATTAAATAATCTATTTGTTATACATTTTCACTATCAATTTTAATAAAATATAAAAACAAATTTAAAATTAAAGACAAAAACAAAACCCTATGTGTTCGTGATTACCCAGCTAACATGGGTATATTAAACCTAATTAGTACAAAATTCGCAACAAAAGCCATGCTCTATGTCTATGGGTACAAATGTGTACGCGTGGACTGTTTTATCGACTATCATGACAGAAATATGTATTACCTTTTCTTCTTCTTCATGGGTTACAGCTACTACCTAACGTAAATTCCACGCGAACCATTTACATGATATACATCTTATGGTATACATATATGACGCGCACGAAGTTGCGGGTAACAGTATTAAATATAGGAAATTTAAAACCTGAAATTTGCGGTGACAGTTATATTGAAAGAATAATATAAGATATTTGGTTACCTCTCTCTCTCCCCTAAATATAATACTATGACCCCTTACTCGTTAAACCATTATTTATTTTATGCAATGCAAATGTCTTGGTTAGGTACTTATATTGCAAAATTATTTCACGTAAAAAATCAAGAAAATAGAACACTGTAATAAAACTTTTGATAAAAGAATCAGTTTTACATTGTAGGAAGAAGGAATGTACTGTTCATCTTGATAAATTGTAGAGAAACACGATAGATAGACATTCTAAATGTGCATAGAGATTTTGATAAAACGTATCCATGCCTAATTTCTAGACAACATGCAATTCTATTGCATCAAATACTTCACACTGTGTATTCATTCATATATAAATCACATGTTTAAAATTGATTGTGTGAACATTAGTTTTAATTAAATATAATTATTATAACAGCAATCTGTGGTTATGGGTTTTGGAGAATTTAATTCACACGAAATTATAAGTTTTATTTTGTATTTTAAGTAATTTTTCCGAAATATAAACTTCCAAGATTTTTTTTCAAATTTTTTTCAAGGTTTTTATTAAGGTATTTCTCGGGGAGAAACAAGGAACGCTATATGTTAGAAAAGGAAAAAAAAGTGTAGTATAAAATCAAGATAGCCATGGTATAAATTAAAATAAAATTTGGCAACGTTGAGTATACGTTTTCTATTGCGCATGCGCGACTTTTGTATTGACAGCTACATATTATTTAATGTTTTGATGTGATAACGTGTACTATTATTTGCAGCTGAATTTGTTATTTATTATAAGTTTATAATTAAGAAATAGTTTTTATTATTCCTTGAAATTAAAAGAACAATATATTTAGCACGTACGATTTTTAAATACCGCGGCAATTATCAATACTTTGTGGCGTTGTCATGGCCAGTACCGTGATATTTTTTATCAGAAAATAAGTTTTTATTTTACTTATAACTTAAAAACGGGGTGGTGAAAATATTTGAGATTTTTTATATTAATTCTAATTATATTAATTTAGTTTTTCTCAAAATTTCATAAATTTCTTGATCTTCCTTCGCATAAAATTATTTACTTTTTCATTGAAAATCCGCATAAAATATCGTAATCCCTATACTCGCAATGTTAAATTTTTGATTTTATTTTGACGATATCTTCGCTCACAGATGGTCAATCATTTTAAGATTTTGAATGGAGCTTCTAATAACCTTTTTTTAGTTTTTTTTTACAAAATTTGAGCTTACTCTTGAATCTTTTAATTTTTCCGAGAAATACCTTAATACGAAAAAACTGTAAAAAATATGGTTCTAAGGAAAGGTCTAGGAGGAAAATGATGTGTAAAAAATTCGGTTAAGATATACGCAGGTGTTAAGGTATATAAAGGCAAGGTAGTCTCATCAGCTTCTTGACCAATCATCGGCCGCGCTGGAATTGGCGTCACTTGGGGGAAGAATTCAAATGTTATAAATGTATAATAGAATATCAATTACAAAAAAATCCTTTATTTATTGTTGTTTTCGTATTTTTTAATATTTTAACAACACATACAATCAAATAAGTACAAATTCGACATTGTAAAATCATAAAAAAGCTGTCACAGACAATTTGAAGCGCCATTTTTACTATTCTTAAGTTGGCAATATGTTATGTGATTCTGACAGCTTTTTATGATTGTGCAATGTCGAGTTTGTACTTATTTGATTGTATGTGTTGTTAAAATTTCAAAAAATACGAAAACAAGAATAAATAAAGGATTTTTTGTAATTGATATTCTATTATACATGTATAGCATTTGAATACATCCCCCAAGTGACGTCAATTCCCGCGCGGCCGCTGATGAGACTACCTTGTCTTTATATACCTTGCACGAGTGTATGCCATAAGGGTTCCGAAGTACGTACTACGTGGACTGTTTGGAGCCACTTACAGGTGCATTTTTGAGTTAGAAAAAAAAATAGTGTCATATTCTACTAATTGAAATCTACATTTTGACACCCCACTTGCCTAGATATACAAATAAAAATTCTATGTCACCCCTCCCTATTTCTCCAAAATTTGAATTGATATTGTTGACTTTAGTATTTGTTGTTGGTAAATGGTAATCCCACCAAAGCCTCGTTCAAAGGGTGCTAAAATGTCTGTATAATTTATTTTATATTAACTTTACGTTAGACTGTTAGAGGAATACGTTTCAGAGATAAAATTAATAACAATGTTGTTAATTAACGAAGTTTCGCCCCAAATACTTGTTTCGCTGACCATGATCGTTGCACTTTAAAACTTTTAGTAAACGGTATTATGGAAATGAAAATATTTATAATGTAACATTTTATTGTTAAATGATGTCACTCACTATTTGTAAAATAAACCAGTTGTAAAGAACATTTTTTTAATATTAATGTTAATAAATAACTTTAAATTAAAATAATACAGAGCTGTACACAAGTACAAAAAAATGTACTTATGTACAAAAAATGTACTTAAGTACAAACATAAGTACTTTCTGCAATTATACTTAATTTATGTAATTGCAATTACATTTGTATAAATGTTAAACTAAAAAAGTATTTGTATAATATAAAAATACTTAAGTACATCAATGTACTTAAGTATTTTAAAGTACATTTTAAGTACATAAGTATCTACAATTACTTTATCACAAATTTTATTTTTGTTAAGGGTTTAGTAAGTGCATAAGTACAATTACTCAAAACAGTACTTAAGTATTTGCACTGTTCTGCTTGTATATAATTATTATCCCTTTTTTATACTAGTACCTAGTAATAAACTGACAGTTAGCGCTGTTTCTAACATCAAATTATGTATTGTTCTTTATCCAACGCATTTTAGTTAATTTCTACGAAAACACCGTAGATTCGTGTTGACGCGTTCCCACACAGGTACAACTACACATGTGTAATAAATACCTCAATGGCGACACTTGTATAGAACAAAATGAGTGCCTAATATTCGACTATAATTAATTATAGACGGTTACAATACTTTCAATAAAAATATTGTAGTCTTTGTATAGTACCACTATTTACAAAATTATTAGTGGATCTATAAAATAAAATGTAGTTGGAATGCTTTATATATTTTGTTAGGTAAAAAACCTACATTATCCCGTGGTAATTGTAGAGCATATAAAAATAATTTTAATATTTTTTTCATTTTTGTTGCAGGTATGGGAATATCACAAATTTCTCGATACTCAGGTAATAGTTAAAATCATTGAATAGGAATCCAATTCATTTTTTTTTGCTTCAGGTATGAAATAGGTACATATAATAGATTTATTATTATTTTTAATAAAAAAATTAAAATTCTTGATATAAGTTGTTCAGAAGTTGAGAATTTGTAAAAAAATTCAGAAATATACGAAAATAATGATTAGGTCAGAACCGTATCAAACAAATTTAGAATTTTTTGTTTTTGTTTTTATTTTATTTAATAAATAGGTCACGGGCGTATTAAAAATATTTTAAATTAATGGTTTCTAATAAAATTGTATAAAAATGATATGGAATCTGTTAAAGAATTGAAAATTTCAGAAATATACGAAAATTAGTAATAGATAAGTGCGTATCAAAAAAAAAATTACAATTAACATTTTATAATAAAATTTTATAAAAATAGGTTATCAGGGCATGTACATAACATATACCGTTTCTCCGAGATCCGGGGTTTGTTATAATTTCTTCGACTTTTGTAATATAATTACAGCGAAAAAAAGGCCATCAAAAATAGTAGGGGGCACAAAAATGAGGATTAGTGTGTGAACATTTTTAGGTGTCAACGAAAGGTCTTCATTTACAGAAGGGTTTACAAAAACTGAAATCTGGTTACCCTATATACATCATACTCGGGTCGCAGCCCAAGGCTGAGCCCCGATTAAAGGACCCCGCAGTTTTTGATAGGGAAATGGCTTTCAGTCAATCTCTTTGAAACCAACTGGAAAATATTCTCTAAATCATCCCGATTAAAAGTCTCAATGGTCGCAACCGCCCAAGTTCCCGAGGTCTCGCGCAAAGAGCTATTTTGTACCTAATATTGCAATAAAAAATCGATATAATACAGGATTTCCCAAGTTCAATATTTAATTTATTATATCAAATTGAAGAAAACTTTAAATACAAAAGTTGTCAGGTTAGACAAGCAGCATATTTTTAAAATAGTTACATTTATATAAGGTGTCCCATAAGTTGTAACCATGTTTTATAAAAATTTTATTATAATTCATAAAACAATTTGCTAGAACTTGCAAACGTTAACAACATAAAAATCTAAAAATTAAATAAACAAAACGATACATAAAAATTAATTTCTTTGTTCAAAATGTCCTGTACTATTGATTTTTTATTGCATTATTAGGTACAAAATAGCTCTTTACGCGAGACCTCGGGAACTTAGGCGGTTGCGACCATTGAGACTTTTAATCGGGATGATTTAGAGAATATTTTCCAGTTGGTTTCAAAGAGATTGACTGAAAGCCATTTCCCTATCAAAAACTGCGGGGTCCTTTAATATAGTGCGATTAGGGGTTGGAGCGCGAAGCCCCTAGTTATTTAATAATGATCATAGATCCCTCAAATATAATTCTGACAACCCGCCACTGCTTACAACAGACACCACACAGCAGCATTAGGTATCCCCCCGGTGCTACACATGGCTGCGCACATTCCAAAGACGGCCGTGTTCTTCGACCACGCCGGATGTGCCGTCCGGTGCGACCTACCCCCTCACCCCCTCCCCCGCACACACGTGAGACCTGCTGCACAGATCTCTTTGTGGCTCGTCGTCCTGACACAATGATACCTTACCTGTGTAGTGTGCGTCATTATACACTTTCTATGCATTTATTCATTTGTCGAGTGATTTTTGATGAAGGTGGCTTTGTTATATCTGCTGCTCTCTTTTATGGATGAGTGTTAGAACTGTTATTGGTCGTAAATCAGTCTTCTAGTTACTGTCGTTCAGAAATAGTTTTAATTCTTTTCTTATTAGTCATATTTTACAGCTTGCTTTAGTTGAAGAAGAAAGCCGGAACCTTATTGCCTTTTTAACCCTCCTGTTGTGGCATTCTATTTATACTAATTTTAAAGAGTAATTTGATACTTCAGGGACTAGTAAAAGTCAATAATATTAACTAATAAAGGTACGAAGCGATCAAGATTTAATTTTATTATTTTTGTTATTTAAAAATTATGAAAAAATAAAAATAAAACACAAAAAAATGATATACTTCAGGGACCAGTAAAAATTAATAATATTAACTAATAAAGGTACGAAGCGATCAATATTTAATTTTATTATTTTTGTTTATATTTAAAAATTATGAAAAAATAAAATAAAACACAAAAATATAATAAGGTTAAGGCACTAGTTATGGCCGCTATAAGAGCAAGTTTTCGTTTTTTGGATTAATGGGCTTGTTTTTTGTAGTTCTCATGAACTCATGTTACTAATAAAACAAGTAACTCTTTATTTAATCAATTTAATTACCAAAGTCCGCAAATATAGTTTGTTTTTTAAATTACAGCCTTATAAAAGAAAGAATCGTCAAATTTGAAACAATGTAAAGCAGTTGTTATGATAATATAATAATTAATAAATAAATTATATTAATAATTAGTTTAAATTTTGACACCTATTGGCCGATTGTCATCAAATATCTACACATATTTCTAATTTAGTACATTTATAAAAATTTACCATTACTGGGGTCCTTGCTAAGACTGGTGCCACTACCTTATTTAAAATAATTGTTGAACAGGTACCATAAAAGATATAAATCTAACTAATTATAACACCGCGTAAAATATTAGTAGTACCTATATAAATACCCATATAATGGGTAGGAGGGGGTAACGGCGAACGTATATAAGGAGAAAAACTTAACTCAAATTATAGTTAAAATTATTAGTTTTTATGAAAAAATTACAAGTATTGTAATTTCGAAACGATATGGCAATCTATTTTTTACGAACTAAAAATAAGAAATGTTTTAAAAGAAATCTTACAAGCTGTGTAGCCAAATATTACCTATCTTTATTAAAATAGTTTTCCGATAAAAAAAAGCGTAAAAATGTTACAAAATTGTATTGATTAAATAAAAATATAATATTTTATTTTAATTGAACAAATTATTTAATGTATTTTTTAAATAACATACCTTCTGAGTGAGCAGTGCTTACATCATAAAAGGAATACACCCTTAAATTTTCACATTTCCATAAGTTTGGGTTATGAGTTATTATTAAAAGAAAATATATTCAATAGAAAATGGTTCCATGAATTTTATGTAAATATTAATGACAATATTTGATTCTTAAAATAACTTAATGAAAGCAATTGTCATAAAACAGTTTCAAGTAATGACGTTTGAATTAAAATATTAAATTGATTTAAGTATTCATACAAGGTAAAAATTAATATTTCTTGAATATATTTGTATATTTTATTTACTGAATAATTCAAAATATTATTTTATATAGAAATTGATATTCTCGTTTTACATAATTCTGTTTAAAAAATGTGCTAAAAAAAGAAGATAAGATTTATTAATTTATTGTAATCTACAATAGTTAATAATTTTATTTTTCTCAGGCAATAAAAGAAGTAAACGTATACAATATTCTTGTTTTGTAAGCATTATTTTTGTGCTTGTTTATTATATGTGTACAGTACAGTACATAGTTGATGACTTGTATCGTTTATAAAATTAACAGACAGTAATGTACTAGCACCAGTGTTGGATCATATCCCACTGCTGTACACTTGTTTAATTAAATATATTAAATTATAAATATTTGTTGATATTTGATTACTTCCATTACTGAATCATAATCTATAAACTCTTAACTGTAAAACAGCTTAATTTGATGACAATCGACCAATAGGTTGTTAAAATGGTGCACATTTAAACTAATTATTAGTGTCATCTATTTACGAATTATTATATCATCATAGCATTTGCTTTACATTGTTCCAAATTTTACGATTATATATTTTAAAACTTCTGTGTCATAGTATTTGTCATTTTGTAATCTTGAGCAAGTGTCCACTACTGGGTGCAGGGCTGTAACTACCATCGGGGCAGTGTCCCGGGGCCCCCGACGTAAGGGGGGGGGGGGGGGGGGAGCAAGACAGTTTAAAACTTTTTTTTATTTGGTTCTAACTTGAAAATGTTACACTTATTACAAATTTTGATTTATGTGTAATTTTTTTTTCGATGCCACCTTGAATTTTACACTTATTATTCATTAAAATTAGTAAGAAGTGTAAAATTCAAAAATTCAGATTGGCGACCAAAAACAAGGTAATTAAAATCAAAATTAGTAATAAGTGTTAAATTTCCAAGTAAGGATAAAAAAAAATTATGGGGGCCCCTCGGTCACATCTTTCCCTGATTTTACTTTATCGATTACTGGAGAAAAAATATAAACAAATTAAAAGGTTACAATAAAAAAAAAAACTAAAAAAAACTTGATAGTTTAATTGCTTTAATAAAGAGGTACTTGTTTTATATATAAGTAACATGAGTTCATGAGAATTCCAAAAAACAGTATAACTTGCTCTTAAAGCGGCCAAGACTGGTGCCAGTACCTTATTTCTGTTTAGAAAAAATAAAATAGGTAAAATTACATTTATTTATAAAAACTTAATACGGCCCTGTCCTAATTATAAATGTAATATATTTATTAATTATTATATTATCATAGCATCTAATTTACATTGTTACGATTCTTTATTTTATATCTTTTATGGTGTAGTAATTTTTGTAATCTTTAGCAAATGTTCATTATTGGGTGTTCAATACTGGTTTTACGTTGTTCATTATTGGATAAAAAACATGAACAAAATAAAAGGCTTTAATTTAAAACATAAAATTTATGTGCGGGCTTTGGTAATTAAATTGATTTAATAAAGAGGTAGTTGTTTTATTAATAACATGAGTTCATAAGAATTACGAAAAAAATACCATTAATCCCCTGTGTTCAAGATTGGTGCCGTTACCTTATTTATTTATGATAATCTACCATATTCTTGTTTTGTAAGCATTATTTTTGTGCTTGTGTATTATATTATACAACAGTAGTTGATGACTATCGTGTTTAAAATTTAACACAAAATATACCTGCATTCGTATTTTTTCTAAATAACAATTAATGCTAGTTTTTTATTAATAAAATTTAGGTATGAATGTAATTTATGTTATTTTTTATGATTTACATTCATATGTAGTTATCAACGATAAAATTTCATTGCAATAATAAAATAAATAAATTTTCATTTTTTATGTGTACATTTATAATAATTTTATTACAGAGCATATTATATTGTTATTGAAGATCTAAAAATAAAACTTGGTTATTTTATTGTGTTATTACACTTTACTAGTATAAAAAATAAATAAATAAAATTTTATTGGATTCTATTATGGCATTAAACCTTACTATATCAGTTCTATAATAATAAAAATTGAAGTTAATATTTTATCAAAGGCTGTAGCCGGGTAATCATGCAAAACATGCCTTTACATGGATTTGGCTGATTATTTTTTTGGAAGTCACATTCTATTAAACATTCAACCTGACCAAATATTAGCTCCCAAAAATTTATAGTTTTCGAAAAAAAAAATTTTTTTGATTTTCAAAAAAAAAATTTTTTTTGATAATCTGTCAGTCGAATTTGATGGTGCTTGAAATATATTATAGAGGTACTTATGACTCATCAGAGGTAATTTTATTATGATCCTCTGTACATAATAAACCAGAAAAAAAAATTAATAAAATTTAAAAAATCAAAAAAGACCATGTTGTCTTCGGAGGGCAATCACAATTTTTTTATATATTATACCTTGTATGTACCCAAACAACATATCAAAATCCCAAATTGATAGAAAGGGTATAACATACTCGTATAAATTCGCATGCGGTCGTATCGGAGTGGCGCGAGCGTGGCGCGGGTGAGTGCAAGTGTCTTAATAGACCGAGCTCTGATAGCAAAAAATGATACGTCATCGAACACCTCAAATTTAAAAAGTGAAAATGGTTGGAAATAATGTAAACAACATGTTAGACCCGGCAGACTATTAAAAATATGTTAATTGCTATGCTTAATGAATTTTTGAAATAAGTTAAAAAAACAATGAATATACCTTACAAAACACCTGCATGAAATTTACACAGTTTATAGTAAATAATGTGCAATTTTTGAAAAAAAAATGCTGCTTAGCAATTTTTGTTAATTACCTTGTCTGCCTTAAATTTTTATAAGTTATAATTTTCAACAAAAGTACGTCACATAACACCTTTTTTTTATTTATAAAAAAATGAAGTTTGAGATCTCCCCTATCTGTTAAAACTTTGCTGACTGAAAATTTTTGTTAATTACCTTGTCTGCCTTAAATTTTTATAAGCTATAATTTTTAACAAAAGTACGTCACATAACACCTTTTTTTTTTTTTTTTTTAAATAAAGTTTGAGATCACCTCTATCTATTATAACTTGTCTGCCAAACAATTTTTATTAATTAATATCTGCAAACTTTTATTTTGCCTGCACTATTTTCATAGAATTTCGATAAATGGTAATATTCAAGTTTCCGAGCAAAGAAATATCTACTACCTGCAAGTCTTATCTCAAATCCCAATAGATCAGCGGTTCCCAACTTTCATTTTATTTATTTGTGGAGATCAGTTATCAAGTGCTCGGTGCTTAATTAACTTTTTACACAGCTTATGTTTTTTGTTGGGAAGAGGGGGTGTGCCACTGTATCTTTTTTCGCCATAATAAATTTTTTTTCGCGTATCCCTGAGAGTACGCGTACTCCAGGCAGGATATTCATCTATTAGGATTTTGGAATTCACGACAATGATTTATTTAAATTTTAAATAAATAATTGTCCTGAATTAACAATCAAATCATTAAATTTTATAAAATTAATATTTCTATATATTATATATTCATCGGGAGCCGGATGTAAGTCTTTGAAGGGCCGGCGCGCAGGTCCTATTTTGGTGATCGCTGGTCTAGGGTCCAGACTCTAGACTCTAGGGTAAACCCTATTTATTTTATTTGAAATAATTATGAATGTTTATTATTATTTTTAACTATTCTGATACATTAAAAAATTACTATAGTTCCAATAAATAATTGATTGAATCTAGCAAATTATTTATTTAAATCGTTGCAATGAAATATTTTATAAGCTCAATCAAATATCTGATAAATTCGATATAATTTATTGATTTAAAAAAATAATAAAAAATAGAATATTATTTAAAAGACATAAATTATAGATAATATAATTCTCTGCAGCATGTCTCAAATTAATTTTTTTAAACGTAATTACTAAACCGGAAACGGATGCTTACTCTTGTCATTTTTTTTTTGAAGATTTGTTTTCAAAATAGGAGGTTTTCTTCCCAGACAAAATTTAATCTTAAATATAAAATTTCACCCTTCGACGATTTGTCGTATTTGAGTTACTGCGCTTACAAACAGACAGACACACAGACATCATAGCGAAAATAATCAGAATAGATTCAGGGAAGGTATATTCTTTTTCTAAATTTCGATAACCCTTCACCAAAATTTCGATGTGACAATGGAGAGGAATTTATTTTTTTGGTCGTCACATCGAGGCCCATAACTTTTTTTAATTTTTAATATTTTTCAATAAAAATTGGTATTCAATAAGTTGAATATATATTTAATAAGATGTCTACTACCTGATCGCAAAATAATATGGTATACATATATAAAATTCTCAAACAATGACAATCACATCACAGTGGCTTTCCCCCTTAAGACTGACCTGGTAAAAAACATTTTTTCGATAAAAAAACTCTCTTAATATATAAAAGAGATGTAATACCTCGATTGATAATTAAAAAAAAAAAAAAAAAAGTTGTCAACGGTTATATTACATTTTTTTTAACAAAAAAATGTGGTCGTAGCGCTTAAAAAATTAAGACTGACAAAGTAAAAAACGTTTTTTTTGCTGGCAGCAAAATTTTAATGCAATAAGAAGTGTCAAAGTTAATGTTAGAAAAAAAATTAAGATGGTGTTTTTTCACGGCCTGCGTATAAACTATTTAAACGAAAAAAAATCATTGGCACGGCGCTTAAAAATTAAGACTGACATAGTAAAAAACATTTTTTCGATGGCACACAAATTTATAAGCATAGAGGAGGTCTCAAACTTTATTTAAAAAAAAAAAGAAAAAAGGTGTTATGTCACGCCAACGGTTGAGCCGGACATCCATCTCATGCATGGATGCTGCACATTCAAAATTAAGGCAGACATAGTAATTAACGAAAATTTCCAGGCAGCAAAGTTTTAACAGATAGGGGAGATCTCAAACTTCATTTTTTTATAAATAAAAAAAAGGTGTTATGTGACGTACTTTTGTTGAAAATTATAACTTATAAAAATTTAAGGCAGACAAGGTAATTAACAAAAATTGCTAAGCAGCATTTTTTTTTCAAAAATTGCACATTATTTACTATAAACTGTGTAAATTTCATGCAGGTGTTTTGTAAGGTATATTCATTGTTTTTTTAACTCATTTCAAAAATTCATTAAGCATAGCAATTAACATATTTTTAATAGTCTGCCGGGTCTAATATGTTGTTTACATTATTTCCAACCATTTTCACATTTTAAATTTGAGGTGTTCGATGACGTACCATTTTTTGCTATCAGAGCTCGGTCTATAATACTTTTAAAATATCTCTAATTTGTTGCTAAACAGGACTGGGCTAGCCCAGAGGTATATCGAAAATTTGACGGGGCCCATAGCCTGACAAAAACAAAATATAGAGGCCGTAGCCGGGAATATATGGGAACTGCTCCTTTAAATTAATTTTACAATTTTTTTTCTCATAGGTTGCTTTTTAAGTAACAAAAAATCGCCCCAAATCGCTTAGAAATGTTTATAATCAACTTTAGTAGTAACAAATCACATTTCCGCTGTGAACTAGCGAATCTTCTTTCATTAAAGACTATAGACAAGATTTTTTTTTTTTTAATAAAAATTATCTGAGCAAAAATGAATATATTGAAGCACAGACATTTAGGGCGATTTAATTTTACTTAAAAAGCAACTTATGAGAAAAAAATTTGTAAAATTAATTCAATGGAGCAGTTCCCATATATTCCCGGCTACGGCCTCTATATTTTGTTTTTGTCTAAACTATGGGCCCCGTCAAATTTTCGATATGCCTCTGGGCTAGCCCAGTCCTGTTTAGCAACAAATTAGAGATATTTTAAAAGTATTAAGACACTTGCACTCGCCCGCGCCACGCTCGCGCCACTCCGATACGACCGCATGCGAATTTATACGAGTATGTTATACCCTTTCTATCAATTTGGGATTTTGATATGTTGTTTGGGTACATACAAGGTATAATATATAAAAAAATTGTGATTGCCCTCCGAAGACAACATGGTCTTTTTTGATTTTTTAAATTTTATTAATTTTTTTTTCTGGTTTATTATGTACAGAGGATCATAATAAAATTACCTCTGATGAGTCATAAGTACCTCTATAATATATTTCAAGCACCATCAAATTCGACTGACAGATTATCAAAAAAAAATTTTTTTTTGAAAATCAAAAAAAATTTTTTTTTCGAAAACTATAAATATTTGGGAGCTAATATTTGGTCAGGTGGAATGTTTAATAGAATGTGACTTCCAAAAAAATAATCAGCCAAATCCATGTAAAGGCATGTTTTGCATGCTTACCCGGCTACAGCCTTTAGAACTTCATTTTACTTTCTTATAATTCTAGTATAAATGATGCCGAAAATTTTCAAAATTAAGATTTTGATGGAAATATACTTTTTTATTATTTTCACCATGATGCTTGTCTGTCAGTCGGTCATGTTTTGTTCTAAATTTTCAAAAAATGAAAAGCGATGCTCATTTTGGTTTTCAATGACGAGGAATTTGGTACCTGTAACATATTTTTATATTTCTTCCCCAGTTCACTATAGCGAGGTCCAAAAAATAGGCTAAAAAACAGCATTTTTTCGGTAAAAAAAAAAATATATCTTATTGGATTTACCACCTACCGTCCAATTGTTTATACGAGGTGTCCAAATCTACAGTAATTAATAATTTAGTTTTAGGGTTTTCGATCTCGATTCGATTTTATCGAAAAATCGATTTTTAAAGCTCCGATCTTTGATTTTTTAAACGATTTTTCTAAATTTACCCAGATTAAATTGAGAAAAGTTTATCTGTAAAAGTAATGTTTTATTATACACTCCTCAAAAAATTAAGGGATAATTAAAAAAAGCAAAAAAAAATTGAATTTTCAAACAGTTATATCTCCGTGAAAAATTATTAGATTTGTATGATCCAAAGCTCATTTAAAGACTTTCTAATTTGGGAGGGGGGTGACACTATCGATTTTCAGCCCAGGTGGCACCCTCACCTCCTAGTGACGCCACTGCCAAGGGCCTCTTTATAACATTTGCTACAGAATAATATGTATATTTAAAAAAAAATATATATAATAAACTCTTTAAATAAATTCGCTAGGTTGTCACTTCTTATCTTACATTTTTATTTAACTTATTTATATACAGTGTCGTGAAATAGGTTAGCTTATGGCATGTCTATAGATTTTTTTTCACCTTCAACTCTAGTATTAGCGATGGCAGGGTCAGGAGTGTGTATTTGCGAGAACGCCGGCGGTTAATATTTGCATGTTTGCATTACATATCATATTCTTAATTTCCATTGAAACAATCTTTTTTGATCGTTTGTCAATATTCGAGGAACCAATTTAGATAAAGAAACACAATATTGGTTTAGATGACTTTTTAAGATTTATGGTTTGTTGTGAAATTTGAACAATTTATGTAATGAGCCTTCATTGATTTTTATTTGAAAAAATTGCTGTGACCTAATATATATATATAAAAAACTAATATTTAAAACAAATGTCCATTTATTATTATTAACTCTCATTTAAAATATTTTTGTATTATTTATCTACAAACCGTTTTAAAAATAAATTTAAAAATCCAAAAATTGGCAAGATTTGACATACCATTAATTTTCGATTTCATATTTGTTTTCTATTAAAAATATACGGACAATATACCGCTTAATTGGTAGATATTGATATGCTTATTTTTCGTTATTCTAATAAACTCTTGTTACTAATAAAACAAGTTAATTAATTAAATTACGATTAAAAGTCCGCAATTATAGTTTATTTTTTTTAATTATAGCCTTTTTTATCTAGTAATGGATTATGTAAAATCAGTAATGGGCAAAAGTTTTAAAATAAAGAATCGTAATATTTGAAACAATGTAAAGCAGATGCTATATGATAATATAATAATTAATAAATAGATTACACTAATAATTAGTTTAAATGTCCACCATTTTGACATCCATTTGTCGATTGTCATCAAATTGAGCTATTTACAGTTAAATGTCTATAGATTATATGTATATGTAATTAAGTGATGGCAGTAATCAAATATCAACAAATATGTATTTCTAATTTAGTACATTTAATTAACCCATTAACGCCCCCCGTACAAACTTGTGTACACCTCATTTTATTATATTCATAAGATTTCCTTAAAAATCAGATGCTAGTAGTGCAACAAACAAAATCTGTTAACGTTATTAGTTTCATGAGTGTTTAAACGTGTTTTAATTGCTGCGAATTATTTGTATATGAATAGAGGCATGTGATATGCTAATATAGTTTATCCAACTGAAGTATGTGTTTTCGAATTTTGGAATAACTTAAATATACATATAACTTGATTTTTAAATGTAATTTATCTTAAAAAATTGATATCAGAAGAACAGTCTCACACAAAAGGCTTCATATTTGCCAAATTTACTCGCACGAATGCACACCGTTATTTTTTTTTTCTAAATATAAAAAAAAAGTTTTTGTTGTAATATTTAGTTAAATATATTATATGTGTACTTTAAAAAAAATCTTCTGCATATTTTTGTTTTCTATGGCGCGTGAATAGGTTAAACAAGTGTCCAACGCTTATTTCCGAAGTCTTCCTCACAACTTCACACATTAAATTGAATATTTTATTATATTTTAAAAGCATTATCGATGTGAAAACATTGAATTTATCGATTAACACATTTGTTTCGATATAGAACAATCAACTATCTTTTGCATAATTTATTTCCCAGCCTATCACATTCTAGTAGAACAATCGCAACATTATAAAAAATACATTCATTTTAATGCAGAACAAAAACACGGTTAAACTTTCTGGATCAATATAAATTGTATTATATTAAATTGTTATTATTTACTAAACACTTGCACCGAAGCTGTGAATACGTTTTTAAACTGGTTTTTTACTTGCAAATATTCACACGATCTATTAATTATAATCTTAATTAATGTCCACTTTAAATAAATGTGCTCTGAATTGGAAAATGTATGGAATTATTTAAGATTTTTATGTTTGTTTTCATTATTATAATCGTGTTATTTAAAATACAACACGTGTAAATTTTAGTATAGGAATTTTTCTATAGGTATGAAATAATTAAATCTAATTGACGTCTTGTTTTCTATAAAATTTTACCTTTTTTGTTGGTGGAACTTAACAGAAACGGAGACCGTTAACGTATCGACCTGTTATATGTATGTGATTTAATACGAGTGGCACTTTAGCTCCGTCGAAACGGCACGGGCGTTTAAAAAACACTTTGCTGGAATGTAAGAACGACGGCCGTCGTGACTTCGAAGATTTGTATTATTGAATTCAATCAGACGCATTTAAGAAATAAAACGGCCAAGTGCGTGTATAGGTTTCCGTAGTCATTGCGATTTATAAACAAGAGTTATTAAAATTTTTTTAGCTACAGTGTTCGTTATAATTTTCATTGAAAGTACTAACTAAAAACTACATTCTGAATTTTTTTTTAGATTTTGTGAATAGTTAGTTAAGAAATTAAGGGGGGGGGGCGCTCTGATAACGACATTTAAATGCAAATATATCGTGACTGAAGGGTTAAAATCAAAAGATCATATAACATTTTTTTTGTTGCATTTTAGGAGACCTATCTAATGACCCCCCACTTAATGGGGTAAGTGAAAAAAAAATGTGAATTGACTTTTCAATCAATGAAAATGGGTCCAAAAAAATTTTTTTTTTCAAAAATCTTATCATTTTTGTTTTTGTGTTATCAGTCTTCGTCTGTATACCAAATTTCATCTTAATCGGCTTAAATTTTTTTAGGACGGACATGGCGAAACTATAAGGTTTCCTAGTGTTCTACGGAAACCTAAAAACGGTGTTCATCAAGCGCTGGAAATCTGTTCATTTGGATTTTGTGCAAATGATACAGTGGCAGTCTGCGTTTTTGTTAATTATTTGTATTATTTCACATTTTTCTACAACTGTTTTTATATCAATTATGTATGTAAAATGTAGTGATGCTTCAAAAGGAAACATTCAATTAACTGTACACTGTACATAATTATAAAAATTAATTATCAAAGATCAATATATATTTAAATAAACGCAGGTTCATAGTAATTTAGGGCTTAGGCACGTTTTATTAAATACAATTGATATTTTCTAATAAACATGTACAAAAATAATAACACTAAAATTAAGCACGAACGTGATAGTGTTCCGTAGTCATTCACACTAACATTCTCAACGGGGTAAAAAGTAAAAAAAATGTTGAGTAGGTACACTTTTCAGTAGAGGGATCCAAAAAATGTTTTTTTTATAAATCTCAATATTTCATCTTAAAAGGTAGTTTTTTGAGAATAGGAGGGCTGTGACATACATACAGACGGACAGACAGACCGAAACCATAAGGGTTCTAGTTGGCTACAGAACTCGTTGATGTGAAATTATACAAATAATTAGCTCCGACACGTTTAAGAAAAAAATTACAATTGATAGTTTCTATTATAATCATATTGATTAGATATAAACGCGGGCGAAGCCGCGGGGATTAATTAGTCAATAATAAATTGAAATCAATTAAAATTTTGGCGAAATAGATCATTCCTATTAATTAATTAAATTAAATACAAAAATATAAGTTTTCAATAGATGAATTATTTTGAATTAAACAAATCATTGCATTGTTATAAATAGCGACCTAATTTTCTTATCTAGCTACCTAAATTTCATTCCAGTGACATGAATGATACAACAACAGTATGTATATTGTTCCATCCAAGGTTTGAGTGAATGCACAATAAATATTCAACTAGTTTTGCAATTAAACTTTAGTATAACCGGCCTTGGTGTATGTCATGATTTATTCTTAGATTGCAAAAAGGAATGCCTTTGCAAACAAGCAAATGGCGAATTCAATAGACAATTAACAATATTTTCTTTAAAAATAAGTTTAAAAGGTGAATATTTGTTTTATATATACAGTCGGGATTCGTTTATTAAGTCTCGTTTATCTGAAACGCCGAGTTTCGTTTATTCGTAATTTTTTCTCTTCCTTCACCTCCCACCATTCTCATGGCGTAAATGAACATATTTTTGAAATTTTTTGTAGGATGAATTAGAGCATTTGTATTCATCTCATTGACTGTAAAATATTTTTCAAAAGATTTTAATTTTTTTGATATTCATTGCATGCTACGAACGCAATGAAAATCATATCTATAGATTTGTTGTTCTTTTTGGATTCGTAAAAAGTCACATTTATATGAAACTTAAACAGGATATAAAAATATTTTCCTATTAGAAATATATGAATGAATAAGTATGTATTCTTTTTCTAATTCATTAAAAAATCATTTAAAAGAAAGATGCCGACAAAATTATCCTAATTAAAGAAATGAATGGATTTTTTTATTATTATCTTAAAAAATATTTCTTGTTTCGTTATTATCTGAAACATAATACTGAGAATTCGCCAAATATAAAATTTTAATGAATTCTTGGTGTTTAATCAATATGAACTCGTTAATGTTTCATTTCCGTTTGTATTTCCTTTTGATGTGAACACAGATTTAGATTTAAAATACAATTCTATAAGATTTTTATTTAGATATTACAATACATATTATGCTTACTTATTTTCAATAAGGTTAATGCACGCTTTGTTTATTATAATTGAATAAAATTATATTTCTTACTGTATAATTTTCGAGATTTATCTGAGTTTCTGAATTTAAGCATTGTTTTAACGGTATCGGTATTAAAAAATAAGATAATTATTATGTATTTAATTATATATTTTTGAATACTTGTATTCATCTAACAAGGATCCATCAATATGGGTTACGGTTTTTGAGCAAAATCACCTATACCATGGCTTAGGCCTACCATAGACCAGCTCCATTGCATGGTCCATTTTGGCTAATGGGAAGAAAAGTTTTTTGTAATTTCGATTTGAATATTCCTAGAATAGAAAATTGTTAATTTTACACGTATAGTAAACTGCTGATTTCAGCAATTGTTTGTATGTGTGTGTATTACAACTTCATTATATCGCAAAATAAACGTCGGATTCGGTTTTCTCATACCGAAAAAAAAACCTCAATACCATAGACATAGAGAATGGACAGTGCATTCTGTATTAACACAATGGTGTAACATCTGTTCAAAAAGTGAGAGAGAGATGCAGTGTAGTTTGGAATATATCTATATCTTTTTCTAAGATCCTGATTGGTAGCTTACTATAGTTCAGGGTAGTATTTCTGTCAGATATATTTTTGTATATCTATCTTGTGATTTTTGTGCAATAAGTTTTTTTATTAGAAAAGTAAATAATATAAACAATTAACATACTATAATGGTTCATATTTCATCGAGGAAATTAAAAAAAAAACATCAATTGATCTGATAGAAATTTGCAAAATTATGAACGGATATTCCGGGAAAATAACATTTTTGCTACCAAAAATATTAAATATATATTAATAAAAAATAGTTTCAAATCAATTCCCATGTGGTTGCTACAAAATGATGAGGTGGATTGCACTTACAAAGAGCACATACAAGATTTACTTAACAAAATTTAAAATATTTTTTTTGATATTAGAACAAGATATTAAAATTGGTTAAAAAAATTCGAAACTTATATTATTTAGAAATCAATAATTGTTTCTTTTTTTAAATAAATTTTTTTTATAACGTTAATTATTTTAACCTCTTTATATACATATAGTATATCTATGAATATTTGTAATGTTTGGGACCAAGAATGAAATAGTTACACTCCTGTTTAAAAAAAGGACAAGTATATTCCAAACCTGTTTCTATCTCTTTCTTTTGACACGGCTCTGTGTTCGAGTCAGATGCGTGGTCCATTCTCTATGTCTATGCTCAATACACATTTTCAAGCAAGGAGAATGGAATTCAATTTGATGCATCAAAGCCATATTCACACCATATGTTCATTTGGTGCTCCGATAAGTTTATCTTTTTTTGGACCCAAGATAATTACAAAAATGTTTATTTATGTTACGATTTGGCTCATATTCAGAATAAATGCTCGTTACGTAGAAAGAAATATTTTAAAAAATGGACCCGGTAGGTTTAATTATTTTTGGCCAGAAAAACGTTTGCCGAGTCAGTTAGAATATTATAAGTTTATAATATGCTTATGTCATACAATATATTCTAAAATAACTGATACTAAGAGAAGATCCCTTATATTAAGTGAGTTTCAAAAAATAAATTCTTATTGTTAATATTTTTTGCATTTTTAACGTTAAAAATGTATTAACAAAAAATCTCTAACTATAATTGTAATTCTTTTGTAGAGATGTTCGCTAAGTTAAAATTAATAGATCTACCAGCGCTGCTACTAAATACATTCCTTTGGACGACATTATAAAAACCTACATAATAATGCCATTAAATGTACATTCATCTCTTATATCAAAAAGTAATGCGGTGCTAAAGAATATGAGAAAATATATAAATAATTACACTCTGTCTTCTGGCGTCCAATTGTCCAAAGTACACATGCAAAAAAGAATTTGGTAAAGGAAACAATGGCGCTGTGAAAAATGTGCTGTGAAGTATATAGAGGTGTAATTTTTTTTATTTATTATATGATATCACACAAAGAATTTAAATATGAAGAAGGAATGTTATTTCGTTTCATTCTTTCTGCTGAAATATATAATTTTTTTAGATTATTTATTTCGTTTTTTTATTATTTAACGGTTTTTATTGTTCATTTTTATGTTTAAAATTAATTAATATAACGTTGAATTGTATTTTGTCGTGTTTCGTAGTTATTATACGGGACTACGTATCCAAAACCGAAACTATCGGATTCAGGAACTGTTCTGACCTCCGAAACCGTTTCCGAAATAATTATTTCGGATACAAATACAAATCTGAGAATCCGAAACCAAAACCGAGAAAAAACAATGGTCGGATTCATGACATAAGCGGTTAGTTACCGGATAGTTTTAACTGGCTGATTTTTGAAATTTTTGGTACATTCTACCAGAAATTCCATAAATACACTCAGCGGCACAATTAACCGCCCACCCAGTTTTTGTCGAATATTTCGAATATTAGGTAATGTAAAGTAAATATATGACAATTATACAATTTCTAGGGTTGAAAGAGATTTAAAAACCAATATTTGGATAACCATTTTTATTATTTTTTGTATCATTAACAACAAAAACAAAAATTGATAAATTTCACCTAAAATATCAATTACTCTTAAGTCCATAAATTAAAATTTTTAGAACACGAATCGACTTTTAATAGGCCGTATTACCTCCTCTGGCTCTAAATACCTCTTGTATGCGATTAGGAAGCCCATCCATGATGTTCTGGATATCAGATTGTGGGATGTTTTCCCATTCTTCCAAAATCGCCTGTTTTAGCTCACGAAGGTTAGTGGGTGCAGGTGTGACCTCGAACACGTCTTTTTAAGTTGTCCCATACATGTTCTATTGAGTTGAGGTCGTAATTTTCGGAGCCCAACTGCATCCAGATACTCCGTAACGAATCTGGCGACGTGTGGGTGGGCGTTATCTTGTGTCAAAATGAAGTCTTCTCAAATAAATGATGCAAATGGGACAACATGGTATTCTAAAACATCTACCAGGTATATTTGGGCATTTATTCCACCCCTTTCAAAGAATATTAAGTCCGTGTCGGCTTCATAGGAAATGACACTCTATAACATAATAGACCCACCTCTGAATCCCACCGTTTCCACTATTGCACAAGGAGCAAACTGTTCATTGGCGTGTCTATACTCACACTGGCAACCATTTGGACCTCTCAACGAGATTTTTTCTCATTTGAGAAGAGAACACTCTTCCATTGTTCTATCGTCCCATCTGCGTATTCTCGAGCGAAATAAAGACGGTCTCTTCTGTGCCGTGGGAGAAATTCTGGGGCGCGAGCTGGTCTGAAAGCCCTTAAATTTCGTTCTGCCAACCTTCATCTCACTGTTCTTCCACTCACATTCACATTTCTCACCTCAAACAGTCTATTACGTGCCTCAACAGCCGTTGTGAATCGATTTTTCAGTACACGTCTGATGATAAATCGATCATCTCGATCCGTATTACTCCTTCTTTGATCTTGATCTGGTCTCAGTGTATAAGAATCAGTCTCCTGAAACCGTCTTACAGCATTTCTTACAGTTGTTCGCGGCATACCGAGTACACAAGCCACATAGCGTTAGCTGAACCCTTGCTCGATAAGAGCTACAGCTCTAGCTATTCCAGCTGAGTCTAATGGCATTTTAACACTTAATTTTCTTCAAAAAATGAATTAAAACTTATACTGTTGAACCTCAACAAGAATAAAATAATTTGCAGCAAAAACAAACCAATGCGTAAAAAACGCTTACGTTGACTAAATTCTTAAAATCGACAACCGCATAAACAAAACAGAAATTATAGCCACTACCTATCATTATTTATTACATAAACATTACCATTATCATGTGTCATAAGATTCAATAATAAATAACATAAATAAACACGGGAACGCTTGAAAAGGGTGGGCGGTTAATTGTGCCGGTGAGTGTACTACCACACAAAAGTTATAAAATAAAAAATCAACTCATGTAACTTATAAAACAAGTACCTCTTTATTAAATCAATTCAATTACCAAAATCCACAAATATAGTTTATATTTATTTAAACTATAGTATTTTATTTGTTTAAAGTAAAACCAGTAATGGGCACCCAGTGATGGACACTTTCTAATGATTACAAAATTATAAGTACTACGACACAAAAGTTATATAAGGAATCATAAAATTTGAAATAATGTAAAGCAGATGCTTCGATAATATAATAATAATTAATAAATAAATTACACTAATAATTAGTTTAAATGTTCACCGTTTTCAAGGGCGCCGACTTGTTAAAAATATTGGGGGGGCTCAATTTCTTTGGACTATCTTTTCCCTTATATAAAACAAAATAATAATACCGTGTACCCCCCCCCACGAAAGTTGACGTAAGAAGCTTTTTTCATAAACAATTTTTTTTCTTGAATTTAGTTTTCATTTAATTAATAATTTTATTTATTAACCTAAAAAACAGCCACGTCAGGTCTGTATTAAGGAAAATTTTGAAACATATTTATAAAATTAATTATATTTTAGATAGCAAAAATTATGATATTTAATCAAATAAAATGCATTTAAAGTGACATATATATTTTTCATAATGATAACATTATTTTACAAAATATACTCACTAACATATTGGCAACCTATAAAATAATCCGTTAAATTTTAATGTATAAACTTAAATATTCATCATTTATTGGGTAATATAGGGGGGGGCTTGAGTCCCTTAAGCCCCATGGAGTCGGCGTCTCTGACCATTTTGACACTCATTAGCCGATTATCATCAAAATAAGCTATTCAGTAATTGTAGTAATCAAATATCAACAAATATTTCTAATTTAGTACATTTAATTAAACAAGAATCCAACACTGGAGTATGATCCAAGACTGGTGCCAGTACCTTATGTATTAATTTAAACTATAAGTGTTGCATCAGAAACTTCAAATCTAATTTTACATAAACCCAAAAAAAACATATTAGCAATTTGCATGAAGAAACTGTATGTAATAATATTAAATTATCTTTTATATTTAGTTTGTGAGGACGTATAATAATAATACAATATAAAGATATTTTAAAATTAATTTAAAAAACCGCACATCGTTTTTCGGTGTTAAAATACTAGTATCTTTTTTGTTATTATGTTAGCGTAGGGTCATTTTATTTTCACTTACGTTCCATTTTGCGGTTTCGTTCATACAAAAAATATACTTTCGTTGTTTTTTGTGTTTTATGAGGTGTCAATAACACGACGAATAGGAAATGTGTCCTGTCGGTAAACCTTTTTTTACGTTGTTTTAAATTATTTACTATTTCCTGATCTATAGCTACGATTCTATTATGCAAGGCTTTCTTTCTTGACAGTAAAAAAACTGTAAACCAATATGTGGTGACATATATTATATATGGAATCGATGAAAAATATAGGTACTATATGTTTAAGTGTTCCTTTTGAATCTATTATTGCTGTATCCTTCCCCTACTCATCTCTCTTAATTTAAATGTTTTATATTAAACGTGCATTGAATTAATTCGTAGCTAGTATATACGCGCCCGCACGGGGTACAACAGACACTCATAGCGAACAAATACACCAGCCTCGGGTACAGTACGCGTCCGCAACAGGTACGAAGGGAGGATTTTAATATAATCATATGTAATTTTTGTGAATTTTATTTGTGGGAAAAACACTACAGCCTGGATGTTTTGATAAAATATGGACCGTTTTATATCTTTTACATTGTTATTTTATAAATTAATATTTTTGAGATCAGATTCAGATCCGGACCGGGTGTAATTTTTCTGAGGTAACGGTTCCCACAATAACATCCTTTGTGTTCATCTGAAATGCATAGAAACAATTATTTTACGAAGGTTGTCGCTATAGCCGGTAATATAGTAGAACCATTTATATAAAATATGAAAAAATTATGAAAAAAATGTTTGACTTTAATTAAAAATACATTTTAACTTTACCAAAATTTTTTTACTATTAAAATGTTTTTTACATTTTCGAAAAAAAATTGAATTATAGAAAAATAAAATAAACATAATTATCCTGTTTTGATCGTCCCAGAGAAAGGAATCCATGTCTGGTTACGTTTTGTAATATTATTCACTGGCTATTTATAAAAAAAATCAAAGCTCCAAAAAAATGTTTTTTACCCAAAAAGAAAATAATAACATAAATTTATAATAATTTTTTTTAAATTCTGTATTTTTATAATGTCGCTTTTAAACCAAAATGACAAAATAAAATAATTAAAAACAATTTAAATGTAGGGTTTGTTGCTGTTTTGTTTCTTTGGTTTAAACACGGCATATTATACGTGCACAATTCAACATGTGTAGATTATTGTTACATATAAACAATATAAAACAACTAAATGTTTTTACATAGAAAATATGTGTGTGTGTATATATGTATATAATTTACTATATTTTAATAAAATAATCATGTATTTAAAAATACGTCCGTTTTTAGTTTTTTGTTAAAATAAACATAAATGTATGTTTTTCTATATAAACCAAAAGAATTTAAAAGTCAGTGATAAAATCACATGGTATTATTTACACTCAAGTTATTCTGGGTTTTTACTTCAGTTTTCAGTCACCAGATGTGACAAGTTGTAAACTTGCATTACAATTTACAAGTAGATTTTAGTGTTGTTTCACACATGCAATTTTTTAATTGACAAAATAAAGATATTATTACTACTACCACATCTAATTACGGGGCCCCAGACTGAAATTGTTGGCGGACCCACTAAGAATTTTTTTCGACCAGGTTTAAAAAAAAAAAAAAATACCAATACCGGTGAAGACTAGACTGACATTAGATCAAATAATTTTCGAAATTAAGAACTGAATTTTAAAACGTATAAGTATTATAGGAATGCATGTAAACATTTCAAATGTCAGATTTTTTGCGTACCTATGTACCTACTTACAAATCTCTTAAAATTAACAATTAAGGTTAGCTATTTTAGATAATTCAGTACATACCGGAAGTTGTAGCTGTCGGATGTAAACAATTGTGTGTTTTTATTATTGTTCAAGTATTGTTGTAATGCGGTGACATTGCATTGAATGTTTATAAAATTTTGCAAATTATGTAAAATATAGACATTCAAAACTGTGTAGGTGTATATTAATTAATTTGATTATTATTTATTCATCTAAAATCGCACTTAAGTAAAAAATAAAAAATTATATAATTTTAATAAATCAATATTGTTACCTGATGATTTCTTTGGTAAAGGTGTAAAAAAATCTTGTTTTTAGGAAAATATTAACAAGTCTCAGAAATCTATAAGAAATCGTCAATAATTATTGAAAATATAAGTTACCTCTAATTCAAACTTTAAATCGCTTTTTTCCGAAACTTTTTTTAATGTATGCTCACCATAGCTAAGAAACGGAACTTCGTAGAAAGCTAAAATGTGAACTGAATATTCTCAATAGTTGTAACTATCGGATGACACAAGTAAATTAAACAAAAAATTCCCAACAGTTAGTAGAAGAAAATAATATAAGAGGATTTTGTTACAAAGTTTTTATGTACATATCCTCCATTTTTACATTTAAAAAACATTATTTGTGTCCCCCAATATTACAGCACTGCTGGAGACAGAGAACAAGGGGTAAATTATGTTTAAGGGAGGTCAATTTTATATTTTAAGGGAGTTTATACGTTTATGGACTTGCTTGATTTCTTCTATCTATGTTACCAGTTTGTTTGTGTTGACAGGTTGGTATACATCTGTTAAATTCTGGTTTCTGATTGGTCCATTTGAAGATAATCATGACTGTTACCAATAACAGATTTATTGATAAAACTGGGGGTAAGTGTAGTTGTGTAACGTGTATGAAATATAGACATAAGAAAGCTCATATAATATGACCCTATTAAACAGATGCATTGCTTGGTTAGAAATAATATCCTTTGGTTTTATGGACCAACCATTGCTTCCGTATAGTTTACATTAACTGTTTTGTGGTAAACAATCAAGATTTTATTAACATTTAAATAAACACAGAACCCAATGACCGGAAATGCCTATGTTATTAATATTCCCAATGAAAATAACTTCTTGCTATGGCTAATTTATGTTATTGTATATCATTATGTAAATCACAAACTGAGAAATAAATATAGAATAGAAAATCTTATTAAATCTGATTTTTTGGAAAAAAATACGCTTGTTATTATAATTATTTTAATTGAGTTTTAATAATGTTTATGATTCTAATAAATTAGAGTAATTTAAATTTTTAATATAGCGCGACTTTATTAACTTCCCAACTGGAAATTATTGTAATCGGTCGGAAAATCAAAATCAAAAATTACATTTGTATGTTTCAAGACCACTATAGTATATTTACACTATTTTCAGAAAGATGTCTGCCTGTGTGTGTGTGTGTGTGTGTGTATGTATGTACGTATGTGCGTGTCATTTTTTACGTTCACGAAATCTCGTAAATAAAAAATGCTATTAGCTTCGTTGGGGTGCCAATCGAAGCGTCTTGACGTGATTATGATCTGAAAGAAAGGATTTTTCGAAATTCAACCCCTAAAAGGGTAAAAACAGGTGTAACGTTTTTTTTGGTCGGATTTACTTGAAACTTACAATTAGTATAAATATTCTACAATACAAATAATGAAAAATGTATTTCAGTATTTTTTTTGTTATACGTGCCTAAACAGCCATAGATAGGGTGAAAGGTGAAAACCACCCTCATTTTTTGAATTTTAAATACTAATAAATAAGTCTACAATTCATATTACCTTGGAAACAAACGCAATTAAATTAAACAAATGCAATTTAATTCTATGGTATGATGATCTAATACCATCCATACTTAATACTTATCCATTTTAATCAAACGATAGAACCAATGTTGGCACGGTTTAAAAATTTCTTCAATTATTATTGGAACTTGGAAAAAATCATATATAAAATCACTTTTTTACCCCCTGCACCCCTTGGTCAACTACGCTGAACGATTTCTTAAAGTGCTCTCTGAAAGCAGTGGTTCTTGGTGTACACTATAAAAAGGATAGCAGCTTCACATTATTATAAAATTATCTCTGCTCTAAAATTTAAACCAAATGACTGAACACAAATGAAGAAAGAATTTAATAAGATTTTATTTTAGACCAAATACTTTATAATACCGGATGTTTAAAGAATAATTATGAAGGCAGCGATATTTTATTCGATATATTTATTATGTGAGTTTAATATTAATATAATTTGTTGATTTTAACAGAAAAAATTCGTTGATTAAAAAAATAATCACATTTCAAAAATGAATGCATATAAGATATGCAATATACTGTATTAATATTTAATCTTTATTTGTATATTTAATGCTTGAAATTATCGTATATTAATTTTTTAATATTTGTAAAATATCATTTATGTTATGAAATTGATAAGACTAAATTAAAATTAACACATTCCTATCAAACTACATGACTATTAAGCAAATAATTTTATAAAAAATACAATGTTAATTTACTAAAAAAATTAAATACATTTTTTTTACCTCCATTCTTTTAATATAAATACAATATAGACCAGGCCGGCATAACTCAAAATGCAAGGCCGTAATACTTTATGAAAAACTTGTGCGGGCCAAAAGAAAATATGACAGGGGGGAAAGCTATTAAGAAAATAATATTATTTAATTATTTAAAAATGAAATATTTACATTATTTTTCTGAAAATACATTAGGGTGTTTTTATTTTATTTTATTTTTTTTGGTCCCATTGGACCTATGTTTTAGCTTTGGGTCAAAAGTTAATTGTTCCAAAATTTCAGACTCGTAGATCAAATCTGTGAGCGGGGGAAACCGAGTCTTTTTCCCATTTGATTAACATGGAAAAAATTACTTTTTTTACTTACGCGTGAATTATTGAAATAATTTTTTATTTTATTTCCCAAACCAATATTTTGTAGAGAATTAAGTGTTCAATTAAAAAATCCAATAAATTTTAAGATATATGTATTTGTTCAAAAATTATCATAAAAATTGGATTTTACTTTTTATGATAATGTTTAAACGAACATATCTTTAAAAATACTCTGTCTATGAATTGAGCACTTGGGATCTTTTTTGTAAGAAATTTAATTCTCTATAATATACTGCTGTAAGAAATTAAAATAAATAAATTTTTCAACGAGATATTCTCGCATAAGTAAAAAAGTAATTTTTCTCATGTTAATCAAATGGTTTGCACTTTCACAGATTTGATCTGAGTCTGAAATTTTAGGATAATTAACTTTTGATCCAAAAGTAAAATAATATACACACCTTTCGTAATATTATAAATCAATAAGCTAAGATACACATATATTATTTTTAATTTATAATATTATGAATTTTCACCAAAGTCTTCGTGGGCCGCAATGTGGGTGCTGGCCCGCGGGCCGTATGTTGTACAGGCCTGATATAGACTATAGACTATCAAAGTTCACTTTTTTTCTTCATTACCAATGCTTCTAAAAAACAAAAACATCACTGGAATGTTTCAATTTACATATATTTATTATTTAAACTAAAACAGTACTTTAACATTTAAATTTAAATTAAATATCGGTGACCAATGCATAAGAAGAATTCAATGACCGGAAATTGTCATTGATATTCTCATCAACACTGGCCGTCCTGTCGAACAACCTGGTTACTTGTAAGTGATTGTTCAATATGATTTAAGTACTACATTTATTTGCATGTATGTATGTCCATCTACGAGTAATAAACTTGAGTAATTGCTAGTAAACTATCAAAATATATATTTTATTGTTTAGTTTGTTATGCTCTATATAAAATGTTTTATAAGTGTACAATGTACATATTATATGTATGTTTATTATTGGTATTCTAGTTTTGATTTAATACCTTTATGAATGAATGCACTATTAGAGTCTATCCAGACTATAGAGCAGGTCTGGCTCCAATCAAATATAAATAAACAATAAACTATGAAATAATTCTCACTCGTAGATGTCGGTCAAGTCTAGCTCCAATCTCGCTCAAAAATATATTTTACTGCAGTGTGATCGAACCTAAGCATGGATTGTACCCATAGGTTTGATCCACATTTTCGTACCGATCTCGATTAGAGGTGTACCGGAATTCCGGTCGGAATTCACGTCTTACGTCATTACTATTATATTTTAAATATAAATACATAGATTGTCGTTAAGAAAATACATTAAATTAAAAAAATTGTGTTTTCTACATATTCTGAAATTTTTTCAGCTTCGTAAAACTATTTTATAGCTATAATTTCGTTACATTATTTGTATAGTATACGTTCTTTTCGATCGAATGTAATTGCATTTACAGTGTCAATATATAATAAAATAATAGTAGTGACGTTAAAATATTCACTTAAAATCTACATCGTGAGTTCCGGCCGAAATTCCGCTACACCTTTAGTCTCGATCCGATCTCACTCCAATCAGAGGCGTATTTACCATGGGGGCCATGCCCTAGGGCGGCAGATCGAGAGGGGCGGTAAATTTTTGTAGTACATTTGAAAAAATATAAAGGAAAAAAAACTGACAATGAGTAGTAAGACTAAAAAAAAAAAAAAGGTCATCAGTTTTTATGTGGTTTATATTTTCCATATACACTTCAGGAATTTTCACTGTTAAAAATATATTATATTTTCTCTTAATTCAGGGGCGGCTATTTTTTTTACCCAGGGCGGCATTTTTTTTTGGCCCAGGGCGGCACTTAACGTAAATGACTCCAATCAAATATAAATAAACAATTAAATCATTCACACTATAGGTATCAGTCAGCTGTATTTTGCGTTTTTATTTTAACAAAAATCATATTAATCTCGCTTTTAATATAAAAATAAATACATTTTTAGAATCTTTTTAACTTATTTCATTATTTAAAATCATAATTTCAGTGATACTTTGTTACTGGCATCATGCCTATTATCAAAACAAAAAAATATTAAACGCACTTTCTCTATTTGTGGAAAAAATGTTTAAAAGTGAAATAGTGAAGTTTTTTTCTTCTAATTGTATGTATTTTATAAAACACGAATGACTCACAAATAAATGTAACAACATACAAACATTATACCATATACATAAAACCGTTGAATTTAAAAAGAAACCACACAAATGATTGTCTAGTCTGGAACCCGATACCAGCGCCGGGGTATCACCAAACCGGAGGCACTCCATCTGTTTAACACCCAGAGTCAAAACATAAATTTAATTCTTGCCGAGTGCTGATAAAATTGAAACCTTATGTAAAACCAACACTAATTTAGTTCTAATCAATAGCATAAATACCAATTGGACTTTTGAAAAAAGTTTTTATAAAATATATTATACAGGTTTATTTTTAATGTTGATAAAATTAACATCTACTATATATAACGAAGTGCCCTGACTGACTGATAATCATTTTTTTGACCATTTCCACTCATCGGAGAACCTTGAAATTTGGTATATATATTCCTTGGGGGTAAAAAATAACAACTAGTGGGCCTTTTTTGAAAAAGTTTATAAATGGGGTGACAAGGGGCCCCCAATTTTTCAAAAAAAAAGTTACAATTTTTTTATTATTTTTTCTATATTCCTTGGGTGATATAATGTAAAGTTCAAATTTCAGATTTAAAAAAAAGGAAAAAAAAAGTTTTGATGTAAAAAAGTATCAAAACGAAAACCGATATTAAATTTTTTTAATTTTTTTCAAATACTTTGGTTAATTGGCAACCATGAACCCGTGTCTGATTTTTGAAAAAGATATGTTAAAGAGGAGAAAATAAATAAAATACGTTTACATATAATGCGCTTTAAGCATTTACTAAATTAATTGCAAATGTCGTAACTATGGATACATTATATTTTATTGATTATTTTTAAAAATTTTAAATGTCAGTGGCCATTTAAAATTTTGAAGTGAACAATAAAATATAACAAAAAAGAAATATAAAGAGCATAACGAACGAAAAAATATGCACAACTCTAATGTAATAAATAATTTAAATTTTCATAAATAAATTTGACAAAAAAATTGAAGACAAACAATTACAGCATTCGGACACAATTCGACCAACATTCGGCGATAGATATGTGTTCCCGGTACAAATAAAAATTAAGTAGGTATATAATGACATTTTTTTAATCTTAAGTCATTGAATTATCAATATTTTTACTTTCATAGGTATAGGTATTTTATTATATTTATTTGTAATCATAAATATCAGAAGAATTTATATAATTTCAAATTAACATTGTAATTTTAAATGATATTATTTTAATTGTTGTTTGAAACTGTATATCTGTCATCTTTACCCAATGTACTAACCTAAAATGTACATTTACAAAATTAAAACAAGATGTTGATTTATTGCAAATTGTTACGAAAGCTTCATTCAATTGACAAGACCTATATTTGATTGTAATTAATTAATTAATTGTACAAAGGGTGTACGAGTATCTACAAGAGCTAATAATGTATTTATATAGACACATTGATGAATTTTTGAAAGACACGAGCAGAAAAACCAAAAATGAAATTATTTTTAATATTCATAAAATGTTCAAATCATGTAAGTACATGATGTAATACAATACATGTACCAGAAGTCATAAAATAATTTTTTGTCGTTGTCATATCAGAAACAAATGTCATAATATGTATTTAGTATGCAATATATTTTCATACGACAAGAGTTGAAAACGCATCGTAAACAAATATACAGGTAATCCTCGACTTATAATTGTCTTTGTCTCTTTCTTACATGCACATATTACATAAATGAAACAAACAGTTCCGGGAATTTCCCAAAAATGTAATTTATTATTATTTATGTAGATATTTTTGGGAACCCGCAACTGTTTGTTATGTATAGAAAATGCGATTCGCTTCACATCAAGGAAAACGTCCAAAGCAAAAATATGTACATATTGTACGTGTTAACTTACAACTTATTCTATTTACGATCGATGTTTAGAAACCTATCTCGGTTGTAAGTCGAGGAATACCTGTACTACGATATATAACGTATGTCTTATCAGTTTAAGCGTAAAAAATATCAAAGTTAATATTCAATGTTTTTAAATGCTGCGAGAAGTTCAAACATGTGTAATGGTATCCCACTTCTGACACCAATTTTGTAATGATATCCCAGCTTCTGACACCAATTTTGTAATGATTTTTGGTCCCAACTTCTTCTGACACCAAATTTGTAATATTTGTTGTAATCGTGTCGTGAAATAATCCACAAGAAAACAATTTAATTGCTGATTTAAATATATTTATTTATTACAAGTTGTTACATGATGTTAAAGTCTTAATGTGTATATCTTAGTGTTTGTATCTTCATGTTCAAGTCTTCATAATAATGTGTTCATAATAATAATAATCTAGTATTTTCTAAGTTAACCTTATATATGTATATGCAATATGTATTGTACCTTGTCTTGTACATAGGGTAGATGGTTGTTCCTTTCACAAATTGTCATGCCTCTAGTAATAAAATTATGTCGACCCTAAATGTACAAGTGTGTTAAAAATAAATGGGTTTAAATATTATACTTGTTACAAAATAGTAATAAACAATTTAGATGTCAACCCTCGTCCTTTGAGCTATTGTGTAATGATTTAGAATAGATAGTTATATAGATTTTTACACATAGGAAAAGATATATTACGGTCATTTCAGTCAAAGTCAAGTGTGTCCTGCAAATACATTACACCTCCCTTCTTAATGAAAAGATAAGTCGAGGCTTATCTTTTGAACCCTTGATTTAACAATGATTTTGATTATTTTGTAAATATACATATTATTATTTTGTTTGATTTTATGACATGTTATTAAGTCATCTAATTTCAAGGTACCACTGTGCATTTGTATGAAGTAAGTATAAGGCTAAAATATAACATTGTTTTTTTTTCATTCATAAGTACCAATATCGTACGAATATGAAACGAATGTTTTCGTTTGATTATTTTGATTAAAATATAACGTTGAAATTTTCAATTAGACTATATTTTGAAATTTGTTTTAGAGAAATTGATATAGTCAGATTTTGGTAGTACAATTAGTATTAAATTATTAAAATTTTAAATTGAAATTAATTTTATTATTAATTTTTATTTTTATATAAGTATATATATGTAGATTTTGAAACGAACACATGTTATTAATCCGTGTTAACAAAAGCGTGTTTTAGTCGATCCACGTGGACTTTTACCTTTCGTTTATTTATTTGAATAGTGACATTTGTATCGGAGTTTTGTTCGATAACCGTATATGGACCATTATATTTAGGACTTAGCTTTTTTGATTGATTTAATTTAGTTGATTCGTTTAGAATATATACTTTGTCTCCTACCGAATAATTTATAATTTTAGATTTTTTATCGTAATATTTTTTATTTGTTAATTTTGATTTAATTATATTATTTCTTGCGATCTCATAACTTTTATTTAGTTTTAACTTTAATTCGTCTACATAATCTTCGTAAGAGTATTTAAATTCAGGATTTTGTGATATAGAAGTAGGAAGTTCGGGTTTTTTACCAAATAGCAATTCATGAGGGGAGAATAAGGTAGATGAATGAGGAGTAGTGTTATAAGAAAACATACTGAATTGAATCCACTCGTCCCAATCTGATTGATTGTTATTAATATAATGTTTAAGATATTCAGCAAGAGTGGAATGACTACGTTCTAAACTTCCGTTACTTTGTGGTCTATATGCCGTTGTTTGAATATTTTTTATTTTGAATAACTTAGATATATTTTTGAATAAATTTGATGTAAAATCTTTCCCTTGATCTGTAAGAATGAATTTAGGTATTCCAAATTTACAAATAAAATTATTTACAAATGTTTTAGAAATTGTTTCAGCATCATGAACTGGTAATGGATAAGCTTGTGAATATTTAGTTAGATCATCTTGTAAGGTCAAAATATATTTATTACCGTTTTCCGTTACAGGTAAAGGACCTACTATGTCTAGAGATATTTTTTCAAATGGTTCAGTTGCCGTTGTGGTTAATTCCATTGGCTTTTTAGATTTTTTTCTAATAAGTTTATTTTTCTGGCAAGATTCGCATGATTTAATAAATTTTGAAATTTCATTTTTCATATTGTCCCATTTATATTTATCCTTGATTCTATTATACATTCTATGAAATCCTGGATGTCCTGCTAATGGACTAGAATGATTTTCATTTAAAATAGTTTGTATCTCTTCTCGAGTTGGGTTATATATTATATTATGATATATATTTATAGATATGTCAGAATCCTTAAAAATGTATCTTAAAATAGACCGGACCTTGTGCCACTTAAGTTTATTAGATTTATCCAATTTTGGAATAGAAATAGAAGTTATATTATTTTGAATTAATTGTTCTTTTAATTTAACGAATAAATCAAATATATTTTTGTATTCTAAATTGTCCCAAAAGTTTTCCTTATATACTAAATAAAATATAAAATGATTGTTATGTTTTAAAAATTGAATATCATGAGTCTTAAGATTTTGATTTTTTAAGGTATCTAGATGATTGTATTTATGAACGACCTTAGAGAATAAGTGTTGTGATAAATCATCTAGATCTTTAGAAGTAAACACAACTATATTATCATTTATATCTAAAATTGATGAATCGAATTCATTTAAATTATTATTATTGATAATGGAATTTTGTAAAGTTTTTAGGAATTCGTCATATTTTATGTTTGTTTGAATTGTATTTATTTTAGTTTGACTTAATTCTTGGATTAAATCAGAAATTTTACGATTATTTTTATGTTTAATTAATTTATCTGAATTTGGATTTTTATTTGCGAGATTAATGGTTGATTTAGATTTAGTGTTGTCGTCAAAATTCAATAATGTTTGAGAATTTATTCTTGATATATGATTTATTAAAAATTGACTTGAATAATTCTGACGCATTTCTTGAGAACTCGTGATGTTTAAAGAATTAGCGTGATTTTGAGTATTATTGTTATTAAAATTAATATTTCGTTTATTATTATTATATTCACGTCTTCTGCATTCTGAAATTAAGTGACCTAATTTTTTACAATAATTACATTTTTTTGTGAAGTACGTGTTAGTATAATTATTTGTTTGAATTTGTCTATTAGGTTCTGATTTTATTGGCTTAGGTTTTTTATAGCAGTTTGCCAAAGTGTGACCCGTTCTCTCACAGAAACTACAATATTTATTATTAATTGTGTTAAGATTTTGATATTTTTGGATTTCGGACTTGGAAATGATTTCTTGTTCTTCTCCTAAAGCTATTGAAATTGCGTGCTCTAACGTTTCGGGTTTTTGAGATTTCACAAGTAGTGATAAGTCTTTATTTAATCCCGATACAAATACGTTTAGTGCTTGATTTTTCAAAAGTTCGGTACAAGCTAATTTTCCGTCATTTGATAAGTTTCTATCTAAAGTATTTAATAATTTGATATAATAGTTTTCTACTTTGTTGGCAAATGATAAAACAGGTTCTTTAGGATTTTGTCTACACGAATTTAATTCTAACTGCCATTGTCCTACAGTTCTTTTATCGGAATATAATTCTAATAAATGGTTCTTTAGTTCAAACCAATTTGTAAATATTCTATTTTTTATTAAAACTCTCGCGTTGTCCGTTATTTTAGTTTCAATTATTGCAAACAATATTGGTTTTAGCGATTCTGATACAAGATTATACGCTTTGTCACAATTATCAACAAACTCAAATAATTTTGACTTGTTACCATCAAATCTGATTAACATTTTCTCTGCTAACTCGATTGAAATTGTCATTTTGATTTTGGTACGAATGAGTGAGACAAAAATGAAGTATAATTTTAAATAAAACGCACAATGCACAGAGTGAAATTGAAATTTAAATGACTTACATTAATATCATCAGCTCTTCAATTGGACAGCGATTTGGACAGGTTGATGGAACAGCGACACAGCGATGTAGAGTAGTGACTCCGCGACTTGTAGATTTTGGATTTAGCGACTTGTAGATTTTGGATTCAGCGACTTGTAGATTTTGGATTTAGCGACTTGTAGATTTTGGATTTAGCGACTTGTAGATTTTGGATTCAGCGACTTGTAGATTTTGGATTTAGCGACTTGTAGATTTTGGATTTAGCGACTTGTAGATTTTGGATTTAGCGACTTGTAGATGTTGGATTTAGTGACTTGTAGATTTTGGATTTAGTGACTTGTAGATTTTGGATTTAGCGACTTGTAGATTTTGGATTTAGCGACTTGTAGATTTTGTAGATTTAGTGTATTTGAAATATTTGTTCAGCGATGTAGATTTGGATTCAATTGAATTTTCTTGATTTGATTGTCGACACTTTTGATTACTGTTCCTCCTTCAAGATTTGGAAATCTCCGTACTGACGAAATTCTTGATCTTCAAGCTTTGGCGGTACGTAAGGAAGACATCCCACTTCTGACACCAATTTTGTAATGGTATCCCACTTCTGACACCAATTTTGTAATGATATCCCAGCTTCTGACACCAATTTTGTAATGATTTTTGGTCCCAACTTCTTCTGACACCAAATTTGTAATATTTGTTGTAATCGTGTCGTGAAATAATCCACAAGAAAACAATTTAATTGCTGATTTAAATATATTTATTTATTACAAGTTGTTACATGATGTTAAAGTCTTAATGTGTATATCTTAGTGTTTGTATCTTCATGTTCAAGTCTTCATAATAATGTGTTCATAATAATAATAATCTAGTATTTTCTAAGTTAACCTTATATATGTATATGCAATATGTATTGTACCTTGTCTTGTACATAGGGTAGATGGTTGTTCCTTTCACAAATTGTCATGCCTCTAGTAATAAAATTATGTCGACCCTAAATGTACAAGTGTGTTAAAAATAAATGGGTTTAAATATTATACTTGTTACAAAATAGTAATAAACAATTTAGATGTCAACCCTCGTCCTTTGAGCTATTGTGTAATGATTTAGAATAGATAGTTATATAGATTTTTACACATAGGAAAAGATATATTACGGTCATTTCAGTCAAAGTCAAGTGTGTCCTGCAAATACATTACACATGCTTGACTGATTTAAATTTACTTTTTTCCTTATTTTATATATTACTTACAAAATAACCAAGACGTTCCATTAAAATTTCAGGATTTGTGAAGTGTTCTGTCGTAGGAAAAGTTTAGGAAGCACTGTTCTACATCATACTTCAATATCAACCAAATTGAGTTATTGAGGGTAAAAAATATATTGAAAAAACCTCATAGAGAAACCATATTTAGTTTGTGCAATAAAGTTTTAACAGGTACGATTTTTCTAAAATATCTTAAAATTAATAAAATTAAAATTGATAAAAGCCCAGCTCTAATGAATAAATAAGAAAGCACTCCGTCACAGCACTATATTATTCCGTCGCGGGAAAGTACCTACCATATAGGCCAGTCAGGATCCACTCAGGGCTAGCTACGTCACTGGTTACGATACTATATTATTGTTGGTTACGATATTTCATAAAACAGATATCGGTGCTTAGAATACATTGTCTGGAGGAATACGATAAAAGTTTTAACAGATTTTTTAGCGGAAAAGAGAATTTTTTCGCTTATATATGAGATTTTTAGAATCGATAACTCAATTTCGCAAAAAGTGTATCTTACGATACTTTGCCTTGGAGGGGACGATATAGAAATAATTTAACCAGGTATGTTATAATTTAGGTATATAAAAACATAGTACCTAGCCATGGAATACGGAATTTTATAATTTACGGTTTCAATATTTTATTTTATTAATTTAGGTTACTATGATTATGTCTCTTTAAAATATTTTGTCGAACAATTAAATGATTTTTGACACATATTAACAATTAAATATTTTGAAATGCCTATATTGATTGAAAATTTAAATATGAAGAAACATTTCACTTCTATGAAAGGTAAAATATCGAAATTAATTATTAGGTTTGCTGTAAATTTTTCGAAACACAATTTTTCGAATCACAATTTTTCAAATCAAAATTCTTCGAATGAACAATTTTTCGAAAAATTTAAGTTTTATTGTTCAAATTTTAATTAGTTAATAAAATATTAAGTAAAGTAATATTTGGACATTTTACGATATCCATACTAATATTATAAATGCGAAAGTGTTTTTGTCTGTCTGTTTTCTGTTTGTTACCTTTTCACGGCTAAACCGCTTTACCGATTTTGATGAAATTTGGCAGTGAGATAGCTTGCATCCCGAGGACGGACATAGGCTATTTCGTATCTTAAAAATTCAACCCCTAAGAAATTGCAAGGGGGTAGAAATTTTTTAATTTTTTTTAGTAATTATTATTTTACCCCCCGATACATATGAACGGTTGTAAGTGGTTTTATTCGATCCGGCGGGAAAAATACCACGGGGGCGTAGGTTTTAGGGGGCAAAACAACCCTCTATCTCGCATAGGAGCCGAGATATTTACGATTTTGTATAATGAAAGAAAACTAAAAATAAGAAAAAATTTATATTTTACCCCCTGTCACATATGAAGAGTTGTAATTGATTACATTCGATCTGGCGGGCAAAAATACTACGGAAGAGGGATTATTAGGGGGACAAAACAACCCCTTATCTTACATAGGAGTCGCGACTTATATTATAAATGCGAAAGTGTATCTCTCAGTCTGTCTATTTGTTACCTGTTCACGACTAAACTGCTTTACCGATTTTGATGAAATTTGGCAGTGAGATAGCTTACATCCCGAGGACGGATTAAGGCTATTTCGTATCTCGAAAATTCAACCCCTAAGGAATTGCAAGGGAGAGGAAAATTTTAAATTTTTTTTAGTAATTAATATTTTACCCGTTACATATGAAGGGTTGTAAGTGGTTTTATTCGATCCAGCGGGAAAAATACCACGGGGGTGGGGGTTTTAGGGCGGAAAAACCCCTCTATCTCGCATAGGAGCCGACACATTTACGATTTTGTATAATTAAAGAAAACTAAAAATAAGATAAATTTAATATTTTACCCCCTGTCACATATGAAGGGTTTCGAAATCCACGCGAGCGAAGTCGCGGGTAGCAGCTAGTATGTTATATATGCAGAAATGTGCATGTATTTAAGTACAATTGCTTAAGTACATTTCCATTGAATTATAATTGTATTTGTACTTAAATACATTTATTGAAAAGTAACTGTACTATTGTACTTAAAAATACTTAAGTACTTTTAAAATGTTTAAGTACATTAAAATTACTTTATCAGTTTCAACTTTCAAGTATATACAAATTTAATTGTAATTACATTTTAAGTACAATTACAGAAATGACTTATGTTTTATGTTAGTACTTTTAGTACATTTATTACTTTCTTATACCCGCATGTATATGAAATATACCAAAGTATTAGTAAGTAGTGTAAAGTTATTTTTTTCGAAATCCGAATTTTGATGGAATTATCCCTTTTGACCTTCCCTTAATTCAATTTTTACTATTTTTGTCATGATGTCTGTTTGTCGGTCTGTAGACGCTGTAACTCAAAAACGGTAATTCGCAAGAGGGTGAAATTTAATATTTAAAATTAATTTTTGTCTGGGAAGAAAACCTCCTATTTTTGAAAACTATTTTTCAAACAGTGCTAATTAGAGAAAAATGGTCAAGTTAAAAATTGTAGGTAATATTAATATCTATAATTATGTTCTATTTATTTTTTCGAAAAAACGAATTTTTGAAGAAAAAAAAATTATGTTTCAAATGGTTCATTTCAGAGAAAAAATATCTACCATGAGTGTCATGGGACTTTCTTATATGTATTACAAAGATTGGACAGTGTACGTGTTTGCCATAGGTACCATGAACTTTCTTATACGTAATACTGAGAGCACATAATTTGAGCTATTTTTTAGAAAATACATAATTTATTACATTAACAAACTTTCATTATGTTCATGTAATGTTAATTCGATTGTAAGACTTTTGGATATTTTAAAATTTCTTAAATTTTATGCACAATAATAGCAACTTGTTTTATTTTTTGACGTATTTTGCTTGTAGAAGATTTTATATGTATTGTTTTAATTATTGTTTGTATAATATAGATACATAATATACCCATGTTATTAAACAAAGCTTAAATTATGTACTTTTTTTGTTTTTGTTCATTTTATCAAACTTAGAAAAACGTTCCCGAAATGATAGTTTTTTGCAGAATATCCACTAAAAAGCAATATTACAAAAAAAGTATAGAATTCTGTGCGCTGCCCTGTCAAAGTTTATTAATATACAAATTTTGCGACAGTATAAACTAAGAGTCATCATTATAGCTTGCAATTTTTTTTATCATAAAACCAATCTTGAAATTCGCAACCTTAGTGATTTTGAGCCATATATTCATTCAACAAGGACCTACTGTTCTAAAACTTGTTCTTATTGTTAGTTCTTATGATGTTATACATACCATTCACAATTAATGACAGGAAGTTTTAGGTTTAACAAATCAACAGAATCATTATTTCATCAGCAGAAAATCATTGTTCATATGTTTTAATTAGAGAATGCGTCAATAAACAAAAGAATTGATGAGTTTTAATATTTAATTGATACTTAATTATCCGGCAATTGTTTTATTATATCAAGACCTAATACACTTTCACGTATTTTTTTTCCTTTTAAACTCGAATAGAAAGTATTTTGCATGTATTCATGTTTAAATTTATTATTTATCTAATGTAATTCATTTATTATAAATAATTATTTTTATATACACATTGCAAACAAGGTGTGATTGTGTCTTATTTCAAAATAAATTGATTCTACAGCCAAAAATATTCTTTTTATGGAAGAAATGTTTTCTAAAAAATTGTTTAATTATTTTCGATAACTTCGCATTTTGTATATCTGACGTCACACTTCAAATTTTAAATAGGACCCTGTATTTTTTTTAAACTATCAATTAGTGCTTCTTATTTCCTTTACATCCATTTAAAAATATCAAACAGTTGCACGGAAAAAACGAGGAAAATGATGTTGAAAATTAGATTTTAACATTGTAATTCATTCGGTTGGAATATATTGCGTTACGCAACTAACCATGGTTAACTAACAACTGAAACCTCTTTTAGGAGTAAACTATTTTTGTAAAAACACAAACTATTTAAAGAGGCCAACAGGTTTCATAGAAAACTCTCTTTTTTTTATACTGACAAGTAGGGTGACCAGATTTTAGTTTTTGTAAACCCTGACATAAATGAAGACGTCTTTTTAGGGTACTGTAGAAAACTAAAAACCCTTATAGTTCCGCTCTGTCTGTCTGTCTATATAAATTAAGATGAAATTTATAATCCATTAAGTGGGGTGTCTTTAGATAGGTCTCCTAAAATGCAACAAAAAATGGTATATGACCTTTTGATTTTAACTCTTCAGTCACGAATTATTAACTTTAAAATGTCGTTATAGGAGCACCCCCTCCCCTAATTTCTAAACTATATATTAAAAAAATCTGAAAAAAATCCAGAATGTAGCTTTTAGTTAGTACTTTCAATGAAAACTATATCGAACACTGTGGCAAAAATAAATTTTAAAATAACTCTTTTTACAAATCGTAATGACTACGGAACCCTATCATGTGCATTGTGTGTGCCCAGCACGCACTTGGTTGTTTTATTTATTTTTATTTTATTTTAAATTCCTAATCGTCACTTTTGCGCCCTCTGCTATTTCTTTTCGTCGTCATCATTATTACAAAACCCGGAGAAATTAGACCGAAACCCAGATCCCGGAGAAACAGTATACAAACCCTGAGACTCCGGGTGAAAACTTGAGACCTGGTCACCCTACTGACAAGTCGAGTAGGACTCGCGCTCTGTAGTTCCGTGCAGTTATAATAAACTGAATTATTGGCCACGTTCACGACTGGCAAAAAACAGTGAACAACGAGCTTTGATTGGTTGATTTTATGGAATTTCTGGTGGATTGTACCAGAAATTTAAATAATGTCATTTTTTAAGCGTGTAAGAAAGTGAGACAGAAGTAACCATAAAGAGATAGAAACTAGTGTTCTGACAGAAACGCTCAACATGAAGTGAACATAAAAGTTCTTTGGTTAGCCTGGTCACTAGTTTCAATCTCTATCTAGTTACCTTTTTCTCACTTCCTTACACGCTTAAAAAATGACATTCTTTAAATTTCTGGTACATTCCATCAGAAATTCCATGAATCAACCAATCAAAGCTCGTTGTTCACTGTTTTTGGTCAGTCGTGAACGTGGCCATTGACAATAGGTACTTACATAGAAAATGGTCTCAGCAAGGCGGGCGCTTTATGGAAAAAACCCGGAAAATTAAGTTCGTCACGTAATAATTCTACATAGAATTAGAAATTAACGATTTTCGGATTTTTTCATTTAATTGTACTATATTAGACCTTCCTTTGTATCAAATTTCAAGATTCTAGGTCAACGGGAAATACCCTATTTTTGATGATCAGATTAATATGTTAGTATTAAAATACCCTTTGAATCTATTTATTTTTTTGTATCTTTTTATTGCATTGATTTAGAAATTTGAATTTTTTACAGGACCTTATAGTATTTGATATTAATTTCAACTTGATATCTCCAGCCGTTCTTGAGAAAAGGGATCTTGGCGGACAGACAACAAAGTGATCCGATCAGGACCGTAACTAGAGGTTCGGGGGTCCTGGAGCAAAAGGTGACCGAGGGGCCCCCAGATATGCAAAAAATAAAAATTGAAGACTTTTTTTTGGATTACAGCTTACAAATTTTACATTTGTTACTAATTTTTTTTTAATAACTTTTTTTTGCTTGTCAGCTAGAATTGTACACTTCTTAGTAATTTTAATAGATAATAAGTGTAAAAAAGTTCATAAGCCGAAAAAAAGGTCATTAAAATCAAAATTAGTAATAACTAAAACACGTTTTCAAGTTAACAGCAAATACATTTTTTAAAATCTTCAATTTATTTATTTTTTCTTGCTCACTCCAATTTTTACGCTGCTGCAGGAGCCTTCTAACTTTGGGGGCCCCGGCTGCGGTAGTTACGGCCCTGGATCCTTTAAGGGTTCCGTTTTTTCATTTTGAGGTACAGAACCCCAAAAAATATTGCAAAAACAAATTAATATTCGTTTTTGCCTTCTACAAATTTTAACAATGAAAAGATCAATCTAAAAGGAATAATCATTAACGATAATAACTTCAATACATCTAAATAAAGAGTTGATTTTAAAGTGAACACCTTTGATAAATATCGAAGACAATAGACTCTTGTTCACGATTGTATTAATTTAACTGACAGAGGTTGGGCACAGTGTGTGTGCTTACATTAGTTAAACTGTTCTTGTACATAACTGTCACATAACGTTAAGGTAAAAGCATCGCCGCCTTTCCGTTTCTAGACTCGGTAATGGTTATTTGACTTATTGATGAAGAAAACATGCAATTAAATATAAATAAAAACTAATGTTAACCCATTTGTACCCGTTGTACTCATTCGAGTACAGAAAACTCAAAATTTTAGTGACATACATGTGAAATAATTTGATTTCAATCGATTCTTGTATCTTAATCAATTGTGTTGCTAAAAATTGACAATAGATTTATATTTTCACAATATTATTAAGTTATACAAATAATTTATACAATTATTTTATTTAATATTGACAAACACATATCCTTGTAAAGTAAAGTAAATAAAACAGCCAAGTGCGTGTTGGGCACGCATATAATAGGTTTCTGTAGTCGTTACGATTTATAAACAAGAGCTATTTCAATTTTTTTTATAAACTATTCTAGCTACAGTGTTCGTTATAATTTTCATTGAAAGTACTAACTAAAAGCTACATTGTGAATTTTTTTCAGATTTTTTGAATAGATGGCTTAGAAATTAAAGCTCCCCCCCCTTAATTTATCAGAGCGTCCCCCCCGCGTACAATTTTCAGTCGGAGAGGAGGTCCAAAATAATTTTGACAATGTTCGTTATAAATTTTAGTGGAAGTACTAAATAAAAGTTTCATTCTGAATTTTTTTCCGATTTTTTGAATAGATAGTTTAGAAATTAAGGGGGGGGGCTCTGATAACGACATTTAAATGCAAATATATCGTGACTGAAAGGTTAAAATCAAAAGATCATTTAACATTTTTTATTGCATTTTAGGAGATGGGGTAAGTGAAAAAAAAATGTGAGTTAACTTTTCAGTCTATGGAAACGGGGTCCAAAAAATTTTTTTTCAAAAATCTTATAATTTCTGTTTTTGTGTTATCAGTCTTCGTCCGTATACCAAATTTCATCTTAATCGGCTTAAATTTTGAGGACGGACGGACATGGCGAAACTATAAGGTTTCCTAATTTTCTACGGAAACCTAAAAAACACGTTCAAATATGCTATAGCCAACTTAGTGGCCCATAAGAAAAACTAAAGTTAGGGTTTGGTATGAGAATTTGAAATCACGTAGAGAGGAGCAATATTTGAAGTTACACCCCTGCATAGAACATCGGGGTTATTTTTTTTTACCCCGAACGCGTGTCAATTAACCGTTAGAGACGCAATCAGTATTCAAGGAAATGTGCGGCTGCATTATGAAATAGAATGACTGTTTACGAATGCATATGTGTGCACTGTCTACACTCCACACAAGTAAAATGTGTTCGGTCGTTTTTTTTGTACCTTCTACTACATATCGAATGTATTTGTTTAATAAAAGATTGTATCCTGCACGTTGTCTATTTATAATTGTCATATTTGTTTACTAAGTAATGATTTGTTCTGAATCTTTAGATTCTAATTTTATATAGGTACTAAAATAATATACGAATATATTCATTTTCGTACAAGAAATATTTTTCAAGGATGAGATGGGGATACATGTCAACATATTGGCCCTCCCTCCTTTTCATTCAAAACAAAATATCTCGTAAACTATATTAGCTAGAAACTTGAAATTTTTACTGAACATGTACAATGATGCAGTGGCGTAGCAAGCATAATTGGCGCCCGGGGCACGATACCTTTTTGGCGCCCCCGAAAATACTAAAATAAAAAATAATAATAATTTTAGAATAAATCTGAATTGAAATTGGCGTGACTAAAAAAAAAGGTCTTCAGTTTTTATTTATTTAAAAAGTTGGTCTTAAAGACCATTTGGCGCCCTTCTGTAAGTGGCGCCCGGTGCATGATAGACCCCCTTCCCCCCCTCCCCTCGCTACGCCACTGCAATGATGCACTCTAGTTAAAGATTTTTGAAAAAAATATTTTTTTATACCAAATTTGTGGCATGTCAAAATGTATAACCAAACTAATGGAACATGACCCTTTTTCTTAATATTTTTTTAAATCAAAAATGGTGCCTGCAGGGGGCAATAATATATTTTGCCCCCCCCCCCCCCCCTGTAACTCGGTAACTACTGGCTTAAAAAATCTGAGGAAAATAATTGGTAATGAGGCTTTGGTGAGACTACCAACGATAAATACTAAAGTCAACAATATAATTTCAAATTTTGGAGAAATAGAGAAGGGCGTCATATAATTTTTTATTTTCATATATAGGCATGTGTGATGTCAAAATGTAGATCTCAATTAGTAGTGTATGACTCTATTTTTATATTTTTTTCTAACTCGGAAATACACCTGTGGCTCCAAACAGTCCGTACTTCGGAACCTTTATTTATAACATACACCCGAATTTTTTGGGCATTAATTAACATATACAGTATACAACCCTTACGTATAAATTCAAAACTGACATATTGAAACAATAAATTCAAAAAACGCGCGTAATTGGACAGATGATGTGTAAGTAATAAATAAACGAATTCATCAATCAGTCAAAGTTAATAAATGACATCTGTGCAATATCAATCAGGAACCACCAATCTCTTGATTAATGTGTTTACACATAAATGCTGTAACAAAATCAATTCCGCGTTTTACACACCGTCAAATGTGTTTAGCTACTCTATACCATTTAGCCATTAGTTTTAGCTAAATTTAGCAAGCGTGTTTCCAAAGAAAACTAACACTCAGAAGTATGCTATTTTTAAAATTAATGATCGCATACAAATTCAGATTGGGTTACTTGTATGCATAAATTAATGGACTAACGACTTGTGTCATGATATCTACATAAGCATTTAAATCAACATTTCATTACATATTTTCACTCATGTCAGAAACCAGAATGACAAATTTAATTCATAATAATAATTTTTAAGAAATAAATATTTAAAATAAATTTTTAATTATACAGGAAATTTTATAATTGAATGGCAATATTGAAGGGGGTTAATCTGTGCATGATTTTAAGGCAAAAAGTTTAAATAAACATAGGTCCGTTTTCGCTTTAATTTTGATATACAGAATGATCAATTTTTTTTTGAAAAATTGTTTTTTTTTTTTAATAACTTCGAAACTACAACATTAGATATTTTTATAAAAGCTGGTGGATGTAAAGGTGTAGAGACACATCTTTTATGGATTTTTTTGTTTAAATACATTCAGTTATGAAACATCCTGTATACAGGATGTTTAAATACCAGGGTACAGTATAAAATTTTTCTAAATATTAGCCAAAAAACGTAATAGTCCGAAATTTTCCATTGTGAATATTTTTTGCGACTCGAAATTTAAAAAATTTTAAACATATATTTCTTATTTTCAGAAATCTTGTCATTTTTGAGATATGAGACAAATAGAAGTAATAGAAAATATTCCAATTTTTCAATAAAAGATTTGCCGTTTCAATGATGCAACTTGCTGATTTTATTTTCAAAATATTTGAAAAATCAGCAAAAAGTATTTTTTATTATTTTTAGACACAATTTTTGAAACACTAGACGTTATTCATGTCAAAACGCATCGAAATCGAATAATGCATTGGAAAGTTAAAAATCTACAAACAAATGTACAGATAAAACGCATAAATCCTATCTTTTTGTTGAGGGTTAAAAATTGACAAAAATGTAGTAAAGAATTAAAAGATATAATTTTATTCGTTTTTTATTTACTTCAAAATAAAGGAACATAATAATTCAAGTCAAACAAAAAAAAACTTTTTAATTTATATTTTCTTTACTTCACAAAGAAACAGACTTAATTCCTTAGGGACTATTAGGAAAGGAAACATAAAGGGCTCTATTTTTAAAATAAATAGCACACTCGTTGCATTCATTAGTAAAACTCCGTTGCACGAAAGAAACGTATTAATTATTTTTATAAATAGAATCACACCAAAAGTAATGTAGCATTGCTAAATTTAGTTTCTACTAATAGATTGATTGAAAAGTAGCTAATGCGTGCGACAGTGTGTGAAATTCGGAAATAATTTAACTATACTGGTATATGAATGATATTTGTATTTGTTTACTTTTTTACATACATAAATCAGTTAGCGAGGTGATTTAACATTTTCCCGCGTTTATGTATATAATACGTAATAGTCTTACTGAAGAACAGAGATGGATTGACCATTTGGTTAGTTTAATTTTTTTTAATGAAGGTGAAGTCACATTAGATTTTTTTTTCGGGGGGGGGGGGGGGGAGACCACTTTAGGCACCCGAAAATAAGCGAATTTGAAGATTTTTTTATGTCAAAACTATTAATAGTATACATAATTAAAATTTTATGTACATTTAATTTTCAAAAACATTTTTTTTTTAATATTTAAAAATGGCGGTTGTACGGCACTTGCTTCAGAGTCGGTTGTCGCCGGAATTGTTCCACGGCGTACAATCTAGCATCTGCTACATTGATCGGAAACATCAGAAACAATACCTAAGTATTATGTCCGGTATTATAAACGAGCTAGCAAAATTTGCTAGTAAGCACTCTTAAGTGAGGTACTAATTTTGTGATATTATCTATAGATTTGTTATCGAATTTAGAGCAGTGATACTTAAACTTATTGTAACACAGTTGGTGACTCTGACCGTACAATTTTTTTTATAATATCGCCACTGTTTTACATACCACACGTAGCGCGAAACTTGTCAAACACTTCATGAAACTCCAAGAGAACTGTCAGATTGGTTTGAAACCTCATTTGAAATTTGCTAGCTCTAGTACCGGAGATTAGATTTTTAAAATTAATGGTACATGTTAAAAAAACAGTTCGATTTTTCATGAATTTTTGACTATATTTGTTAATGAAAAAGTATTTTTTAAATAAATTTCAAGGTACTTTATATTCACATTAGTAATAATATTATCTATAAGAATGCAAAATGATCGATTAAATAGTTTTTGAGTTATTTTCAAGATGAAATTCTTATTATTAAATTAAAATTTCGAAAATTCTTCACCTGGAAATATTATTCAAATATAGAAATAATTTAACTGAAAAAAATATTAGAAGAATTAAATAGACTACCATATTTTCTATAATTTATATTTTCATACTCTCTTCTGCAAGTACTTAATATTTTATGATTAAAATTTAAAACTATAACAAAAACACAATTTTGCAGGACAATGACATATGTGTAAATACACATGTTAAGTGTTAACAGAAGACAGAACAACACATGTAAGAGTTTCATTACAAAGTATTTTGACACAGTCTGTAAACAGTTCCCCAGACAGAGAAGTGTTTTAGAATCCTAATTGACTATATATTTTATAAATAGATACCATACGTGATTATACTTTATGAATAAGTTCAAACAACGCTGACACGAATATGTACATTTTATTAAGTTAACAATTGATATTGATATACTCAGTTTAATAGTGTAATTATTCTGTTATTTGACACGTGTAATATTGAGTTGAAGTTTGTACTGGAAGTAGTTGTTGAAACTGATTAGAATTATTAGTTTTTTGATCAAGATCAAAGTATCAACGTGAGAAACATAGTGGATTCATATTAGTGATTTTTTTTAAAAGGAACTGAAAGAGGGGAGCAATTTTTTTTATTAACTTGTTCTAGGCACCACAGGAAGTACGTAAATGAAATCTTTACATTGGGTATATAATTTTTTTTTCTTCGTTTATTTTAAAAGTAAGTAAAAAATGAAAACAAATAATTAAAATATTTTATTTGCTAAAAATCAATAATATTGAACAAAAAATAGATATTTTAGAAAAAATCCAATAAGAAAAACGCAAAACAATCAAAACATTTTCTTTGGTAACATCGCAAAGCACATAAATTATAATATAAAAAAAATAATATTCCTATACCATATTTTGCCCCCAGGTTTATCAACGAGTCAATTTTGATTTTTAAATGCGTTTTTTAGTCGTTTTTACTAAAATTTTGAAAAGGTAACAAACAGAGAAATAGACACATTTTCGCATTTATAATATTACCTATACTCTATTTCATTTAAGAATGCAGTGGTTGCCGTGATTTTTGACAGTAAAATGCACAATTCGTACCGTCAAAACTTCGGCAACCACTGTATTCTAAAATGAAATAGTCAGAGTATAGTATGGATTACAGAATTACCACTATCTTGATCTTTGTAATAAATTATTCTTAGCAAAAAATTACTTGAAATCATAAAATAGTACTACATTAATAAATCAACGAAACGTGGAGTACAAAACCAACAACATTATGTTCTTTATGGCCAATGTTTCATCGCAGTAAGTCTTTTAAATAAGCTATCAGATGTTTAATACAAATAGCGTATCTAAAATTGAACCCAGTGTAAGTGATCATAAAGTATACACTTTATTTGAAAGATGACCACACTAAACAAACTCTTAACATTTGCACTACGTCTTGTAAACATGTGGCCAAGTACCCAGAGGTAGGTACTCGCCTATTATTGATCAATAAGTAAAATGCAAACACATATATAACACATCTTTACATACCATACATTGGCGAATCAATCGTTTGAAATAATAAGGTGTATGTTCTTGAAATTTATTCCCGTATTAAATTATTTTGATGTACGAGTATTTTTAGATATGTACCCTACTACTACATAGGCTGAAAAGTCTTTGGCCTGACATACAGAGGGCGACATAAACAATAAATCCTTATAGAGTACCAACCTTAACTAGAATACTGTCAAAATTTCATGCATTTCATGTTCTCTTGTTCAATTTACAGCCTGTGCGAAGTGACGCTACTTTTCTTATTTTTTGAATCATGGAAAAAAGTGAATTTCGTGTTTTGATTAAACATTTTTTTGATGGGGAAAAATACCATCCAAACAAAGAAATGGCTTGATAAGTGTTACGGCACATCTGCCTCAGCTAATTCAACCGTAAAATATTGGTTTGCTGACAATGAGTTTCGTCCTCACGGTACGAGTACAAATGATGCACCACGTTCAGGAAGGCCAAATGAGGCAGTTACTCCAGAAAACATTCGAAAAATTCATGAAATTGTGTTTAATGACCGCAAAATGAAAATGAGTGGGCTAGCTAACACCATAAACATCTCAAAGAAACTTGTTAGTCATATCCTTCATGAATGTTTACATATGAAAAAGCTTTGCGCGCGATGGGTACCGCGTTTTTAACAATTGACCAAAATATGAACGTGTTCGACTTTCAAAGCAAAATTTTGCACTGTTTCACCGCAATAAGAAGGATTTTTTCATGCGATTTGTGACAATGGATGCAAAGTTATCTCCCTGCCAAATTTCATCAAGATCGGTTCAGCGATTTAGCCGTGACAAGATAATAAACAGACAGAGTAATTTTTGCATTTATAATATAAGCATAGATTTACTTTAAAATTAACATTATATTAAAATATAATGATATTTTTTTTGTTGATAGATGTTACAACATAATATAGGTTTGATGATCAGTCAGTCAGTCAGACAGACTGTCAGTATCAAAATACGCTTTGAAAGGCCGTATCTTTTTACAGGACTATGATCTTAGTATTTGATATTAATTTCAACTTGATACTTCTAGCCGTTCCTAAGAAAAGGGTCTTGACGGATAACAAAGTGATTCTATTTTTCCATTTTTTTCATTTTGATGTATGGAACCCTCAAAACAGCCTCATTGAACACACTGATAATAAAATTTTGATACACAGAAAAATATACCTGCTTCGATCGGTTTCAAACTTTCGGACGGTAATGCATATTTTTCAATTTAAAAATAAATTTTTTTTAAATCCAAATGGTTATAAAATTGAATTAATAATAATAACATATGTATCGTCAAAACACGATTATCTTCATTTATATGTTGTATTGAATACAATGTTTTTACATAGAGAATATTAAATCAATAAGACGTGCGCCATGAATTTAAAAATCCAAACATTATTTCTTGTTAACTCGGATTTCAGTCACTAACGTGATTCCGTGATCGTCATATTTTATAATTTCTTGTGTTCAGCTTTATAACCGGATTTATGTTGTAGTTTCACATCACGTGAGATACCATCAGCTAAGAAACGAAAATTTAAACAGATTTTTTTAAATATCTAAATAAATTTTTATTAGTAATCCATATTAATATTAAAAAATGCGAAAATACTCTGTCTGTTTGTTACCTTTTCACGGTTAAACCGCTGAACCGATCTTAATGATAAAGTAAATTTCAGAATTTCTTGAAAAAGATTTATCCGATCTAATTTGTTTTGGTAGTAGGGCTGTAACTAGAGGCTCTGGGGCCACGGGGCAGTAAGTAACCGAGGGACCCTCACTATATGCAAAAAAATTGAAGACTTCTATTTTTTGTTGCTACCTCAGTCTACAATTTTTGCTTGTTACTAATTTAATGACCTTTTTTTTCTTAATCTTGCCGACCCCAATTTTTACGCTGCTACAGGGCCCGTGGGGCACTGCCCCGGCTGCCTCAGTGATAACTACAATTACAACCCTATTTGGTGGCAGTCGATACTTTGAAATATCAAATATTTTATAGAGTTTGTATCTTATAGTTTTTATAATAGTGAAAAAACAAAACAACTGATACCATGTTGGGAAGTTGGTTGTGTGGACCTCAATTAGGGTTATACTTAGTTACAAATGCCACCTAGAGTGTTAGTAAGAGCCATTAAAATCAGTACTGCACCGAAAAAATCACTATATCTGGTCATTTTAATTATATTTGATGTTTCGATCAACATTTCGCGGTCTTCTTCAGAAGTAAAGTAAAAAAAATCATGATATGTAAAGAATGTATCATACTATAATGGGAATGGAGAAAAAAAAACAAAGATACTCGATTTCAGTCCTTCCATTTTAAAATTCCGTGAATTAATTAATTAAATCTGTTCGATTTCAAAACCAAACAGCACACATATACCTATAATCAATATGATATGTAGATTTGATCCAAATAAAGAAACAAATAAAACCATGAGATTGCGAAATACTTCAACTTAATAAAACATCCTCTATAATTTTACCTAAAATAGAAAACACTAGTATGTAATTATTTATATACAGGATGAGCCACTTATCTATTCACGATTTTGTTTTCTAATATGTTTTTAAATATTTGATGAAATTCTCAGAGAACATAAACCTATCTTATAATTTTTTTGGGTAACTTTCAAATCGCCGGTTAGAATATTATTAATTTTATTTAAATTTTCAAAATGGCATATGTGGTTGGACATTTTTTTTGTAAAATTTGAATTTTGTAAGGGTGCTACTTTAAAATTTTCGAATTGTGGTTCGACTAATGTTAAAAACTTTTTAGCAAGACGACTTTAGCTGTGAAGATTTTCGGTAAAATGAGATTCAACCTGCTTCTTCTGTACGAGCTGAACGACTGTGTTTTCTGGCGACATTTTGTACTGAGCCTGTCTCTATAAGTGATTAGGGTGACGAGATCTCAGGTTTTGACCCGAAGCCTCAGGATTTGCATACTGATTCTCCGGGTTCAGGGTTTTGTTGCAATATCTCCGGGTTTTGCAAAAATTGATGACTAAAAAAAAAAGGTCGTAAAAAGTTCAGATTAGGGTAATGAATTTTTAATATGTTTAATAAAAATAAAAACAAAAAGAATAAAATTAAAATAAAACGGATGAAATATTATATCATTTACATGTCAGGGTTTAAAAAAACTAAAATCTGGTTACCCTATAAGTGATTGATGCCATTTGTAAATGCTGTGATTAGATAACGCCTCCCGCCCAAAATCATCTCGAAATTTTCTTAGAACCAGAACGACACTTTTGCTTCATTCTTGCCACGTAAGGTTGCACTTAGCGCGCTTTCTAAGCGCATATGAAAATTAAAATAAAATCAATAATATTTTGTGGCGATCTGAAAATTGCACAAAAAAATGTATATGATTGGTCTATGTTCTCTGAATACTTATTTCAAATGATATTAGAAAACAAGATCGTGAACAGATAAGTGGCCCAGCCTGTATATCAAACGCACAATTTAAAATCAGCAGCAGGGTAGAGAGAAGTCTTTATAAAACCGGCTGTAAAATTATATATCTAAGTCGATAATAACACAACACCACCTGTCGGGGTTGTCTCTATGGAACGAAGAATCTTTGTGTGGTTCTTGCGTGCTAGCTAGTATTCATCGCAGGTAACGCAACTAGTTTTTACTACGAACACGCCAATGTACGACGAATGTGCATGCATTTACCATTTGCTGCGAGTTGTTTCATACGGGTCATTATTTATTTATACACAAATAGATAAATGTTTTGATACGTGCTGATTCTGATACATTTTTGTAAAATGTGCTTGTGTTTGTACTTAATTAAATACATTATTTGGCAATGACCGTAATCGACCCTTAGTTTGAACCCCTAATGAAATTACAGTCGGGACTCGTTTATTCTAAGCCTTCTGAATCGTTTTGACACGAGGAAGTCGCGTTTATTCGAAGTCGAAAGGGGCTCCCACCAAGTTATGTATAGATCCTTGACCAATCAGCCTTGGCGCGGGAATTGACGTCACCACGAAGACGTATTCAAATGTTATAAATGTATAATAGAATATCAATTACAAGAAATCCTTTATTTAATCTTGTCTTCGTATTTTTTGATATTTTAACAACATATACAATCAAAGAAGTACAAATTCGACATTGCAAAATCATGAAAAAGCTATCACAGACATTTTTGTCTATTCGGGAAGTGTCATTTTTACTATTCTTAAGTTGGCAATACATTCTGTGATAAATGTCTATATACCTTGGTATTTAATATTTATTGTTAATAGTTAATCGTGATAGTGAAATAATTTTACTTTACTTTTAATTTCGAATATGGCAAAATATGAGCACGGTGACAAAATTAAGAAATCCTTTATTTATTATTGTCTTCGTATTTTTTGATATTTTAACAACATATACAATCAAAGAAGTACAAATTCGACATTGCAAAATCATGTGTTGTTAAAATATCAAAAAATACGAAAACAAGAATAAATGAAGGATTTTTTTGTAATTGATATTCTATTTTATACATTTATAACATTTGATTACGTCTTCGTGGTAACTCAATTCTCGTGCCAACGCTGATTGTTCAAAGAGCTATAGAGACTATGTATGTAAACCTTGGTATTTAATATTTATCTTTAATAGTTAATCGTGATAGTGAAATAATTTTACTTTACTTGTAATTTCGAATATGAGCAAGGTGACGAGTGACGACGGTGATAAGCGTCTCTAATTAATTCTACAAAAATTTCAAAAATATGTTCGTTTACGCCATGACTCGAGAATGGTGGGAAGGAGGAGAAAAAATGTAGAATAAACGAAACTCGGCATTTCAGATAAACGAGACTTAGAATAAACGAGACCCGACTGTACTTGTGAAGTTTCAATCAAAATTGGGAGAAGGGAGGGGGGGGGGTAACAGTCATCAAAATTGATTTAAGAAGGAGATGGGAATAAGTGCTTGACGATATTGGGTGCAATATTGATAATATTAATATGTAATTCGCCTCGAGTGCAGAAATATTTAATTAATTTGTAACCTAATAATATTCTGTAAAATATTTTCGTAGTGATTTCTTCTGTAACAAATTCGAGTTTAAAGGGAAAATAAAAAGAACAGTTGGTTCGTGACCTTGCGTTTGCATGGCTTTAAATTTGTTTTATGTACTACCTATTACTATTATAATTTATAATTTTTTTATTACTTCGTAACTTGATCTGATTTGGGCTTTGTAAGATTTCGAATTCATTTTTAGAATTTGGTGTAGATAAAAACAATCTTCACATGCTTAATGCTTACATTTAATAAAAAAATATCGTGCAGGAATTTAATTAAAATCGTTTAAAGTGTAAATTAGGTACATTTTGTTTATATTTTTACTTTCTTTGTTCTCCTACTATTTTTCACAGTTTTATTTTTATAAAAAGTCGTTAAAATAATCAAAATCTGTCCTTCGCCACGTCTGTCTTTCTGTGCACGATTTTCTCAGTAACTATTGAACGGATTTTATTCCGGTTTTCACTTATGGATAGAGTATTTCAATAGGGAGGATTAGGTGTATATAATTTGTGTAAACTTCATGAAGTAGAAAAAAAATCATCAGATAGGTATCTTCGCATGCACTGCGTAAATAGTCAACGGAACAACGAGCTTTGATTGGTTGATTCATGGAATTTCTGGTGGAATGTATCAGAAATTAAAAGAATGTCATTTTTTAAGTGTGAAAGAATTAACCAGAAAGAGATAGAAACTAATGTTCTGGCAGCACGCTTAAAAAATGACATTCTTTTAATTTCTGGTACATTCCACCAGAAATTCCATGAATCAACCAATCAAAGCTCGTTGTTCTGTTTTTTGGTCAGACGTCAACGCTTTCAATGTTTAATAGTGTTATTATATACAGTTCAAATGTATATTCTCGGGTAAGGCGACTATTACACTATCAAATAAATATGTCAAAGATCTTTGACAAAGATTTGATCATATTTCTTTGATAAAATATGAGATTTTGTTCTATTACACTACATAAAATATTTGATAATATTTTCTCAATATTATCTAGGGATATTTATTTCTTTTTTGGTGCATTTTGATTATCAGTGCGTGGATGTTCGTCAATTGACGCGATCGAGGTTTGAATTTACAACCGTGTATTGTGGTTTTTATAATCAATAAGAAGATTATCATATAATACAGAATTTTGTTGGTGTTCATATATTAATAATTATGTAACTGTAACTGTCAGTGATAACTTGGTAGTCGCCATTTTGTTTTTGACGTCAAAAAACTTTGATCAAATATTAGAGACTGTCATTAACTATGATCATAGAAATATTATGAAGGTAAATATTATAAAAGTTGACTTATTACACTGTCATATTTCTTTGATCAAAGAAATGTTATCATATTTATTTGATAGTGTAATAGCCGCCTAACACCTGATCCAATGCGCTAGTACAGTATAAATATAGTATATTTTTAAAATTGGCATTTGTAAAGTTTCATCTACCTTGTGGAACAGCTCCAACTTGAAGAATAAACCAGTAAACAAAAGTAAAAATATTCAACAAAAACTGGATTGTGTGAATTGCATAAAAGGAACTGAATACCAACGCTACAGTTCAGGAATTCTAAATTCCAAACATAGCAATATACGATAAAAATACACTTGCCAGCAACAATCTTACTTTACATGCTATTAAAATTTGTATGTTAGATTAAAATTAAAGTATAATTTTGAATGAGTATAATGCCTGTTATTATCGACCAATTTAATGCTCTTTTAGCGCTAAAAACTCCCTTAAAGTAAATTTGGTGTTTTGCTGACTTTTCTAAATGAAAAATGTACAGTCGAATGCAGAAGTGGTCTTCCAGTTTGTCTTCATTTTCGTTTATCACAAACTTAGTAGGCTCCTCCCATTTGATTATTATAATATTTAAATCATTTCTCCATGCACCAAACAAAGACATATATTTTAAAACTCATTTGCTAGATAAAGAAGTACTCTTCGTTTATATTACTCATATATATTTGGAATCGGTTGTAAGCGTTTGTGGCCTTTAAGGTGGCAGACGAGTTTTCCAGGCGATTGTACATAATATGCATTGTAAAAACATAGTGCAGAAATTGAAGAATCCCTTTAATTAAACGTATTATGCTTGGTTCTGTTGATAATAAGTCAGTTAAATAAGTATTAGCAAGTTTTTTTTCGACATTTTCAGTTTAGATCGATGAAAGTTGAATATATCTAATCTTTATATGTATAATAAGCTTAAAAATTCAGCAACCTCCTCTGAAAATAATTCAATTTGGTACTCCAAAAAGAATGTTAACTTTCGTATCTTCATCACGATAAATTGTATCTTTAGTCCGGACGTTAAGAGCTATATCTCGATAAATCTCTCCACTTTTTGATAGAAGCATGAAAATTGGTATAGTTGTACATTAAACCTTCCTCTACAAAACTAGAAATGGTGACATTTCAAAAATCCGTGTGGTCCCCCTTTTAGGGGTAAAAATATCTCCGCGGATTTAGTTTTTCTCATTTATCTCGCAAATGGTTATCCGGACGACACAAACAGAAGACACCAAAAATAATGTTTATTAAATTCTAAACAAAAGTTGTTATTATAAATTTTACTATTAGAGTCACCGTTGCCGTATGTAGAGGAAGGTTTAATGTACAACTATATCAATTTTCAAGCTTCTATCAAAAAGTGCAGATGAAAAATTCTTAACGTCCGAACTACTTATCTTAATACAGTCGGGACTCGTTTATTCTAAGCCTTCTGAATCGTTTTGACACGATGATGTCGCGTTTATTCTAAGTCGAGAGGGGCTTCCACCAAGTTATGTATAGATCCTTGACCAACCAGCGTTGGCGCGGGAATTGACGTCACCACGAAAATGTATTCAAATGTTATAAATGTATAATAGAATATCAATTACAAGAAATCCTTTATTTATTCTTGTCTTCGTATTTTTTGATATTTTAACAACATATACAATAGTACAAATTCGACATTGCAAAATCATGAAAAAGCTATCACAGACAATTTTGTCTATTCGGGAAGTGTCATTTTTACTATTCTTAAGTTGGCAATACGTTCTGTGGTTTTGAGTTTATGACAGCATTCTATGATTTTGCAATGTCGAATTTGTATGTACTTCTTTGATTGTATGTGTTGTTAAAATATCAAAAAATACGAAAACAAGAATAAATGAAGGATTTTTTTGTAATTGATATTCTATTATACATTTATAACATTGAATACGTCTTCGTGGTGACTTCAATTCCCGCGTCAACGCTAATTGGTCAAGGAGCTATAGAGACTATGTATGTAAACCTTGGTATTTAATAGTTAATCGTGATAGTAAAATAATTTTACTTTACTTTTGATTGACGACGGTGATAAGTGTCTCTAATTAATTCTACAAAAATTTCAAAAATATGTTCGTTTACGCCATGACACGAGAATGGTGGGACGTGAAGAAGGAGAACAAATTTCGAATAAACGAAACTCGGCATTTCAGATAAACGAGACTTAGAATGAACGAGTCCTGACTGTAATTAAATAGATATTTCCCCGATAAACTTTTGTTTTATATTACCGACTCTTATTTTTCTTCACATCAAAAAGACACACCAAATATTTCAAGAGAGAAAAAAATATCCTCACTATTCCTCATTTACGTAACTGAATGTCATGCTTAGTGTCATGTAAATCATGATGAATTATTATTTGAAAGAGATCACTATCTGTTCCTACTGTGATGTGTGTGTGGCGGGCGAGTGCGCGATAATGATATTTATAGATTATCGAGCTGTCGTTGCGTTTTTACAGTTTATATGTGTGCAGGGTTGGTGATAAGTTTCTATTGTTCTAGACAAATTGCTTCCTCGCCAAGATCTTTTGCGTTTTAAAATTAAAAGAAAAAAATTGTTCTCCGATTTCAAAATTTTAACTTGATCTTTCCGTTTCAGACAAGCACTCTTCGTTACGTGTCTGTCTGTCTGTCTGTCCACTGAATCCTTGTCACACACATAACTCATGAACCACTGAACTGATATTAATGAAACCTGATTGGTTGGTTGAGTCTGGCTTGAAGACGATCCCATTTCAAAATCGTGTGTAAGGGGGAGGGGTGACATAAAAAAATATTTATTTTATCAAGATATTTCAAGAAAGACACATGTTACTTGAAAATTGTATAAAATCTTTTTTGTACAACATTCAATTTCTTATAATATCTATAGGTTAGTTGTAAAATATTCCCTTACGAAGATTTATCTCAATTTGCCTTAAAAATTGTCATTTGTTTTTTTAAATTGTTATTTACTTTGACATATTAAATGTCATTAGCAAATGTCGTTAGCAAAACAGAAAAATTTAGATTTAGATTGAAACTGTCAAAAAATTAAAAATATACGAAAAAATTTAAAAAATATATTTTTTAGTAAAATTGTATAAAAATTGAATGTTTAACCAATTCCAGGCAATTTATCTGAACATTTTATCGGTGTTTATTTAAATTGTATAATAATTAACTCCTTTTGGTGGATTTAGCACGAGGAAGCACTGTGCATTTACTTGGCAGATGTTTTTTTATCTGATTTTGTTTTTCTGGATTTTTATCCATTTTTAAACTAATCAAGTTAAAAAAAATAATTTGGAATATCAACGTCTCCTCTCTGTCTATCTGTCCGTTTGTATTCGAGAACCACTTATCCGACTTACATGTTTTTTTTTTCAATTCATAAATATGTTCTCTAAGGGATATATTCCTCTATAAATAAATAAGTAAATAAAATTGTATCCCCCCCCCCTTAAGATTTTTTTCTGGGTACGCCACTGTGTATAATAATATTGTCGACCTGGTTTCCGAAGCCCCGCGTGATAATGTATCAGGTTAACGGTTAGAGTTGACAGCTGGCGTTTGTTGTAGGCGGCGAGGTTTCCGTGAATTAAAAAACAGACAACAACTCTTTAGTCTCATACTTACAGATGTTTGCTTTGTTTGTTTTATTTACGTAGGAAAAAGTCCTTAACAATTCATAATATTTAGTAATGAGGAAGTCGCAAGAACGTCGTTTTATAAAGTTAAATGGATTATAATGTAACATTTTAAGACTCTTTGTTTTGGTTTACCCTTTATCGGATTTCATATTTATAAAGAGTAAACAACCCAATATTATTTTTAAATTCTCTATACACTATTACAACGGTTCTTAAACTTATGTAGTCCAGGGACCCCCTTTTGAACAATTATTTTTCAGGAACAAGGGTTATTTTAAGAAAATTTTACAACCTTATTTTTTTGCTCCATACTTACAATTTTTGCTTTTCAACTGCAATGACCTTTATTTTTTTGCATTACATTTCTTAAATTTTTTGTTTTTACAACTGCAATAACTTTTTTTGCTCTGCATTTCTTACATTTTTTGCTTTCACAACTGCAATGACCTTTCCACATTTTATTATTTTATTTATTTATTATGCATTTTTTCAATTTTTTGCACTACGCAGCTTTTATAACTGCAGAAATAAGCTACAACTACACACTAAAATAACCCGTGCCTCCCTGACAGAAAAACAAAGGTCGTTAGATAGTTATTAATCATTGGTAAATGGAAATGTAAAAGCACTTTAATTCATGCGAAACATGTTTCACGGACCTCCGGCAAAAGTTCCGAGGACCCCCGGAGGTCTACGGACCCTAGTTTATTAATCGCTGCTCTATTAGTATGTTCCGAGTACCTCTCTGGGAGTTCTGCAAGTTAAAATAAAAATTAAAAAAATTATAAAACACTTAATAAAAAAAAGGTTTTGGGTACATTGCTGGCCTTCAATATTTATATATTTATGAAAATAAATATTTTTTCCCATCATGTCTTAAATAGTTTTTTAACGTACCTTTTGAGGGTTTCAGGCCCCTTTCTCTTCCAGTTCAGATGTTACCATTTATTTGTTATTTTATCAATATATGCACTCTTTCAGTCAAGCAATGATTGTTGGTTACTAATATCGATTAATGACACATCCACACAAAAAAGTACACACTTTTTTTCGGAGACTATTGTATTTATATGTATTTTGAGACCCTGAATCCGAATTTGAGATTAAAATAGAACCTTATTCTATTAAATTGGAAAATAACGAAAAACTAAATATTTGAAAATTTGGTTTCAAATTCAGATTCAGTGCCTCAAAATACATACAAATACAATAAAATATAAATACAATGGTCTTCGAAAAAGGTCTTAATCTTTTTTCTGTATGGCTGTGTTATATAAAAAGTTTGATTTTCAGTAAGTATCACTGTAATCATCATTTTTTAAGGTTTCGAAGAAAACTATGTAGGAACCCTTCTAGTTTTTATACGTTCGTCCATCTGTCTGTATATCACAGCCCTCCTATTTTATAATTTATACATATACCTATTTAGATGAAATTTGGTATAAATTAATGACCTAAAAACAGAAATGATGAGATTTTTGAAAAAATATATTTTTTACCCCCGCTCCCATAGACTGAACTAAATCTCGTAAAGTGCAACAAAAAATGCTTTAGGACCTTTTGATTTTAACCCTTCAGTCAAGATATATATTTGCTTTTAGTTGTTATCAGAGTGTCTAATTTATAAACTGTCAATGCAAAAAATATGAAAAAAAATCCAGAATGTAGCTTTTAATTAACACTTTCAATAAAAATTATAACAAACACTGTAGCAAAAATAATTAATGAAAAATTGAAAAATAACTGTTTTTTTTTATAAATCGTCACACGAACACGTAAACTTTTTTTAGTCCAGTCGTCAGACAATTGAGCTAGAAAAAAATGACGGAGTACGTTTTTTTCGAGAAATTGGTAGATTTCGATGTATAGAACATGACAGTAACTTTTCTCTCCTTCGAAGGGGATGCAAACTCCAGAACGGTTAATTTTAGGACAGTATTATTTATTACAAATATTAAAGCTGATTAAATTCTGAATAAAATTGTCTTTTTAAAAATTACATAGTATTAATAGTTGTTACAATATCTATTATAGAGTTTGTTTCATTAATATTTGCACTGTTTATAAATTATTTTGTGGTTTTAAATTATCAAATTGCTCAGTTTTGTGTTACCAAAAGTAAAACCGAGAAACATTAGCGATGGAACAAGGATTTATTATAGTTGACAAGGAGTGTTTACATAGGCGTGACGTCAAAAATGCGCCATGACACCTGCGAGCGTTTTGGCGCCAAATTCAAAATTTGTTTTAAAAGAGTCAATTTTTGTGATTAAACCTTTATTTTCTGCAGAAATAAGCATTTTTTTTGGAAATAAGAGACACGTAAGATCAAAAATTAGGCATCATGCCTATTATCGTCCTCATATCTAGAATCTGATAAAAGCAAATTTTCCAATTTTTATTTCCGCCTCTATTACATGCGTACGTATCTAATTATAGAATGCACACGTGCATGCAGTCAATTATTACAAATATAATAAAGATGTTCAACGAATCTAAATTCATCTAAACGGTCTGCATATAGTAGCCTTTAGTTTTATTAAGTAATTGAATTTCCAGCTTAAACTCGGTTAAATTATATATACCCTGTTCTTTGTGTGACTGATCTGATTTGAACGTGACATCATCTCGTTAAGTTGGTATCACTGCTTGTCTTTATGATTCAAGGTTTTTTTGAGTTATGGTTAACCTGCATCTTCACTTCCTTTCACTAACATTTCTTGCAGATAGTGGAATTTGTTTTTATATAAAAATAGACCGGATGTTATCTTGAAACAAAAATAATTGAAGGGTATATTTTTATAAACTGTTGTATATAAAATATATATTTTTCATTACTCTCATTTATCCAACCATATTGTTCAGAATTTATTGAATAAAATTAACAAATATTACTCAATTCGTACATTTTTATACATTTTTACCGCGTTTTTTTGGGTTCCGTACCTCAAAATGAAAAAAAAACGGAACCCTTATAGAATCAAATTGTTGTCCGTCTGTCCGTGAAGACCATTTTTCTCAGGAACGGTTAGAAGTATCAAGTTGAAAATAATATCAAATACTAAGATTTCCAGCCTCATAATCCTATAAAAAAATCAAGTTTCTAACTCGATGCAATAAAAATATACGGTCTTGCAAAGTTTATTTTAATACTGACAGACTAATAATCAAAACTTTCAGGGTACTTCTCGCTAACCTAGACTCCTGAAATTTGACAAGAAGGAAGGTCTCATAGCACAAGTAAAGTAAATCCGAAAAGAATTAATTTCTCATTCTAAATTATTACGTAACAAATTTAATTTTACGGTTTCTTTCTACAAAGAGGCCTTGGAAATCATGTCCATTGTCTACGTAACTAACTATTGTCAATAATTAAAATTAAATTTTATATAATGGTACAGAATCCTCAGGACGCGTGTTTTACTCGCTCTTTTTATTTATTAAATCTTTTTGCTTCCTCGCCATATCGAAGAGACGAGAAGCAGCTTTGTGATCGTTATAAAATGAGAAAAAAAATTGTTCTCCGATTTAAAAATTTTAACTTGATCTTTCCGTTTCACGTCAAGACAAACACTTTTCGTTCGGTGTCTGTCTGTGTCTCTGTCGAGTAAATGCTTGTCAAAAATCAATATTAATAAAATTTGGTTGGTTGGTTGGGTCTGGCTTGAAGACGGTCCCATTTCAAAATCTTCAAAATCGTGTAAGGGGGAGAAGTGACATCTTAAAATATTTATTTTTTCAAGATATCTCAAGAACGACACATGTTATATGAAATTTTTATAGAATATTTTTTGTATTAGAGCATTAAATTTCGTATAATATGGGTCTACAAGTTTGTTGTATAATAATCCTTTACAAAGATTTACCTCAATTTATTTTAAAAATTCGTGTTTTGTTTTTCTAAATTGATATTTACTGGGACATATTAAATGTCATTTTGACGTTTTAAAGGTCATTTTGGCGTTTTAAATGTCATTTTGACGTTTGCATAAATTTAGATTTAGATTGAAATTGTCAAAAAATTCAAAATATACGAAAACATAATCAGGTGCGTTTTAAGTAAAATTTCAAACTAATATTTTTTAGTAAAAATGTATAAAAACTAAATTGTTAACCAATTCCAGGCAATTTATCTAAACACTATCGACTTTTATTCAAATTATAGAATAATTAACTACCTTTTGTGAATTTAGCATGAAGAAGCACTGTGCATTTACTTGGCAGATATTTTTTTAAATAAATTTCATTAGAAATTATAATCGGTTTATTTCATACGTGCCTGACGCCTGACCTATGTAATTATGCCATATCAATTTTTATCATTGATTACACAGAACCACAAAAATAGTCTTCTTTATACTCTTAATCGGACTATGGTTTTCTTAGGCACAACGTTGATTTATAAATTTTCTGGACATTTATGTATTTTATTATAATTGATTAAATCTGAAACAAATTTTAAATAGTATGTCTCTTGATTTAATTCGCGTGCTCTTAATATTTATGGTGTGGTAAACGCTGTTACATGTTAACCCTGAAGATCAAGATTTGAAATAAGGCAGAAGCCGCAAACCCTCAATAAAACATCAATATGTCTATACACAATATACAGGCTGTGCGCGATAAATTGGCAATAACCTTGCGTCTCCTTATTTCATGCACTTCTTATTAATTTTATGGAATTATGTTTCTAAAGGTTCGATTAAACATCGTTGCTTCAAATATAATTAAAATTAAATTCTGAGAGTAACTATCATGTCGAAGGAATACAATGTTAAGGCTAATGAAGTTACGGAATTCAATAACATGCTTTACGTACAGTTTACAACGAAAAGAAGGTGCTGATCCTGTCGCCTCACGAACACACAAATCCAGACTACACAGGATCCAGAAATTATCAATGAAAATCCAGGAAAGTCAATGCGCTCTATAATAGGCATGATGCCAGTAACAAAGTATCACTGAAATTATGATTTTAAATAATGAAATAAGTTAAAAAGATTCTAAAAAATGTATTTATTTTTATATTAAAAGCGAGATTAATATGATTTTTGTTAAAATAAAAACGCAAAATACATCAATCCGCCATGTTTGATAAAACACCAGTCAGAGTGGATGACGTCACGGCTACGTAAACGTCATTTTTGTTTCATTAATATCTGCACTGTTTATAAATTATTTTGTGGTTTTAAATTATCAATTTGCTCAGTTTTGTGTTACCAAAAGTAAAACCGAGAAACATTAGCGATGGAACAAGGATTTATTATTGTTGACAAGGAGTGTTTACATAGGCGTGACGTCAAAAATGCGCCATGACTCCTGCGAGCGTTTTGGCGTCAAATTCAAAATTAGTTTTAAAAGGGTCAATTTTTGTGATTAAACCTTTATTTTCTGCAAAAAGAAGTATTTTTTTGGAAATAGAAGACACGTACAATCATCATAAAATAGTTTTTAAAAATTAGGCATCATACCTATTATTGTTGAAGATATCAGATACAGATCGTATTTTCTTAGAGGCCAGTTTTAGTAAAATTTTACCAATTTATCGCGCACACCTTGTATAATCGTCATGATGCCCTTTCATCTTGTAAAAATGTAATTGCATTTGTTTATATCTTCGTACAGTTTAATCATTTTATAACCTACTTTTATTATACATACATTATACTACTTGCTTTATATCTTATCTTGTTTGCATTTAAAGATAATACTCCTCTTTTTAATTAATGGTATATCATAAAACCTAACAATCTCTGTTGTTTATTTATATATTTACTTACCTCATATATACATATGATAAGATTATTATTAAAGGGAAATCGCTGATAAAAATAGTTGAAACACATGTGTTATATTTAGACATTTACTTAAGGTTTACGTATCTATCTAAAAATAGAGCATTGCAATCGAAAACTTCAAGTTTTTACTCGTACTGTATTTTCCAAAATTATGAACTTAACGTCTAATAATAAAAGGAAGACAAATACAGTTTTCGTAATTATCCCTTAATGAAGGAAAATAAGACTCGATTAAAAATGTAAAACTGAACTATTTTTAATGTAAAGTATCCAGTTATGAAACGGTTTTTGCAAATATTTTCTTTGTGCTCATACAAAAAAATCTATAAGTTATTAAATGGAACATTTTAATGCATTATTTGATCGCCATGCTTCCAAAATTCAACTAAATTTAATATTTTTTACGAAATAAAAAAAAAGTGAATGATTTAATGTCTTCTATGAAAATGAAATGAAAATTTCTCATCTGCGAGACGATATACGAAAAATATCTGCCATTTACGAAAGGTAGTTAATTATTGAACAATTTAAATAAAAACCGACAAAGTGTTCAGATAAATTGCTTGGCCATTTAATTTTTATACAAGTTTACTAAAAAATATTAATTCGAAATTTTTCTTAAGACGCACCTAATTATTATTTCTAATATTTTTAATTTTTCGACAATTTCAATCTAAATCTAAATTAATGCAAACGTCAAAATGACATTTAATATGTCAAAGGAAATATCAATTATAAAAACAAAACACGTTTTTTTAAAGCAAATTGAGATACATCTTTGTAAGGGAATATTTTACAACAAACGTTGTAGACCTATAATATAGGAAATTGAATGCTCTACAAAAAATATTTTATAACATTTTCAAGTGAAATGTGTCGTTCTTAAGATATCTTAATAAAATAAATATTTTGGGATGTCACCCCTCTCCCTTACACACTATTTTGATGATTTTGAAATGGGACCGTCCTCAAGTCAGACCCAACCATCCAACCAAGTTTCATTAATAATGGTTCATGCGATATGCACGACAAAGATTCAGGGGACAGACATACACACAGACAGATAGACGAACAGAAGGACGGACAGACAGACAGGCATGGAACGAAAAGTGTTTTTCTTAACCTTAAACGGAAAGATCAATTTAAAATTTTGAAATCGAAGAACAATTTTTTTTTGTCTCACTCTATCTAGTATCTTCGCTATTGTGAAGAAGCAAAAATAGCATTTTCTATGGTTTTTGAGCATTTTTGATAATTTTTGATTTACCATATCTCCGAAACAAATGAGCGTCGCGAGTTAATAATTTATTTTGTTTTCCTTGTAATTTTATAAACAACCAAAAAGTATTCTACTATTTTGTCGGATTTCGTGATAGGGTCAGAGATAAAGTGTAAAACGTAAAAAATCCCACAATAGTGTGATCTTTTTAAAGCCTTCCGGTCGGAATTCAAGGTCACAAAATGAAGTACATTAAGTTTAAGCCTTAATGAACCCATTTATCTAATAATTTTCGTTGTATGGATTAACGCTTTTTTATTTAGCTCTGGAGACTAGTCTAATAGGCTACTTTGTATACCGAAAAATTTACTAGATAAAAAAAATGGGTATGTGAGTTGTGACATTTGTAGGCACAAATGCGTAACTAAAAACCTGTTTTATCGACTACCATATACTGTATTATATATCTGTATTATTTACTTAACCTAACTTCACGGTATTGTTTTCACTAACCTAAATTCCACGTGAACGTAACAGCTAGTAAAAAATAATGGCATATATTATGAAAAATGCATTGTATAATATATACACGAACGTATAGAGCTTACAGCTTAAAGCTTTACATAAACAATGCCGTTATAGGTAAATCTAGATGTGTTTGATTGCGCTGCTATGGAGTCCCGTGCCCCTAGTCACGGAATATTGAATACATGAATCAATATTGATATTTGACGCTATAAAATACATATATCGGAAAATATGGACTGTGTAACAAAAATATATAATATTGTTATTTTATTAGATTTATTTCAAAATTTATGTTTTAATTATTAAATAGAAAATTATTTTTGTATATTATATTTCTTTAAATCAGCAATTTTGAATGTATAGTTACTAATGTATTTAGTATATAGGTATACTGTATACAACAAAATCTCAATAAGAAAATTGCAAAGAGATAATTGAATTATGTAAATTCATCCACTTATACAGATTATTATATAGAAAAGAAAGTAGTTCTTTATGTGATAAAATTATGTCGAGCTATAGAAAATTTTTCAGATATTAAATTTTAGTAGGTATTTGGTATATTTGAAAATTGAAAACAAAGCTGAGAGCTGTACACGTAAAAATAATTCGTGAAAATATTTAAAGCAAAATATCATATAAAGTAGGGTCAGTGGCGTAGATAGGGGGATGTTAGAGAAAATTCAAAGATTTTTTAAACTTCTTAGGTATGAACAAAATAGTAGAAGTAAATGGGAAATTTTTTTTGTAAATTGAGAGTAAAAAAAAAAGGTCTTTAGTTATTTTAAAATTTTGAATTACCTAAATACAGATTATATGATCAAAAAAAAAAGGTGGTTCAATTTGAAATTACATATCATTTTTTTTTTTGCATATTTTAGAGGCCCCTCAGTCACCACTTGTCATATCGCCCCCCATCGCAAAAAGCTATCTACGCCACTGAGTAGGGTTGTTACACAAATAGGTTTTATGAAAAAATGGAAAAGTAATAATTCGTATCAATATGATTTATTTTTTAAAATTAATATTTTATTTAAAAAAACTTCTGCCATAAATAAACACCTATTTGGTATAAAAGTGTGCTTCCTTATATTAAAAAAAAAAATTAAATACAATTTTCACGTAACATGCGTCATTTTTAAGATATTTTGAAAGAAAAATAATGATTTTGAGATACCACCTCAAATCCAAATTTCTTTAAAATCCGTTCAGTGGGTTATGCGTGTGACAAGAATTTAGGCATACACGGAACGAAAAGTGTTTATTTCAACCTGAAATGGAAAGATCAAGTGAAAATTTTGAAATCGGAGACCAAAATTTTCTGCTATTTTTTTTATTTATTAGTTTCATCGAAAACAGGTCAACATATATTTTTTTTATATACTAAAAATATACAATTATTTTCAACTAATCCACAATACAAATAATAAAACATGCAAACTATAATAAAATCGATAAAATATGAGCTACCAACACATAAAAAACTTTGGCAGTTACCCACTAAATATTACTGTCAGATCGGATCGGTTTTATAAATAATGTTTTAATAAACACTGATGCATTTTCAAGCTCGCTCCAGAATTGTTTATGAGATATTTTCGTTAAAAATAACCACAGCATTCTTTGATGTTGTTAATATAAATCTCAACAGTATATGTATATATAATTTTTATGTAATGTTTCCATTTGCTTATTAAAAAGTTATTCCTCAACTGAAAGCTATGATCAACCACTTAACCCTTTCATGAACACTGATCAAACGAATATGTAAAATCAATTATTGTTAATTTAATTAGTGTTTATGTATACATATATGCATGCATATCTAATTATTATTGGGTTTAAGTACGATTTAATTGAAAAGCTTCTTTAATGTAATTGATATAAAAAGAACAGATTAAATTGTATAACCGTTTATAGTGCTTATAAATATTTGAATTGGTTAAAGAAGTCAAATCAATTTAAAACGTTTAGAAGTTTTAAATTTAAGCTATGGATTTTTATTTTTTCAAGTACCTAGGTAAGTATTAAGAATTTTTATTCGTATTTGTTTTTTTTTTTTGAGTATTTTAATTTCTGTATACCTATCTAGTTACACTATACTGTGCCCGCACGGATTCGCCCGCGTGGACTACGGAATTATTGTTCAGGATTTTTGAAAAATATTGTTGAATTAAGTACAAACACGATTAATTATTATCGTAATAAAAACTAATCAAAACCTAAATTACCTAAAAAAACTTATCAGAACAAATATTACAAATAATTTTTGTTCTGTTTAAATTTAAAAGTTAATAATTGAAAACAAAATAAACAACTGCCGGCAGAGCGTATAATCTTTCCCTCTGCCCCGCGACACTTCATCATAGTTTGCAGGAATGGCCGCGAATAATATGTTACTGTATATATATTTCACGTTATTTCCTAATCCAAAAGACCAAATTGGACATTAAGTATTTATGACGATGAAATCATTTATTTCGACATGGATTAATGTTTTGCAGGTCATAAGTCCACGTAAACAGAACCCAAATATTTTTAATTTTCTTTGTAACATAAAAGCAGTCATTGTGGCTTAAAATAAAAGTTAGACATATGGTGTCGTGGACTTTATTTAAGATCTTTTTATTCTACATAATTCTTTAATACATTATTTTGTTTAATATTGAACGGTTTAGGCAGCGTACTGCAAAAGAGCGCGCTGGCGGTAAACTTTTTTCCGACTTTAACGTACCTATGAATTAAAAAAAACATGTAAATCGGATAAGCGCACTAACGGACATACAGACAGACAGAGATAAATTATATTGAAATGTTTATAACTCAGGAAAGGAGAAACTTCCCGTTGACGTAGAATCTTGAAATATGACACCAATGAAGGTCTCATAGCACAAGTAAAGAAAACAATCTGAAAATCAATAATTTTTAATTCTATATGGAATTATTACGTGACAGACTTATTTTTACGTTTTTTTCACACAGCGTCTACGTAAAGATACCTATTGTCAATAATTAAGTTTTATTTAACAGTACGGAACCCTCAGGGCGCAAGTCCTACTCGCAATTGTCCATCTTTTTTTTTTCTTTTCTCAAGTCATTTAAAATGTTTAAAAAAACTGTTAATCAATAAAATTAATTATACACATGCTGTAGTACCTAATACTTTTTTCCCATGTTAGACATTTTTCCAATGGTTGAATTGATTTATGAACCGCAGTTTTGTCGAGTTTACACTAAATTAATTTAATTGACTTGAAATTAGTGATTCGATTAAACATAGGGCTATTATCATTATGTAATTAATGTCAGTGTAAAAACGCTGTAAATTGTTTTTTTTACGGTTAAGAATTTTAAAGTCTATTGCAACATGTTATGTACTTGGAATAAAAAATTACATGGATACCATGGAAGTAGTTACTACATCAAGTTGTTGTCTTAAAAACAACTTACTTTATGTTTTGTTTATTTGTTATTAAATGGTGGGTATGTATTTTGTATATAGTTTTGTATGCTTGATAATAAAAATTTATTTTATAGCGAACAATTTTTTTAAATATTTCTGGTTCTATGAAACAATTGAATTAGAATAAAATAGAGAAAACTCAACAATAAGATTTTAGTGTTTTTCTTTTTTATGGTGGGAATCGATTATATAAGTCTTTGAGAACACATACAAACAGTTTTACAAAAATAAAGGATTTACAAAAACTTTTATTGTTAATCAAAGACAAGCATGATTCTATTATTAACAATTTAATAAAACAAAAGCAATTGAAGATATCAAGTCCTAATTTTCAGTGAATGTTCTGTACTACAGAATGTTTATTTTCAGACGTATCAACTTAAAAAACGTTAAACTTTATTAGATATTACAGCTTAAAAAAAGTGTGTTTTAGCCATTTTAATCGGCATAGCGGATAAAGAAATGAATTTTTTTTTTTTCAAAATGGAGGTTGTAGGGAATTTTATAGCGATTAACTTTTATTTGAAACTTTTTTTTGTATAATAATTATTTAGACCGCTACTTAGCAAAAATCAAAAAATCTGAAGAATTTTGCAATTGAACCATGGATAACTCCTGTCGCGGACAACCAAAATCGGAGCAAACTTAGGGTATTATTCTACACCGCTTTTGTAACATAAACTGTAAGTATTAAAACTGTACGCAAAAATAAACTTTTTTAGCATCCACATCCTGAACTAATACAGATAAGTCGTACTTTAATTTTTCACAAGAAAACTAAAAATAATTTTTATCTACGAAATTTACTACTAGCGCATTAGACCCGATGTTACCCGAGGATATAAATTTAATTTGTAATAAACCTATTAAATATTGTTTTAATTTATCGCTAACTACGACTTCGTTAAAACACAAATTATACACCTATACCTTCCTCGTGAAACACTCTATCTACAGATTAGTGGAAACCGGAATAAAATCCGTTCAGTAGTTACTGAGAAAATCGTGCACAGGCACACAGACAAACGCGGTGAGGGACTTTATTTTATACTATCTTGTTGTATAAAAAAATCACCAGATTACGAAGATGATATAAAGTTCTATTTATCTTAACATAAAATATATGTAGTCAAATTAGTCAGTCATATTTATGTGAAAGAAGTCGGACTTTTATCTATTCGCTACAGTCAAACGCATAGCAAGTGTGTTCCGGGACTCATCGTTAATTATGAATGCAGTGAGAAACAAGTCAAGAAGAAGAAGAAGAAAACAAGAAACAGTTGCCGCCTGTTATGTTACATCAGCGCCACATATATTTATAAAATATCTAACCATCTGGTTATTATTATAACATTATGTATTTTCCGCGGTCTAAATATTTATACGAATGCACTTTATTATTAGAAGTGTGAAAATTTGATTTCCGAAGTTTATTTCAAAGGAAAGGGGTATATTGGTCATTGTGAGTTCAAATCTGAAGGATCGCCGTTAAATTGGGGCTGAATGAGACAGATCGCGATGGACCAAGTCACGAAAAAATCAAGGCTTTGAAAATAATTTTTGTTTAATGTTTGATAAAAATGTGTTGAATCTACTAGAAATAGAATTATATTTTGAAATAAATTAAACTAGAATTTATGTTTTATATTAAAAAAAAACTTTCATTCTTAATTAATTCTTAATAATTAAAGACAAACATGATTCCTTTATTAACAATTTAATAAAACAATATCAATTATATTAATTCTTTACTATAGGTACAATGTACATAATGGTTATTTTCCAGGGATATCGACTTAAATTAAAATTTATTAGTTATTAAAGCTTAATAAAAGCTAGTTTTAACCACTTTTTTCACTTTAGCGGATAAACAAACTATTTTTTCTTTTTTAAATGAGGGTTGTAGGAAATTTTATAGTGAACAACTTTTTGTTGAAAACTTTTTTTTGTATATTGCTTATTTGAATCGCTATTAAGCAAAAATAAAAAAAACAGATAAATTTTGCAATTAAACCATGATTTAAAGTTTAAATCATTGTTGTGCCCTTCGTTGTTTAACTATGAAAATAATCAATTTGTTTAAAAATATAATCCACCACCTAAACAAATCCTCCCTCAAGTGTTTGTATTTATTCTTTGCCCCAAGCCCTCAAACAGTGCTGCTTAACTACACCACTGACAGTGAGAAAATATCTTAATATAGAATAAAACTGTCAATATATACCATCAGAATTCTTCAGAAGGAGAATTATGATATCCTCTGATGTATACCAATAATTATAAATGTCAAAAACTATAAGAAAGCTGTTAAAATAATACATCTACCTAATATCTATCCATGATAGGTTTTATTTATCTCCAAGAGTTTAAATGGGTTTAATTGGGTTCTTAATGTACCAATATATTTCTCCAATAACCAAAACGTGATATTTTCTCTAAATTCATAGATCATAAATATCATAAAAGATCTTAAAATATCTTCTATATTATAAAACGCAACGTCTCTCTGTCTATCTGTCCGTTAGTGCGCTTATCACTCAAGAACCACTTATCCGATTTACGTGTTTTTTTTTAATTCATAAATATGTTCTATTCCCAGTTACGTTAGGTAACATAAGGAATAAGCAATGACGATAATAGTAAATCAAGTCGGAAAAAATTTGCCGCAGCGCGCTCTTTTGCAATACGCTGCCTAAACCGTTAAACATTGAACAATATAATATAGTAAATAATTATGTACAATAAAAAAATCTAAAATAAACTCCGCAATACCATATATCTAACTTTTATATTTAAGCGAGCCAAGCCGCGGGCACAGTGAGTATTATAAAAATATATTATTCATGCGATTACAAATGTAACATCAGGGGGATTCTTTTTTTAAATCATAACAATTGACGTTAATCATAAACGTATAATACAATCAGGATAAAATATTAAATATACGTGGGTATCAAGTGCTTGAAAAATTCAAACCATATGGGACAATAACCACAAAATAAGAATACGCTTATGCATTACATCTAGTATCTAGTGACAACAGATGATCATAGTGTGAAGGGGTGATTTGATGAGGGTTAACTTTACCAACCCCAAACCTTTTTTTCACGGCTTATAAGTTTAAATAAATAAATTTATAGTAATCTCTTGTTATACTATCATATTTACCTTATGAATTTTACAGGGCCGTAACTAGAAGCTCGGGGGCCCCGAGGCAAGAGGTGGCTGAGGGCCCCCCAGAATATGGAAAAAGAAAAATTGAATACCTTTTTTTATCATACACTGCTTGTCACAATTAGTGGGACACTTTTTCAATGTAACACAGTTTTGGTAAAAATTGTCATATTAATATGAAAATTCATAAAAATCATTAGTGTGGTGTTGTTTCCAAGCCCGAAGAGTAAAAACTTTGTGCGTGTATCGATAGCGGGTGTACAACCCTTGGAGGGGTGAAAAATGGAAAGTGACAATTTCAAGTATTGAAAAAAAAGTTTAAAAACTATTTATTCCAAGATAATGATAAAATTCACATTAATTTTTATACGTAGAACTTATTTGAACCCTAAAGGTATAAATTATTTTTTTTAAATCAATATTTAATTCAATTTACCACCTGTTATCATCCCCTAAATTTAGGTTATTAGAAATATAGGAAAATATGAAAGAAATTTTAAAAATCTTCAAGGGTTGTTAGAAATAATCACAATAAATATAAATTTACAATTTCAATAAAATCCAGTAATTTTCAACCACTTTTCTACCCTTTAATAATCAACCCCCTGTGTATTACAATTAATTCGAACAACGTAAGTAAAGATAAATTTTTGAAATTTACAAAATAGGTAGTAAACTGTATATACAACGGTACTGTATGTTAAAAAACACAAATAAATTATAAGGGTAGGCTTCAACCCTTAAATACTAAACCGCCCCAAATAGTAGGGTAGAATATTAAATTTAAGTGTGATTTTATAAGAAATCAATTAATGCTCTTATTTGAAGATTTTTGTAAAAATTTTGTGCACCACAATTCACCCCTACGGATGTAGCTACCCTAAATTTTAAAAATATACACTTTTTTTAAAACATCGTATCTAAAAATTCAGTGGAATTTTTTTGTCATCCTTTCGTAATATAAAAGATCGACATTTGATCTGTCTACACTGGTAAAATTAAAACAATACACTATCAGGAACTACCCTTAAATTCATATTTCTTAAAAATAAAATAAATTTTATTTCAATTAATATTGAAAATATAGGTATCTATGGAAATTAATAGACAATTTACGAGTTTTTTGTAAGTTTGGCTCAAATTAATTCAATCGTTTTGAGACGTTTCTGATAATGTATTGTTTTAATTTTACCCGTAATGAAAGAACAAATGTCGGCCTTTTATATTACGAAAGGATGTAACAAAAATACCACGGACTGTCTAGATACCATATTTAAAAAAATGTGTATATTTTTTTAAATTGAGGGTACCTATATCCGTAGGGGTGAATTGTGGTGCATAAAATTTTCAAAAAAATTGTTAAATAACAGCTTTAATTGATTTTTCATAAAATCACAATTGAATTCAATTTACAACCCTGTTATCGGGGGTGATTTAGTTTTTAAGGGTTGATAACTACCCTTATAACTTATTTGTGTTTTTTAACATACAATTCTGTTGTATACACAGTTTACTACACATTTAGTAAATTTCAACGTCTCTGAATGATTGAATTAATTTGAGCCAAACTTATGAAAAACTCATAAATTGTCTATTAATTTCCATAGATATCTATATTTTCAATATTAATTGAAATAAAATTTATTTTATTTTTAAGAAATATGAATTTAAGGGTAGTTCCTGATAGTGTATTGTTTTAATTTTACCAGTGTAGACAGATCAAATGTCGATCTTTTATATTACGAAAGGATGACAAAAAAATTCCACTGAATTTTTAGATACGATGTTTTAAAAAAAGTGTATATTTTTAAAATTTAGGGTAGCTACATCCGTAGGGGTGAATTGTGGTGCACAAAATTTTTACAAAAATCTTCAAATAAGAGCATTAATTGATTTCTTATAAAATCACACTTAAATTTAATATTCTACCCTACTATTTGGGGCGGTTTAGTATTTAAGGGTTGAAGCCTACCCTTATAATTTATTTGTGTTTTTTAACATACAGTACCGTTGTATATACAGTTTACTACCTATTTTGTAAATTTCAAAAATTTATCTTTACTTACGTTGTTCGAATTAATTGTAATACACAGGGGGTTGATTATTAAAGGGTAGAAAAGTGGTTGAAAATTACTGGATTTTATTGAAATTGTAAATTTATATTTATTGTGATTATTTCTAACAACCCTTGAAGATTTTTAAAATTTCTTTCATATTTTCCTATATTTCTAATAACCTAAATTTAGGGGATGATAACAGGTGGTAAATTGAATTAAAAATTGATTTAAAAAAATTATTTATACCTTTAGGGTTCAAATAAGTTCTACGTATAAAAATTAATGTGAATTTTTATCATTATCTTGGAATAAATAGTTTTTAAACTTTTTTTTCAATACTTGAAATTGTCACTTTCCATTTTTCACCCCTCCAAGGGTTGTACACCCGCTATCGATGCACGCACAAAGTTTTTACTCTTCGGGATTGGAAACAACACCACACTAATGATTTTTATGAATTTTCATATTAATATGACAATTTTTACTAAAACTGTGTTACATTGAAAAAGTGTCCCACTAATTGTGACAAGCAGTGTAGTTAACAAACTGTACTCTACTCCTTTTTAGTAAAAAAAAGAAGGTCATTCAATTAGTATTAATTGAAGACCTTTTTTTGCTCCTAACTTATACAATTTTTCCTATTTACTTACTTCCTCCAATTTTTACGCTGCGAGGGCCCCGGGGCACTGCCCCGGCTGCCCCGGTGGTAGTTACGGCCCTGTGATTTTAGTTTATGAGAAATATACGTAAACGTATAATATTTCATTTATGATGTCATGGTGTTAGAAATTATGTCAAGATTTTATTTCCTCGCCATATCAAAGATACGAGAAGCTTTGCGATCATTTTTCATTGAGAAAAAAAATTGTTTTCTGTTTTCAAAATTTTCATTCTTTCCGTTTCAGGTCAAGACAAACACTTTTTCCGAGTCTGTCTGTGTATCTGTCCCCTGAATCCTTGTCACACGCATAACTCATAAACCACTAGACTGATATTAACGAAAATTGGTTGGTTGATTGGGTCTGGCTTGAGGATGGTCCCATTTAAAAATCATTAAAATCGTGTGTAAGAGAGAGGGGTGACATCACAAAATAATTAGTTTTCATGATATCTCACGACACATGTTACGTTTTGTACATATTAGTACAGTCAAAGCGTCGTAAAAAAACATCTACCAAGTAAATGCACAGTGCTTCCTCGTGCTAAATTCACCATAGGTAGTTAATTATTGAATAATTTAAATAAAAACCTATAGTGTTTAGATAAATTGCCTGGAATTGGTTAACCATTTAATTTTTATTCAATTTCACAAAAAAAAATTGTTCGAAATTTTTCTTAAATCGCACCTGATAATGTTTTCGTATATTTTTAATTTTTTGACAATTTCAATCTAAATCTAAATTTATGCAAACATCAATTCAACAATATCGGTTCAGTGATTCATGAGTTATGCGTGTGACAAGGATTCAGGGGACAGACACACACACACACGGACGGACATACAGACAGACAGACACGGAACGAAAAGTGTTTGTCTTGACGTAAAACGGAAAGATCATTTTAAAATTTTTAAATCGGAGAACATTTTTTTTGTCTCAATCTGAAACGATCACAAAGCTTCTCGTATCTTCGATATTGCGAGGAAGCAATAAATAAGTTAAATTAGGAAACGTTCTACAAAAAAGCTAAAAACATTTTTTTGTAAGACTGCCTCAAAGATTTTCATCCCCTAATTTTTCATCTTTTTAGCTCATAGCTTTTTTATTATTAATGAAAACGCCAAGAAGTTACTAATAACAGTTACAGAGAATTAGTATACCTACAAAAATTCCCTTTACATTGTTTTCAAAACTGCTCCAAAAAGGCATCTTCACAGTCCCGAAAACTCAGTGTTAGACTCACGACCGACTCCCGTAAGAAACCCCCCAAAAAAAAATCGCTACCTATCCAAAATGTACGGTTAAAGGCTCTGTCAAACAGGAGGCGGGCAGCCGCGAACCTATATCATGTATTTTGCATTACCCTGGTCAAACAGAAAGCGGACTATCGCGGCGGACAAGTTCAGTCCGCCGCGGATAGGTTGTAAATTTTTACAGAGTTCGCGCGCTGACTGGATGGCAAAATGAGTAAAAGAGAAGATATTGATGAAAAGTTGATTGATCTTGTGCGGTAGTGCAGTTGTTTATATGACTTCGCTTCAGTATTTAGCTCGAAAAACAACCCTCTCGAACGTAGAATGCCTATTCACTACATATATAAAATGCCTGCATTATGCACATTGACTATGGCATACCCATTTCCTTTTTCGCCTTGCTGCTGAACTCACAGCTAAGAAAGAAGTGAAGTCAGACGAACTGCTGGACATGATGATCACTATATGAAGAAAGAATTTACACTTGTTCGCCGTCACTTGCGCGTTCTGTTTGACCACCTTAGTCCGCTTCCTGTTTGACAGAGCCTTAAATGACGCTTTGACTGTACTATAGCCCAATCATTTTAGATTTTTTCACGAAAAAAACTGCCTAGTCGAAACTTTTGACGCAATTATGTGTACCCGGTGGAGTAGATGATGAAATCACATTCTTGCCCATAAATTAGTTACCGGAAGTATCCGCCATCTTGGATTTTGTGTTTTTGTCGATTTTAACGCGTATTTTGCATTTCTCGATAAAAAGGTTAATAACAATTTTATAGAAAATTTAATTCTCTACAATCTTTATAAAGTCAATATTGTTGAAAAAACATTATTTATTGCTAATAATAAGCAAAAACTGTTAAAAATTAGATGAGTGGCGCAGTTTTTTCAACTTTTATACCATTTTTATTGAAAATAAGTGGCACATTTAAATGACAAAGTTGTAGAGGACTCAATTCCCGACAGCTTTTGTACAAACAAGTTTTTCGTACGACGTGTAGATGACGGTCGAGAATGCGCTCAACACAGCTACGATTTTGTATGGTTGAGCCTGAATATGGATTATTTTTCAGAAAAAAATAATAATTTGGCAACACTGTCACTGAATCAAAAAATTAGTAGACGTTAATGTAGAGGTTAAAAAATGACATTGGAAGACTTGAAACATTACAGGGTGTTCCATTTAAAAAAAAATTGTTTTTGTTATAGGGTAAAAATAGGACACCCTGTATTTTTGAAAATAATTTTACGACGTTAATCTTTTCAAACCAATAATATCATGTACCAAACTTTTTTTTCTATTTCCTACGGGAAGTGCGCTAAGAAAGCCGGACTCACTATTGAACTATCCTGCACAAAAGCTGTTGGGAATTGAGTCCTCTACAACTTTGTCATTTAAATATGCCACTTATTTTCAATAAAAATGGTATAAAAGTTGAAAAAACTGCGCCACTCTTCTAATTTTTAACAGTTTTTGCTTATTATTAGCAATAAAAATGTTTTTTCAACAATATTGACTTTATAAAGATTGTAGAGAATTAAATTTTCTATAAAATTGTTATTAACCTTTTTATCGAGAAATGCAAAATACGCGTTAAAATCGACAAAAACACAAAATCCAAGATGGCGGACACTTCCGGTAACTAATTTATGGGCAAAAATGTGATTTCATCATCTACTCCGCCGGGGACACACAACTGTGTCAAAAGTTTCGACTAGGCAGTTTTTTTGCATCTTACATCGAATTTGATCTAAAATGATCGGGCTATATATTAAATTTCAATTTTCACGTTTGCATAGCAGAAAAATTTGGAACCGAACTCGTATTGCAATCAGTGTAAACCCGGCTTAACTGTGTATACTACCTATGATATTTTCACCGCAATGTTTACTCGTGTGCCGATGATAACACAGAGCTCTGGTCCCGTGTAATGTTTATCTATAACGTGTGTGCGTACGTCTGTGTATGTTTAATGTTTATCTTGTTATAGTTTTTATACCGACGATGATGATACGTATCTGCAGAGTTTAAAATCCGCGTTGAGTAAATATGTAGCGGGTATTTTGTAACCAACCGTAAGATTTCTAGTGTATGTAATAAAACCCGTATATGTATGTTTACACTGACGAAATTGAACCTAATTTCGTCGGTGTAAACAAAAATGTCAACATTCCAGACCTGTAAACAAAATAAGGATTAATTAAATTTTATTGGACTTGTTCCTGAAAGAACGTGTTAATGTCGACTTCCTTTTTCGATAAAACTTGGAAAAATAAAAGTGTTGATAATGCTTGAATTAGCATATTATTTAATACGCACGGAAAAAATTGTATTAGAAAAATTAACATATAAATAATGGTCAAGATAATTTGATAATATGAGAAATATTATACAATTGTATCCAAATTTTTTAAAATAAAGTAAAATGTAAAAAAATACATATATTGCAAGCAGGGATCCGAACCTGAACTCGAACCCGAAACCCGTATTTTTCATTAACCTGAACCCAAACCGAACCGCTATATTTCAAAATCAACGAACCTGAATCTGAATCCGAACCGTTTCATGGATAACTGGTAACCATATATGTATTGTTAAAAGGTTCAATAAATTATTTTTAAAATTTTTATTCTTTCCTCCAATGATTTTTAAAAGAGATTATGTTTGAATTTTATGGTATGATGTGAGTTATCAAGTCCACTACTAAAATTTACATTTTTTTAAATTATATAACTTAATTACATTTCAATTTGCAAAAAAATATTTGAAAAGTAGAGATTACAATCTTTAAATTGTAATTTTATTTTTTGCCCTTTTTTCTAGCAATATGTAATGTAATATTTTTTTGTGCTGTAATTTTTGACAGAATTTGGCTGTAGCCTACTGTACAGTAATAAAAATATTATGAAATTCAGTATTTTTATTTTTGATTTAACGATTGTCTTTGAATAATAAACTATATACGCGGAAGTGTTTTGAGCGATGTCCCAATAAGTTATTATTATCTCACATTTGTCAAATAAAGTTATTTTAGTAAATCCGGTATTAGTGTGTAGGATTATATAACAGTTTAGTTAATCACCGGCCAAAAGACATTAAACTAGACTCTGTCAGTGCGTATTCAAATTTGTCAAACTTATAAATAAATACATGACTAAATGGTAATCCCCAGCCTATAATATTCATAATTTGTAAAAGTTTATATAAACATTAATAAAATAGTAAAATATACGAAATTAATTTCTCATAATATTAAATGCAACATCGTTACTGTATTTAAAATAGAAAATTTTAATTCAATTATGCCCGGTATTATATAAAATTTGCTTGCGTGCAAATGCAAATTGGCTTCCAGCTAACGCTATCTGCTAGGTATCAAATTGTTATGAAATTGCTCGATATTTTAAAGCAGTGGTAATAAATGTATAATAATGCAAATGCATTTTATGAGGTACACTTGGTAGCACTTATTTTAAGTCGCTAATTTCTACTTAATACGCATGCGTCAGTCATTATATGTACGATTGGCTATATCTGTGAGTGGTTGTCATTTATATTTAATACCTAGCAGATAGCGTTAGCTGGGAGCTAATTTGCATTTGCACTCAAGCAAATTATTTTTTTTAACATAACAGTGGCGCATTATACAGTAGGCACTTTAGGCACGCCTTACTGACGAATGGTAAATTAATTTTTTTATACCTAAATTATAATTTTTATAAATAAAAATTCGGAGATCATAATGCTTGAAGACCTTTTTTTCTCTATAGCTTTGGGAGCAAAAAAAGGTCTCCACACATTGTGATTCTCAAATTTAATAATAATAAAGAGGGGGCAATATTTTTCTGCCCACAGCTTCTAACTTTGGTAATTAATAAGACATAATTGTTATCTATAAAAAAAATCGTATATTAATGCATTTCCAAAATGTTTAACTAAAATTTTCCTTTGTAGGTACCACATAAGGAGGGGGGTATGTTTAGGTTACTACAGTACTCCCTCCTATTTTTTATTGTGATATATATAAATTACATAGTTAATTACTTTTATTATTTTTTATATATTTTTTTTTATCAATTTTTTACTCCCCCCCCCCCCCCCCCCAACCCCCAACTTCTAAAAAGTTTGGGGTATGTCAATATCTACAATATATTCAATCCAAATAGAATAAATTTTACAAATATATACATAAATACTAATAACTAAATATAAGTAAAAAAAATAAAAAATAAACTTTTGAGTTATACTAATAAATAATTTTTTTTGTTACAGAATCGCTTCAAGCTCCCCGTTTCATAACTCAACCATCATCTGTAAGCAGTATTGTTAGTGAAGGACGGACAAAAATTTTACAATGTCAAGCTTTAGGTACGTGTACAAAATTAAAGAAAATTAATTCTATTTACAATGTTAATAACTATTATATTTATTTACAAACAGGTTTTCCACAGCCAAAATATCAATGGTTACGTGATGACGAACCTTTAGGTGATTTTACTAGTGAACCTTATTACAAGATCATAAATACAGGTCGGGGAGATGTTGGTAGCTACAAATGCATAGCTCGCAATGATGTTGGCTCAATATTTAGTGAAGAGATACATGTTACTGTTGCTTGTAAGTTTTTAATATAAGAAACAACAAAATTGGAAATTCAAAGATACCCTACTGTATAAGAAATCATACAGTAGGGTATCTTTTTACGCGGTAGATACGTTCTACAGCAAACTGGATACGTTTCATAATATTCTAAAACCGTATTAAATCAAATCAGTCAATTAAAATAGACCAAAAATCGCATAAAAAAGTTTATGAAAATTAATGAAAATAAGAATGCACAAAGAAAATTAGATTGAAAATCTGAAAGAAATTGATGAAAAACTTACAATAAAATAAGTTTGTTTTTCAATTTTATTTATTTAATTTTATTGAAAAGTAACAATATTTTTTCATCAGAATTATCGTCAGAAAATAAAACTCGGCACTGTTTGTGAAATCTTGTTAAATGAAGATTTTAATAATATGAAACGTTTACATATGTATTTAAATTCCTTGAATTGTCAGCTTTCATGTGATACCCCACTTGCCAAAAAGGGGAATCCCTGTATTTGCATGAAAACTCACACCACGTAACTTCAAATCATCATAAAAAGATACTCTACTGTATATTGTTTGCATTCTTATATGTTTCTTAGTTCCTGCTTTGATTTATTATATAATATATTTTAGATATGGGATCATTTGAAGACTTGACGGAACAAACAGTCGAAGTTCAATCAGGACAAGCTGCTATTTTAAATTTACCTCAGATAGATTCCCATCCCGTTTTGTCTGTTACGTGGCAAGCTGACGATGGACAACTTCCATACGATGTTAAGTTTGCATTTTCTAGTGAACATCAGCTTATTATATTATCAGTTGATGAAAGTAACGAGAAAGCATATAGGTAACTTTTTAAATGTTATAATTTATAATAACTTAAATATTAAAAGATAAAATTACAAAAAAAATTTTATTCAAGAAGACCTATCAGATATTTCACCCATTTTCATCAATATTTATCATATAGGTATAATAAAAAAATAGCTCGAGAACAAAAGCTAACCTAACCTAACCTATCGCAATGCTATTCATTTTAAACGACTATTTAATATAAATAACAGCCACTGACAGTTCTGCATTAAGTAGAAATCGGCGATTTAAAAGCAATGGTGAATTAATTCTCTGCCTTTTTAATGAAACTTTGTTGTTTAAGTTCTTCAGCGAGTTCTCCTTGCGTCTGATAAGGATTTTGGTCATCAACTTTTTTTAGTTATCCAGGTCGTTCTTTATCCTGGAGATCAAAATTTCTATCCCGAATGTTTTAAAACCACTTTTTACATGTACTATAGGATTTTTCATCTAAGTCGGAACAAATAATTTTTGTAGCCTCAGCGGCAGTTTTTTTTAGTTGGAATGCGAATTTCGATGAAATTACTTTCACTACTGTTTTTATTAGCAAACAGCATCAAGTACTATAGCTCGTTTTGAAGCTAAAGGATGGAGCTTCAAAACAACTATATGGCGGGAAAGATATACAAATTTATATAGATACTGTCATTGAAAAACTTAGGGGCTAAGAATTAATTCATACACCTATACATTTATTACCAATGCTCAAGCAAATTTTTTATAATACCCGACATATAGATATTGTTTAGGTCATCAATTTTTGTGTAAAATTACAATGTGTGAATAGATTCATTTGATGTTGATATTTGATTTATATTTATTGGATAATAATTAATTTTAGGGCACATGCAATAAATACACAATTAGGTAAAGAAGAAAATAGTGCATTCATTCGTTTAAAAGTCGTAGGAGATTACGTTAAAGAAGTAGCTCCTGAATTTATCGTTCGACCAAAAAATATGAATCTAATCAAAGGTCAACAGCAAGCTGATTTACAGTGTATTGCCAATGCGAGGTATTAAACATTACATGAATTAAATGTGAATGATAAATTTCATAATAATTAATATTTTTAGACCACTACATGAACTCGAAATCTTATGGTTGAAAGATGGTATTTTAATTGAAAATTCTGGAATAACATATAATTTTAACGATCCTTGGAATAGGACTCTTGCATTGTTAACTGCAAATTTGAATTATACAGGACAGTACACTTGCCAAGTGCGTTTACGAACTGGAGGTTATCCTGTTATAAGTGCATCAGCAAATATATCTGTATTAGAAAAACCATCTTTTGTTAGCAATCAAAAATCAGAAACTTTAGGAGACTACGGATCCACTGTTGTACTTCCTTGTGATATAATCGGAGTTCCGACTCCAAATGTTACGTGGTTCAGAAATGCAAAACGTATTAAAATTTCTCCCGTTAGTAGGTAAGTTGAAATGAATATGCTTTTGTTAAATATAAATTGAGAACATAAGCTTAATAAATAAATGTAATATTTTAGATATCGACTTGAAGAAGATAAATCTTTAGTGATTAAAAAACTGCATATGGAAGATTCCGGGATTTTTCAATGTCTAGCTTTCAACGAAGCGGGACAAGAATCTGCTTACACATGGCTAAAAGTTAAAAGTACGTATTTATTAAGGGGGAAAATATGAATAGACGGTGGAAAAAATATGTGAATTTTGGGAATTATTATCTCAAAAACTATTTGTTCGATTTCATTCAGGTATATATTATTCTAAAGTATATATATTGAGGTATGTTTACAAATTTTTTTATGAACATATATCAACTGGGAGCGTTGCTGGCAGTCGGTTGATCTGAAACAGAAATTTCAAAGAGATTCTTAGAAGTTAATATGTGATGCCTTCGGTACGTAGGATTTATGGAATGGCGTCTGATTGAATGTAACATTTATTTTTCAACCACAATTTCCGACCTTTCTGGCTTGATAAAAAAATAATAATTGAGTAAAAAAAAATCCTATGTTCTGAAGGGCATCATACATTAACTTGTAAGAATCTCTTTGAAATTTCTGTTTTAGATCAACCGAGTGCCAGTAATCCTGGGAACCGCATCGAGGGACATGTTTTACGCCGGTTACGACAGCAGCGCTCCCAGTTGTTATATATTAATAAAAAAAATTGTAAACATACCTCAATATATATACTTTAGAATAAAATAAACCTGGATAAAATCAAACAAATAGTTTTTGAGATAATAATTCCCAAAATTCACCTATTTTTTCTGCTGTCTACTCATATGTTCCTCCTTAGTGTATTTACATATATATTTATATATATACTTAAAAACCTTTACAATTTTCAGCTTCAACGCCAATCATGGAAGAACCTCCTCAGAACCTAACTGTACTTGATGGAAAAGATGCAAAGATTACTTGTCGAGCTGTCGGTGCACCAACGCCCAATATTACATGGATTATTAATGGTAACGTGTAGCGCTTTTATATAATATTATTAAGCAGTTGCTAGTGTTTTGAAATTAACTGCATTAAAATTAATATTTGAAGCACGTTTATCAGCTACTAACAATCTTAAATATTTAATGACACATTTAGTTTTGTGTGTATTCATACAGTTTCAACAAACAAAATTCAGCACCTAGAACAAAAAAAATGATTATAACTTATTAGAAATTATATATTTATAATTAAACTGGATCTTCTTGATTATGATTTTTTTAAATAAAAAACATTATAACGAATCATTAAAAAAATTAATACAAATATTATCAAAAGTTAATTGTAAATTTTGTACATTTAAAAATGAATAGTTAGTTGCACCTTTAAAACATTATTTGCAGAAAAAGAGCTTGTAGAAAAAACAGGGCGCATCCAAGTACATGATTCAGGTGATTTGTTAATCGCTGCAGTCCGCAAGAGTGATTCAGGAAAATATATGTGTATCCGTTCTAATGAAGCAGGTACTGTGCAAGGAGAAGCGTATTTAGGAGTTATGGGTTTGTATATTTTTTTTTTATTTACAACTTTATATGTTTTGTTTTATTTGCAATATTAGTAAAGTTTAGTACGCTTAAATGTGTGTTTTTTTTATAAATTTGTTTTGGCAAGTATGCACAGTTGCATCTACTTACACCATTAATCATTAACATATTAAGCACAATTAGTTATTACACAGTATAAGTATTATTTTATAAAAATTGAAACATTTTATTTTTTTTATAATCATCAAAAACCATTTTTTGTCAGTTATATCCGTGTAAACCTATTTTTCAGAGTTGGTACAATATCTGGCAAAAATTTAGTTTACCACATACACACAGATTTAATATTTTTGTTTGTTGGTAATACATGATTTGGGTGTTGCGTGCATATATTATTTATGTCAGTGATTGAACGGTACTCAAACAGTGGAATATATGCAACCGCCAATATATTGATATTGTTATAATATTATTATATTATATTAATAATCAGTTATATGTTTATCAACATATTATTTTTTATTATTATTTTTGCTGGTATATTTTTTTGCTATTGTGTTTCTCTATTAATACATCTATTACTAATCCTATATATGTATACATATATATTTAATGATGTATTACATTGTTATATTACACACTGGTATTTGTAATTATCGAGACCGTAGTTTCATGTTCACTCCTAAAATATGTGTTTATATTTTATTTTTCATATATGTCTATAATTATCCAACGTAATATGTAATAAGAAATTCTGGCAGGTTCCATGTAATTTTGGGTTTGATGTAGGTGTTACCTTTATTTGTCTCTTTTATATATGTAGGTATATAAAATAATCGTTAAACACTTTTTTAATTAATCAATTTAAAATTAGTAAAATATGATACAACAAACACAAGAACTACCAGTAAAAGACAACATCTACATAGTTGACATTAATATTGTCTTCATCATAATAAGTAAAATTTTATTATTCGATGTAAAATTAGATTAGTGGCCGCGAATACGTTATAAATATTCAATTTGGTACTAAAATATGTGTAATTCTAGAAATACATGAATTATATAGATTATCGACAACTTGAATGTTATAATATGTTATTTCCACTGTTTGAGTACCATCCAATCACTGACATAAATCATATGTGTATTTCCAACATACAAAAGTATAAAATCTGTGTGTACATGGTAAACTAAAGCCCAATAACTATTAAGTTTTTTGTATATATGTACTATCACATGCAAAAGTAACAGTACACCTCTTGGTTTAATTTCATTTGAAAACAATTTCGAAAAGAAGGATAACGACTATTGGTAAATTTTTCTTTGTCGCAAAATTCACTTGTTACAATTCAATCGTGCAAATATGAATGACTGGTATCTAACAAATGTGTGTCGACATGTCTATCTTTATCTGTGCAAATCTCACGTCTACCGTGTCAGTTAATTTTGCATTTGATGCAATAGTACATAAAAGTGTTAAAATTATAAAATATTATACAAAAAAACCAACAACAATGAATGGATGAAATATGATTTTAACGTAATTTTAACTATAATTTTATAGTAAGGACTCAAATCATTCAGCCACCTGTGGATACGAGGGTACTTTTAGGCCATACTGCAACTTTACAATGCAAAGTCTCGAGCGACCCCACTGTTCCATATACAATTGAATGGTCTCATAATAGACAGTGAGTTATTATTTTGAACTTTTTTTTTAGTAGACATCTTCTCTAATATTCTTTATCTAGTATATTTATTTTATACTTTATTACCTAACATTTAAGAGTATTTGTATGTATAAGTTATTTAAGTTGTTTTATTTTTTATTAATCACTTCTGTTTTTCCTTTTTTTTGCATGCCAGTCTTCGGTGAGTTAAAAAAACAATATTTTTTTCAACAGACATGTTCAATGAATACATTAATTTCTTGTAGGTTGATGCATTTAGGAACCAGCCAACGTTTAACATTACAAGATGATGGCACATTACAAATAGAAGCAGTAAGAGCATCGGATGTAGGTGAATACACTTGTATGGTAAAATCTCACGGTGGAAATGATACTCGTACAGCAAGACTTAGCGTTATTGAGTTACCGTTCGCTCCAACGAATGTCATAGCTACAAAGATTGAATCTCTGTCTCAACGAGCAGTAAATGTAACTTGGACACCAGGTTTTGATGGTAATAGTCCGACAAAGCAATTTATAATTCAGAAACGAGAAGTACCTGAATTTGGTAAGTGTACATAAACAATTTCGATTGTTAATTGTTATACAATAATATTTATATCCTTTTACAGGACCGATACCTGATCCGTTTTTAAACTGGGTGACAGAATTAAGTAATGTTTCTGCTAATCAACGTTGGGTTCTTCTTACGAATTTAAAAGCAGCTGCTGCATATCAATTTAGAGTTAGTGCTGTTAATAGTGTTGGAGAAGGAAGCCCTTCTGATCCTAGTAACGTAGTTATGCTACCTCAAGAAGGTATAGCGTGAATTTGAATTAATATATTTTTTTAATATGTTTAAATGTTTTTTTTTTTCATTTTTAGCACCATCTGGACCACCGTTAGGTTTTGTTGGATCAGCAAGATCTTCTTCAGAAATAATAGTACAATGGCAACCTCCACTGGAAGAACATAGAAATGGTCAAATTTTAGGTTATATTATTAGATATCGGCTTCACGGCTACAACCAAAGCCCTTGGACAATGAGAAATATAACAAATGAAGCTCAGAGAAACTATCTTATCCAAGATTTAATTACATGGAAAGATTATAATGTCCAGATTGCTGCTTATAACAATAAAGGCGTAGGTGCTTACACTGATCCAGCCAAAATCAAAACAAAAGAAGGCGTTCCTGAAGCGCCTCCGATTATCACTAAAGCCGAGGCTGTTAATTCTACAACAATATCGATTACTTGGAAACCACCCGATGCACAGAAGATCAATGGAATCAATCAAGGTTATAAACTGCAAGCGTGGAAAAGTGATCCGGAATTTGGTGAAATTGAAGAAAAGATGATTACCGTTCATCCCAATTTATTTGACCCACTAGCAGAACAGTCTGCCTTAATTAGTGGGTTGAGGAAATTTACTGATTATAATATAACAGTGGTTTGTTTTACCGACCCAGGAGATGGTGAAAGAAGTGATTATATTGCTGTTAAAACAAAAGAAGACAGTGAGTATTTTTTTACAAGCGTAATAATTTTGTGTGACTAAATTTTTAATCTATGTTTTTAGCACCTGATGAAATAGCTAGTTTACAATTTGATGAAGTCAGTGATAGAGCTGTGACAGTAATTTGGACACCTCCTAAAGATATTAATGGTATTTTAACTGGATATGAACTAACTTATCAAATAAAAGATTCACCGGATACTCTTAAGAAAATAAAACTACCTCCTGATACTACGTTTAAACGTATTGAACATTTGCAAGCAACTACGCATTACAAATTTGAAATTAGAGCTTCGACAGCTAAGGGGTTTGGTCCACCGAAAGTTGCTGTCATACAGTCTGGCGTTGAACCTGTTCTTCCACATCCACCTTCAAAGTTAGCTTTGTCAAACATTGAAGCTTTCTCTGTTGTATTGCAATTTACTCCAGGTTTCGATGGAAATTCATCTATTACACGATGGACTGTAGAGGTAAGAGAAAAATTTTTATAAGATAATATATTACATATTATTTGTATAAGGGAGCGTTCAAGTATTACGTAAGCAGACTTAGGAGGTAGATTTTTTCTTACTTTTGCTGACAAAGGGAGTGGGGAGGAAGATCAAAAATCTTACGTAAAGTAAAAACTATAAAATAATGAATATTTTTTAAAAATATCAATTCTTTTAAAAAAGTAATTCATTAATCTTGGAAATAATTTGATGTTTGTTTTAATTTTGAAGTCTAATAAAATTATAATAATCCGTCATTTTAGAATTTTGCTAAAAATATCTAAAAAAAATAGTGAAAAATATAATAATATTATAAACCTATGGTTTCCCCAATGGAATTTTATTTTATTTTAATTATTCTTTGAGTTATGAATATCCTAATATGTGCATTATCTGTTTTTTGAATAATAAGTGATTTAAAAAAAAAAAATCTGAGTATCATAAAGAACATATCATATTCTATGAATTCATCAATAGCATTTTTTCATAACTCAACTCGAAGTTTGTCAAAACTCAATGTGAATTTTTCATAAATATTAAACAGTCACTGTGACAAAGAGTCAGTTATCATGGTTTGCGTAGAGTGTGTTTTTTCCAACAATTTAATGTTCGTTATCTCAAAAAATGTTAGTCTTACGTAAAATTTATAAATGACCCTTTTGTAGACAATTTTCTTATGAACAATTTTTATAATGACCAAAATTAGCGTACAACAAATAGAAAATGTGATATTTGCAAAAAACAGATTTTTGTCACCTTAGACCTTCAATAATTCACATAATTTTGAAATGGACTAAAGATGTTTGTAAAAAAAATTCTTCAACAGGATTTATTTAGAAGTTCATACTTTTTTTCGTCTAAAATGACTGGACTATAAAAAAACTTTTTACGTCTTATAAATTAAAAATATTTTAATTTAAAATTATTTTTATTTTATTAGGCTCAAACAGCACGAAATTCAACCTGGTCTGTAATTTATGAAGTATCGGATCCTGAAGCAAAGTCAATTATCGTCAAAGGACTCGTTCCATTTATGATGTACAGATTACGTTTAATTGCTAACAATGTTGTTGGAGCTTCTACTCCATCAGAACCAAGTAAAGACTTTCAAACAATACAAGCTCCACCGTCTCATCCACCTCAAAATGTAACGGTTCGTGCAATGAGCGATAAGGAACTACGAGTACGATGGATTGTAAGTAAAATACATTTAGTCACATTAATAATGATAATAATAATGTTTTATTTTTAAAGCCACTTCAACAAATTGAATGGTTTGGAAATCCAAGAGGTTATAACATATGTTTCGTTGAAGTTAGAACTGGGAAGATTAATTCAGTTCTTATTGAAGATCATACAGCTAACTCTCATATCTTAGATAATTTAGAAGAATTTGCATTGTATGAAATAACAATGCAAGCATTTAATGATGTTGGCAGCTCTGCAACCAGTCCTAAAGCTATTGAAAGAACTCGAGAATCAGGTTTGTTTAATTAAATTACAGTACTAATAATATTATTATTTGATAGATATGAATATTGGCTTCTTGGTATAAAGATAAGTTTATACCCAGAAGTCAAGTTTCATATCAAGAAGTCTGAAAGCTTGTTTAATGTTTTTTTATTTTTTAACAGATATTTTTCTTATATTATATTACTTAAGGTATTTCTCGGAAGAATTAAAATATTTTAACCTAAAAATCAATTTCATATAATTTATACTGTTATTGAGATATCACTCAGCTAATTTATTCACTGCTCAGCTCTTTTGAGTCATAGCGTGATGATTTATATCCTATAGCACTTCTGAGATTTCAAGGAACATGTTGGTGCAGGTTTAATTAAAATTAGTCAAGTAGTTTTTGAGATTACCTCAGACAAACTTTCTTTCTTCATAATATTAGTATAGATTTTATAGTTTCACGACGATGGTCTTTCATAAATTATATTAATTTTAGTACCATCATTTGGGCCGATGAATATTCAAGCAAATGCAACATCATCAACTACGATTGTTGTAAAATGGGAAGACGTTCCTACAGAACATCAAAATGGACAGATTGAAGGATTTAAAGTGTATTATGGAGCAGGTCCTCGAATACCGTTCCAATATAAACTCATTTCGAGTAACTCTACGTATACAACAACTTTAACCGAATTAAGAAAATTCGTTGTGTATAATATACAAGTTTTAGCATTTACAAGACTCGGAGATGGTGTTTTAAGCACTCCGCCAGTGAGAGTTCAGACCTTTGAAGATGGTATGAAAAATTGTTAATGTGAAAAATGTTTTATTTGTGTTTTTAATGTTTTTATTGGTATTTTTAGCTCCTGGCACTCCTTCGAATGTTTCATTCCCTGATGTTTCTCTTACAACTGCTCGTATTATTTGGGATGAGCCTGAACATCCAAACGGAAACATTCTAGCATACAGGGTCACGTATCATTTAGAAAATGATGTATCTTATAATTTTTCTAGGGAATTTCCACCTTCTGACCGTACTTATCGGTAAATATCAAATGTACATTTTTAGGGTTCCGTAGAAAATTAAGAACCCTTATGGTTTCGCTCTGTCTGTATGTCACAGCCCTTTCATTCTCTCATTTATATACCTATTAAGATTAAATTTGATGTACGGACGTAGATTGATGATCCAAAAACAGAAATGATGAGATTTTTGAAAAAATTATATTTTTTTTCACTTACTCCATTGAGTAGATTTCCTAAAATGCAAGAAAATATGTTTTAGGACCTTTTGATTTTAACCCATCAGTTACGATATATTTTCTTTTAAAGTCGTTATCAGAGCGTCCCTCCTTCCTCTAATTTCTAAACTGTTGATGCAAAAAATCTGGAAAAATTCCAGAATATAACTTTTAATTAGTACTTTCAATGAAAATTATAACAAACACTGTAGCAAAAATAGTTAATGAAAAATTTAGAAATAACTGATATTTTTTTTTTATATATAAGTCGTACACTTTTATAGAGATTACATCTTTTGTCAATATGAAATAGCTCTTGATACGTATTATCAAATAGAAAATGTTAGTGAGAATAGCTACGGAACCCTATCAAGTACATGCCCCAACATGCACTTGGCCATTTTATTTATTTAATGATGTTTACATTATTAATTTCTTTCTCAGGGCTACTGAATTACAAGCAGAACAATATTATCTGTTTTCTGTAACTGCACAAACAAAACTAGGTTGGGGGAAAACAGCTCACGCATTAGTGTTTACAACAAATAATAGAGAAATTCCACAACCTCCTTCAGTGCCTCAAATAAGTCGAAGTCAAATTCAGAGTCATCAAATCACATTCAGTTGGACTCCAGGGCGGGATGGTTTTGCACCATTAAGGTACATTTCTTAAAATCTTTAATGATCAATTCTTGATTGGATTAAACAATATATTTTTTAGATATTACACGGTACAACAATCAGAAAACCACGGCGGATGGCAAACTGTACCAGAACGTGTCGACCCACAAATAAGCGAGTACACAATCAAAAACTTAAAACCATTCACGATATATCAGTTCCGAATCCAAGCTACAAATGACATGGGGCCGAGTAGTTTCAGTAACTTATCAAATGAAGTACGCACATTACCTGCGGCACCGACCCAAGCTGTGGCGGGTTTGAATGTTGTTCCTATTACGACTACAAGTGTTGAAGTTCATTGGAGACCTATCGAGGAACATCATTGGAGTGGTGACACACAAACAGCTGGTTATAGAGTTATATTCCAGCCAGTATCGGATTTCCCAACAGCTTTACAGGCAACGCCTAAACAAGATGTACTGGGTATTCAGGTAAATAAAACTAATTGCCTTTTGTTTTCATTTTTATGAACATTTATATAATTTATAAAATCTAATACGAATTGTACTGTTCGTCTGGAACAATTTTGTATCCCTTTAGGGTTGAAATTTTAATTTTTGCGATACAAATGTATTTTTATTTTATAGTAGTATAATGCAAATAAACATATTAAAATTTTAAAAAGATTAACATCTTAGGGGTTAAATTTCAGAAAATCCCTTTTTAGTGGATGTTAAAATCGTAAAAGGAAGGCACCACTAAAATTTCATATTTCTAGAACCGTGGGTTTAATGAGTCACTCACTAGAACTTATTTCCGAAGAAACCTTATTAATCTCACTTTGTCGTCCGTTCATCCTTTTCACTCAAAGCAAAATATCTTATTAATTAAATAAGCTAGGAACTTGTAATTTTTACTGAACATTCAAAATGATACCGTCTAGTAAAAGATGTACAAATTTGTTGAAAAAATTAATTTTCAGGGGGGCGCTAAGTGGCTAAAGTTAGATAAAAAAAATATTTGTTTTTATATCAAGGTATAACCAAACCAGCTGAATTTGACCCTCTTTCTTATATTTTTAAAATCTAAAATGGCGCCTGTAAGAAGCATTATTTTATTTTGTCCACCCTCCCCACCTCTAACTTGGTAACTACTGGCTCAAAAAATCTAAAAAAAATTGGTAATAATAATGGTTAAAAATATTACCAATTAATATAAACGGAGGATACAAAATAATAATTATTTTTTTCAATTTCAGATGAGTAAACTAACATTAACAGATTTACTACAAGACCGTAACTATGAAATCATAGTTGTACCATTTAACTCTCAAGGAGACGGTCCGGCAAGTCCTCCGGTTACTGTGTATGTAGGTGAAGCAGTTCCCACAGGTGAGCCAAGAACATTTGAAGGGGAAGCCGTTTCATCAACAGAAGTAAGACTTCGTTGGAAACCTCCTCAACAACATATGCAGAATGGTGATTTGTTAGGGTATAAGGTTAGTGTAATTTTAATTACTTTGTTTCTTTTTTTTTAAGGAGGTTGGGTAGTCAATTCAGTAGGAAGAAGTTGAAATTTCACATAATTGTTTAAACACTTTAAATGAATGAAACACTGAAATTTCAGATTTTTGACCAACTCGTTTTTAAGAAAATAAATTTTAAAGTTCTGTTGTCAAACATTAGTTGATGAAAATAAAATCGTATATTAATCTACTAGTTGAAAACTGATAAAAATCATTTTAAAAAACAGTACGATTGTTTTGAAAATTAAGGATAATGTAAAGTTTATGTAATTTTTTAATTTTTGAAACAAGAATGACACATTTCAACCATACAATTATTAAAAAGACAATATAAGAAACTTGAAAAATATGTGGAGTGATATATTAATATTTCAAACTAATGCATATAGTGTCCCTAATGCGTATATGGCAAGAGCGCTGGCATTGTGCACTTGTACCACTAACAAGTAAAATAACAAATGCGTGAGTGCAAGTAAGAAAGACACAGGTCACAGTGTGCAACAGCAAACACTGCGTCCTGTGTAAAATCATAAAGTTATCCCTCCACTGCCTGCCCTGCAAAAGTGACTACTCGACCTACTTAATTAACAATCATTTGAGTAAAATAGTAATAATAAATTGCATCAATTATGAAATATATTTTTTAGATATTTTATTTAATGACGTTTTCACCTCAAGAAATTGAGGAGGGTAAGAAAATTGAGGAAGAACTAGAAGTCGTTCCTGCTTCTTATACATCGCATAGTCTAGTATTCCTTGATAAGTATACTGAATATAGAATACAGATATTAGCATTTAATCCCGCTGGAGATGGGCCTAGATCAGAACCAATCACAGTCAAAACACTGCAGGGTTTACCGGCAGCGCCATTAAATTTAAGATTTAGTGATATTACAATGAATAGTCTTAAAGTAGCTTGGGATCCACCAAAGAAACGGAATGGTGATATTATTGGGTATATTGTTACATATGAAACAACGGAGCAAAATGAAAGTAAGTATATATTAAGTCGTTTTTCAATAGTTCTAAAATTAAACTTTTATTTATATTCAAATACATTTTTTATTTTAGAATTCAGTAAGCAAGTAAAACAAAAAATATCAGACACAAATCTTCTAATTCAAAATTTAGAGGAAGAAGTAACGTACACATTTACTGTCCGAGCTCAAACTATCGATTATGGTCCACCTGTAGTAAATAACGTAACGACCGGACCACAAGAGGGATCTCCAATATCGCCCAAAGAGTTTGTTGTAGATAAAACTGTTTCCAGTGTTGAACTACATTGGATTAATGGACCTTCAGGAAAAGGTCCAATTTTAGGATATTATATTGAAACAAAGAAAAAAGGTATATATAAAAAAATGTCAGGATGCACAGATTGACGTGAATACGTGATAATGGGGTTAATTAAATTTTCTCTTTAATTTTTTTGGTTACACAAAAACATTTGAATATTTGTAAAATGGACATAAAATGTTGCTGTAAACTTAGTCTAAATAAATAAATATTTAACTAGTATCGTATAATATAGTAATATCTTATGATTTGTACGAACATAAAAATAATTAATTAATATTTACAAACAAAATCATGGAAACCTGAAATTTACTTTTTATTTTTTTATTCAATTTAAAAAACATTAATCAAAAAATTAAAAACGTTTAATGCATAGAGAATATATTCTTATATACTGTTATTTTTTTTTTCAATTCAATTAATTAATATTTACAAGCAAAATCGTGAAAATACAAAAATAATATTTTTTGTTGTTTTTTTTACAATATGAAGTTTTTCTCTCATTAACACTGGTTAAATGTTTTCATTTGTACTTGTACCTCGCAGATCTAATCGAGATCTATAATATGAGAAAAAAACCCGCATGGTAGCTGTTCTGAGTGTCGAGATATACTGATAATAAATTTACGCTAGCGGCAAAATGATCTTTGCACATTACATCATGTTTCTGAAATGCCCACCCAGTATCTGGCGTAAAACACTAGATGTTATTCACGTCAAAAATAACTTTCTTCTGAACAAACCGTTTTTGTAACTTACTCTATAAAATTTCTTTCCAGATGACTCACGTTGGCAAACTGTGACCAAAACAAATAATGGACCTTTACAAGACTTCACAGTCTCATATCAAAGTCTTCTACCATCTACTTCGTATTTATTCAGAATATTTGCATACAACGCATTTGGTATTAGTTTTCCAGTCTACTCAAAAGTACCCGTTTTAACACCTTCGAAACTGTACTTAGAATATGGATATTTGCAATACAAACCATTTTATAGACAGACATGGTTTATGGTAGCGTTGGCTGCTACATCAGTGATTGTTATCATTATGATTATAGCTATTTTGTGTGTCAAGAGTAAAAGTTATAAATATAAAAGTAAGTATTAATATATCATTATCCTAATTTTATTTATTTATATCAATTTTTATTTTAGAAGAAGCTCAAAAAACATTAGAAGAATCAATAGGTTTAGGTATAGATGACAGACAAGAATTAGCTATGGAGCTATACAGATCAAGACATGCCAGTAATTCAAACGGACCGTCAGGCAATAATACGCTTGGTAAACGTAGCACGTTGAATCGAAAAAACTTGCATCATCCGTTACCGCCTCAAGCAATGTTAGGTAAATCTCCTCCAAGACCATTACCTGCATCGGTAGCGTATCACAGCGACGAGGAGAGCTTAAAGGGTTATGACGAGAACCCAGATGATAGTAGTGTAACAGAAAAACCATCTGAGATTAGTTCGACTGATTCCCAGGTAAAATATTAATTTATTTTAATGAAATTTAAATGTTTTTTTCAATCATTGTAACTAGCGACACTATATGATTAATTAAGGAGGAAAATGTGAGTAAACGGTGAAAAAAATAAGTGAATTTTGGGAATTATTATCTCAAAAACTATTTATTCGATTTCATCCAGGTTTATTTTATTCTAAAGTATGTATATTGAGGTATGTTTACAAATTTTTTTATGAATATATATCAACTGGGAGCGCTGCTGGTGTGAAACAGAAATTTCAAAGAAACTCTTTGAAGTTAAAGTGTGATGTCCTTCGGTACGTAGGATTTTTGAAAAAATAATTTTTCACGAAATGGCGCCTGATTGAACGTTACATTCTTTTTTTCTGACTTCTGGCTTGACAAAAAAATAATAATTGAGTAAAAAAAAATTCTACGTTCCAAAGGGCATCATACATTAACTTTTAATCTTTAAAATTTCTGTAATCCTGTGAACCGCATCGAGGAACATGTTTTACGCCGGCCACGACAGCAACACTCCCAGTCGATATATATTTATAAAAAAAATTGTAAACATACCTCAATATACAGGGTGACCCATTTAAAGTGCACACCTCTGATAACTTTTTATTGTGAAATGTTATGAAAAAACTTTTCAGATAAAAGTTACACGGTTTGGAGAGGGACATAGACGTACTTGGATGAATTTTTGTTAGGTGGCGTTTTCAAGGTCACAAGAAGGTCAACATCATTTTTTTAAATGAGAACCTGTATTTTTTATTTAGTAATTTTATTCTATATGAAAACACACGAATCTTTCATTGAAAACTTTTTTTATACAAATTAATCTTTCCGAGATATCTAACAAAATAATTTGAGATTTTGAACTTTCAATAATTTTTTACTTAGAAACCATCAACTTTAGAGAAAAAGTACAAGATACAAAAAATGTTTATTTTGATCTAATAAGACTTGGAGAATTATTTTTAAAATTTTAAAAATTTTTTCAATTTATTTTATTTAAGCAAAAAAACCCATGAATAATTCTCCAAGTTTTATTAGACCAAAATAGACATTTTTTGTATTTTGTACTTTTTCTCTAAAGCTGATGGTTTCTGAGTAAAAAATTATTAAAAATTCAAAATCTCAAATTATTTTGTTAGATATCTCAGAAAGATTAATTTGTTTAAAAAAAAGTTCTCAATGAAAGATTCATGTTTTTTCATGTAGAATAAAATTACTAAATAAAAAATACAGGTTCTCATTTAAAAAAATGATGTTGACCTTCATGTGACCTTGAAAACGCCACCTAACAAAAATTCATCCGAGTACGTCTATGTCCCCCTCCAAACCGTGCAACTCTTATCTGAAAAGTTTTTTGATAACATTTCACAATAAAAAGTTATCAGAGGTGTGCACTTCTGTATATACTTTAGAATAAAACAAAATAGTTTTTCACCTATTTTTTTCCGCCGTCTATTCATATGTTCCCCCTTAATAATTATAATTTAATATTTTTCAGGGTTCTGAGAGTGAAAATGAAAGTGTACGCTCGGACCCCCATTCTTTTGTGAACCATTACGCGAATGTAAACGATTCACTTAGACAGTCGTGGAAGAGACAAAAGCCTGTACGTAATTACTCTAGCTATACAGACTCTGAACCTGAAGGTAGTGCGGTAGTGAGTTTAAATGGCGGTCAGATAGTCATGAACAACATGGCACGCTCTCGTGCGCCCCTTCCAGGGTTCTCATCATTCGTTTAAAAATATATATATGTGATTTCTATTTAAATCTAAAATACAAACTCATTAATTATAAATACAGTTTATATGAAAGTAATTTATAGAAAACAACATTAAGGTAGTTCTCGTGCTACAGTATTATCAAAAAGTTACGCTCATAATACCATTTGTGTTGCTACAGAGAATTTTTGATCAAGTCTATACACAAAGCCGTCTGTACAGATTATTACAAACACACTCATACTATAAATATATATTTTTTCAAATTACAAACACATCAACAAATAGAGCTACTGGCCGCGCGCACTTTCAAACGGATGTTATAACAATTCAAGAAAACTCACTCTCTTCCGTACACACATCTAACTGCACACAGTGTTGCCAGATTGATTTTATTCAATCCGTTGATATGTCGATTCTTTGTTAAAATTTAATACTTTCCATGATTGTATTAGTATGTATTAGGACCGTTTTCTTAATTTTATTAATAAACTCTTCGAAAAATTTTGATAAAACACTAACAAACAGCAAAATTATTTTGATATGTGAAAAAAATTCAAAATGATTGACAGTTTTATTTTGGAAATACAATTGTATTTCAAAAACAAAACGGTAAATTATCTTACTTTTGAAATACATATTGTACATTTTAAATTTTTTATCACACATCAAAATAATAACCCTTTGCTGTTTGGTAGTTTTTTATAAAAATCTGTCAAAACGTTTAGTCATGAAATTAAGAGAATGGCCATAATACATACTTGGTATAATGGACACGTACAAAACTTGCAAACTTTGGTGACAATTATCTCAAGTTTAAAACAGTCGATCTCTTTAAAATTTCATATTCAGATAGATATTATCATTGTTCTTGTTATCCGCTGAATTTTTTTTTAATTCTATCGAAATGATGTTTGCACGAGAACTACCTTAAACTGAATTTATAACAAATGAGTTGTAAAGTACGATCAAGTGTACATATATTGTGATATTAAAATTTTATTTTTTTATTTTCTTTCTATTTATACTATTCAGTATTATTTTTAATTAAATCGTAAACGTTGCGTAAAAATTAATCAGTGCTAAGTGATAATGAATGAACATTTATTTTGTATGAATCTAAAGAAAATGACTTTTATTTTATCGTGTTTTTATTTGTTTTATATATTTTCGTTTATCAGGAGCTACATTTCGATTATTTTTTTTGTTTAAGTAGTAATTTTTCATAACGACAAAAATATTTCTTGTTAAGAAAAATTACTATACGTATGTTACAGCGAACTTATATGATTTTATAGATTCATCAATAAATAATATTTTTTCACTGTAACATATTCTAATATAATTAAATCTAGTGGAGATTGAATACCTAATTTCATATAATGCCTAGCTTTGCCTAACGTATTATCTTTAAACTTGATCTGTTATATGCCTCGTATGAAGTTAGATTACCTACTACCACTAGTTGATATAGACTGTTTTTTATAAGTATGATTTTACTTGTATAACATATGTAAAAATACATAATTAAAAATTACTCTGTAATTAAACATAAAATGTAAAAAAAATATTTTACAGAATAATATTTAGTAATTACTACAGAATAATAAGTAATTACTATTTATAACTGAAATGTTTTTATAGACAATCATGTCAAAGTGTCTTTATGTATCAATTAATTTTCTTGTTTTGTAAAATTCACAAACTCGTTATATTAATACCATAGAGATATAATATAACTGGAGCGATAACTCTAATAGGCAAGCGTGTACTGATAAAGATAACGTACCGCTTTGCTTCTAGTATACTCTATATTTTTAATACAGAGAGTCAGTTCATGCTGTCAGCCAATCAGAGCTCGTTAGACAAGGAAGTGTGGTACCCGAGTATAAACTATCTCTAGTGACACATTGAGTTATCACTCCAGTTATAACATCTCTATGATTAATACTCATTAATATATGTAATGTGATTTTGTCAACTTACTGTAAAATAATGTGCAATTGTGATAAATGTATAAGTGGAATGTGAAAATATACGTACAAAATCAAATATTGCATGTAACTATTTGTAGTACTTCTATTATAATGCATATTGGAATTAATGTTTGCCGCACTAAAAATACATTTTCTATTAAATACACAGACTATCTTTTGCACTAATGTATCAACCAACACAAAGTTAATTGCTTCCTCGCAATATCGAAGATACGAGAAGCTTTATGATCGTTTTAGAATGAGACAAAAAAATTGTTCTTTGATTTAAAAATTTTAAATTGATCTTTCCATTTTAGGTCAAGACAAACACTTTGTTCCGTGTCTGTCTGTCTGTCCCCTGAATCCTGGTTGGGTTTGGTTTGAGAACGGTCCCATTTTAAAATCATCAAAATCAAGTGTAAGAGGAAGGGGTGACATCCCAAAATATTAATTTTTTTTATGTGAAAATTTTATAGATTTTTTTTGTAGAGCATTCAATTTCCTATAATATAAGTCTACAGCATTTGTTGTAAAATATTCCCTTACAATTTGTTTTTTAAATTGATATTTACTTTGACATATTAATTGTCTTTTTAATGTTTGCATAACAGAAAAATTTAGATTGAAACTATTGAAAAAAAATTTTGAACTAATATTTTTTAGTAAAATTGTATAAAAATTAAATAGTTAACCAATGACAGGCAATTTATCTAAATACTTTATCGGTTTTTATTTAAATTATTCAATAATTAACTATTTAGTGAATTTAGCACGAGGAAGCACTACGCATTTACTTGGCAGATGTTTTTTGCGATATCAACCTTTTTGACACGCACAAAGAAAAATACTTATATTAGTGATTTTGTTACATTTATTTTTATTAGAAAAAAGTAATTTGGCATTTAATTGGTTAATTATAGATACATCTTCCAATAAAATCTGAAAAACATTGAATTTTTATAATCATTCTATTTTCAACCAAACCAAAGAGAATTTTTTGCAGAACGTGTTTTTGATACTATTTTCTATAATATTGTGAACTTTATTTTAAATGAAACCGCATACATAACTATAAAATTGTGTGGGTTGATACATATAGTTCACATATGATTGAGTTAACAGTCATACACTGAGGTAAAGGACCCCGCACTAATCTTATGGAAATTGGGTTTTCAGCGAAATGGTCTGAATTTTTTATATGTTATAGCCCTGATCATCCCGGTCGAAAGTCCCAATGGGCACAACCCTTCATATTGCGTATTTTTGCTGCTAGAGGGCACGGTACCTCCATAGTTCTATCACGAGTAATGTAGTCAAATTGCAAAAAAACCATTAGAAAAATCTAACACTCAGGATATATGTGTTTTTGGGTTTGGTGAATGCCAATCTGGGCTTCACTCGACGATAAAAAGTATCCTGAGTGTCAGATTTTTCTAACGGCTTTTTTGCAATTTGATAGAACTATGGAAGTACCGTGCCCTCTAGCGGAAAAAATACGCAATATGGAGGGTTGTGCCCATTGGGACTTTCGACCGGGATGATCAGGGCCATAACATAAAAAATTCAGACCATTTCGCTGAAACCCAATTTCCATAAGATTAGTGCGGGGTCCTTTCCACAATTCCCTGAAGTTTCAATGCTTGCTTCAAAACTACTGTTCATAAGCAGCATTGTCGGCTTCCTGTGATTGATATAATAACAGTTCTTCAAATTGCAGACATTTCCAAGTCTGGAATTTGAGGTGACATAACTATGGGGTGTGACTGTATTTTTTTTTTTATCGACCAATTATTGAAGAAAATTTTGTTTTTAAATATTATTGCCATTTCTATTTGTATAAAAACATTTAGTGCCACAATTTTCAGAAGCCATGAGATTTTAATCATACGATTTCAGTATAAATTAAAGATTGTGGTATCAATTTTATTCTTTCAGTTTTACACATTCGTATATACTAATTTTTACTTTGATAGCTTAGACACAATAAGGCATATCGAACCGTAACTATAAAGTGATAATTTTGCTGAAATTAAGTTTTATATCACAAACAGTATCTTCATACAAAAATCCTTGCAACCCTGAGATTTATCATTAAAAAGTTAGAAAGAAAGTTATTTTATCGTAAATGATTTAGTTGTGAGAAAAGACATGACAAAAATTTAGTTTACAGGAGAAGATATCTTAGTTTATTATAAAATTGTCTTGTCAAGGTTACAAGGATTTGTTTCAAGATTCTAAATGTATGGTGACATCGTTTGCAATACGTTTAAGATTATTTGCTAGTTTGGATTTGTAAATTTAAAAAGGTTATTAAGGCTCAATATATAAATAATAGAATTTTACAGCGACAATTCATAGCAGAGATGTAAGACCTTCTTCTTTCAAAGAGTCATTAAAATTTTCTTTTTGTATTCAGATTTTTTACATTCATTAATTCTAGATTATTTATTACTTAAACATCCTTTACTTCTTCTCTTTAAAGAAATTTGAGAAATAGATATTTCGTTAAATGAAAATACATTTTTTTAGTGTATCTACTAATTTTAAACTTTCGTATACCACCACTAGGTTTGAAAGATACTCCAATGTGAAAAATTATGCCTTATTGTACCTAAGCCGTCTATTTAAAAATTTATACAGTGGGACCTCAACTTCTGTTAATACATTCTTACAATCAGTTTAATTGGTTTTATTTACAGAAACCAATGGTATTTCCATAAAATGGAAATCTAAATTTTTATTAGTTTTAGATTTTAGCTTGCAATTTTTTTGACAGATGTTAGGTTTCACTGTACATCTATCATTGATACTTTTCAATTTATATAAATATATATTATGTGTATCAAATTTATTCTGATTTTTTTTGATTTTAATAAACACAAATTGATTGAAATACGGCACCTGATTTAATTTAAATTATTTTAGAAACTATTTCCTTTAATCCAATTCTTTTAAAATATGTAATTTTTTTAAGAATTGGATATTTTTATTTTATATATGAAATAATTCCATTATATTTAAAACTTTACCTAGTATAATTTTATTTTTTATAAACAGTAATTGGATACCTATATGTATGCAGAAAAATATCTACACGTTTCAAAATCACTGCCATATTTTGGTTTAACTATTGTATAGTTTTGTTTAATGTATGTATATAAAAATATGTAATAAAGATTTAATGACTATTTCATTAGTATTCTTTTTTTAACTAACAATCAGTTTATTCTAAATTCTCTAGTTTCAGGCCATGGCAGGAGGCGCTGCCAAGTTTCTATATTATATTATTCTATATTTTTTGGGTATATTATTTCAGACCAAATTGTTAGAATGTATAATGTATAGAATGTATAATTGAAGACCTTTTTTTTCGTTGTTTTATTGATTTTGGCACTCTAAAACTAAATGTTACACCTTTCAGAAATTTATGAAGACCTTTTTTGCTCCTTATGTCACTTTAATCATCACAAAGCTCTTCTATTACATTTTTGCTAACCCCTAACATTAAATAAAAAATATTTTAAATGAATATTTTGTATTATATAAATAGTTATTTTTTACTCAATTATACCCCTGCTATATTACTGGCTGAAACCATGCTGAAACTGATAATATGTATTTGTAAGAGGAGATGGCTGATTAATAAAGCTGAGAACTGAGAACAATATTTGTTTAAGTTAAAATATTTTTAACATAAGTACAATGAGTTTGATGGAATAAATTGCAATCGAATATTGAGGATTATAGAAAAATAAATATTGACAAGAAATTAGCGCGGTTTGTTCAAATCGAGTATCACATGGTACGTATATATTCTGCTAGATGGAGCCACATTTACTTGAATTACAAGAAATTTGGCATTTGAGTTTTTAAATTCTCTATGGACGAGAAACGCCGGTGAAGGTGAATTGGTTGCCAACTGTAAATGCTAATGTCAAAATTACCAAAAGTGTCGTGTTGTGTTTGTCAATGGCTTATTAACTATAAATATTATTGTATAATAATAAACGCGTAAATATTAAAGCATTCAGATCTTTGAAGAAATCGTTTTTAATTGATGAGTGTTTAATTATTATGTGTCTAAAACTGAGGTGACTTAATTTTAATTCAAGATGGCGGACCCAAAATATTATCAGGTGTGTATCAAATTGAATTAAATCGCAGAGGGTTATGACTTAAGTAGGATGCTTTATGGATATTTATGGTCTTAATAGAAATCAATTTAAGTCCAAATTAACTCTAATGTAGCAAATGCGTCGTTTTATTCAATATTAGACATTGCAATTAATGAACATTTCAGAAAAAATGTACACAGCTAAACTATTAATAATAAATTTTTATGTCTGATACTTAAAGCATGAGATATATTTTACAAATATATTCTTAGTAATTAAAAATGTAATATGTTTACTGCGTAGTTAATTTTGTAAAAATATTAATAAAGCATTATCTACTTCAAATACTGCTTTCTGCTTATTCTGTCTGGCCACAATTTATTGTTATTAATTAATTTTCATGAAATATATTCATAACAATATAAATAAAAAGTTAAATAGTTTCTATAATTATAATATAAACAGTTTTTTTTATAATTAAATATAAACTAAATAATAGGTACAGATAACATACATACTTATATGTACATAAACCTAGTTTCTTAAATTATATTATAAATATATAAATTAGTTAAAAAACATTTCTTAAATAAATTTGGTAATAAATTTTTTATCATATTATGTAAGCGTTCTATTTTTAAATATTTATTGTTTAAAGATTTTGATATTTAATGTAACTATTATATACCCTAAGGGCAAAAGAAAAATATCAGCACCAGCGAGTGTTGAATTAAACTCCTTGGTTAGAAGTCGGTCCCAACGATACTACGATCTACTTTATCTTTGCGATAGCAGTGACGAGGTGACAATATAGACATTTGTTTGCTGTTTTCTTTTATTAATTGTGATAATTATACCAGACTAAATGCTTATTTAATATTTATTGTGAAAAATGTATGGGTCATAAAATTTTATAATAAAAGACAGAAATGATTGCATTAGAATTATTTATTCTGTAAGATTTTGCATTAAATAGTAATGCCTATGTCATGTTATCGTTTTTTAATTGTATTTTATTGCATTTGATTCCTTTGTACAAATATCGTATTCTAATTCATACAAAGCTATTTAATCTTTATCGTTGTTCAGTATTAAAATATATATATATCAAAATGCTTTCTAGTGAACTTAGGTAAATAAGACTAGAGAAGTAACGAGATCTTTCGGTAATTCATCAATAATTTTACCACTAAATACTATCCTGAAATTCTTATATCTAATTAATTAAATATACTTATTATTAGCCTCTTAAATATTAAAAAAGCAGAAGTCTATTTTCATTTTTTGATTATATTAAAAAAATAAATAAAAAATGATTGTATTTTTTCTAACATTATTTCAAGTGAAAAAAAATAACAAAACCTAATTCGTTCAACGATGCTGTACATGTTGGTAGATAATTTTTTAATTTTAAAGATTTGATTTTGTCTATTTGTTATGCATGTTATAAACAGTTGTTGACTGACTCACTGCTGTTTCAATTTTTTGCTTTTTTCTGGTAATTTTTTTTAAATATTAAGTTTAATAAATAATAATGTACATAATTAGTTTTTGTCTACGTATTGTGTGTTAATATAATTTATTGGTATTTGTTAATTTACCCCCACAAATAACCGTAGACTGTAAGTGTACATACAGTTTGTTGCGGAGATTAAGTCCTTGTTTTGAACTGCGTTAACTCCCAGTTTCGCTACAGGAGAAATTGCTCTTGCCAATGCATATAAGGTACTGAGACCACTCTTGGCCACTTTAAGAGCAAGGTATACTGTTTTTGGGATTGATGGGCTTCTTTTTTGTAATTCTCATGAACTCATGTTACTAATAAAACAAGTAACTCTTTATTAAATCATTTTAATTACCAAAGTCCGCAAATAGTTTGTTTTTTAAATTATAGCCTTTTATTTTGTATATGTTTTTTTCTCCAGTAATGGATAAAGTAAAACCAGTAATTGGCATCCAGTTATGGACACTTGCTAATGATTACAAAATGATAAGTATTACGACACAAAAGTTATAAAATAAAGAATCGTATCATTTAAAATAATAATTAATAAATAGATAACACAAATAATTATACTTTAAATGTCTACCATTTTGACACCCATCGGGCGATTGTAATCAAATTAAGCTGTTTTACAGTTAAATTTCTATAGATTATGATTCAGTAATGGCAGTAATCAAATATTTATAATTTAGTACATTTTATTAAACAAGTGTCCAACACTGAGGTATTATCCAAGACTGGTGCCAATACCTTATACACCTAATAGTTTGTGTTGATTTGTGGGGGTATAATTTACATGTACCAATTATTTATTTGTCAATGTACATTTATTTGTCTGTTTTTGCATTGAAAAAGAAAGTATATTTAAATAATTCTTTTCATTTTATTTTCCAATTAATTCGGTTTAAAAAAAATATTGTATACCTAACTAATATAAATTTAATTTGAAGATTATATTATAATTATAATCTTTAATCAGTTTTAGTTTTAATTACTTTGTGGTTTGAAAATTAAATATAAAAAACCCTAAAATTATATAACAAAAGATACTATGGTATACATTTTTACAGTTAAAATTCAATTCATGTAATTTTCCCACGGCACTTTTTTATTGCCAGTCAACTTTCATATATATTCATAAAAATCATCATTCAAATAAGAATAAGAAATAATATGTGCATATTTTCATTGTTTTTTTTTCATTATCATATATATTTTTTGAATTCATCATTTCTTACAAAATATTAACCTTTTTTTTCTTATCATTAATGATTCAGAATAGATGATTTTTTTAAATACTATGATAACTATAAATTAAAAAAAAATACTAGAGTTATCTACCACACCTAAATTTTACTAATGAATTTTATAAAAAGAATACCTAATATTTTCATATTGCTCATAAACTTTACTAATTATTCTCATGTTAAACATTGTTATCATTAAATGATAAGAAAATTTATAATTTTGTAAATATTTGTATTATTTCTTTTTAGATATCTACCTTATGTAGTTACTATTAAAAAATAAATCAATTTATTATAAATTAAGCAATTTTATCATCAAATCAAATATTTTGACATCAAAATATGTATGCAAATATAGAACATTGTTACTGATTAAGTACTGTATATTAATAATTTATATCTCATATATGTTATCATCACATATATATGATAGATAGGATTAATAATATCATTGATGGTAGAGTTAGATTAAATTGATGACTCATTTATGAAAATTAAACTTCATGCAATGAGATTGATGTAATTGATTTACAATAGAACAAACAATAAAACCTCTAAAAGTGAGCATCCCTTAGAGACCACTATCTCTAAGGCAACCATGCGTTTATCAAATCATTTTAAAGGAACTTCTTTGTTGTATTGATTGATAGTTTAATTATAGACACAAATTATTAACAAACTTGAATATGGTAATTTGAGAACATATTCATAACACTACTTGCATATTTTGAATTGATTTAATACTGCTATTTAATTTTTAGGGTGATTATATTCAGCATCCTGTGTTATACGAACTGTCACATAAGTATGGACTACAGAGTATGAAATCTTTACCATGTTTGTTAGAAGAATTGAAAGAAACGATAAAACGAGAAATAAGAAAAGAGCTCAAGATCAAAGAGGGTGCAGAGAAGTTACGTGTCGCAGCTAAGGATAGACGTTCATTGTCAGATGTCGCTAACATAGTTAAAAAGTCTAACTCGAAACTCGCAGAGTTGAAATTAGAATTAAATGAGCTGGAAAGTCAGATTATTTTGTCTCAAGGGCAGAATACTTCGTCAAGTTCGTCTAGTTTAGAAGGTAACTATATGTAATTATGAACATGCTGAAGTAAAATCAACACAAATAAATTAACGGAGTACTTTTTAGAAAACACTCATATTCTCTACTGTTTTATAAAATTGTTTTATTTTGCTTCTGAAATGTATACTTTGTGCTCTGAGATTGGTGAAAAAATTAAAATTTCTTAGATCATACAACAGAGGGTATTAAATTTTATATTTGTATACATTAACATAGGTGTTCCACGAACATGTTACAAGTGTAATAAAAACAATTGACAAGCAGCGCTACCGATTCCGATTTTCATCCCTACCACTTACAATTCATTTGAGGAACTGTGTTTAATCTTATTATTTCAATTGCTTCACAGAACAACAAATGATTAAATCATTATTAGAAGAAAATATTGTATATTACTTTCCTTCTATAAATACAGAAAATTATGTTTGGATTCGAAATCCATTTGCCGCAGTTAATACCTCTGTCGAATTACGAATTTTTGTTTCATGAAGTTGACGGATTGTATTGAAATTTGAATAATTTTGGATTTTTGTGCAAGCCAAGTACCCAATTCTTCCCATAAAAGCAGACAATTTTGCTACAGTTTGCAACATCATATTTGTGTGAATTTGGCTTTTCAACATTTACGTACGTTAAAACTAAAAAATGTGAAAGACTTGGGAATATTGATAAAGAAATGAGGGTAGCATTATCACATATTAGGCCTGACAATTCTATGTAAAATCTGCAAAAGCCGATAAGCTCAAGTATCACATTAAATTTGATTTAAAATTTTTACAAGAGTTACTTTTTTACGAATAATGTTGATTAGGCTTTTATGAATGTATATTTTTTATATTTTACTGGAAATTAATGCGTTAGCTGTAGTTTTTAATAAAAAAAATATGTTCTGCATATTTTTATTGTTTGTTTATAAACCTTAATGATGTAGTAAGATAGTGCTCTGAATTTTTTTTTACAATCAAAAGTATTCCGTGATTTTGAAAAGGTTAAGAACCAGAGCACTAACATTTAATATTTTATTTTTCTGCAGACAATTCTTTACTCGTTGAATCGCAAGCTCAAACTCAAGAAAACAATTTCACAGATGTTCGACTTTTGGCTCTCGAAAAGCAACTGAACATTGAACAAAAAGTAAAACAAGGAGCTGAAAATATGATCCAGAGTATCTCTGCAAGTCACCATTCTCGTGATAAAAAATTACTTGCTGAGGCAGAGCAAATGCGAGCAGATTCTTATGCTAAGATAGAATTTTTAAAGATGAGAATACTTAAAATGAGACAGAACAAACAACAAAAAGATCAATACACTAGAGATTCAGCTTCGAATGGCGATTCTGCATCCAGAGAACTCGAACAACCTTTAGACGAACGGATCGAAGAACTCCGACACAGACTTCATATCGAAGCTGCCGTTGTTGAAGGCGCTAAAAACGTTATTAGATTATTGCAAAGTTCGAAAGTTGTTGACAAGAAAGCTCTACAAGAGGTAATTAATAGTTATGCTTTATTTAATTGATCCATTTATAACCTTCAAAAATTTCAATTTGTTTTGCATAAAACGTTAGTCAAACGTGTAGAATATCGTCGTAAAATTTACTTTAAGGTATTTCTCGGGAAGAAACAAGGTCCGCTATATGTTAGAAAAGGAGAAAAACGTGTAGTATAAAATCAAGATTACCTTGGTAAAAATAAAGTAAAATTTGGCAACGTCGAGATTTTATTTTCTGTTATGCAAATGCGACTAGTGTATTTCCAATGACAGCTACATATTATTTAATGTTTTGATTTGATAACGTGTACTGTTATTTGCACGTGAATTTGTTATTTATTATAAGTTTATAATTAAGAAATAGTTTTTATTATTCCCTGAAATTAAAATTACAATATATTCAGCGCGTACGATTTTTAAATACCGCGCCAATTGTCTATACTTTAGGGCGTTTTCAGAGCTTGTACCATGATATTTTTTATCAAAAATATAAACAGTTCGGTGAAAATACTTGAGATTTTTTATATTAACTCCAAATATATTCATTTAGTTTTCCTCAAAAATTCATAAATTTCTTGATTTTCCTTCTCTTAAAATTATTTACTTTTTCATCGAAAATCCGTTTAAAATATCATAATCCCTATATTCGCAATGTAAAATTTTTGATTTTATTTTGACGATATCTTCGCTCACAGATGGTCAATCATTTTAAGATTAACCTTTTTTTAGTTTTTTTTTTTAATTTGAGCTCGCTCTTGAATTTTTTAATTTTTCCGAGAAATACCTTTAAAAAATGCATAAAAAAAATCGATTTTTTCCCAGCCACAGTGACTTTCCCCCTTAAGTGATATGCTTTAATTAAAATACATTAATTTTATTTCAGGCACAAGCCAGTCTTGTTGAGTCCAGTTACAAATTGGATTTAATACGGAAATCATTAGAACTGCGTCGATCTGAATTACCACCTGATTCACCTGCTGCAACACAACTGAAAAATGATTTGCAACATGTTTACACTTCAAGTCCACTGCCTGTTACATACACCAGTTTACAGCCATTCCGTGGTAACAACGAAGAAGGGAAAACAACATTCAGAAATTCATCCATAAACCGTTCAGCTGCCGTTACTGGAAAGCTAGAAGTCCGTCTGATGGGATGCCAAGATTTATTGGAAGATGTTCCGGGACGATCACGGGTAGAGAAGAGTGTAGCGTCAAGTCCTTCGGATTTAAAGTCGTTTGTGAAAGGGGTGACTGGCCGTAGCTCTTCGAAATCTTATAGCGTTAAAGATGAAACAAGTTCGGAAATAATGGCGGTGATTAAGTTAGATAATGTAACTGTCGGACAAACCAGTTGGAGACCTTGTTCTCAACAAGCCTGGGATCAAAGGTACCAAAATTATTTCATTTATTGTTGTATAGTTGCTATATCGAAAATAAGGGAGTGTAAAAATAGTTAGCGCCTTGAAGAATTACTTATAATTGGTAGAGTAAAATCGGTATATATGAAACACCAATCTTGTTTTAGGTAATATAATTCTGGTTTATTATTTAAAATCAGCCCTCATTATTTCATTGGACAGAGAATTTAATCTTTTAATGAGATCGACCAGGCAAAAATAGAATTCTTATACGAAAACAAAACTATAAATAAAAAACGTAAAACAATAGAAAATCAGCATTTGTTTTTTTAAATGTTATTTATATTTCAAACTTATATGTTGTCATTGTAGAAAAATAAATATAATAAAAAATTACAGAACCTCTGTAATAGGCTCCCCATTTAGTGGGCACCATCATGAATATTTGTACTAAAAAAAAATTATTTTTATCGAAGTGGATAGTTATGAAGTACTCAGTGTTTAATATACTTTTCACACTATTTGCCTCACCACGATTCTAGTTAATTATTACACTTCATAGTCGTTCTTCATAATACCTGCAATCACATGTATTTAAAAAAAATTGGTTAGTGCCAAGGCAACAGTTATTACGTGGAAATAAAGCACTGTCCATAAGGCCAAACCCTATACCTACATTTTTGAACAGCAATATAAACAATTTAATACAATAAAAATTTAATTGAGCTAACTTACCATAAGATAAATAATCAAAAATGGAAAATTTCGTTAAATTGCTCTGAATGACATATCAGTACTCTAAACACTGGCATATTAGTTACAGGTGTAAGCTTAAATACATATTAATTTTGTGCTTATAAAATTTAAAGCAGCAAAATGAGATATCCATATTACCTTCCTGTTCTATATATACCGACTTAATTTTATGCTAAAAACCAGGTGGAGGGGGTTGATGATAAGGAGCAGTTAATGGTAACAACATTGATAACAATGAGCGTCTACTATAAATAAATATTAAATGTAGTAATTATAAAGTTTTAAAATATTGATTTTTTGCTTAAAAATAGAACTTAAATATTTTTTTTTACATTACTGAAACAATAGCTTCCTAAAAATTGTCTACATAAACAATAGTGTTATTCATAATAATATATAAAGGTATTATTATCTGTGAAATTTCATAATTTTATAAAAGATTTATAATTTTAGTGTTTGTGATTTTATTTATTACAATTATCAAGTAATTGTTTTATTTTATATTAGCATTAATTAACCCATTAACGCTGTGTGTATTCATATGAACACACTAAAACATGCGCCCATAAATTGTCTTTGGTCAATGCCTTGCTTAGTCTAAATTTTGCTTTATTAGTTCTGTATGAATAATAGAAGCGAGATATATTATTTTTAAGTTTTATTTTTTTTGTAGTTTGCGTTAAAGGGTTAAGATATTTCACGAAAAAATTAAAAAATTCAAGAGTAAGCTCAAAAAATTAAATTAATATATTTGGAGTTAATATAAAAAATCTCAACTATTTTATTATTTTATATTATAAGTTATAAGTAAAATAAAAACAATTTTCTGATAAAAAAATATCACGGTAGAAACAAAGTATAGACAATTGGTGCAATATTTAAAAATCGTACGCGCTGAATATATTGTTATTTTAATTTCAAGGAATAATAAAAACTATTTCAATTATAAACTTATAATTAACCCTTTGAACCCTGTTGGTCGGTTTACCTTCCTGAAATATTAATGTATATACCCGAATGGCTGGTATATCGGCCTGTTGTTCAGGAGCTCAGGAACACACTGCAAGTAAGTCCATGAGCTCAGAGTTAATAATAAATAACAAATTTACATGCAGATAATAGTACATGTTATTAAATCAAAACATTAAACAATATGTAGCTGTCATCGGGAATACACGAGTCGCACATATGCAACAGAAAATAAATGCACGACGTTGCCAAATTTAATTTTATTTTATACCAAGGTTATCTTGATTTTATACTACATTTTTTAAATCTTTTTCTAACACATCACGAATCTTGTTGTTCCCCGAGAAATACCTTAATTAATTTGAAACAATTGGAAAGGAAATGATTTCAACATTATAATGTTTTTGTAGATTTTCATTTAGTCTAGAAAAATCAAGAGAATTAGAAATTGGAATTTATTGGAGAGATTGGCGTTCATTATGTGCCGTAAAATTTTTACGTTTAGAAGAATTCATAGATGATGTTCGTCATGGAATGGCCTTGCAATTAGAACCGAAAGGACTCTTGTTTGCAGAGATTAAATTCTTAAATCCAATTATATCGAGAAAGCCCAAACTTCAAAGACAAAGAAAAATATTTACTAGCGAAGTAAAAAATTTCCCACGTGCAAATCAAATGAATATCAATGTGGCTACATGGGGCCGATTGTTAAAAAGATCGTCTCCTGGTATTCGTCAAGAACCGTTGAATAAAACTAATGATACTCAGGTATTATTAACATAGTAAAAAAAAGAAACAAGATTTACAACTTATAATATTATTCCTTTCAGTTTACTTTTGGAGAAGATTCAGAAGAAAAATCTGAAGCTACGAATGATGTTTTGGGACCTGTGACACCGCCTGTGAAGAAACAACACCCGATTGGGGCTGATAATAATGTAGCAGGATTTCAAACACCACAACCGTTACTTTTACCTCCCGAGAAGTTTGTACCAACTCCTGTGTCGACGTCAGTACTACCAAAACCAAAATCTAGACTCGATAAAGAGGTTTGTTTTATTCAAATATGTTCACATTTTAATTTTATAAGGTACTGGCACCAGTCTTGGCTGCTTTAAGAACAAGGTACACTGTTGTTTTGGGATTGATGAGATTCTTTTTTAAATTACCAAAGTCCGCAAATATAGTTTGTTTTTTAAATTATAGCATTTTATTTTGTTTGTTTTTTCTCTAGTAATGGATAAAGTAAACAAATAATGGGCACCCAGTGATTGACATTTGCTAATGATTACAAAATTATAAATACTACGACACAAAAGTTATAAAATAAAAAATCGTAAAATTTGAAACAATGTAAAGCATTCTATGATAATATAATAACCAGAGACCGGATTATATGCAACATAAAATCGCTAATATATACATGCAAATATGCGCAAAAAAGGTCAAAATATGCAGTTATATGCAACTTTTTTTCTGTATAACACATAATTAAAAACATAAGCATCTTAACTACAAAAGAAAAACACTATTCCCTTGTAATTAATGTATTAAACCATAGGTGTCCAAATCCAATCTACTAAGGGCCGCACTCGAAGATACGCCACTCAAAAGAGAAAAATAAAAATCTAATTTTAAGAAAAAAATAAAATCGACTTAAAAAAAACACTGAGAAATATACCTAATAATTAAATTTAACAGAAATCGGTGCGAAGCCAATAAAAAACTTTTATTAGTAGTATTGTAGTATTGGTCGAGTATAGTCTAAATTCTTTTTTTGCTTCCTCGCAATATCGAAGATACGAGAAGCTATGTGATCGTTTCAGATTGAGACAAAAAAAAGTTCTCCAATTTCAAAATTTTAAATTTATTTATCCGTTTCACGTCAAGACAAACACTTTTCGTTCCGTGTCTGTCTGTCTGTCCGTGTGTCCGTCCGTCCGTCTGTCCCCTGAATCCTTGTCACACGCATAACTCATGAACCACTGAACTGATATTATTGAAACTTGGTCGGATGGTTGGGTTTGGTTAGAGGACGGTCCCATTTCAAAATCATCAAAATCGTGTATAAGGGGGAGGGGTGACACCCCAAAATATTTATTTTTTCAAGATATCTCAAGAACGACACATGTTACGAGAAAATTTTATAGAATATTTTTTGTAGAGAATTAAATTTCCTATAATATGGGTCTACTACGTTTTTTGTAAAATATTCCCTTACAAAGATTTATCTAAATTAATTTTAAAAATTCGTGTTTTGTTTTTCTAAATTGATATTTGATTGGATATATTAAGTGTCATTTTGACGTTTTAAATGTCACTTTGGCGTTTTAAATGTCACTTTGACGTTTTAAATGTCATTTTGACATTTGCATAAATTTAAATTTAGATTGAAATTGTCAAAAAATTAAAAATATATGAAAAAATATTCAGGTGCGTTTTAAGAAAAAATTCGAACTAAGATTTTTTAGTAAAATTTGTATAAAAATTAAATGGTTAACCAATGCCAGGCAATTTATCTGAACACTATCGGTTTTAGTGAATTTAGCACGAGGAAGCACTGTGCATTTACTTGGCAGATGTTTTTTTTAATTTTTTGCTTACCAGTTTTTTTTTATTTGAGCTTGAATTTTGGGTTTAGGTTGAATTTTTCCAAGTTGGTTAAACCCGAAATTCAAGCTGAAATAATAATAAAAGTGGTAAGCTGAAAATTCAAAAAATTTGATTTAGACTATGCTCGACCAATAGTACAATGCCATATAGGTCGCTTTTTTGGCTGCGCACCTTTTTTTTTTGTTTTGTGTAGCTGTTTTACAGTTAAGTAATGGCAATTATCAAATATCAACAAATATTTCTAATTTAGTATATTTATTTAAACAAGAGTCCAACAACAGGGTATGATCCAAGACTGGTGCTAGTACCTTTTTTAGTTTGAAATATTATTTATAATAAAATGAAAGTGAACAATATATGAAATATATTAGTTACAGATTGCAATGCATGAATTTGATTTTTTGAACGTTGAAGAAAAACCCGCTAATGTTCCTCCCATGTTGGTTCAACAGACATCTCAAATCAGCATACCCCCATCGCCGCAACCTCTTGTACAATTTCCTGATGATGAGGTATTTACTTTTTTTAATTTTAATTTGTTAAACTATGTATAATTATTTTAAAGTCTGTTTAATAAGAATGTAAGCCGACATAAAGCGTCCATTAAGCAGGGTGGAAATCAGTGAAGTCTAAAGTGGTTAGGTAGGAATTTATTAAAAATTCTAGAAAATCAGGAATTTTCCAACAATATAATAATGAACACTTTGAAAACACACAACGTACAAAATATTTAGAAAAATTCACGAGAACCAATTTTAAAAGAATTAGATTCTTTTTACTGATGTCAACTTTTAAGAGATCCGGTCCGAAACTTTTTTTTTCGGCCCAGTCGAATCAGGTCCGATTTATACGATTTATATTAACGTTTTTATACTAAGGAAAGATCCGACCAGGCCCGGTCCGATTTATATTTAGGTAAGGTCCGACCCAGCCTGGTCTGATCTGACCCGGTCCAAACATTACAATCAAAAATTAAGCCCGGTCCGATCCGAAATTCGGACCGGGCTAAATTCGAATCGGATCGGGCTGGCCCGGCCCGAACTGATCTCTACTATACGGGCACAATTTTGTCTGTCCAAGAAGGTTGTCGACCCCTGATTTAATATATATGCAATACTCAATATTAAAGATGTCGTTTCCTAGCATAGATGAGATACTAACCGAATCTTTTTGTATGACGCATCGTAGGAGACGATACTTTCTACCTGCTTGCGGTCACGCTCTTATTAGGCAGACTGTAGATTAAATTTCTTTATAGATTTTGATTTCGTTCAATAATAAATCCGAGTTATTTTATAATTATTTGTATTTGTTTCTCAGGCAGAACCTAGTTTTTATGATAAATCAAAAGAAGAAACCATCATAGGCAACAGAGATTCTACGTATGAACCTTACAAACGACCGTATGGCCACGGATCAAAAATGACAGTAGACAACTTCAGACTTTTGAGTGTTTTGGGACGTGGACATTTCGGTAAAGTTATTCTATCACAGTATAAAAATACCGGTGAATACTTTGCTATAAAAGCTTTAAAGAAAGGTGATATATTGTCAAGAGACGAAGTAGATTCTTTACTTTCGGAAAAACGTATATTCGAAATAGCAAACGCAATGAGACATCCTTTCCTCGTGAACCTGTTTGCTTGTTTCCAAACCGAAGCTCACGTATGTTTTGTGATGGAATACGCAGCCGGCGGAGATCTCATGATGCACATCCATACCGACGTGTTTACCGAACCCCGTGCAGTGTTCTACGCAGCTTGCGTTATCCTCGGGTTGCAATACTTGCACGAAAATAAAATTATATACAGAGACTTGAAGCTAGATAATCTCTTGTTAGATACTGAAGGTTATGTAAAGATTGCCGATTTCGGTTTGTGTAAAGAGGGTATGGGATTCGGAGACAGAACTGGTACATTCTGTGGTACGCCTGAGTTTTTAGCACCAGAAGTTTTGACAGAAACATCGTACACGAGAGCTGTAGATTGGTGGGGACTTGGCGTTCTTATTTTTGAGATGTTAGTTGGTGAGGTATGTATTGTATATAATTTATTTTATATAAAATATTTATTTGATTGTTTTGTTTCTCAGTCACCGTTCCCAGGAGATGACGAGGAGGAAGTATTTGATTCCATTGTTAATGAAGAAGTTCGTTATCCTAGATTTTTATCTTTAGAAGCTATTGCAATAATGAGAAGAGTAAGTCAAAATTTTATTTAAATGCTTGTTTAACTTAATTATACTCAAAGCCGATATATCAATAATTTTATCACAAAATGACTTTTTTTTTTCATTTTTAACACCTTTTTTTAATTCAAGCAGTCTTAAAATATAGTAAATATAAAAAATTTAGAAATCGGCTACGCACACACTTACCCACTACGATTACGAAAATGGTTGTTTTGAGTATAAATTATTCATTATGTCTGTATTAGAACCACAGGTCCGGAGTTAATTTCGATGCTATATCCTACTACTTTGTTCCAGGACTTATAAAATCTATTATCTCTGAAATTAATAGAATCTATAAACTCTGAAAAGAGTTAATTTTGAAATTTTAAAAATATATTAGTTCTCTGGCGTATAAATTCCGGAATTAATAGAATCTATTGACTTCTAAATAAATTTGTGTCGAAATACAAAATCTATTATTTCAGGAGCTTATAAGTTCAACAATTAATAGAATCTATCTATAAACTCTGAAGGGAATTATTATTATTTTTAGTTTTGTGACTTATAAACTCCAGAACTTATAAAATCTATTAGTTCTCTAGCTTATTAACACGTTGTGTGCAGTGAACACGGCTCCCATGTCCATACAAATATTGTAGGCATACGGTAAACACAGTAGCCGTGTTCAATGAATTAGTACGATATTCTTTAATAAATTGATTTTATATTTTCATTTTTAGGTTATATTGTAGTAAATATTGTAGTTTATAAAATTATGAGCTAGGGAACTAGTAGATTTTATTGGAGGGAGAATCAAATAGGCAATAATTTTGATCAGTATTGCGCCCTATTTAAAATTGATAGAGTACTATTAATAATATTAACAAAAATATGTGATCATTATTGCAGTTGTTGCGTAAAAATCCAGAAAGACGTTTAGGTTCTAGTGAAAGAGATGCCGAGGACGTTAAGAAACAGGCATTCTTCCGACATATTATATGGGACGATCTGTTGTTACGTCGTATTAAACCACCGTTTGTTCCCACAGTGGTAAGATTTTTATAAAATGGAATGATTATTTAAACAGATAATCATTGTAATGTTTTCTTACAGGCTACATTGGAAGATGTAAGTAATTTCGATGATGAGTTTACTTCTGAAAAACCGCAATTGACACCACCAAAAGAACCTCGTCAGTTAACTGATCAGGAACAAGGACTCTTCAGACAGTTTTCGTATGTCGCAGACTGGTGCTGACAATAAACAAACAGCTGTACTGACAGCTCGTTTGAACATTTGTCTTAGATGTATAAATTGTACTATATATTATATATATGCGCTATATTTATAAGTTATATATATATATATATATATACAGGTTGGTCTGAAATAATATTAGACGTACTTGCCTTTTTAAAGTATATAATTCAGCTCATACGTACAATAAAATAAATACAGGTTGTATATAAATATTGGTCACAATTAAGTTCGAAAAAGCTATTGTACTACGATAAATGTCCCTTCGTATTGTATTTAAAATACTTACATATCGATTGAATTTTTTGTAAGATATGTGGAAAAAAAATGATGGAAATATAAATCTTTGCAAAGGCAGATCTTTGTTATTACAGATAGTTTTTCTTGGTGAAAATCGTCCCTATGTGGGATATATGAAGTAAAATTGAGCAAATATAAAGTTTTAAAAATATATACAATTTGTTTGATAAGAGCATGTTAGGCATAACTCAAAAACGATTTGGAGAGTCTTACGGCACTTTTCTATTTATAATTTTACGACGTTAGATCTCCAGATCAAACAAATCTGTTGAAATAATTGCTTTAATATTTTTTTTCAACGAGTTAAATCTATATATATAAAATATTAATCCTTAGCCCCTGGTCCTTGAAACGTGAAATTTCGGGGATATCTTCCTTTTATGACGTAACCACCCACTAAGAAAGGATTTTTCTAAATTTAATCCCTAAGGGATAAAAGAGGGTGTAAAAAATTTTATGTAAAGTAATTATTTTTTTGGTCAGATTTACTTGAAACTTGGCAAAAATACTCTACAATAGAAATATATTAATCTGACAGGAAAAATACCATGGGGGTGGGGGTTTTAGGAAGAGAAACAAACCCCTATCTCGCACAGGAGTCAAGATATTTACAATTATGTATAATAAATAAAATGCAAAATTTAATATTTCACCCCCTGTCACATATGAAGGGTTGTAATTAGTTTCATCTGATGCAGCGGGGAAAATACTACAGGGGTGTTACCAACTTAAAATAATATTATTTGTGCTAACTACATTAAAAATTTATACAGCGCCGACGAAGCCGCGTGCAAGTTCGCTAGTTTTATATAAACTCAGACATTTTCATTCAGATTTGCTTTTATGGCAGAATGCGTAGAGGACATCGTTACAATAATGATTCTACTACAGAGGACAAATACAACGATAGTAGAAAGAACAGTGAATTGCAGCTTAACATTCTGAACAATAAAAGTAGAAGATACTTAACATTATGTGCACATGTTCAAGTAATAACCCAGGTCATTATTAAATTAAGTATGCAAGTTATCTTCAACGGCAAGAATATTTCTTTATGATGCGTCATAGGGGAAGGGACCAATCAGGTTCTTAGTAAAATTTTTGCCTGACGCTCTTAGTAAACAGATTGTATATTGAAACATATTTAGTGCCGTTATATACAAAGCAATATTAATATTATCAGCATAGATACTATGTCTATTTTATATATTATTAAACGTACGTGTTTTGAAGTTTAATTTATTTTTTATCGCATGTAACAATTAAATTCATTTAAAGTATTTTTTATTAAGTATTTATATCATATTTTATGCCATAAAATAACAAATCATTTAGTTTATCAAATATTTTTACCACCCACCGAATTATATAAAATAAATAAGGGTCGTATACAATTAAAATAGTTGTTGAAAACTATATAAAATTTAGTAATATTTCAAAAATGTTTTCTATTTTTATTCAATGAATCATTTCTTTTTAAATAAGAATGATTTATTTTTGATTTAATAACAAATGACAAAATAATTATTTTTTAAAATTGTGCTCAATAATAACAGATTGAAATTCTGTTATACAACAGTTCCTTCACAAAACAACAACTTAACTTTCTATTATATCACTGCTTGATTTGCTAAACATTAATCTAGAAAAAAAAATAACATAATATAAATTAAATTTAAATACTGTAATATTACTCACTCATTAAGGGTGGCCACATACGTCCGGTTTTCGAATCACGCAGTTACCGGATCAGGGAACCTGACAAGCCCCACACACGTACGGTTGATTGCGTTAGGTTTTAATTTACTCAGTTCAGTAGCGTTAATGAGAAAGACAACATGGATGACGATGAACTATTAGCAATGCTTTCTTACTGTCGCAAGTGAAAAAAAAAACACGTTAGATCGTAGAGAATATATCCCTAAAATTTGATCAAAAATTAATTTAATTGTTTTTTTGAGATCACCATTATCAATCCCAATAATAAACAAAAGAAAGTGATAACAACAGCTATATTTCGTTTGGAAATAATGAATAAACGGTACATGTGCAGAGACCTTAGCAAAAGCGTGCTGAGTATAAGGTTTTTAAGCGGACGAGTCAACGCAATGCATTTTGCCCGTGTTTGGTTCGTATGCACCGTTTCAAGCTGTACCATATGTGTACAATGCACCATTATGTTCTTATGCTATTTTGACCTTCAGGTTCCCTGGTTCAGTAACCGGACATGGCAGCCATCCTAATACAGTGAATTCTGGTTAATTGGGAAACATCAGGACTGATTACTGGTCTATATTATACATTCACAGATAAAACGGCTTATGCTGGGACAAAACAGCAAACGATATAAAAAAATACTTGTTAGTGCTTAGATGCAGAAGTGTAGCTAATGAACCCTTGCTATTTTTCTGCTTAAATATGTCCGTATATAATTAACTTTCCACTTCTCTCTGTCGTGTATATATGGATCTATTGTTCAAATAGTTTTGCATTAACAAGTGCAGTAACTAGTAACAACAGTAGTTTTTAAATCTACCAAAATACTGTTATAAATGGCTGCCCCGATTAACCGAAATCCATTGTATTAAAGAAATATAAAATCGTAGTTATAAGTAGTTTTTGCTCAATATAAAATAACTTAAATGTTGAAAAGATGTTTGCTCTTTTACAAATTGAAGATTTATAAGCCAAAAAGGTACTATCACATGCAAAAGTAACAGTACACCTCTAGGTTCAATTTTGATTGGCAACGATTTTGAAGAGAAAGATCATTGGTTATTTTTGTTTTGGGTGGTGCTACAATTAAACTATCATTTAAAAAAAATCAAACTGCTATATATTGAAGATTATACCACGCACTTTCAAAACGACCAAATCGACGCGGTTTATACCCAGAAGCCAAGTTCCATATCAAGGTCATTGCGGAAGCCTAAAAGCTTATATAAGATTATATCAAATTTTGATATATTGTTAGCGAGACATATTTTTATATCAATATATAATTTAATCATTTTGTTGCTGCAAACTAGTCAGTTACTTTTGCATACAATATAGTCCAGTGCAGTTAGCTTTTCACCTCTGAACCCGTCTATAATGAATTAATTTTCATGGCACTTTTTTCATTGAGTTTCTAATCATAAGAACTTTAATCTTTTACATTAAAAAAAGATTGCTAATAATTATTTATCCACATCAGTGGTCCAGCACTGGTTACTTGACCATTTAATTAAATTAATTAATTTTTTGTGTGCAATTACCCTAACATGTTGGTAGTTCAAAATTACCATAATTTTATTGTTTTTGTGGCCATATTTGTTCTACAGGGTGCAGCTTTTTTTGCAAAGGGTTAACGGAAACTGTACTATCTCAGCATCTATGTATCCTATCAACATAAAGCTAAAAGCAAATTGGTCAGAAAAAAATTAAAGTTCTTACGATTAGAAACTCAATGAAAAAGTCCCATGAAAATCCATTCATTATAGATGGGTTCCGAGGTAAAAAACTAACCGCACCGGACTATTAGTAATGCTTTAAGAGAGATTGGCATGTTTATGATCACATATAAATCACATCATTTTACTTGCTGTGAAAAAATAGCACAGCATTTACTATTTCCTATTTAAATAAAATGGAAAGGTAGCCAATCTTACTTACAAGCGTATATGTGCGTATCTTCCTAATGTATTCAATGTATAGTAAACTTACAATTATTCTTGTAGATAAAGATTTTATGAAAAATACTGAGTAAAAAAGTTAATGTTAATTAAAATAATATATCAGTGGCAATAGAATTAAAATTCATCAAAACAGGCAGTACATTAATGTATTGTTTACATATAAGTTTTGAAAATGAATTAATATTAATTTAAAATCATTAAATGGAGACCAATAAAGAAACAAAAGGGTTAGAATCTCTTTTATAGTGTTTGATAATCAAGAACTTACCGTACGATGAATTATGTGTGCCGATATCATAAATAAACAGTATTGAAGTGTATCAACTGTATTATAGATATAACGTTAGCAGTTAAGAACGTCCTGAAAATCGTAGATCAGTGCCAACTATTTATTTAAATTTTTTAAGATAAATATTTAACAAAAAGTTGTATAGAGTGGCAATAATAAATTGTGAGCCATCTTTTAATTTATAATACACCAAGAAGATATTTGATGCATAGAAATTAAACTGTAGTTCAAGTTCGCTAATTAGTCACAATGGAAACTGACCTATTGTCTAATTACTGAAAACATCGATCTTTTAGACAAGGAAAGATAAAGGACTCATACCACACTACTTAGCGTAGTAGTTACCATATCGCTCCACGAGTCATTGGTGTATAGATGCCATTTGTTTGAAATTATACAATTAATCAATAATAAATGTTTTATATTGCGTTTAAGGGGAAACATATGAGTAGACAACGGAAAAAATAGGTGAATTTTGAGAATTATTATCTCTAAAACTATTTGTTCGATTTTATCCAGGTTTGTTTTATTCTTAAGTATATATATTGAGGTATGATAATATAATAGTAGTGACGTTAAATATAAATAAAAACAAACTTGTTTGTTTTTATATATTGAGGTATGTTTACAAATTTTTTTATAAATATATATCAATTGGGAGCACTGGTGTCGTGGTTGATGTAAAACATGTCCTTTGATGCGGTTCCCAGGATTACTGGCAGTTGGTTGATCTGAAACAGAAATTTCAAAGAGATTCTTAGAAGTTAATGTATGATGCTCTTCGGTACGTAGGATTTTTTTTATGAAGCCAGAGAGGTCGAAAATTGTGGTTGAAAAATAAATGTAACAATCAGACGCCATTTCATGAAAAAAAAAATTATTTTTTTAAAATCCCTCGTACTGAAGGGTATCATATATTAATATAAAACTAAGAATTTCTTTGAAATTCCAATTTCAGTGCTTCCAGTTGATATATGTATATTCATTAAAAAAATTGTTAACATACCTTAATATATATACTTTAGAATAAAACAAGAGATAATAATTCCCAAAATACACCTATTTTTTCCGCCCTCTACTCATATGTTCCTCCTTAAAAGTATTTCAGTGATAAATCATTAATATAGAAACGTCTGTTTTCAACTATCATTTCTCTTACAGAACAAATTCAAATGTTATTTTATCCTCTAATGCAACGGTTCTTAAACTTATGTAGTCTAGGGGCCCTCTTTTGAACAGTTATTTTTCTGGGACCCTCTCCCTGACAGAAAAATAAAGAAGGTCGTTAGCTACTAATTACTGGTAAATAGAAATGTAAAAGTACTTTAATTTATGTCAAATATGTTTCACGGACCCCCGGCAAAAATTCTATGGGCCCCTAGTTTAAGAACCACTGTTCTAATGCATTAATTTTTTTGAGACCAAATAGTTTCTTTGAATTTTTAATTTTACTATTTTTATCAAAATTCTCTTTGTACTCAACTTTGTGGCCAAACTACTGAAGCTACAGTAACGAAACTTACATCTCGTGTAGCCAAAATAATTCTCTTCAAGGCAGTGTTGTACAATTAGAGAAAAAAAAATTGTATGACTGAAAAACCATCCGCCTTAAGGTGGGTTAAAGCTTATTTGCATATTATAAATTTTCGACTGACCTCTGATATATTTTCATGGAAATGACATATAATACAAGATGGCTGCCATAAGTTTTGGTAACAGTTTTGTATACGGACTAGTATTGGTTGTTATGAATCCATAGTCTTTCCTAATTTAAGGTCGAACTACTGAATGTATGTAGAAAATAAAGAAAAGTAACTACAGAGAGAGAACATGTCTGATTATTGAGCATACTAAAGTTAAAACCGTTTAACTATAAAACACTGCTTGGAAGCGAGAAAGCTCAAAAACGTTTAATTACTGAGCTTGTCTAACTAAATAATCGTCTGATTAGTGAACTTGTACTGTATTACTTTTAATAAAGATAAATACTATGCAAGAGCTTAAAAAATGTGCATTATAAATTGTTAATAATTTTCAAATTACATGTTGAATAAAATTATTGTTATATTAACCTTGAAAATGTGGCAAAATTTTTGTTTATATTTAATTATAAACAATTTTGATACTTGAATATATTTTGGATTGTTAAAAAATTGTCTGAATCAAAGACATTTTCGTATTAATTTTAGGGACCATTGGGTTATTAACAGAAATGTGTATTTGTAATGTTTTATATTATATGTTATCTAAAAAAATTGTATAGTTTAAATTAAGAAGCAAGCTTATAAATAAATTATTTTCACTGTTTGGGGTGTGGTTATTGAAATATAGGTAGTAAGCAATATCTGGTGTAATTTAATTAATTAAAACGCACCAGAAAAACAATTGCAATTGGCATCTTACTATCCAAAATATCGTTATCGTTCTATGAAAATTCACTTTTTTAATTAATAGAGGATATTCTAAAAAAAAAACAACAATATTCGCTCTTGTTACAAAATAAGTTAGTTTATGACTTAAATAAATCTTTGTGCAAGGAACAACTTGTAGCTCAATTTTATACGGTTGTTTTCCATTTTAATAACATGACAACTGATGAACAAACTTTCAGGTCATTATTTTGTAGGGAACTGGGAAACAAGTCCCCTCTTCTGATATTTTTTTTAAGGTCATAAACTAACTTATTTTGTAACAAGAGTGAATGTTTAATATACAGATTTTAAAAATTCAAAACTTTATTTTAGTGACTTTTTGACAATGACGATATATAGCTACGCTAGTAATTCTATCAAAAATTACCAAACAAAGTTCTAATTGAATTCCAAAATGCAAGGTTATATTTACATTTGTATTGAAATAAATCTTTAAAACTTTTAAAGTTATTATTCAAAATTTGAGGCTTTGATTTTGAAAAGTCATGATATTAATTATTTCTTAGATTCTTTTTAGAAAATCATAAATCTAGCTTTGCATTACTCTATTTTATATAAACCTAATATTTATGTTAAAATATTAAACAAATTATTAATTTTATTAAGATTATATGTAGTTTAAGAAAGAAATTTTGCTCTTCCAAATTAAATTTGTTGAATTTACAAAGGGTGCTCATATTGGTTATATCCACAACTAAAAAATATTAATGGTTGAATTAAAACATATAAACTGTATGCTAAAATTAGTTTAAAATTTGATTTTGCTAACTGAAATACTAATTTTGCATGAACCATTATATCGACGCTTGTTACGAAGACTAACACGTTTTAATTACTTGATTACTGACTAACTAACTTCCTACGAAAACTAGCGCGTTTGAAATATCACGAAAACCAACACGTTAAGTTTAGCATTAGTTTTTGTAAGAAAAATACAACGTGCTAAGTCTTTGTAACAAACGTCGATATGTATTTATTTGTTTTTGAATAATTTATTATATGTATTATCTTTAAATTATATTAATATTATTAAATGTTATCGGTTTTATGTGATATAACATTTTGACATAATTTTAATAATTATAACAACTCTAAATTATGAAAGACATCAAGTTTCTCAGTTTAAAGTAAAATTGTTGTATTGTTAGTTTGTTTTCATTTATACAAAATTGAAAATGTTATTTTTACTCCAAGCGAGGAGAACAAAAGTAAAATTTGTGATAATTACCTTTTATTTAAACTAAATATTATTTCTAATACCTGGAAAATTCAAATTTGTTTTGTTATAGAAAATGGATAGTTTTATTTTTTGGTTAATATACAATTGATTAAATGAAAACAAAGGATTATTTTAATAGACAAAGGCTGATCAATGAAGGTAAATAGTTTATGTAAATATTTATTTTTGGATAAGTGAGTAAATCTAATCCAAAGCTTATACGAAGAAAACGTAGTTTATTTCATATGTTATTTCATTATATCCATTATATTATTATTGTATTTAGTATATGTATGAACATTTGTTCAAAGGCAACTAATATTTTGTATTTAGAATCAAAATCTAAATAAGTAATCCGTTTCATATTGAAAAGTATATCGTTATGATATAAATATGCATAATACATAATATAACAAAGGGTTTGGTGTTTTCTTTTAATTTATATAGCATGTAAAATTACGCAGTTTTGAAAATAATCAAGTAATATTTATATACCAGATAATCTGTTGTGCATTTTATAATGAGTTAGTTATTAATATAAATTTTATTTACACAACCTGTTAAAATTTAAATTGTAAATATATATTGATGAAAACATTGCTTGTTTTAATTTATATCCATATTAGCGGACTCGTCCTGGCATTGCATGAAAGTTAATATTTCACCCCCTATCACGTATGGAGGGTTGTAATTGTTGTTTTAGCTGACCCGGCAAATGTTCTGCTCAAAAATAATTTGTTTAAAAATTAGACCATAAATACACATTTTCGTAAATATCTCAACTCCAGCACCACCTACAGAGTCCAAAAAAGAAACTTATCGGAGCACCAAACAAACATGGTGTGAATATGACTTTGATACGTCCACGCACCAACGTTTTTATATGTATTTTAAGATATTCTATAAATTTTTATATTTCATTGCCAAAAATCCAACTCATTTTGTTTCAACATGGAAAAAAATTTAAAAAAAACCCAAAAAATTAGATAGATAAATAACTTAATTGTTTAAAATGGAAAAAAAATTTTTTTATGCATTTGTTTAAACATTTTTTGGGAAAAATACTTACTTTTAATTTTTGCAATCCGGTCAATAGAATTAAGAGATATTTAAAAAAATGTACACGAGAAACCTTAAAAAACCCATTTTTCATAATGGTCCAAAAAAATTGACTTCCGAAGGTCAATCAATGTAAATATTTCAGTTTCGTACTGACTGTGATGCCTAGAACAAGTTAATAAGAAAGTTGCTGCTTCCTTTCAGTTCCTTATAAAAAAAATTCGCTAATATGACTCCACACTCCATCGAATTTTATGCAGCTCGATATGAGAAATTCGAAAATAATTTTTTATTGAAAAGTTCTTGAAAATAATTAACAACAAAATTTTTCTTCTATTTTTTTAATGAAATCGACAAGGTTTAAAAACACTAAAACAGCGTCGGGTATCAGGTTTTTTTTTTTTTTTCGAAATAGTCACATGAAGATTGTTCAACAAAATTTTTATAAGGGCCTCTTTGATCACTTGCTGCCCCGGGGCCCCTGATCCTCTAGTTACGACCCTGTCCAGTAATTTTTGGAAATGTAGTATTAACTTAGGAACAAGGATTATAATAGAAAACAAGATATTTTTAAATTTTTATTTTTGAAATATTTTACAATTCAGTAATACAACCTTTTAACTGAATCTGATGTTACATATTACAAAGGGATGTATCTAAATGCATATATAAATAAAATAAGAGTATTTAAAACAATGTAAAAAATAAAAACATTTAAATTTATTATAACTAGGTATTTAGGTAAAAAAATATATTTATTAAAAATAATGAGAATATTTATAATTATCATTGCAGGTAAAAGGTGTGTATCATAATACATAATTAAGACATATTTATTTTTTATAAGGGTTTGTTTTAATATGAAGTTGTGCCTTATGCAAATCAGTTCTTCTTAGAACTTCGGCGTACGAATGTTCTAAGTTTCTTAATCTATGAAGATTCTGCGATGCTGTACTTCGTTTAAATTCTTGCATATCCTTATTACCTTGGCTGGATTTAACATCTGGACTGTGGTGTGATGACCAAACACACATTGTGTTTCCGTTCCAGTTATGGTTTTCGACGTTAATTCTGGACGCATGTTCGATTGGTTTGAAATCACGCCGTTTGCTTCGGCTCCTATTTGAATGGCAATAAGATATTTTCGGACTTAAGGGTAATACTGGCGACTCTGAGCGATCTCTGTATTGAGGCAACAGTTTCTTCTTTGGCTTCTTACGAATTCCTACACTAACGGATATAAAATCTAAAGCTTCTTTTTTATAAGGAGTTAATGTTGGTTCTTGACTTGGTTTATTTTCAGGTGTTTTTTCTTCGATTTTAATTTCTACTTTATTATCATTTGTACTTTGTTCACTGTTTTCCAGTACAGTTTTAACATTTTTCTGTTCGGGTTCTTCGTTCTCTTGTGAATCTACCGCTGAAGTCTGTGAATGTTCGCTAGAATTTTCATCGAGCAATGGTAATTTTTCACCTTTTTCTGCTTTGTGTGCAGCTTTTTTTAGAACCGCATAGATTTCATCAAAAACTTCAAGGTATTCTGGAATATTACCAAATCTATTATCACTGTCATTATATATTTTTAATTTATGATTACCACCATCAGCAACAGTACATAACAAAGACTCGGACATTTGTTCTGTTTGAATAGATTTATCCAAGTTTTCAGCCACTGTTTCAGAATGTAATGTAGATGAACTGATATCTCCCTCTACTACAGCAGAAATAAATGAACTATCAGTTTCACTGTTTGCATTACAGATGATCAGTTCATCTTGAAGAGATAGATTATTAATATTTTTCTGTTTATTTTTGTTTCGTTTCTCCTCGATTGATGCTTCTAACTTATTGCACATTTCTCTATATGTATTACTCTCAGAGAATTGTTTAGGAGTTTTTGTTGATTTCTTCTTTTTCTTTTGATCTTGATTTTCAGGGGTTTTCTAAAATTATTATATTATTATTTTAGGTACTCAAACTTATAGTTAAAAATCGAGCGCTCACAATATATCTTGACAACATATTTGTTATTTATGAACCAGGTCTTTACTAAGCATAGATGTGTTATTCCCCCATTTAAAGTAAGCACTGCTTGTAGCATTCGTATACTATAATAAATATCAATATAGATTTATTTATACTTACCAAATCATCCAATATATCACAAGAATAAAAACTACCATCGATGGTACTACTTTGAACACTTTCTTGGTCTTCATAATCTTTACTAGATATTGATAGTTCATTTTGTGCAGTTTTTTCAACGAATTGTAAACACCTGATACATAATTGTTCTTGTCTAAAAAAATAAAAAAACATTAATTAAAAGGATTTTTAGTAAAAAACCGTTCGTGTGTACAGGTAGTACGTCAGGCGTTGTTTTGCTATAGACTGCCATACACATCAGGTTATTTTCAAACAATACGTAAGGTGTAATATGTCTACAAAAATGTCATGCCAGAATTATGAACCCATAACCAGGGGTGTGCTGAAACCGGCTCGTGCGAGCTGGTTGTTGAGATTTTTGAAAATCGGCGAGCCGGTTGTAAAATTATTCTACGAATAATAGTTCATACCATTTTTATATTTTCGTTTTCACGTGATATTTGTTGGTTTCAGTTCTACTACATACCATGTTTTGCTCACTTCCTCAGTTCTGCCAATCGTTTTTAAAAACTTAAGCATAAAAAAGAGCTCTTTAAAAGTGCATTCGTTCTATTTTCAAAACTTTTTTTGGTACTTGTGTATTATATCCCCGACCATTGCAGATGTGCAAGTCTCATGTTTTATATGATTTGATCAGCGACAGGAAATGTGAGTAAAGTGTGTACTATTAGTTAGTTATATTTATTAGTGCATATTTGGTTGCTATTGTCAGAAACTGCAACAGGGCATTAAAAATTATGTGTAAGGCAAGTTTTTTTTATATACTTACTAGCAGTGCCCACGCGGCTTCGCTCGCGTAGACTACGGAATTATTGTTTAGGATTTTTGAAAAATATAGTTGAATTAATTAAGTACAAACACGGTTAGTTATTATTGTAATAATAACTTATCAACACCTAAATTACATACTTAACAAAAACGAATCAGAAGAAAAAACAAAAATAATTTGTGTTCTGTTTAAATTTAAATGTTAATTATTGAAAACAAAATAAACTCGAATCAGTCTGTTGTCCCTCGCTTCGATGTAGCACGACTCCATACATTTAATATGTTACCATTATAAATTTATTTTAAGATATTTCCTAAACTATACGACCAAATTGGATGCTGTAAAGGGCAGATTATATCTACATTAAGTACTTATGAGTCATAAGTCCATGTAAACAGAACCCAAATATTTGATGTTTTCTTTGTAACATAAAAGCAGTCATTGTGGCTTAAATATAAAAGTTAGACATATGGTGCCGCGGACTTTATTGTAGAACTTTTGATTCTACACAGTTCTTTAATACATTATTTTGTTCTATATTGAACGGTTTAGACAGCGTATTGCAAAACAGCGCGCCAACGGCAACATTTTTTTCTACTTGATTTACTATTATCGTCACTGCTTAGTTGTTATGTTACCTAACGTAACAAAATATAGCCTATAACCTGGCCAGAGAACGTACCTATGATTTAAAAAAAAAAACACGTAAATCGGATAAGTGGTTCTCGAGTGATAAGTGCACTAACGGACAGACAGAGACACGTTGAGCTTTATATATATAGATATATAGCGAGCCGGTTGTTAAATGTTTGGCAGCACACCACTGCCCATAACTGATTTGGAATACAGGTAAGACATAACATTAACCCTTAACTGGTATCATGGGGGCCGGCCGGCCCCCACAGGTCATGTTTTGATGTTTTTTTAAATAATCTCGTAACGTCACGACTCGTGGCGAGTGCTGAACTTTTGGCGCTTTAATATCTTCAGAGACAGAGGTATGTACGTATTAAGGGTCGACCAGTCCCCATGATACCAGTTGATTTTTTTTAAATTGCTAATTAGAGGCATATAAACATGTTTTTTTGCTTAATTAGTTCATATTAAATTTCTCTGATTAATATATTTTTCCTTTTTTAAATATATATATGTATATTAAATTTTACAGAAAAAAGCTCAGAACTTTTTTGCAAAACTGATACATTCTACGTCTGTGAACTTACTTTATCTCATTTAATGTGTTAATTTCATCATGAATACTGCTAACATTTTCCAAGTCTACCTGAGACATTGCAACAATTTTTTGTTCGAGACTATTGTTTTCTTGACTAAGAACTGCCAGCTGTTCTTCCAATTCTGTAATTTTTCTTTGATCTCTGTCATGATGTAATTGAAGGGCTTGTAATTCTTTTAATAGTTGCAATGTTTCGTCAACATTTTCTATAATCATTTCTGGTTCGGAAGTTTCTGTCTTAACAATTCCATTACTAATTTTATTTTCTACTTCGACGGATTTCTGTACCTAAAAAAATAAAAAACAATTTAAACCAGCCAAGTGCATTTTGGGCACGCACATGATAGGATTCTGTAGCCATTCTCATTAACATTATCTACTTGATAATACGTATCAAGAGCTTTTTGTTAGTGTTTGTTATAATTTTCATTGAAAGTACTAATTAACAGTTACATTTTAGAATTTTTTCAGATTTTTTGCATTGATAGTTTAGAAATTAGAGGGAAGGGGGGACGCTCTCATAATGACTTTGAAAGCAAATATCTAGTGATTGAAAGGTTAAAATCAAAAATTCCTATAACATTTTTTGTTGCATTTAAAGAGACTTATCTTGGGGTTAGCGACAAAAAAATTTTGAGTACACTTTTCAGTCTGGGAGGAGGGGTCAAATTTTTTTTTTAATCATTATTTCTGTTTTAGGAATATCAATTTACGCCCATATACCGAATTTCATCTTAATAGGTATATAAATGAGAGAATAAGGAGGACTGACATACAGACAGACAGACGGATAGACCAAAACCCTAATAAATAAATAAAAATTAAATTTAATTGTAAAAAGGGTGGAAAATTTTGGCAAATTACATATCATTTTTATACCTGTTCTTTAAGCTCAATGGTTTCAGGTTTTTCAATTTTAATATCTGGAGGTTGTTCATTTTTATTTTCTTGTTGTATTATTACTGTTTCTCCTTTTTCTTTTTTGACAATTTCCTGTTTCTTTTGTATCTCATCTTTATTTCTTTGAAGTTCTTCGCATTTCTCCTCTAAACTTTGTATAGTTGCATTAAGTTTCTTTATTTCTTTTTTACAAGCAGAGTTTTCGGTTGCAAATTGATGATTTTCTTTCTCTAAATTGTGTATACTTACTTCTAACTGTTCATATATTTGTATACGCGAATCATTTACTTCACGTAAAGCTGTGGTTTGTTTTGTTAAATACTGGAAATAATTTTTAATTAATGTTTATGTATAAATACTGAATACACTATACATGTACTTTAAGACTAAATAAAAAATAAAATCTTAATGATATTAGTTATATATTTTATACTTATGTTAAAGATTAATCTCAATATTTTCAACTCATTTAGGTTACTGCATGTTTATATAAAATTTGTGTTTATCTCTGTGCGATTTTATAATATTTTCTCCCAAAATTGAACTATATAAATTTTCAGATAAATATATGGATCCAAAGAAATGCTTATTTTTTTAATATGAACCTCAATGAAAACTAATTGGAAACCTCTGCTCTATCGATAGATGACAACTGCAAACCTATCGATTTTTTTGGCAGCTTAAACATGATTTTTATTGTAAAATATGTCATAGAAGATCTTTATTACTTTACTCACATACTAGGTACTTTTAATATTTTTGATGTTCTTAGATTAAAGAACTAAGATTTTAAAGTATTTCATATCTTAACGTCAATCATATTCATAGATAAACAAAAAAGTTGTTATTGTTTTTTTTTTTTAATTATTTTGTCATGATTTGTCCCTTATGGGAAATTTCAACCATCATACCTTTATTTCTTCAACCTGATCTTCCACAATAGTTTGATATTGTTTAATACTGGCTTGGAGCTCTTTATTTTGATATAATAACGCCTTTCCCAACTCTGCTGCTAAATTAAGATCTGAAAAATACAAAAAAATAAAACCCTTTAATAATTAGTTAACAAAAGATTTTTTTGATTAAAAATTATGAAACAATTTTTGTATGTGAGACTAGGGTAACCAGATTTTAGTTTTTGTAAACCCTGGCATGTAAATGAAGACCCCTTTTTTATTTTATTTTATCTTTTTATTTTAATTTTATTCTTTTATTTTTATTTTCATTAAACTTATTACCCTGAATCTGTAATTTTGCGCCCCCTGCTCTATTTTTGACGACTTTTTTTTAGTCATAATTTTTTGCAAAACCCGGAGAAACTGCACCGAAACCCTGAGCCCGGAGATCCAGTATGCAAATCCAAAGACTCCGGATCAAAACCTGAGACCTGGTCACCCTATGTGGTACTTGAAATAAATATACCAGAGTTTGCATTTTTTAACTTCCGACTAAAAAAGAGGAGTTATGCCTTTGACCTGTACATTTGTTTGTGTGTTTGTACATGTAATGCATTAACAGATTTAGATGTGGTTTTCTTTGCATAAAACTAGATATACCCACAGGATTCACTCAATTACTCATTATTTTGCTTATTCAATTTAAAAAATTGAAAATTATAATACAATTAGCTGTTACTCGCGACTTCGTTCGCGTGGAATTTAGGTTAGTGAAAACAACACCATGAAGTTAGGTTAGGTGAATAATACAGATAGATAATACAGATTTCTGTATGATAGTCGATAAAACAGGTTTTAAGTTTCGCATTTGCAAGATAAATATCACTAAACTAACTTAACCTATCACGCGTGCAAGTCACAAGTGTCACACACCCATTTTTTATCTAATATTTTTTCGCGATACAAAGTGTCCTTCAGTATACAAGCTATCCCTCTGCCAAATTTCATCAAGATCGGTTCAGTGGTTTAGCTGTGAAAAGGTAACAAACAGACAGAAAGACATACATTTTCGCATTTATAATATTAGTATGGATATATTTTTCTTCAAAAAGGATAAGATTATATTATTATTATTAATTATATTTATTTTCACTAATTAATACATTATTTTTCTGACTGAGGGGGGGGGGGTCCTTTAAGCATCTATTTTAAACATAAATTCTTCAAAAATTGCTATAGAATTGGTTCAATTTTTTACACGCCTACATTAAAATTTAAACAAGTGATATATATATTTCTGCATAACCCCCACGCTGACACGCCACTGTGTAGTAGCGTTAATTTCCAACGCTGCACTATACAAGGTCGCCATGAGGTTTAATCACTTTCGCGGTATCACACAGGCCTTACAAGGCGCGGGGCCGCTGCTCGCACGCACCGGTCCCTCTGCAGTTAGCCAACACAAAACGTGTGTCTATGAGTGACATGAGCCTCATGGTACAGTTAAACCATATTGTACGATAAAAACTGTTTATTTTAATACTATCAGATATGCTGCCATTGACTTTACTATGTTGGATAAAAATTTAAGTTATGAAGGATTGAATTATTGTTTCTTCGCAATATCGAAGATACGAGAAGCTTTGTGATCGTTTTAGAATGAGACAAAAAAATTGTTCTCCGATTTCAAAATTTTAAATTGATCTTTCCGTTTCAGGTCAAACGGTTCCCGAAATTTTTTCCGTTTCCGCGTTAGGAAGATTTCCGGTTTAGAGTTTGGAGTATTATCCGTTTATTCCGGTTTCCGGTATATAGAGGGTATGGTTTAAGCAGGTTTCACTGCACTAAACATTTATTACGAATAATAAAAAATATGGTTTTTAGAGTTTCGGCAGCGTCGCCATTTTTAGCCAAACCCGCAGTGACGCGATTTATTCAAAAAATCATTTGTGTATTATTTTTAGAAGGGCTTCGAATCGTTATTTTTTTCGTTTCGGTTTACGTTCCGGTTCGAGTATAAAAATATATTTCGGTTCGATTCCGGTTTTCATTCCAAAAAAAATAACCGTTTTTTCGGTTTTCGGTTCAGCTCCGAGTGATTAATTAAAAAAAATTATTTGTATTAAATTTTTTTTTCTACCATAATTTAGACCAATTTATGGTTTTCCGAACGACAATTAAAGTGGGAAATAAGATCATATTAAGGCGCGTATTTTTTAACATGTACTGAACCGTAAAAAATGATATTTTTATTTCGGTTCTATTCCGGTTTTCGTTCCGGCAAAAAATAACGGGTTTTCCGGTTTTCGGTTCAGTTCCGGTTCGAAGCCCTGATTTTTAGTAAGTATAAAAAGTAGGTACTATTAAAATTGAACATAATGTAATTTAATAAAATCAGTGAATGAGACTTGGCTACTTAAATCAATCATAAATCGATTCGCGCTGTCAAAACTTTTACTAGGCCGTACCCCCTCCCCCAACATTCTATTATAATATAATTTTTGAAAATATTCTACATAATTGTAAACTTATCACTTTCTGGGAGGTAAACTCATGGCCGTTTCTGCGAAATATCAAGAAAACTTAAATGTAAGCTCTTAAATGAAGAAAATCATTTTCTGATAATATCGAATATCGATGTTAGCGGAAGTTGACGTCCCACAGTATTTATCTTTTTTACTGGTACACGAAAAAAAATCAAAATGCATGGAGCAGTGCCGGATTTACTGTTAAGCTAAATATAAGCCCCTCGATTACGGAGGGTTCCCGAACTGAAAATGACACATTTTTTTTTGCTGGGAATTATAATAATAACTTACTGGAGTCTCAATTTTAAATGTGGTATCTAAATGCGCTGCATTTAGATATCACATAGGACCTGATAACTAACTTGATATTAGTTAGTATCGCCTATGGTCGAAATTCGACCAATATTTTACCTGCCTTAACAAAAATTTCCAAATAAAAACACAATTGAAATCTCTATACACATTCTCTGCGTTTGACAGAAACCCAAAACTAATTATTTTTGCCTTTTAGTGGCGCTAGTATTGCTCTGCTGTTGAACGATGCGTGTGTGCGATGTGTGTATATTAACTAACTATGGCACAGTATCTTTAGAATGATATAAGTTCCATTCACCCCCTTTTATAATAAATACTAAAAAACGTACGACAATTTTCGATGTTCGCGTATTAATATATATATAGATATGCTAATATTTTTTAAACAAGAGGTGTCAAATAAAGAATTTGAAAAAAAGAAAAGCTAAGCTAACGCTACGTACGAGGTGTCAAATCGTTATGAATTTACTCGGGATTCTAAAGCAGTGATAATAAATATATAATAATGTAAATGCTATACATTTTATGGTGTATACTTGTCACCACTACTTTTATTTAGTTGATTTCTACTTAACACGCTTGCGTCAAAGTCATTCATACAAACCATACGTGGGATGTCATTTATATTAAATACATCATATACATATACAATACAGATAGCTTTAGCTTAAATTTAATCTACAGCAAATTCGTTATTATATTGCCTTTTTATTGATAATGTAATTTTAATACCATATTATCATATTTTAGAGAAAACATATGAAGTTGTTCAATGCTCATTAATTAAACCTACGAAATTGTTTGAAATTTACAATAATCAATGAATTTACCTATTTATAAAAAAAATACTTTTCTCCGTTGGTTAGTTTTTTCAAGTTTTTTTATATTTAACAAAACACAAAACATTTCAAACAAACACAAATCATTAATATTTAATTAAATACACTATAATAGACTAGACTAGTTCATTAATCACGTAAGAATGATTTTTGAAATTTCCGACGCCCTATTTTCCACTTGAACCCTCCTCCCCTCCCTATCATTACGTAAGGTTTTTTAATTGGAATTCCCAACAACTTAAATGCATGAAAAAGTGTAATTTTTAAAATAAAATTTAGTTTTATAAAACGTATTTTAAAATAATTAATTAGAAAAAACTTACGTCAGTAACGCCGTGTACTTTTCTCCCCCAACTTAAGGATTCGTAAAGTTTTACATTATTCATGAATGCTCCCTTACACCTTTTGCAGAAAATTAACATTCATATTTAGCGCTTCTGGATAGAATAATTATTATATGTTATGTGGAATAATCTAATAATAATCTAGATCTAAGTATACATAATTCTTAAATATGATATTTAAATTTTGTAACTATATATCCGTTGTATCAAAAGGTTTATGAACCTCTTGGTGTCAAATATACTACATAAAAAACTGTTTGTATTGTGCTGGAGAAAAATTATTTTATTTTATTTTTTATAATGTGCGAAATGTGCTATGATATTTTTATTATCGATAGTTTTGTTTCCGCTTAAATTATCGCGATTTCTGTTCTTTTACAAAAAAATGCAACTAATTGTAAGTAGTGTTATATTGTTAAACAAAAATTTATATTAAAGGCTTAGGGGCGTCTGCAGAAAATGTCTGTCTGTCTTTGCACATTTTTTTCAGTACTTAACTAATACTGAACGGATTATATTCCGGTTTACACTAATGGATAGCAGGGTCGTAACTAGTGGTTCTGGGGCCCCGGGGCAGCAAGAGATCGAGGGGCCCCTTTTAATTATATTGAACAATTTTCATGTATGTGATTATTTTCGACAAAAAATAAAAGTTTTTCAATAAAAATGTGAAGGATTTCAAATTTTAATTATTTATATATATTTTTTAAACAATTAAAACTACACCATTAAATATATATTTTGAAAAGAAAAACAAACAATGATGCTCGAGGCTGTTTTAGTGTTTTTTAAACCTTGTCGATTTCATCAAAAAGAATGTAAACAAAACTTTAATATTTTGAATAAGGAACTGAAAGAAAAGAGCATTTTTTAAACTAACATTAGTCGGATTACAAAAATAAAAATTCATTTTCTCCATTATTAATTTTCCTATAAAACTAAATATTTAAAAATCTTATAATAACCTAAAAAAATTAAAACCATTTGTACTTTTTATGATTACAAAAATGTAAGTGTGTCAATTCCCAAATCAAAATTTTATTCAAAAAGGCTAAAATATACATTTGAAAATAAAAATTGACTCGTTGATAACTTGTGGGCAATATATGAGGAACAATATTTTTAATGTAGGTATTTAAACTTTGGCACTTTACAGAAACGGTATTCATCACCGCGACCTTGCAAATCTATAATATGTGTTTCTATACAAGTGGCATGTTAGCTGCGTCGAAACGGCGCTGCGTTTTGACGCAGCTAACATGTAATAGTAATTATCTCTTTTATTTGCCCTCTTCCCCCCTCAGGACTCCCATTTTTATAAATTACTATTTATTTTAAACGACATGTTTACACTAGCAAAAATATATTTTATATTTAGTTTTTCTAAAAAAAGTTTGGTGATTTTTAGTGATTACTAAAAATTATGTCAAGTTCAAGGAATAATATTAAATATTATGTTTTAAATGTAATACATATATGTAGAATTTAATTACATTACAATTAACTCTTGTTAAAGGTACTTACATGAATATACATAGGTACATAAGTACTTTAGAACCGCCTGTATAGGGTTTTAACTAGTGTCTACAACTCTACATAGTAATTGCAAATTACTTAATTTATTTGACTATTTTCTTTAATTTATATAGATTCTAATTTTCATTCCAGTTTTCTAAATGAAATAATTATATGTGTTGAATGCTTTAACACAGTGATCTTAGAACTGTGTTCCGTGGAACCCCGGGGTTCCGTGGTACCTTTCTGGGAGTTCCGTGGGTAAAAAAAATAATTATAAAGCAATCACACTAACTAAAAAATATAAATATACATTTAGTAATATTTGAAAATTAATGCATTTCAAGAAGTTATTATCTGTGAGTTTTTTTGCTTTTATAAATTACTTTGCATATTACTTTAAAATATATTATTCTAAAGATGGAAAAGGGTTCGCCGAAAAAACCAGACCACTGCTTTAACATATGGACAGAAGCACAAAATGTTAATGTTTCTTTTTATCAATTTTTATCAGAAAACAATATTTATTTCAAGTAATTTCAACAATAGTAAGATTTATTTGTTATTAGATTTTCATTTTCAGAAATTAAATAAATTTAAAATAAACGCCATAATAAAATACTTCTACACATTTCTGTTCAAAAAATCTAAAAATGCATTAATACTTCTAATATTATAAGTATGTATAGGTACCCATTTATTTTAAAAAAGAATATAAATAATTTACACAGTTAGTGATTTCGAAAATAGTTATAAATTAAAATCAATATTTAGATGCAGAATAAATATAAGTACATATATATTATTATCATACATACATAAACTGTTCGTGTACATATCATTTTTCGTACGTACTTATATAATATTTAAATCATTTTATTTTCAAAGGGTTGTTTTTGCCTCCCCTTTTTAACCTTCATTTTTATTGATATACAGCCGTATATATAATATATACACATGAACACATGAATCTATGTATGTATAATGTATATAGGTATCACATTATGCGTAGTTAGATTTTCTTAAATCAATCTATATTAATTATATTTACTTAATTAATTAATAATTATATTACAGAAATAAATATTTTTTAAATTTTGTTATGAATTTTTTTATACATATTTTTAATTAAGTATATAAGATTTAGGTTTTGAGTAAGATCTTAACATTCATATATCAATAATTATAATAAATATATATTAGTATGAGTCACTGAGTATTATCATTAAATAATTCAAATATACCTCAATATCATTTAAAATGACCATCACACTGCTTTTGTTTACCATACACATATATACACTGTTGCATCACAATAACAAAAACAAATCATAACAAACAACTGACGATTGTTCAAATGTAAAAACAACAATCAGTTAAAATTAAAAAAAAACCACCACACGAGGTCTTACCTTCGTGCATTACTTTCTGGTGAAACTCTTCATTGTCCGCCATTTCGTCGGCCGACCCTCAACGCGGTGGTGAATAGTTTGACGGTGACGACGTCTGAGCGGATCCAGACATGACAGGACACGGCGATGCCGCTGGAAGGAGGACGCATGTGTGTTATGTTGTCGTTCGCCACCGGCAGTAACAATACGCGAGACTGGACTGAGCGTGCGTGTGGAGTTCGATCTGTTTTACAAACGGTACAGTCACTGTCATAAGTTAATGTTTATTTCTTGCTGTAGTACTGTCACTTGCAGAATGCAGTTATCGTTTGCCGCTGGCTGGTAGGGTGACCAGATTTTTTGTAAACCCTGACATCAGTAGCGTACCGTAGGTTTCTGCCGCCCGGGACAAATGGCAAATTTGCCGCCCCCTCTCCAGATTTTTTTTTCGAATTTGCCGCTGGGAATCCACAATTTTGCGCCTTTCTAGTAATTTTGATGACCTTTTTTTTTGGTTACTACCTCAAATTTGCCGCCCTTAACAAACTGCCGCCCGGAGCAAATGCCCCCTTTGCCCCCCCCCCGTCGGTACGCTACTGCCTGACACGTAAATGAAGACGTCTTTTTAGGGTACCGTAGAAAACTAAAAACCCTTATACATATATAGTTTCGCTCTGTCCGTCCGTCTGTTTGTCTATATAAATTTTATATCGATGATAATTTGGTATACGGACGAAGACTGATAACCCAAAAACAGAAATAATAAGATTTTTGAAAAAAATAATCCATTAAGATAGTATTTAGATAGGTCTCCTAAAATACATTAAAAATGTTTTGATTTTAACTCTTCAGTCACAAATTATTTACTTTTAAATGTCGTTATCAGAGCGCCCCTCCCTATAATTTCTAAATTATCCATTCAAAAATCAGAAAAAATTCCAGAATGTAGCTTTTAATTAGTATTTTCAATTAAAATTATATCGAACACTGTAGCAAAAATAGTTTATGAAAAATTTTGAAATAACTTTTACAAATCGTAATGACTACGGAACCCTACCATGTACATTGTGCGTGCCCAGTACGCACTTGGCCGTTTTATAGTTTTATTTATTTTTATTTTATTTTAAATTTCTAACCGTCACTTTTGCGCCCCCTGCTATTTTTTTTCGTCGTTATCATTATTACAAAACCCGGAGAAATTACACCGTAACCCGGAGCCCGGAGATACAGTACAAACCCTGAGACTCTGGGTGAAAACCTGAGACCTGGTCACCCTATTTAAACCTTATTTTGTCTAATATGACTCCCCTATAATTTGTGTTTAGATGTTGAATAACTAATAAAATCATAGATCGAATCTAAAAATAATATTTGAAAGCTGAAACTCGACGCTTTCGAATGGTATCAATAAATTTTGTCTTCAGTTTATTAACCTCATATATCTGACAAAGTTTACAAAAAAAAGTTTTTTTTATTTTCTGTTGCCGTGTTTAGACCAGAAAGACAAAACAGAAATTTGACAAAATAATAACAAACCCTATACATTTTTAAATACGAAATGTTTTAAAAACACCGTGTTGGTGTTTTGTCTCGTTGACCCTCTTTTTTATTTATTTATAAATAAAAAATAGCGCCTGCAGAGGCTTTCAAGCAAATGACAAAAAAAAAATTTAACAAAGCGTGTGGGGTGTCAAAATTTAGATCTCAATCATGAGAATTTGACCCTATTTTTATTTATTTTTCGAACTAACTTGCAGTATGTTATTTTGTTCCCACCCCCCTCTAACTCGGTAACTACTGGTTCAAAAAATCTGAAAAAAATGGTAACGGAGTTTTGGTGGAACTACTAACGACAAATACTAAAGTCAACAATATCATTATGAATTTTGGAATAATAGGGAGAGGCGTCATAGAATTTTTTATTTTCATATCTAGGCACGTGGGGTATATATAATTTTTAATTTTTTTCTAACTCAAAAATGGCGCCTGTAGAGGGCTCCAAGCAGTAATTTATTTTGTGTCCACCCCTCTAACTCGGTAACTAATGGCTCAAAAAATCTGAAAAAAACTTGGTAACGAGGCTTTGATGGAACTACCAACGACAAATACTAAAGTCAACAATATCGATTAAAAATTCGGAGAAATGGGGAGGGGCATCATAGATTTTGTTATTTTGATATCTAGGCAAGTGGGGTGTCAAAATGTAGATCTTAATTAATAGAATATGACACTATTTTAATATTTTTTCTAACTCAAAAATGCACCTGTAAGTGGCTCTAAGCAGTCCTCGTACTTATGGCGTACACCCGTGTATGTCTTGACCGATTTTTTTAATATAGTAGGTATAACTCATCAGAAAGAGTATAATACTTTAGAAATAATACTTATAACTTTAGCACTGATTGTGAGTCATTCAATTCCTTACTTAGGTCATGGTGCGAAAAGATAAAGAAGAAAATGATATTTTTTGTTATCGCAATGATAATATAACAACATATTCATAATATATTCATTTTGGTTCAGTGCACATAATTATAAACACATAATTATATACAACAGCGGTTCTCAAAGAGGGGTTCACGAGAAAAGTTCTATAACGACCAAAAAATATTTTTTTAGCATTCAGAATATTTATTTTTTACTCTTTATAGCTAAAGAAATACTATACGTAAAATATACATACATAATAATACATATATTATCTATTATAATAATATCTATACGGGATCTGGACAAAAGGCAGACAAAAAAATGTATATAAATAAATAATATATTTGAGGGGGGGGGATTTATGCAATATGCCCCCCGCTTCCAAAATAATATTGTATTATTTAATTTATTTTAACGTTATAATTTTTTCAAGTGCCCCCCCAATTTTTTTGTTTTAAAATTTAAATACGTTTTTATTTGATAAGTTTTTTTATAGATCATGCTTCACTTACAAGACTAATCAAATAAAAGCAATTTAAAATTTAGAAGAAAGAAAATTGGAGGGAGGCACATGAAAAAAATCTGCCCTGGTCGGCACAAGACTTTTTTATACATCATGATACAGAAGAAATTACATCAGTTAACACTTTCTTATACCCTATCATCTATACCAAGCTTGTCCAACCTGCGGCCCGCGAGGATAATTAAAAAAATAATAATAATAATAATTTTATAATAATAAACCTACATTGAAATTAGTACGACTAAAAAAAAAGGTCTTCAGTTTTTATTTTTCCTAATCTAACTTTATTTATTCAATAAAATTAGGAATTGAAACATTGACGCGACCAAAAAAAAAACAAGTCCCTCATCGCGTCTATCTGTCTGCTTGTCTGTGCATAATTTTCGGCGAAACTTTAGTATCCGACGTACACACAGATTTCATATTTTTGTTCGTTGGTAATACATTATTTGGATGTGCGCGTGCATATGATTTATGTTAGTGATTAAACGGTGGCATATATGCGACCGCTAAAAGATTATAGTGTAATAAAATAATATTATAATTATATAATTAACCAACATAATGTGTAATAAGAAATTCTGGCAGGTTCCGTTACATTTTGGGTTTGGTGTAGATTTTACCTTTATTTCTATCTTTAATACACAATATTATAATTTTGGCTACACAAAAAACGCATATATTCCACCGTTTGAACACCGTTTAATCACTAATATAAATCATATGCGCGCGTACACCTAAATAATGTATTGCCAACAAACAAAAATATGAAATCTGTGTGTACGTCGGATACTAAAGTTTCGCCCAATTTTCTCAGTAACTTATGCTGAATGGATTTATTCCGGTTTTTATTAATAGATAGAATGTTTCACGACGAAGATTTGGGTGTATAATTTGTGTATATTTTGTGTAAATGTCATGAAGTTGGAAAAAAAAATTATCGTCGGAAAGGTATCTTCGCGTGCGTAAAATAGTAAATAGTTAGCGATAATAAAACAATGTTTAATGCGCTAGTGCATCTATAAATTAATATTATGAATTATTATTATATCGTCTTCGTAATTTTAAGTAGTAATTTATAAATTCACAAAGAATTTCGTGAAATAGAAAAAAGTAGGAATCTCTAGTTCAGAGTCTAGTATGAAAGAAAATCAAATAAAGTAATCTTCCCAATGAGCTTTGGTTTGTTATTTTTAAATATTATCACTTGTATGGCAGGTCTCAGGTTCAAAGAAAACAAATATGTGTGTATAGGGCTGCAGGGTGGCATACATTTATGATAATTTTTGTGTTCATTTAAAATTAATATTTCTTAATGAAAAAACAACATAATAAGTCAAGTGATTTTACAATGCTTCTTTGTGCTAAATCCTGTAAATCTTTTTTATTACAAGTTGTAATATTCTATACAATTTTCATATAATATTCTTAAAATGTTTAAAAAAAAGGTTTGGGATACAACCTCCATTCTCTTCATCCGATATTCATGATTTATGTATGTGGCACGGATTCAAGGGGTAGACAGACGAACACACACACAAGAAGACAGACCAGGGCCGTAACTACCACTAGGGCAGTGCCCCCCCCCCCCCGAAGTTAGGGGCCCCCCGCGGTAGCGTAAGAATTAGAGTGAACAAGAATAAAATAAAAATAAAAAAAAATTTGTTACCAACTTGAATTGTAAACTTATCTATTATTTATTAAAATAAGTAATATGTGTAAAATTTCAAATTAGCAACGAAAAAAAGATAATTGAAATCAAAATTAGTAATAAGTGTAAAATATTCAAGTTAGGATCAAAAAAAAATATTCAATTTTTATTTTTGCATATATACAGGGAGCCCCTCGGTCACTCCTTGCCTTCTTGTCTGAGACAGACAGACACGGAAATACAAGTTTTGGTTTTTACCCGAAACAGTATGTCCAAGTGGAAATTTTGAAAACAGACCAATTTTGTTTTGCTTTCAGAAATAATCGCATAACTTCTTCCTATCCTTTGTAAATGGCAAGGAAGTAATATTAGTACAAAACATGAAATAGAAATTAATTAAAACTATAATTTAAATATAGTACCTAGTTATATACAGTATTTATTATTTTTTATAAAGGTTAAGTTAAAAGGTAATCACTCACAAAAGTAGGGCTGATAAGGCTCTAAACCTCATTTGAAAGTGTTTGCTAGCTAGCAAATTTTGCTAGCTCCTTTATAATACCGGACATTAACGTCAAAAATACACCAACAAAAATTGAACTTACCTTGTCTTGTAAAATAAAATTCCAACAATCGTAACAAAATAGAATGATAATTATGTATGATAGGTTATTAATTAAAATAATTGTTTCTTATATCATTATCAACAAGTCAAATGAATTTAATGCATTAAATTAATCTTCAAACTTCCATTGTTTAAAAATATGCTACTTATCTTTGTATTTATCTATAAGTACTTTGATTTTTAGACACCCTAAGCGATGGCACTATGTGTCTTTTAATGGTATTTTTACTTTCTTATACCATGTATATGAAATATACATGGTATAAGAAAGTATAGTGAAGCCGATTTTTTTCGAAATCCGGATTTTGATGGAATTATCCATTTTGGCCTTCCCTGAATCCATTCTGACTATTTTCGCCATGATGTCTGTGTATCTGTCTGTCTGTCTGTAAACGCTGTAACTCAAATACGACAAATCGTAGAAGGATTAAATTTTATATTTAAGATTAAATTTTGTCTGGGAAGAAAACGTCCGGATACGGGTGTTTACCTACGTCGATTTTTGAATTTTTCGAATTACCCTGAAACAGTGCGAAATAGAGAAAAATGGTCAAGTTAAAAATTGTAGGTAATATCATGATCTATAATTTATGTTCTATTCATTTTTTCATAAACATGAATTTTTGAAAAACATTTTTTTAATTATAATTCAAATGGTTCATAACAGAGGAGAAATATCTGGCATTGGACTTTCTTATACGTATTACAGAGATTGAACAGTGCCTATTCTATTAGCCGCATTGCAAAAATAAAAAATGCATTTTCTTCGTTATGAATTTCCCTATAAAACTAAATATTTTAAAATCTTATAATTTTATTACATAACCTTAAAAACCATTAGTAGTTTTTTTTTACAACGGCCAATAGTAAATCGATTATAATAAAATTTTGGGAAGATATTCCTTATGATTATAAATATGTAAGTGTAACAAGTTCCAAAATCAAAACAGCTAAAAAACACATTTAAAAATAAAAATTGATATATTGATATCTTGTGGGCAACAAATGGTAGAGAGGCCTTCTTTTTTGTAGATTTTTTTTGTATGTATGGCGCAAAAAATAAATATAATATATAATTTTTTGGGTTTTTTTTTTTTTTTATTTTCTTCGCGTTAAATCAAAATGAGTTAAATTCAAAACTTTTTAAATCCGATTTCGTAAAAAAAAATATCTTTCTTGTTCGGAGCCCCCCTACCGCCTCGGTGGTAGTTACGGCCCTGACTACTGCTCTAAAATCCTAAGTAAATAACGTTTGCTTTGCTTTAGTTCGACTATAGAGCAAATTGTTTATAATTTTAGTAAAATACGTACTGTTACATACCTGAATAAAATAATTGGATATCAAATTGGTATATTTTAAATAAATGCAATATTATTGTTTATCTACACCCGCACTTTTAATTGATTCTGTGACACTGCGAATAGAACTGGGCAATCCGAGATTGCTATATCAAGTTCAATTTCATTTTTACTTTCTTATCAATGAATAAGAGAAAGGCGAAATGAAAGAACAAAAAAATCACAGATTGTAATCTCAGAAAACGAATTCAACGTGATACATTTCATTTTTTCCCCTTATTAACATTCACGTTAATAATAATTAATATTGTGGTTAAAAAATAAAAGAAAAATAAACACCAATAACGTGTGGAGATTGTCTTGTTTGCTTGTTTTGACTGTAATGATTTAAAAAAACTGTTGTATCATTTGTAAAATACATAATTAAATTTTAATTAACTGCATTGAGTTATATCGACAATCTAAATATATAGGTAATGTAATGAATGATGTATACGTATATATGTATTGTAATACAGGGCCGGCGGGAGGAGGGGGTCATGGTCTAAGAAATTTCAATTTGGTCTGTGAAATGTACAAAGTTAGTAAAGTTACTTTAGTGTATTTAATAATATAATATTTAATAAGCATTTTTCTAAATAGAAATGACCCCCCCCAAACCTCAAAAATTAAAACAAATTAAATAATTAAAAATTTTGAGGTCTGGGGCGGGGGGTCATGTCGACTGTGCGTCCTGACACACATTCATTTTTTTACAATGAATTGCTTTATTTACTATAAAGATTTCATTTAAAACCTTGTTAACACATTTATTTGATTTATTTCATTCATAATATAATAGAAATAAAATGTTTACTTACACAAGAAAAAACACAGCATTTTATTACAGCGTGCATGTGAATTATTTAAATGCCTTAATTGAGATCATTAACAATAGCTTTGCCCTTACTTACAGCTGTTTATAAAGTATCTGTATTATACTAAACTAAATAATAATAATAATCTTAACCACATTAAAACAATACCACTCCACACGTGTTTCGATTTCACAAGACGTCATTATCAGGAACTATTGGACTCCTGATGAGGATTTTGTTAATTTGTTAATTAAAGTACAGTGAAACCTCGTTAGTTACTAACTATCATTTTCGATCGGGTTTTTATGAAACGGTTGCACCAAAAAAAATTGTGATGTGTATGGGGACGTACTGAAAGTCAATAAGTGCCAGCGTTGGTTTACAAAATTTTCCAATGGTGATTTTGACTTATCCGATAGTGATCGATAGAATTTGATAAATGATAATGACGCTTTTAAATCACCGGTCGAAACGGATTCCAAACTGAGTATTCAAGAAATAGCAAGCACTCTTCAGGCTACTTGGTCAACAGTGCAAAGACACCTCTATGAAATCGGGAAGGTTTACAGACAGAGTATATGGGTCCCACATCAATTGTCGGAGATGAATAAGGAACAATGCAAGCAAGATTAACTTAAAAAAAATAAGGCAGCTGAACTGGGAAGTTTTACCACATCCCCCCTATTCTCCCGACTTTAATTTAATTTCCGATCCACACACATTATCTAAGGAATAATTTTTTTAGAAATATCGATGATGTGCGAGTAGGGTGACCAGAATTTAGTTTTGGTAAACCCTGACATGTAAATGAATTATTTATTATTTATTTTTTATCTTTTTTATTTTTATTTTCATAACATTTATTACCATAATCTGCACTTTTCTGCCCCCTTTTTTTTAGTCGTCACCATTTTTTACAAAACCCGGAGAAATTGCACCCAAACCTTGAGCCCGGAGATTCAGTATGCAAACCCTGAGACTCCGGGTCAAAACCGGAGACCTGGTCACATTAGAATCATATTTTACATCAAAGCCAACTGAATTTTATGAACAGGGGATTAAAACTCTGTCAGCAAGATGGCAAAAGGTTCTAGATAACGACGGAGGTTACATAATCGACTAAATGTATAATTAAATTAAAATAAATTCGTTTCTTTGGTTGCCACTGAAATAATTAATTACTTATGGGTACCCCTAATATATAAGTAACAAATCATAAACTGTTCATATATTATAATATAACATAGATATGTATAATTATTTACATAATATGTAAAATGTTGAATGTAGGTGGAATCTAAGTTACACCTATTTTATAAACGAGTTATTGGACATTCTTTTAATTGTATTCTGCCTTGATTGCCTCATAGTCCAAGAGCCCGTGAGTGCCAGACCTTCGGATTTTTATAAAAGCTGAAAGTTCTTCTATGTGTGTCCCTAGTACAGGTAAGAATGATCCCCACTCATGAAGCTGAGGCAGCGGTGGCTTTGGCAGGTAACAGGTAACAAAGGTGTGTAAAATTCCATCTCAAATTCATCATGAAATAAAACTGAATTTTTTTATATTTGATTCATAATAATATCAAAACTCGCGTTACTCATTGCCAGACAGTTAGTATGGTTACAACCCTCTGCCGGACACCCCTAAACTATTATAATTTATAATTATACTTACGTTATATTATAAAACCTAAATTTTATATATAATTTTTTGGGAGCCTATGAAACTATGTTTACATAGTAGCCGGACAGTTTCGAAGGTTCTATCATCTTGCCAGACGCATTCAAATTGAGCAGTAATAGGGAGAGCAAGGAGCGTATACAGTAACTAGTGCGAGTGAAACAGAGCGCTTGGTCTATTGCGGCCCTTCACTGTGCATCCACTGTTATTAATTTCAAATTGTGCAGTTTATTTTTTTCTTAATCCAGAAATTTCATTAAATAAATTTTTACAGTTTGAATAACAAATATTTAAAATAATACTCAGTTAAATTTTTCTAATACAATGTCAATCATGTCGAAAATCTAATAATTTAATTGATATTATTTTTCATTTTTAAGAAGTTTATTATTTTCAATGCTATTAAAATTATAAAGCCAATGAATCAAAGTAAATCAAATTTTATTGTTTATTAAACCAAAGGACACATTTTTTTTTAGATAAGAAATTTACAGAGAAATTCATTTATTTTAATTAAATCTAAATATTTTCATCATTTTCATCGTTATCGTCAATATATCCATATTTTATAAACTGCACAGAAAAATAATACGTTTATTATGAGCATAACCGTTCACCAAATGATTACAATAAACAGCAGCTGATGCGCAGTGAAGGGCCGCAATAGACCAAGCGCTCTGTTTCACTCGCACTAGTTACTGTATACGCTCCTTGCTCTCCCGATTACTGCTCACTTTGAATGCGTCTGGCAAGATGATAGAACCTTCGAAACTGTCCGGCTACTATGTAAACATAGTTTCATAGGCTCCCAAAAAATTATATATAAAATTTAGGTTTTATAATATAACGTAAGTATAATTATAAATTATAATAGTTTAGGGGTGTCCGGCAGAGGGTTGTAACCATACTAACTGTCTGGCAATGAGTAACGCGAGTTTTGATATTATTATGAATCAAATATAAAAAAATTCAGTTTTATTTCATGATGAATTTGAGATGGAATTTTACACACCTTTGTTACCTGTTACCTGCCAAAGCCACCGCTGCCTCAGCTTCATGAGTGGGGATCATTCTTACCTGTACTAGGGACACACATAGAAGAACTTTCAGCTTTTATAAAAATCCGAAGGTCTGGCACTCACGGGCTCTTGCTCTATCAGGTTATTTTCAATCGGCAATTTTCTAACACACCCTTTTCTATTTACACAGGACAAAATATACATTCAATGTTACCGAACATTGTTGATAAAGTTTGCGTTTTTCTGAAACCCTGTTACATAAAACCGGTTCAAGGATATGACACTTGGCTCGATTGTCAAGGGTGACCGCGTGCGTTGGGGTGGCGTGGCTAGACGTATTAGTTTCCTAGGGGTTGATACTACAATCACATGCAAATCTATATTTGCAACATTGATGTAGCCTGGCGACAAGTCGTTTAAAATTATCATAGAGTACGTTTACACAGCGCTTTTATTCCGGTTTAACTATAACAGATGTAATAAAACCGGGTGTAAAAGTCCGTGTAAACAGCACTTTACACCCGGCATAACTAATCAGGTTTAGTTATGCTATTCCTCTTGGTCTTCGTGAATAGCATAACTAAACCGGAATAGAGCAGGAATAAAAATGCGTGTAAACTGCATGGACATAATTATACCTATTTAGTCAACCTCAAAAAATATAAGTATCTACGGAGTATAGAGATTTCATCGTAATGCACTTCGCATTAACATTTGAAAAATGTCAGTTAAAATATGGTTAAAACACCCGAGACGAAGAGATGGAAAACAAAAGAAACGTGATTTGTGGGACATAAAAGAGACGAAATATTTTTGAGATTTCTTGTTGGTACACCATCGAACTTATAGCGTATTTCAAATCGGAATTATAATTCCAGCTGACGTCACGTATTCTCGTATGTGTAATTGTTGCATTGTTGTGTATAATATACAGGGTGGGGCATTTAAAGTGTTACAGATTATTATTACCTCAGAACCATCGCATATTAAAAAAAAATGTTTAAACCAAAAAAATTATGGTTGTAAGGGGGTAATCGAATAGTAATATATATTTGTTATTTTAACGTGCTCTTCAAGGATATTTGAAGCTCAGCATCTTTTTTTAACTTTTTTTTGAACAACCTAAACTTTACGAGATACCTATCTAACAAAAGAATTTCGAGATTTTGAACTATCAAAAAATTTTAACTCAGAAATCATCAACTTTAGAGATAAAGTACAAGACACGAAAAATGTTTATTTTATAAAAAAATACGAAATGTTAAAAATAAATTCTAGAATAACTCTCCAAGTTTCATTAGATCAAAATAAACATGTTTTGTATTCTATGCTTTTTCTCTAAAGTTGATGATTTCTGGGTAAAAAATCTTGAATGTTCAAATTTTCGAAATTATTTTGTTAGATATCTTGTAAAGTTTAAGATGTTTAAAAAAAGTGTTCTATGAAAGATTTTTTACGTAGAATAAGGGTCGATCCAGACTATCGTGCCGGTCTCGGTCCGGTCTCGCTCCAGTCAAATATTCAGTATAGTAAATACTGTATCGGAGCGTGATTGGACCGAGTCTGGATCGACCCTAAGATTACTAAATAAAAACTATAGGTTCTTATTTAAAAAAATGATGTTGACCTTCAAATATCCTCGAAGGTCAGGTTAAAATAACAAATAAATATTACTATTCAATTACCCCTTCACAACAAAACATTGTTTGGTTTAAACTTTTATTGCAAATGTTTTATGGTTCTGAGATACTTATCTGTAACACTTTAAATACCCCACCCTGTAAATGTTATATGTCAATGGCCCCTCATAAAAAAAGTTACCCCCCCCCTAAAAAATCTTGGTTACGTCACTGTTCATCATAATGTCGATATTGTTATTAAAGTTTGTACACTGTATCTTTTTTATATGCGGATATATTATAGTTAAGTTCCGGGTTCCGGTAATGAACGCGTAAAAATACATTACTAGAGATGTGTAATCAGTGGCGTGTTATGAAAGTTGAGGGGCTTTGGGTAGATGAAATGTTCAGGCTAAAAAAATAAAGTGGTTTGTGCCTCACCCACATAAGCGCACGGTTGAAGTGAAACTTCTTTTCTTTTCAGTAACCATGTGAATTAAATAAATATATGTAGTCAATGATTATTAATAATACATTTACTCATCTGTATCCTACGCATAACCGACGTAAAGTGACTTGTACACTTTCATTCATCTTTCTATTATACATTTACTCATCTCTATCTCACGCATAACCGACGTAAAGTGACTTGTACGCATGCGCTATTCATCCATCTTTCTCTTATACATTTACCCACGCATATGCAACTCTTGTTAGCGTTTCATCTTTAAAATCTATCGATTTTAAAATCTGTCAAAGTCATTCCAATTCACTAGTTTCGCTAAAGAAACACTTCAATATAAAAATAAAGATCGGGAAGCTCATCAAACAAATTTTCTTTTCTTTATTTTTGAAATAAGAAAGAAATGTTTTAGATAAAAATTGTCGAGTTTGTTATTATCTATAATTTATGTCCCCCATACACTTTTTTCAAACGTTTATGATTTAGTCAGAAATATATTTTTTTAAATAATTAATTAGAATCATACACACTGTTCACTCTGAGTATTACGTATAAGAAAGTCCCATGACACTCACGGCAGATATTTCTTCTCTGTTATGAACCATTTGAATATATCTAATTTTTTTTCAAAAAATTTTTTTCGAAAAAATGAATAGAACATAAATTATAGATAATAATATTACCTACAATTTTCCACTTGGTAATTTTTCTATAATTCGCACTATTTCAGAGTAATTCGAAAAATTAAAAAATCGACACTAATAAACATCCCTATCCGGTTAAAAGATCGTTTTCAAAAATAGGATGTTTTCTTCCCAGACAAAAATGAATCTTAAATATAAAATTTCACGCTTCTACGATTTGTCGTATTTGAGTTACAGCGTCTACATACAGATCAACACACAAACATCATGGCGAAAATAGTCAGAATGAATTCAGAGTAGGTCAAAATGGATAATTCCATCAAAATGCGGATTTCGAAAAAATCGGCTTCACAATACTTACTTATACCTATGTATATTTCATATACCATACCTATATACATAAGCAGGCGCAGATCTAGGTTTACAATTTGGGGGGGGGGGGGGGTCATGGACTGTGACATGGACAAAAAAGTTATTTTAGTGTATTTAATAAGCATTTTTCTATTTAATTTAATTATTATAATAACCCCTCCCCCTGGATCTGCGCTTGTACATAAGTATAAGAAAGTAATAATTAGTTAATAATGAAGTACCTATACAATAAAAAAATATTGTTTTTATTCAGCAGTTAATATCATAGTAAACTTTTGGTTATAATTCTTATATTCGATTATCGTTGCCATTACAATATGTAGCGAAACGTTGACAGAAAACGGATTGTTACGGAAACCTAAAGTTTTGCAGTTGTATTATAATAAAAAAATATATTTCTTCTATAAATAAAAACAAACTTGTTTGTTTAAACGTCAAAATTTATTAAAGAAGAGGAAACCGCAAGCTTTCGATTCACAGAATCATCGTCAGGCTAAAATATAATAAGTAACAATTAAATACAATAAATATAATGCAAAATATTGATAATTTAAAATAAAAATTCAGAAATATTATTTCTTCTATAGACATCTATGTCTATATTTTCTTCTATTTATATAAAACAATTCGAAATCGATATGTCATCTAATCGTATACGAGTATATGTATGTAAAAGTTTAGAACAGCGGTTCTTACACTTATGTAGTCTAGGGACCCCCTTTCGAACAATTATTTCTCAGGGACCCCCTCCCTGCAGAGGTTATTTTAAGAAAATTTTAAAACTGCATGACCTTATTTTTTGCTCCATACTTATACTTTTGGCTTTTCAACTGCAATGATCTTTATTTTTTGCATTAACATTTTTTGTTTTTACAACTGCAATGACTTTTTTTGCTCTATATTTCTTACATTTTTTGCTTTTACAACTGCAATGACCTTTTGTCCACACATTTTATTATTTTATTTATTTATTAAACATTGTTTCAATTTTTTCCACTACACAAATTAGCTTTTACAACTGCACTTTTCATTTTTACAACTGTAGAAACAAACTACTCACTAAAATAACCCTTGCCTCCCTGATAGAAAAACAAAGAAGGTCGTTAGGTACTAATTAATCACTGGTAAATAGAAATGTAGAAGTACTTTAATTAATGCAAACATGTTTCACGGACCCCTGCAAAAACAAAAATGCAGCTAAAAATTATGTAGTTATTTTTAATGTTTCTACTAGTTGAAAAAAAGTTTAATTCGCACTGAACTTTTCAAATGTTTCTTTTACACCGACTTTTATACTGCCTAAATTTAAATCCTAGATGCATTGCATGTTTTAAAGACAATTGCAAAATTTCAGTATAGGTAAACAGTGGTGCACCTAGAAAAATAATAAGAGGGGGGTAGTTTTCATAATTTTTAAATTAAATAATGAATGTTCACAAAATCAAGGGGGGTCCCCCCCCCCTTTGTTGCCCCACTGTAGATAAAGAGCAAAGTTCAATTTATATATACCATAATATGGTAACCATATGTCCTAACTGATTAACTGATTCATCTTCACCGAGCCGAAATCCTTGGACCAAGACACGTGAAATTTCAGGGGTGTCTTTCTTTTATCACGTAAGCACCTATTAAGAAATAATTTTTCGAAATTCAACCCCCACGAAGGTAAAAGGGGGTGTAAAAGTTTTTTTGGGTCGGATTTACTTGAAACTTAAAATAAATACTCTACAATACAAATAATGAAACATATATTTAAGAATTTTCAAAAATTGTTTGTATTCAATTGAATGAAACATATTATATTATACAAGACACAGCATTTTCGAAAATTCAACTCCTAAGAGATGGGAGGGGGGGGGGGTATTTTTTATTTATTTTGATATATTTATCTACATAACTGATTGATGTTGAGGTAAATCCGTAAATTCGGACAAAATGATATTCAATTAAAATAAAAATTTCGTCATAAATAAAAATAAAAATTCAACATTCAACACTTAATGGCGGGGGTAGACAGGAGGTGGGTTTTTGCAATTTTTAACTCAAATCCAAGATTTTTATGATTTTGTAGATACCTAATGAATAAAAATAAAAAAATAAAGAATAATTAGATATTTCATTCCCTGTCACGTATGGAGGGTTGTAATTAGTTTCTTTCGATCCAGCGAAAAAATACTTCATGGGAGGGGGTTTTAGGGGGAAAAACAACCCCCTATATCGCATAGGAATCGAGATGTTTACGATTTTGTATAAATAATGAATATGTTAAAATGCAAAAAATAATAATATTTCATCCCGTTTTAAAATATTATTTGTGCTGCCAGCATAAAAAAATTATACAATACGAGCGAAACCGCGGGCAGGTCCGCTCGTTACAAATATTTATAAAGTCACATTCATGAATCAATCATTAGATCTCTTTAGTTTGAATAGAAACGTTTTAGTTTGTGAACTTTCGCTCATAAACTATCTGTCTGGAGTCAGAGTCGTAACTAGATAATATTTAAACCCAGGCAGGAGTACTTTTATTCTATTTGCAAGAGTCCCTTTTCTTATGCAATATAAAATAAATAATTTTATTGCCCCATTTTGTGTCAATTGAAAAAACTCGCGGATACAGAGAATTTTGTGTCTAAATATGTACTTACATACATATATTTTTAATAACATTTATATTATCAACGGCAGAGCTGTGTATTTTGTTGCCCAAACTGTGCCCAAGTACAAAAAAAATAGTTTAGGTTGTATGGCAGGTATCTAATTTTACCAAGAAATAATTGAAATTCGGAGAAATTATTCCTTAAAGTATTCAAGTACCCACACAAAATTTCAGAAGGTTTTACCCAGGGCCGTTTTTAATCTATTGGAGGCCCTGGACACATTAGGATAATGGGGCCCCTATGACCTTGACAGAGCACTATTTTTCACTTCAAAAATTAAGTCTATGAAAAACTAGTTCGCTGATGATTTTCTTTAAAAGAGTGTAAATAATTAGTATACCATTAAATCGTATTTTTATATATTTAAACAACCCCCTTGATATGAGTATCAAATGAAAAGGTTTGACAAGCTTTACTTGCTGTTAGTATGTTATGTTAGTTAGTAAGTTCGTTTTTTTTTAAACAAGCTTTTATTAAAAATGCACTAAAAATTAAAAAAGTTAATTTTGTGATAGCTTTGGTTGGCATTAGTCGATAAAAGTGTGGGGCGCTCATAAAGGCAAATGTATAGCTTTTTTAAAAGAAGAAATTAATTAAGGGTTTCAGAAAGAGAAAGCCCCATACTTTATTGGTTTTAATCACACAAACCTGAACATTTTGTGATAACTGATTTCTTTTTAATTAGTGCATTTTTAATAATACAAGCAGTGCTTCGAACCGGAACTGAACCGAAAACCGGAAAAACTGTTCTTTTTTGCCGGAACGAAAACCGGAACAGAACCGAAATAAAAATATCGGTTTTTACGGTTCAGTACATGTTAAAATACGCGCGTTAACATGATCATCTTATTTCCCACTTCAATTGTCGTTCTGGTTATCATACAAGTACCATAAAATATTCTAAATTATGATAGAATTTTTTTTTTAATACAAATAATTTTTTTTAATTAATCACTCTGAGCTGAACCGAAAACCGAAAAAACCGTTATTTTTTGCGGAAAAAAACCGGAACCGAACTGAAATATATTTTTTTACTCGAACCGGAACGAAAACCGAAACATAAAAAATAACGGTTCGAAGCCCTGAATACAGGTTTGTTTTTTTTTTAAACATTTTTTTATTAATTTTTATTTACTATATCAATACAAATACGGCACTGGTACAGATATTTTCCCAACAACCAGTTGGATTTTTTTCACCGGACCAGTTCGCCCCTGCATGCTATGTTCCTACATTGTATGTTTTATATCTAACAATGAGCTTTTTAATCTAGTTGTTCTATTTAACATAAAAACAATACTTATATATGTATAAAATACATATAATATATTCTTCTAGGAATGGAAATAATGAAGTAAAAGTAAACATAATAAAATATTTTATATTTGCTGATATAATAGCAGGTCTTATGGATGTTATATGCAGCATCAGATTTGGGACTTGGGTAAAGTGACCAGACGTCCCGGATTGCGCGGGACAGTCCCGGATTTGAGTAGCCTGTCCCGCATCACAAATTGTCCCGGAAATCGTCCCGGATTAGACATTTATAACATTATTTACAAAATTTTATTTAGATCGGGGAACGAAATGCTCATTTTAATTTGAAGACCTTTTTTTTTAGTAATTGTCTATTTACAAAGTAATTAAGAATTGAATTTCAATTTAATGACTAAAAAAAAGGTCTTTAGATTTTATTTCAACTGTAAAATATAAATTTTATCTAAATTAAAAAACCTTGTATTATTAAAAATTTTATAAATATTTATTTTTATAAAAAAATTTTATTTTATTTTTTTCGTATGTGTATGTGGGGGTGTCCCGCATTAGCGGTTTAGAATTCTGGTCACTTTAGACTTGGGTATCCCTAAGTTAAATTTGGTTCTTCAGTTAAGTGATTTTCGAATTATACTTTACAAATAAGGCAATTTTAATTATTTTGAGTCCCCTATAATTGTGGCGCCCCAATATGGTAAATCCGAAACGAAGTGGAATTAATTTTACTAAAGAATAATTAAAATAGGGCAAAAAACTAGCATATCTACATAGGCGAGCGGATTACAGCTATTTCAAGTACACTAACCGACCAATCGACGTTCTAGTGGCTAAAAATGATTTTATTAAATTCTTTATATTTTTCTGAGAAAAAACATCTATATACATAATATTTTTTTATGCGGCCCTTCAATAGGTACACACATTTTTTTGTTTAATAAATCTAAATCTGCATTAAAAAATCTAAAAAAAATATGTAAGTTTCATTGGATTAAAATGAACATTTTTTGTCTCATAAACTTTTTTTTAAAATCAATAGTTTTGAAGATAAAAAATATTTTAACTTTAAAAATAGCGTAAAATTCGTATATTTGTGATTTTTTTTCTCGGTAACTAATTGTTCAATCAGAATAAATCAAAAACAAAAAGAATCAGCCAACTTTAAACTATAACTAGATTTTTTTTCATTTTAATTATTACTGTAATTAAATGTAATAACTCTATTTCATTTAAGAATGCAGTGGTTGCCGGGGTTTTGACGGTACGAATCGTAAATTTTACCGTCAAAAACCACGGCAATCACTGCATTCTTAAATGAAATAGAGTATACCGGGTGTTTTTTTTAACCTGAAACTTTCAAATATCTCGAAAAAACGGCACTCTACGGAAAAAATGTCAAAATTTAATCATTCCGCGGGGAAATACTTTAGTGCAAAAAAATAGTCCCACATCCCCCTCTTTGTAGGTTGGGGCGGGGGTAACTTTGAATCTTAAATAGGAACTTCAATTTTTTATTGCAGATACGGATTCTACGCCTAAAAGTACATACGACGAAATTCAATTTATAATACAACAAAAAGAACCGGAAAAAAAAAAAATCGAACGCACCGAGGATCGAACCAGGCCATTCACGGTTGTCGGTCCGTATCGCAAACCACCGTCTACAGTACGTGATGTGCTAGTTTTCAACTGAATTGGTTCATAAGTTATGCGAATTTACAGAGGAATTTCATAATTTTTTTTTCGGTTGTTTATGAGTTTCCGGTCAACCGGCTTGGTGTGTAGGTTTGTCTATGCCACTATTACAACCCTATTTTTTTTTAAAACAAATTAGTGCATCTGATATCTGGTTGCCCCTAGTTAGAAGAAGTAGAAAACAATTGAATTTTGTCGATTACAGCACCATCTATGATAAATCGAATAAAATATTTGAGACAAATCGTATGTACTTTTAGCCGTAGAATACGTATCTGCAATAAAAAATTGAGGTTCTTATTTCAGATTCAAAGTTACCCCCGCCCCAATCTACAAAGAGGAGGGGTGTGAGACTATTTTTTTGCACTAATGTATTTCCCCCGCGGAATGATTAAATTTTGATTATTGCCATTTTTTTCCGAAGCTGCCTATTTTTTGAGATATTTGAAAGTTTCAGGTTAAAAAAAACACCCGGTATATAGATATGCTAGTTTTTTGGTGTTCAGAAAAAAATCCTCACAAGTACCATCCCAGAATTTCCTCCTTCCTGAATTACTTTATTAGACCAAGCTCCCATGACATTTAGTCTACCTCACATGACTACTCTGTGAAACTGGGCTTAATTATAGCAAATATACCAGGTAATAATAATCCGGTGGCAGACCGATAGGTTTACGTTAATTAATATTTTTAATTAATTTTTGAAGTCACTAAAAAAAGGGAGTTACTTACCTTGCATGACTACTCGCTGAAATTTCGTAATATAATCAAAAATGATTTATAATTTAAGAAAAATTTTGTCTGCTTCATGTCTGTCGTAATTAAGTAATTAAGCAGTGGCGTAACAATAGGGTGGCAGAGCGGGCAAAATGCCACGGGCCCCCGGCCTGAGGGGGCCCCTGGCCCGAGAGGCCATGAGAAAAGGAGGAACCTAACATTTATTACGAAATTTTGTAAAATTTATTAATTATGAATTTAATAAATTTAACTTAGGTACACTGTCAGAAAAGTATTCTTGAATTTAGTATATTTTCGGGATTTTTGCGATATGCTATAAATTAACTCTAATTTTATTCTTGAAACAAGTAAAAAATTATCTTGAAATAAGCATATACTTGATTCAAGCCGAAAAAAATACTACATTCAAGAAAAATATAAAAACAATTTTTTATGAAAAGTTTGTACCTATATACCTTAGGTAAATTTAATAAAAAAACTGAATTATTTATTAATTAAGATTTTTCTGAATATAAAATAACTAGCTGCTACCCGCGACTTCGCTCGCGTGGATTTCGAAACCCTTCATATGTGACAGGGGGTAAAATATTAAATTTATCTTATTTTTAGTTTTCTTCAATTATACAAAATCGTAAATGTCTCGGCTCCTATGCGAGATAGAGGGGTTTTTCCGCCTTAAAACCCCCGCCCCCGTGGTATTTTTCCCGCTGGATCGAATAAAACCACTTACAACCCTTCATATGTAACGGGTAAAATATTAATTACTAAAAAAAATTAAAAATTTTCCTTCCCCTTTCAATTACTTAGAGGTTGAATTTTCGAGATACGAAATAGCCTTAATCCGTCCTCGGGATGTAAGCCATCTCACTGCCAAATTTCATCAAAATCGGTAAAGCAGTTTAGTCGTGAACAGGTAACAAATAGACAGACTGAGAGATACACTTTCGCATTTATAATAGAAGTCGCGATTCCTATGTAAGATAAGGGGTTGTTTTGTCCCCCTAATAATCCCTCTTCCGTAGTATTTTTGCCCGCCAGATCGAATGTAATCAATTACAACTCTTCATATGTGACAGGGGGTAAAATATTAAATTTTTCTTATTTTTAGTTTTCTTTCATTATACAAAATCGTAAATATCTCGGCTCCTATGCGAGATAGAGGGTTGATTTGCCCCCTAAAACCTACGCCCCCGTGGTATTTTTCCCACCGGATCAAATAAAACCACTTACAACCCTTCATATGTATCGGGGGGTAAAATAATAATTACTAAAAAAAAATTAAAAATTTTCCACCCCCTTGCAATTTCTTAGGGGTTGAATTTTTAAGATACGAAATAGCCTATGTCCGTCCTCGGGATGCAAGCTATCTCACTGCCAAATTTCATCAAAATCGGTAAAGCAGTTTAGTCGTGAACAGGTAACAAATAGACAGACTGAGAGATACACTTTCGCATTTATAATATAAGTCGCGACTCCTATGTAAGATAAGGGGTTGTTTTGTCCCCCTAATAATCCCTCTTCCGTAGTATTTTTGCCCGCCAGATCGAATGTAATCAATTACAACTCTTCATATGTGACAGGGGGTAAAATATTAAATTTTTCTTATTTTTAGTTTTCTTTCATTATACAAAATCGTAAATATCTCGGCTCCTATGCGAGATAGATATGTATCGGGGGGGTAAAATAATAATTACTAAAAAAAATTAAAAAATTTCCACCCCCTTGCAATTTCTTAGGGGTTGAATTTTTAAGATACGAAATAGCCTATGTCCGTCCTCGGGATGCAAGCTATCTCACTGCCAAATTTCATCAAAATCGGTAAAGCGGTTTAGCCGTGAAAAGGTAACAAACAGAAAACAGACAGACAAACACACTTTCGCATTTATAATATTAGTATGGATATCGTAAAATGTCCAAATATTACTTTACTTAATATTTTATTAACTAATTAAAATTTGAACAATAAAACTTAAATTTTTCGAAAAATTGTTCATTCGAAGAATTTTGATTCAAAAAATTGTGATTCGAAAAATTGTGTTTCGAAAAATTTACACCAAACCTAATAATTAATTTCGATATTTTACCTTTCATAGAAGTGAAATGTTTCTTCATATTTAAATTTTCAATCAATATAGGCATTTCAAAATATTTAATTGTTAATATGTGTCAAAAATCATTTAATTGTTCGACAAAATATTTTAAAGAGACATAATCATAGTAACCTAAATTAATAAAATAAAATATTGAAACCGTAAATTATAAAATTCCGTATTCCATGGCTAGGTACTATGTTTTTATATACCTAAATTATAACATACCTGGTTAAATTATTTCTATATCGTCCCCTCCAAGGCAAAGTATCGTAAGATACACTTTTTGCGAAATTGAGTTATCGATTCTAAAAATCTCATATAAAAGCGACAAAATTCTCTTTTCCGCTAAAAAATCTGTTAAAACTTTTATCGTATTCCTCCAGACAATGTATTCTAAGCACCGATATCTGTTTTATGAAATATCGTAACCAACAATAATATAGTATCGTAACCAGTGACGTAGCTAGCCCTGAGTGGATCCTGACTGGCCTATATGGTAGGTACTTTCCCGCGACGGAATAATATAGTGCTGTGACGGAGTGCTTTCTTATTTATTCATTAGAGCTGGGCTTTTATCAATTTTAATTTTATTAATTTTAAGATATTTTAGAAAAATCGTACCTGTTAAAACTTTATTGCACAAACTAAATATGGTTTATCTATGAGGTTTTTTCAATATATTTTTTACCCTCAATAACTCAATTTGGTTGATATTGAAGTATGATGTAGAACAGTGCTTCCTAAACTTTTCCTACGACAGAACACTTCACAAATCCTGAAATTTTAATGGAACGTCTTGGTTATTTTGTAAGTAATATATAAAATAAGGAAAAAAGTAAATTTAAATCAGTCAAGCATGTTTGAACTTCTCGCAGCATTTAAAAACATTGAATATTAACTTTGATATTTTTTACGCTTAAACTGATAAGACATACGTTATATATCGTAGTACAGGTATTCCTCGACTTACAACCGAGATAGGTTTCTAAACATCGATCGTAAATGGAATAAGTTGTAAGTTAACACGTACAATATGTACATATTTTTGCTTTGGACGTTTTCCTTGATGTGAAGCGAATCGCATTTTCTATACATAACAAACAGTTGCGGGTTCCCAAAAATATCTACATAAATAATAATAAATTACATTTTTGGGAAATTCCCGGAACTGTTTGTTTCATTTATGTAATATGTGCATGTAAGAATGAGACAAAGACAATTATAAGTCGAGGATTACCTGTATATTTGTTTACGATGCGTTTTCAACTCTTGTCGTATGAAAATATATTGCATACTAAATACATATTATGACATTTGTTTCTGATATGACAACGACAAAAAATTATTTTATGACTTCTGGTACATGTATTGTATTACATCATGTACTTACATGATTTGAACATTTTATGAATATTAAAAATAATTTCATTTTTGGTTTTTCTGCTCGTGTCTTTCAAAAATTCATCAATGTGTCTATATAAATACATTATTAGCTCTTGTAGATACTCGTACACCCTTTGTACAATTAATTAATTAATTACAATCAAATATAGGTCTTGTCAATTGAATGAAGCTTTCGTAACAATTTGCAATAAATCAACATCTTGTTTTAATTTTGTAAATGTACATTTTAGGTTAGTACATTGGGTAAAGATGACAGATATACAGTTTCAAACAACAATTAAAATAATATCATTTAAAATTACAATGTTAATTTGAAATTATATAAATTCTTCTGATATTTATGATTACAAATAAATATAATAAAATACCTATACCTATGAAAGTAAAAATATTGATAATTCAATGACTTAAGATTTAAAAAATGTCATTATATACTTAATTTTTATTTGTACCGGGAACACATATCTATCGCCGAATGTTGGTCGAATTGTGTCCGAATGCTGTAATTTTTTTGTCAAATTTATTTATGAAAATTTAAATTATTTATTACATTAGAGTTGTGCATATTTTTTCGTTCGTTATGCTCTTTATATTTCTTTTTTGTTATATTTTATTGTTCACTTCAAAATTTTAAATGGCCACTGACATTTAAATTTTTTTAAAATAATCAATAAAATATAATGTATCCATAGTTACGACATTTGCAATTAATTTAGTAAATGCTTAAAGCGCATTATATGTAAACGTATTTTGTTTATTTTCTCCTCTTTAACATATCTTTTTCAAAAATCAGACACGGGTTCATGGTTGTCAATTAACCAAAGTATTTGAAAAAAATTAAAAAAATCTAATATCGGTTTTCGTTTTGATACTTTTTTACATCAAAACTTTTTTTTTCTTTTTTTTTCATTTTTTTTAAATCTGAAATTTGAACCTTACATTATATCGCCCAAGGAATATAAAAAAAATAATAAAAAAATTCTAACTTTTTTTTTGAAAAATTGGGGGCCCCTTGTCACCCCATTTATAAACTTTTTCAAAAAAGGCCCACTAGTTGTTATTTTTTACCCCCAGGGAATATATATATCAAATTTCAAGGTTCTCCGATGAGTGGAAATGGTCAAAAAAATGATTATCAGTCAGTCAGGGCACTTCGTTATATATAGTAGACTAGCTGCTACCCGCGACTTCGCTCGCGTGGATTTCGAAACCCTTCATATGTGACAGGGGGTAAAATATTAAATTTATCTTATTTTTAGTTTTCTTTAATTATACAAAATCGTAAATGTGTCGGCTCCTATGCGAGATAGAGGGGTTTTTCCGCCCTAAAACCCCCACCCCCGTGGTATTTTTCCCGCTGGATCGAATAAAACCACTTACAACCCTTCATATGTAACGGGTAAAATATTAATTACTAAAAAAAATTTAAAATTTTCCTCCCCCTTGCAATTCCTTAGGGGTTGAATTTTCGAGATATGAAATAGCCTTAATCCGTCCTTGGGATGTAAGCCATCTCACTGCCAAATTTCATCAAAATCGGTAAAGCAGTTTAGTCGTGAACAGGTAACAAATAGACAGACTGAGAGATACACTTTCGCATTTATAATATAAGTCGCGACTCCTATGTAAGATAAGGGGTTGTTTTGTCCCCCTAATAATCCCTCTTCCGTAGTATTTTTGCCCGCCAGATCGAATGTAATCAATTACAACTCTTCATATGTGACAGGGGGTAAAATATTAAATTTTTCTTATTTTTAGTTTTCTTTCATTATACAAAATCGTAAATATCTCGGCTCCTATGCGAGATAGAGGGTTGTTTTGCCCCCTAAAACCTACGCCCCCGTGGTATTTTTCCCGCCGGATCGAATAAAACCACTTACAACCCTTCATATGTATCGGGGGGTAAAATAATAATTACTAAAAAAAATTAAAAAATTTCTACCCCCTTGCAATTTCTTAGGGGTTGAATTTTTAAGATACGAAATAGCCTATGTCCGTCCTCGGGATGCAAGCTATCTCACTGCCAAATTTCATCAAAATCGGTAAAGCGGTTTAGCCGTGAAAAGGTAACAAACAGAAAACAGACAGACAAACACACTTTCGCATTTATAATATTAGTATGGATATCGTAAAATGTCCAAATATTACTTTACTTAATATTTTATTAACTAATTAAAATTTGAACAATAAAACTTAAATTTTTCGAAAAATTGTTCATTCGAAGAATTTTGATTTGAAAAATTGTGATTCGAAAAATTGTGTTTCGAAAAATTTACACCAAACCTAATAATTAATTTCGATATTTTACCTTTCATAGATGTGAAATGTTTCTTCATATTTAAATTTTCAATCAATATAGGCATTTCAAAATATTTAATTGTTAATATGTGTCAAAAATCATTTAATTGTTCGACAAAATATTTTAAAGAGACATAATCATAGTAACCTAAATTAATAAAATAAAATATTGAAACCGTAAATTATAAAATTCCGTATTCCATGGCTAGGTACTATGTTTTTATATACCTAAATTATAACATACCTGGTTAAATTATTTCTATATCGTCCCCTCCAAGGCAAAGTATCGTAAGATACACTTTTTGCGAAATTGAGTTATCGATTCTAAAAATCTCATATATAAGCGACAAAATTCTCTTTTCCGCTAAAAAATCTGTTAAAACTTTTATCGTATTCCTCCAGACAATGTATTCTAAGCACCGATATCTGTTTTATGAAATATCGTAACCAACAATAATATAGTATCGTAACCAGTGACGTAGCTAGCCCTGAGTGGATCCTGACTGGCCTATATGGTAGGTACTTTCCCGTGACGGAATAATATAGTGCTGTGACGGAGTGCTTTCTTATTTATTCATTAGAGCTGGGTTTTTATCAATTTTAATTTTATTAATTTTAAGATATTTTAGAAAAATCGTACCTGTTAAAACTTTATTGTACAAACTAAATATGGTTTATCTATGAGGTTTTTTCAATATATTTTTTACCCTCAATAACTCAATTTGGTTGATATTGAAGTATGATGTAGAACAGTGCTTCCTAAACTTTTCCTACGACAGAACACTTCACAAATCCTGAAATTTTAATGGAACGTCTTGGTTATTTTGTAAGTAATATATAAAATAAGGAAAAAAGTAAATTTAAATCAGTCAAGCATGTTTGAACTTCTCGCAGCATTTAAAAACATTGAATATTAACTTTGATATTTTTTACGCTTAAACTGATAAGACATACGTTATATATCGTAGTACAGGTATTCCTCGACTTACAACCGAGATAGGTTTCTAAACATCGATCGTAAATAGAATAAGTTGTAAGTTAACACGTACAATATGTACATATTTTTGCTTTGGACGTTTTCCTTGATGTGAAGCGAATCGCATTTTCTATACATAACAAACAGTTGCGGGTTCCCAAAAATATCTACATAAATAATAATAAATTACATTTTTGGGAAATTCCCGGAACTGTTTGTTTCATTTATGTAATATGTGCATGTAAGAAAGAGACAAAGACAATTATAAGTCGAGGATTACCTGTATATTTGTTTACGATGCGTTTTCAACTCTTGTCGTATGAAAATATATTGCATACTAAATACATATTATGACATTTGTTTCTGATATGACAACGACAAAAAATTATTTTATGACTTCTGGTACATGTATTGTATTACATCATGTACTTACATGATTTGAACATTTTATGAATATTAAAAATAATTTCATTTTTGGTTTTTCTGCTCGTGTCTTTCAAAAATTCATCAATGTGTCTATATAAATACATTATTAGCTCTTGTAGATACTCGTACACCCTTTGTACAATTAATTAATTAATTACAATCAAATATAGGTCTTGTCAATTGAATGAAGCTTTCGTAACAATTTGCAATAAATCAACATCTTGTTTTAATTTTGTAAATGTACATTTTAGGTTAGTACATTGGGTAAAGATGACAGATATACAGTTTCAAACAACAATTAAAATAATATCATTTAAAATTACAATGTTAATTTGAAATTATATAAATTCTTCTGATATTTATGATTACAAATAAATATAATAAAATACCTATACCTATGAAAGTAAAAATATTGATAATTCAATGACTTAAGATTAAAAAAATGTCATTATATACTTAATTTTCATTTGTACCGGGAACACATATCTATCGCCGAATGTTGGTCGAATTGTGTCCGAATGCTGTAATTGTTTGTCTTCAATTTTTTTGTCAAATTTATTTATGAAAATTTTAATTATATATTACATTAGAGTTGTGCATATTTTTTCATTCGTTATGTTCTTTATATTTCTTTTTTGTTATATTTTATTGTTCACTTCAAAATTTTAAATGGCCACTGACATTTAAATTTTTTTAAAATAATCAATAAAATATAATGTATCCATAGTTACATTTGCAATTAATTTAGTAAATGCTTAAAGCGCATTATATGTAAACGTATTTTGTTTATTTTCTCCTCTTTAACATATCTTTTTCAAAAATCAGACACGGGTTTATGGTTGTCAATTAACCAAAGTATTTGAAAAAAATTAAAAAAATCTAATATCGGTTTTCGTTTTGATACTTTTTTACATCAAAACTTTTTTTTTCCTTTTTTTTTCTTTTTTTTTAAATCTGAAATTTGAACCTTACATTATATCGCCCAAGGAATATAAAAAAAATAATAAAAAAATTCTAACTTTTTTTTTGAAAAATTGGGGGCCCCTTGTTACCCCATTTATAAACTTTTTCAAAAAAGGCCCACTAGTTGTTATTTTTTACCCCCAAGGAATGTATATACCAAATTTCAAGTTTCTCCGATGAGTGGAAATGGTCAAAAAAATGATTATCAGTCAGTCAGGGCACTTCGTTATATATAGTAGATTACGGTTGGTAGAATGGAAAAAATTTGTAGTAAAACAATTTTTTTTAACCTGCATGGGACAGTAAAAAATTTTCGAAGAAATTCAGCGCCTACTTTTCTTACACATTTAATTCTTTTTTTATTTTTTCCTTAACAAATAAAATTCGCTTCCCGCGGTGGTTGCGCGGACAGGGGTATTCAAATATTTTTTCGTCGATTATCTTATAACTTTTATAACTTAAAATTTAAGAAGTAGAAAGATTAAGCTTTGATTTGTATAGGTACGTCAATTATTGACGTATACAACTACACGTAATTGTTATACATAAATAAAAACTACTATATTTTAAAATTTATACAATTTTTGGCAACAATCAATAGTAAAATTTTCAATTGTTGCAAATAAATTTTAATGTTCAATAATTAGTTGTTTGTGACGTTTTATTCGATATCGTCCTAGTATTTTCGTTTTATCAAAGACAAAGTTAATAGTTAACATTAGTGGAAACTCGTTATCAATAGGTATGTCTAGTTCTAGAAAATATCAAAGCGGGAGCGAAAAACGAAAGAGGAAGAAGGAATCAGAAAAAAAAAAAGACTAAGCAACTTGGCTATTTTATCCATCGAAAATTCTATAGCTCGTAATTTGAACTTTGATGTTGTAATTGACACATTTGCTGAACAGATTTTTAATAATAAACATTTTGTTAATTTTTTTTATATAATACCTTAATACCTCCTACGTTCCTCAAATTAAAATTTACTGCATGGATAAATTTTACTCTATTTCACCCAAAAATGCACACAATAGTTTTAATAGTTAGTAAGTTTACATATCTATTTTGCTTAGTGATATATAAAAATGGAACTAGAACTGCAAGCTTTTTTACATTAGCGGGGCGGGGGCCCCGTCCGATGGATTTGCCACGGGCCTCAGATGGTATAGTTACGCCGCTGTAATTAAGTACCTGGCAGACCTAATTCAATTAATTAATTATATCATGTTACTTACCTCATATGACTACTCGTTCATTTTTTTCCCAGTGAAAGATTACATTTACTTCTATATGAAAAAATTGGTCTCCCTCGAAAATTACGTTATTAAATACCTGGCAGACCTAATTCAATTAATTTATTATATCATGTTACTTACCTCATATGACTGCTTGTCCATTTCAATACAGTCGTGCTAATTTGAAAAGTAAATTGAGAAAAATATTTTAAACAAAAAATTTGTGAGGATTTTTTTTCTGAATACCATACACTCATTATCATCCCTGCTGAAAATGGCTCATAGATTTTTATAAAAAATGTATGAGAAAACAATGTGAATTTGTCATTGGAACCCCATAAAAATACAGTGGGATCTCTTTTTACACACGGTAGATACGTTCCACAACAAACTGCATATAAAATATCTGCCATGGGAGCCACGGGACTTTCTTATACGTAATCCTGACAGTGAATAGTGTACGTGATTCTTACTTTATTAAAACATATTTCTGACAAACTAATAAAAAATAAAATAAAATGAATGGAACATTAATTATAAATAATATTTTCTACATGTATCAAACGAATTTTTTTTTAACGTAATTACTAAACCGGAAACGGATGTTCACTCTTGTTAGTTTTTGAATTTTTAAATTATTTTTGAAAAAAAAAAAATATTTTAGATAAAAACTGTCGAATATGTTATTATCTATAATTTATTCCCGATACATTTTTTCCAACATTTATGATTTTAGCCAGAAAGATTTTTAAAAAATAATTAATTAGAATCACCTACACTGTTCACTCTCAGTATTACGTATAAGAAAGTCCCATGGTACCTGTGGCAAACACGCACACTGTTCAATACCTGTAATACGTATAAGAAAGTCCCATGACACTCATGGCAGATATTTCTTCTCTGTTATGAACCATTTAAATTATACCTAATAAATTTTTTTTTTAAATGTACATATAGAACATAAATTATAGATAATAATAATTATCTACAATGTTTAACTTGACCATTTTTCTCTAATTTGCACTATTTCAAAGTAACTAGAAAATTTCAAAAATTGACCTCGGTAAACATCCGTTTTCTTGTTTTCAAAAATAGGTTTTCTTCCCAGACAGAAAAGAATCTTAAATATAATTTTTCATCCTTCTACGATTTGTCGTATTTGAGTTACTACAGCATCCACAGACATCATGGCAAAAATAGTCAGAATGGATTCAGGGAAGGTCAAAATGGATAATTCCATAAAAAAAAATCAGCGTAACAATAACAAAATTTAGGTAAGTAGTTTTTAATAACACAACAATATTTTTACAATATAATCAACAAATCACAATACAAATAATTAACTACTTTTTCTTTCATGTTGCATCCACGGTTTAACAACCATTGTTTCAATGGGTTCTTTCCATGGACAATACGCAAAGAATACATCTTTAAATGTTGGATTAGGTAAATCGTAATGATATGTCGTTGGCCAAAATTCTCGCGAACCTTCTATTAAACTTTGTCTTACTTCAGTTCTTATACTTTCTTTTTCTTTATTGATCTAAAATATAATTGATTAATTTGACAAAAATTATGCAATAGCTTCTTCAATTTACATGTATGTTTATAAGGTACTGACACCAGTCTTGGACACTTTAAAAGCAAGGTGTACTGTTTTTTGGGATTGATGAGCTTCTATTTTGTAATTCTCATGAACTCATGTTATTAATAAAACAACTACCTCTCTATTAAATCAATTTAATTACCAAAGTCCACAAATTCAGTTTATTTTTTTAAATTTAGCCTTTTATTTTGTTTATGCATTTTCTTTAATAATGGACAAAGTAAAACCAGTAATGGGCACCCAGTGATGGACACTTGCTAATGATTACAAAATGATAAGTACTACGACACAAAAGTTATAAATTAAAGTATCGTAAAATTTGAAACAATGTCAAGCAGATGCTATGATAATATAATAATTAATAAATAGATTACATTAATAATTAGTTTAAATGTCAATCATTGTCACCAAATTAAGCTGTTTTACAGTTAAGTGTCTATAGATTATGATTCCAGATTCAGTAATGGCAGTAATCGAATATCAACAAATATTTTTAATTTAATCAATATATTAATCTACATACTAATAAATTAATATATGATTTAAGTAAACAAGAGTCCAACACTGTGTATGATCCAAGACTGGTGCCAGTACCTTATTTTTGCATAGTTTAAGTTAAAATATTAGTTACAAGGAATTGATAAAAGAGATTAAAGCAATAACTTAAAAATTGTGTGGTACAAAAATGTACCGCAAAGAAAAAATAAATTCAATCTACGTAGATAAATTAGATATAATTTTATCAAAACTTCGATCTACACTGATTACCATACATCTACTTAAATCTACGTAGATCTAAATTTAAAAAAATTACATCTAAACATATCAAATTTGATCAGCCATCTACATTGATTTTCATATACTAATTTAGCTGAGTTAAATTTTAGATCTACATAGATCAAATTAGATTTGCTTAGATCTAATTTTTTCAAAATTTAGATTTTGTATATCTATCTCGATTTATGGTAATCCATATGTATTTTTTTTAATTTTGATTTCTGAAAGTTTCAGTGCACAGTGTTTCTCAACTAATGTGACATATTATGTAACCAACGCTTTTATTATTATTATTTTAGTAAATTAACTTCTACGAGAAATCACAATAAAGTTACACATTTTTTGGATATTTTTAGGTAACTAAAAAAATTGAAAAAATAACTTTAGGAAAGTTTTTAATACAAATTTATATTTTTTCTTTCTTAACTAATTAAGAAAAAAACATGTTTATATGCCTCTAGTTAACAATTTTAAAAAATCAACTGGTATTGTGGGGACCGGTCGGCTTCAAATACACACGTACCTTCGTCCTCAAATGTCCGGCACCTGCCACGGATCGCTACGTAATGAGATTAATGCTTAGATTTTAAAAAAAACATCAAAATATGACCTATGGGGGCTGGCCGGCCCCCACAATACCAGTTAAGGGTTAAAAACGCACTTGGTTAGTCTTTAAAAGGAATTCAAATAATATTTTCCTGAAAAAATGGTTTTCTCACTGAAGTTCAGTATTCGCTTGTCAAAGTAAGCTGAACAATCACACTAATAAAATAAAAAATAAAAAAATTTATCGTATTGAGAATTTTTTTTGCTTTACACTCCGATAATAATATGAATAAAAATTGATAAACTTTATTGTATTTTGATAATATTTGGATGAGGAGGCATCGAGTCTTCATGTAATTATTAAAAGAAGGCATGGTATCAAAACACTGGTCTAAGTAGATCTATGGTAATCGGTGTAGATATCTTCTCAAAATTTAGATTTAATACAATTTAAATTATTTTTTCTTGGACAGTTTCAAACAATAGCGCTAGCCACATATTTCTCTATATTATTTCATTGAACGCTTACCTTCTTCCTATAATATCTAACATTTTTCCAGGTAACTGATTGTTTTTTATTAGGTTTAAATAATTTTGGTTTGGGTATTTTTATTTTACATATCTGTATATGTTTCCATTTATTAACACTGCTTTTGAATAGTTTTTCTAAAAAATAAATTATTGTGAGAATCTAAATTTACAGTTAACAAAGGAAAATTATATTTAAATTAATCAGAATCCTATTTGGATAATATATTAGGGGTACCCATAAGTAATCAATTATTTCAGTGGCAACCAAAGAAACAAATTTATTTTATGTTTAATTATACATTTAGTCGATTATGTAACCTCCGTCGTTATCTAGGACCTTTCGCCATTTTGCTGACAGAGTTTTAATCAGGGATGTAACGGATGTCGTTTTAGCGGATGAGGATGCGGATACGGATATTGGTAAGGTAGGGTTTGGAGATGCGGATGAGGATACGGATGTTTGTGATGTTATTTTGGAGGATGCGGATGCGGATATGAATTATGAATGAATAATTTATTTTAATAAGTGAAATAAAAAAATAATTGGGTTATTTTTAAGTTGGTTATATAATAAAATAACATAATTTACGGACTATTATTTAATAAATATTAATCAAATTTTTTTTTAAAGTATTACAAAAAATTTACAGTTGAAATTTTGACTAAAGTACAACTCTTGAAAAAATTCAATAATATTAAACACATTTTCTTTTTATGTGTCAATTTCTGAAAAAATCCGAATAAATATAATAATTGATTATTTAATTTTTAATCAATTATTATTTTTTTAAAGTAATACAAAAAATTAACAGTTGATAATTTGACTAAAGTACAACTCTTGAAAAAATTCAATAATATTGAACACATTTTCTTTTTATGTGTCAATTTCTGAAAAAAAAACTGAATACATATGCTTCTTGTTGTAGAAAATATCCGTTATAATATCCTCATAGAAAAATGAGGATGAGGATGAGGATGAGGATGCGGAGTTTAAAAAATTTTAAGTTGCGGATAAGGATGCGGATGAGGATATGTAAATTAATGCGGATAATCCGCAGTTACGGATGCGGATATCCGTTACATCCCTGGTTTTAATCCCCTGGTCATCAAATTCAGTTGGCTTTGATGTAAAATATGATTCTAAAAATTTACTCCTTAGATAATGTTCCATGGATCGGAATAAACGAAAGTCGGGAGAATAGGGGGGATGTGGTAAAACTTCCCAGTCCAGCTGCCTTATTTTTTCTTGAGTTAATCTTGCTGCCATTGTTCCTTATTCATCTCCGACAACTGATGTGGGACCCATATACCTTGTCTGTAAACCATCCCAATTTCATAGAGGTGTCTTTGCACTGTTGACCAAGTAGTTTGAAGAGTGCTTGCTGTTTCCTGAATACTCAGTTTGGGATCCGTTTCGACTAACGATTTTAAAGCGTCATTATCAAATTCTATCGATCACTATTTGGAAAACGCTGCACTTATTGACTTTCAGTACGTCCCCATACACATCACAATTTTTTTTGTTGCAACCGTTGTATTAAAACCTGATCGAAAATGAAACAGCATGCAATGACGTAAATGTTCTTCTGTTGGTTGATTGTCTGCCATTTTGCACCGGTGTAATGAAAACTTTTGATTTTGTTATGAATAAAAAGTCAAGTTGCAAGATAGCAAATAAAACACGTCTGTATAAATTAACACTCTGAATTAGTTTGAAGCAAGTTTTCCTAACTATAAAAAATTGATTACTTATGGGTACCCCTAATATAATATCTACCAGGTTAATAAATAATAATTAAATAATTATATTATAAATACAATATAGTCTCTTTTTATGCAGATTTGAAGTAATGCAAATTCAGGGATTCCTCGTTTTGGCGAGTGGAGTATCAAATAAAAACTGACAATCGAAGGAATTTAAATATGTAAACGTTTTTTTATTATTAAAATCTTCATTTAACAAGATTTCACAAACGTTGCCGAGTTATATTTTCAGATGGTGACAATAATTCTGATGAAAAAAAAAAAAAAAATATTGTTACTTTTCAATAAAATTAAATAAATAAAATTGAAAAACAAACTTATTTTATTTGATAAGTTATTTTATATTAACAATTTAATACTTTTCAAACTAATTTTCTTATTTTTATGAATTTTCAGAAACTTTTTTTTTTACGCAATTTTCAGTCTAGTTCAATTGATTTGGTTTTACGCAGTTTTAGAAAATTATGGAACGTTTACATATCCTTAATTTTACAATGTAAGCAATATGCAGTTTGCTGTGGAACGTATCTACTACGTAAAAAGAGACCCTACTGTAGATCATAAACCAGCGACCAGCATGAATATTTAAACTAGGTTTTCGGACTATTATCATATTTCTTTATTTGACATTTCAACTCTCATGATAGAAGCTTCTTCAGTATTTCTGAAACAGTGTCAAAAACATTTCAGAAAAAGATTCTAACATTTCAAACTTCATATATCAAATTAAGGAATATATAACAACGCAAAAATATTTTTTTTAAATTCAACACGAGGAATGAATCCATGCTGCAGCAAAATAATTAAATAGGTATATAATAATAGGGTGATTCGAAAATAGGTCAAAAAATTTTAAAAACGCGTTTTAAAGGTAAGTATATTTCCTAATAAATGACCATCTCGAAATTTGGACAAAAAAATTAGACAACTTTCAAAATTGCCAAAAAAATTCAATTTTAACATTTTTTTATTAAAAAAAACGTTTAATAACACAAAAATACTCCTGAATTTGAAAAGAAAAGAAAATTTCCTTCAATTTTCACCCCCTGTAATTTAACAAATGTTAATATTTGACCTATCGGCACTACTTTGAAAATTTTTCGATAAAATCAGGTGTTTCTTTAATTTTTTGAATGAGTGCATAAGGGACGGCAAAATTATATTCGCCCAGAGTGGCAGAAAAGCTAGATCGAGCCCTGTGTGGTGGTTGCAATGGTTAAAATAAGCTATTATGTATTCTGTTGTTACCTTTATCTTTACTTGACAGACAAATTTTAGATCTATATCTCATCCATATTCGGAAGTGAGGTAATTTATAACTCTGAGGTAACAGTGCGATTGGATATCCATCAATAGCCATTTCTTTCAGTACTTCCTTAAAAATGATTTGTTACATTTACAAATTGATATATTTCATGAATTCAGTGACAGATTATCTAAATTGGGAGTCTGAAACGAAACTGAATTCAGGACCCTTATCCTCCTTATTCCCCAAAAATAAATTACTAAAACTGAAAAATGTGTTATTTTTTCTCAATATCCGTGTACAGAAAAATGTTCATATTTTGAAAAGATTCTTCCTTCAAGTTAATAAAAATTCTCGGTCTGAGGTATTTCTCGTAATCGTAATAGCTTGTCACTAGTTGCACAACTCTTTACAAGTATATAGGAGTATAAAAAAAAAGTGTAAAAGTAAGAGTAAATATAAAACTTACTCTCTTCAGATTTATTCTCAAAAATAAAAATGTCAATTATTTTTAATTTTTTATCCCATTTTTTTTAAATTTTATGGAAATGGTGTTTACATGAGAACTACCTTAAATTAACTCTTCAAATTTGATGAACCTATTGGATAATCCACCACTGCATTATTTATTGTTATTATTAACTTACTTGAATTATTTGTCGTTGCTTTTTCCAATTAACTGGAATTTTTTTCGGAGGAATTTGTATCAACTTGACATATTTCGGGAACGGTCCATCGTATTCATCAAATATCGAAGAACTTCTATTTTCATCACTGGAGGACTTACTATTTTTTTTATAAGAATCTTTACATTTAACATTCATAATAAAGTCATATAATAATAGAATACAATTTTTATATGCATTAACTGTACTCTCGTCTAATGTTCTTGTTATAGTATTATCAAGTCCGTAGTTTAGTTTTATTGACGTAATGACAAAAGTTGATTTATTTTCTTCCGTCGACACCAAGTTTCCAATAATAATTTTATTTTTCGATTCATAAATACTCTGTAACTCTTCGGTATTTGATAATTCAATGTTATTTATTATTTCTTTTTTTCCAGTGAACGTATCAATAACAAAATTCAAATTTTGCTTCGCTAATTTATTTTTTTTATACTTATTATAAATATAGTCAGCCGCTTCACCAGTAAATACATAACTTGGATTGCCGTTATAATTTCTTGGAAGAGCTCCAACAAAATACGTAAATTTCTTTGGTTCACTGATCGTTTTATTTTTCAACTGCTGTTTATATTTCTTATAATAATCTAAACATTTACACGTGATCGTTTTTTTCATCGGATTTTTGTTTCTAGTTATTCCCGATATAATAAAGTTCGTTTCACCATCAGGTGTTGTGTATATACCTCCAAATATCATTAAATTTTCATTAGTTTTATCGATACAACATTTATTATTTACCGCCTTTTTATTTTTATTTTTAGTTACACCCGATATGATAGTTTTTATATCACCATCAGATGTTTCACGTATACCACCAATAATATATAAATTACTGTTTTGTTTTTCTACTTCATTTTCATCACTTTTATCACTTACCACGTTTTTATTTTTAGTTACACCTGATATTATCGCTTTTATATCACCATCAGATGTTGTACGTACACCGCTAATAATATACAGATTACTGTTTTGTTTCTCTACTTCACTATCAAGTTTGATATTTGAAACTCTGTAAGCGACATTACATAAATCGTTTCCTAACACAAAAGCGTGTTTCGCTTTAATTCTTTTATTAGCAAAATTATCATATAATTTTTTCGCTGCTTCGCCTATTATTATAACTGTCGGAGTTGTATCGTTCGTTTCTGTTTCTCCGCACACGGAACTCATTATATCTTTCGGTTTTGAATTTTGGTACGACATATATTTTTCATATATTTCATAACAACCACAATTTCTAGTGGATTTTTTTCTTGTTTCATCATCTTGTGTATATTTTTCTTTATTTACTACACCAGTTATTATATAATATGTCGAATCTTTACTTTCACTGATATCGCTGATAATAAACGCGTTTGAGCCAGAGTTAGCATTTATTTTCATTAAATCCGTTGTAAGGAAACTGTCTACTATGAATACATTAATATTATTCGGTATCGTATGTATCCTTCCGACTATATAATCACACATTATTTTAGGATTAATTTTGACATCCGGATCAAAATCAGGTACTCCCATTATAGAATAATCAGTTGACGATCCATCTTTGAAACCAATTGCATAAGAACAGGGTACGTTTGAATCATCCGTCATTTCAATATTTGTTGTTTTATCAGATAGAATAGCTATCGACGAATCATTTTCCGATATAATGACACCATTTAAATAAACCTTGTTGTCAATAGGAACCGTTATTACTGTTTCAACACAGAGACTATCAAATTTGAAAGGTGAACTTTTGACATTGTGAACCATATAAATATTATTTTTACAAGATTTTCTCACTTTATTTATAAACTCTTTATAAATTTTGTTAGCGACTTCGCCTGTTATTATAAATGGTATAAAATCAGGTAGTTTCTTTTTACTTGGAGTTATGGTTTCTGTGTATGTTGAAATACCAGATATTATGTACATAGGTCCATTTGGGGTATTTTTTACTCCCCCTATGTTATATACAATTTTTTTATTTAAATCAGGCAGTTCCTCGTCTTCATCGTCGGTGATATAACTACTTATAGCGCTGATAATGTACACAGGACTATCGTTTACCATTGTTACGCCTGTAATATTATAAGTGTTCTTTCTCTTCCTATCTTCAAATTTTTGCATGTAACTTGTCACGCCACCTAAAATATATACAATACCGTCTTCCGTTTGCTTCACACCTATAACATTTTGTATTTTCTTTCTTTGTGTTTTTTCTATGTACTCATCATATAGTTGAACACATCTACACGTTTCGGGTTCCGCCTTTTTTTCTTTTTTAACATACGTTGTGTACACACCATTTACGATGTACTCTATATTGCCTTTAATGACAACAACACCTCCGATTATATAATTTTTAACAGCTATTTTCTCGTCATCAACGTCTTCAAGACATGTTTCCATAGTCGGTGGAAGGGGGAGTTGTTTTTTATTGAGAATAGTGCTGTTGCGTTTACCATGCAACCCAACGGATTCTCTTCTTTGGGAAAATTTTGATGTTTTTTTCTTGTTTGATTTTTCTGAAGACACTACTGTTGTCTTCTTTTCTGGTTTTGTTTTTTTTTGTTCAGATTCTCCCGAATGAATACTTGTTTTAGATTTGTTTTTATTTTTATAACGATATTCACTTTTAATTGGATGGACTTCTTTTTTCTAAATAAAGTATTGAAATATGTTTATTAATTATTATGTTTTGATTAGGAAACGTCCATAAACCACGTAACGCTTTTAGAGAGAGGAGGGTACAGCTATGTATATTGTTTTATTGCGTTACATAGGGGATGGGGGGGTCATATTGAAATGTTACGTTAAATTCATTCATACAAATAGAATCAAATAATAACAAAACATTGCTGGACGATTAAGGGAAACATATGAGTAGACAGTGGAAAAAATAGGTGAATTTTGGGAATTATTATCTCAAAAACTATTCGTTCGATTTCATTCAGGTATATTTTATTCTTAAGTATATAGAGTTCTGTTCTCAAATTTTTTTATGAATATATATCAACTGAGAGCGCTGCTGTCGTGGTTGGTGTAAAACATGCCTCTCGATGCGGTCCCCAGGATTACTGGAAGTCGGTTGATCTGAAGCAGAAATTTCAAAGAGATTCTTAGAAGTAAATGTATGATGCCCTTCAGAACATAGGATTTTTTTTAACTCAATTATTATTTTTTTATCAAGTCAGAAGGGTTGGAAATTGTGGTTGAAAAATGAATGTAAAGGTCAATCAGGCACCATTTCATGAAAAAATCCTACGTACCGAAGGGCATTATACATTAACTTCTAAGAATCTCTTTGTAATTTCTGTATCAGATCAACCGACTGCCAGTAATCCTGGGAACTGCATCGAGGGACATGTTTTACGCTGACCACGACAGCAGCATTCCCAGTTGATATATATCTATGAAAAAATATATTAACATACCTCAATATACAGTGTATTCCAAGTTGATTAAGCCATAGGAAATTTAACATGGGGACAATTAGAAATGTTGTAGTAGCCTTTGGTCAAATTTAACGATATGTCATTGGTGCATTTTGAAATGCCGCCTCGGAACTAACTGATAAATTTTAAATTAATCAACAGTATTTTGTTTTCAACTTTAGTAAAGAATAAAATACATTAATGAAATTAAAGTAAGTATCCTAGATAAAATTATAATAATATTTTTTGGCAGATATAAAATTGAAAACAAAATACTAATGACAATTTTACTAAATTTTGTGGCGGCATTTCAAAATGCACCAATCACACATCGTTAAATTCGATCAAAGGTTACTACAACACTTCTAATTGTCTCCATGTTAAATTTCCTATGGCTTAATCAACTTGGAATACACTGTATATACTTTAGAATAAAATAAACCTGGATGAAATCGAACAAATAGTTTTTGAGATAATAATTCCCAAATTTCACTTATTTTTTCCGCCGTCTACTTATATGTTTCCCTTTAACTGATATTTATTATAATGTTTACTTTATGCTAAAAATTTAAAAAAAATATATATTGTAATAATATATAATAGTAGTGACGTTAAATATAAATAAAAACAAATTTGTTTGTTTAAACGTCAAAATTTATTAAAGAAGAGGAAACCGCAAGCTTTCGATTCACAGAATCATCGTCAGGCTAAAATATAATAAGTAACAATTAAATACAATAAATATAATGCAAAATATTGATATTTTAAAATAAAAATTCAGAAATATACCTATTAATAAAGATTTAAATTTGAGAAAGATGTCGTTATCTCAATAAAATTCATGTGACTACGGAAATGTTTGAAAAAATAACAAATCTCTTAGTAACTCAAATAGTTACTAAGGAACGAAAAAATTGATTTAAAAAAGCTTGCGGTTTCCTCTTCTTTAATAAATTTTGACGTTTAAACAAACAAATTTGTTTTTATTTATATTGTAATATATACGAGACTGCATTATGTAATATTTGGTGAAGAGGGGGTCAAAGGCTATTGTCTACATGGAGGGAGGGTAGTAAAAAAGCGTTGTGGTTTACGAATGTTTGTTATGGACATTGATTATTCTTACCAATGTATCAGTATAGTTAAAGTAAATACTTTCAGGACAAGTTTTTGTTTTTCCTTTATATATGCCGGTATGTTTAGATGCTTCTGGTTTAAATTTGTAAGGTACTAAATATGTAGACTCATATTTTTTATAAGGTATTTTAACTAAAATTAAATAATATAAAATTAATCTGAAAGAAAATATATAATATATTATAACAGTACCTTTTTTTTCTTCTTGTATTGTCCTTCGTCGTTCAGGTGATGGGATTCTAATATGCAATTCACGTAACGTTTCAGGTAAAGCCAAATGAACCAAACAAGAAATAATTATTCTATCATTTATTGTAAATTCCTTCACTGAAATAATAAACGTTACAATTACATTTTGCAAGTCATATAAATTGATTAAATTTACTATTTGGGTTTATAATTTGAATCAAAGCATATAAAAACTCCACCGCATCGTTATTCGATTGTACAATAGCCTTTTTGATGAGTTTTCTACTCGGAGGTGGATTAATTCCCATACTGATTAATAAATCCAGTGTTTCATCTATTGTCTTATGCTTTATGTCATGTGGAATACTTTTTCGCAGTTCTTCAGCATATTTTGTTTGCTGATTCGAAGGTTCTTGATACCATTTTGGACCAATATCTCTAATTACTCTTTTGTGGCTTTTGGTTTCTAAAAAAAAGATATTTGTTTTTATTTATTTAACAATTTAATAGATTTGTAATAAGGTTATGATATGACATATCGGTTACAGACAGGGGTGTGCTTCCAAACATTTAACAACCGGCTCACGTGAGCCGGCTCCAACACACCCCTGGTTACAGATATATATTTTGTTTTGTTTTGGTTTCGAAATCAAATTCAGTATTTGTTTATTTGTTTTTGCCTATAGTTTGTATATCGGGTCCGGGACAATGCATAGAAGCTATCTGAAATAATTCTTTCGGATAAGGTTTTGGTTTCAGAGGTCAGAATCTAATAATTTTGGATATGGTTTCAGTTCTGGAGGTCAGAATCGTTTTGGATATCCGATAGTTTTGTTTCGAATAGGGAGTTTCGTAGCATCCCTAATTTGTAATTGGTACATAGTATATATGAGGCGAGTAAGTTCCAAAATTCATTCATTCTATTTAAAAAAAATTGAGATGTCGGTGGATTTTAAAAGAATTTTTGGCATTATTTCATATTGTAAAATTGAGGTAAAATTCGCTTTATCATAATATGATTCATGCAAATTCAGGGATTCCCTATTTCGACAAGTGGGGTATCAAATGATGGCTGACAATTCAAGGAATTTAAATATGTAAACGTTTTGTTATTATTAAAATCTTCGTTTAACAAGATTTCACAAACGGTACCGAGTTTTATTTTCAGATAGTGACGATAATTCCGATATTTTATTATTAGTTATTATATTTTCAATATAATTAAATAAATAAAATTGAAAAACAAACTTATTTTATTTTAAGTTTTACATCAGTTTCATTCAGATTTTCAAAATAATTTTCTTTGTGTTTTTTGTTTAGACATTCTTATTTCTGTGAATTATTTACGTGATTTGATTTAATGCAGTTTTAGAAAATTATGAAACATATCCCAAATTTACTGCACGTTATTTTTTTTCTAAATATAAAAAAAAGTTTTTATTGCATGTAATATTTAGTTAAATATATTATATTGTCGGGTTACTGCAAAAACCAGATAAGTTACATTTTATAGTTTCTAAGATATCTGGTTCTAATTGGATAAATTTTGCGTACTGACCCTCCCACACAACACACTTACGTTTAACATACATACATATATTTTACGCAAACATTTAGCTGTATTTACGTATATTTTATGTAATTATATGTATATTTTTGGTTGAAAAAAGAGCTTAATGTCCAGCTAAAATATGTCGTATGTATATAAATTTTACGTAAATATCTACGTAATATGTACGTATTATATACATAATGAATACGTAAAAAATATAAATTATGCTGTACAAGTCTTGAAGCTTCTGCGGTGATCTTGATATGGATCTTGGCTTCTGGGTGTTAGCCACGTCGGTTTGGTCGTGTATCGGCCAACGTTTCATCACACATTGCAGTAGACATCTTTCATCATTGGCATCGCGCATCTAAACATGGCTGGTTCTCCTCTCCCATGCTTTCTTACACACCCCTCCTCTCGGAATCTAGAAAACTTGCACTGGAACACTGGACCTATATTGTATTACTTAACTTATACTTGTATTACAATACCTAAACTGCTGTATATATACTAAACTAATGTGAAATCACGCCGTTAGTGAGAGTTATGGTTCGTAAAAAATAATCTTAATTTTTACGTAAATATTACCTAGAAATTATATACGTAAATTAAGAACCAATGATATACGTATTATGGACATATACGACAATACATATATTTTACATTGTTTATATACATATTTAATACGTAACTCTAATCTCTTGTAATTTTTGTATATACTGTATGTACCAAATATGTATAATAGCTGTATTAAAAATACGTATTTTTTAAGATGTTTGTGTATGTAATATGTACGTATATGTTAGGTATATCACAAACCGTATACATAAAATCAACGTATCTACCTGAATTATACGTATCTTATACGTGAGTGTGTTGTGTGGGAGCTTCATATCTGTAAGAGATTTATCATGTTTTTACAGTACACGTAGGTAAAATTTTTAAGTGTAGAAATGTACTTAACTAAAAAAATGTAAATAGTGGAGTTATCTAATTTTTGCAGTAACCCGACGATATGTGTACTTAATAAAGCTATTTTTTATACGTGATTTACTGTGGAATGTATCTACCATGTAAAAAAATACACTACTGTACTTGATATACCTTATACAGAGTTTTTTTTTTGTAATGTAACGCATTACGCACCTTTTTTTCGTGGCATAAGAAAAGCTGCTTAAGATTTAATTTAATTAAATGATATTTGAATATTATTTTCTTTAGTAAAAAGCTTGACAAGAAGTGAGTTCTGGCACCTTTTTGTTTTAAATAAAAGCCCTGCTAATACATAATACTTACGTAGTTCTTTCAAATATTTTGTAAGTACTTTAAATTTATCTAGTTGGTTAACAACCAATTTAGCATGCTTTCTTTCAATTTTCCTTTCATATTTTTCTTCTAACGTCAATACAATTGGCCCTCTCCCGAATCTTTTAATTTTTTGATTCTGCGATATACTTGAGGATTGCCTTGAAGATGTTACATTGTCAGATGTTGTTTTTGATGTTGAAGTTTTAGATGATAGATCACTTTGTTTTGAATTTGGTTTATCATTGTATACTGAATTACTTTTCACCATTTTTTGATTATTTAATTTCTAAAAAATAACAGTGAATTTTTGTTATAATATTTTATATTAATTTCGTTTTAAAATATCCAAAAATATACATCTGTCATTTCTCTGTCATGTCAACTTAATTAAGACAACTTGATTTTGTATTCTTTTTTGTTTTTTAGTAGTTTAAAAATATAATTATTATTTTAATGGGGCCATAATATATTCTTGAGGAATTATAGACCAATCATTTTTAATTCAAAATATATTATTTAATTGTTTATATTACACTAGACTCTAATTCGACTATTCCTTGCACAAAAATGACCGGATTATAGAGTGGGTCTGATTACTCTCAGTAGTCAGGTACGTTCTAAGTTCTAACATGTAGACATATACATTAGGGTGTTTTTATTTATTTTTATTTCTTCGGTTCCATTGGCCTATGTTTTAGCGTTGGATCAAAAATTAATTGTCCCAAAATTTCAGACTCATAGATCAAACTTGTGGACGGCGCAAATCGAGTCTTTTTCCCATTTGATTAATTGTAAGATGGGAAAAATTACTTTTTTAATTACGCGTGAATATCTCGTTTTTTGCATTTTATCAATAAACAGGGTTTCAAAAATATGTGTTCAAAACCCTATATCTCAATTCTAAAAACTGACAGAGTTACAGCGATTTGAAGATGATGCGTAGCATTGAATAGCCAGCTATATATAAACTTTGACGCGTTTTTCTCGAAACTGAAAACTGAAATGGCTGCCATAATATCACAGAATCTGCTAAACCGATTGACTTCAAATTTGCTGTGTACCTTCAGTACACATGTTATTACCACCATTAACAGAATTGAGTCAAAAACATTTTTTTTTATTATATAGATAGCAAAAGATTAAAAACATTAAAAAAATAAAAATTAATAGTCACTTTTCAAAATGCTGCCATTTTACCCTTTTACGTATTGTAAAAATAGGCTTTAAAATTTTATTCTAATATGATTTAAAATAAAAAAATAGATTATATAAATATACCGCCTATTTTTACAATACGTAAAAGGGTAAAATGGCAGCATTTTGAAAAGTGACTTAAACAAAATTCGAAATCACATGCTTCTGTTGGATAAAATATATTAGCATATCACATGCCTCTATTCATATACAAATATTCGCAGCAATTAAAACACGTTTAAACACTCATGAAACTAATAACGTTAACAGATTTGTGTACGGCGGGCGTTAATGGGCTAGTAATGAACCATTTTTATGTCACACATAGAAACAAAATAAATAGCATTAAAAAATAATGCGAATGTATAAATATGTATAACCTAAATCAACTTAAATCTAATAATAAACGGATAACTCTTATTTGTCCATTCAAATACAAAAGATTATACAACGATCTACAATTATTGCACCTTTTTTTGATTGATTTCCAAGCATCATTCAGCACAACATCAGTGAAAACATTACATTCTTTGCAGCGGAAACAAAAAAATTTAAAATACCAGTTTCTTAAAAAAGCTTTTTTGATGTCGATCTGTCATTGAAGTTATTGTATATTTCAATTTAAAACACAGCTGTTTGAAAATGTAAGACCGACATCGTTCCTTCAAAGACTACCAACTGCGGCGCATATTCTGCAAAATAGATTATCGATCATTATCCATTTCACAACAAAATAAGGGAAATACGGAGAATATGGGTGGACTCCTGGGTAGACTGATATCACAATTATCAAAAATCACGTGTTGATGTGTTAGAATAGAGTAGAATGTGCTGTATTTATATTTATAGTAACATGTAGGAATTTTTATTTGACATAATTATTTAAAAACAGTTTGTTACGGTGGAGATTGAATCCGTTTTAATATTATATTAACCGTCTTTCACCCCAATAGATTGCCCTAACCAAAGACAGTTAACGTGTATATTATTTAAGTATTAACTCTATTCTGAATAACTTATATTAATGTATTTTTGATAGTTCATCACCTGAATATTTGTCTGTTACAAGTCCACTTTTGAAAAATATTGAGATAAAAATTAATTTTGATAAAAACTTGATAATTTTCATTATTTAAAAGGTAACAAAAAGTAAGGACTAATACGGAGAGTATGGGTGTCCCGACGGCACAACTATCAAAAATACGTATGTAGTTATTCAGAATAGAGTTGATGCTTCAATAATATAATATACACTTTAACTCTCCTTGGTTAGGACAATCTATTGGGGTGAAAGGGGGTTTATGTAGTATAAAAACAGGGATTCAATCTTCATTTAACAAACTGTTTTAAAATAATTCTATCTAATTCTATCAAATAAAATAAACATAAAAATGGTATAAATGTTCTAGTCGCACATGCGATTTTTGACAATTCTGACAGGGGACACCTTGTTATATGTTCTGTGGGGGACACCCATACACTTCGTATTAACCAAAAGTAAGATTGGGTTTCATATCACCAATAATTGTTTATATTAAGTCCGTTTATCTATAAATATTTGCTGTACAAACTTTCAAAGTTCCCCGCCCACCACTGCAATCTTAAATGAAACAGACTATAGTACAAGGTAAGACAATCGAGTCAACCGGCTCAACTGTCATCTAATTTGATTTAACCTCTAACCCATGACCATAACACAAAAATATATACTTTGAGTACTATATTCTGCGATAAAAATTAAATATATTTACAGTTAACACATTTGTGACTCGAGTTTTAAAAATAGGCTTGCTTTGTGTAGTAAATTACTGTAAGTTTGTGAAACAAAAATTACACTTTGTACATTAGTAAATACAAGAGGTTAGGCTAATATATTACAATCATATATTAATCTATGTTTTGATATATGTTACAATATTAAATTGTTGTACATTTTACAGAACATGTCACACATATTGAATGATGACTGTTTGCTGCTCGTACTAGAATTATTGACACTCCAGGTGAGAGTTAAGGTTGAGTTCGTTTGTAAACGGTGGCAAAGTTTGTGCCGTCAGTTATGGGAATCTACACAAAAACTTGTTATAGGAACACGTGTACCCAAATACTACTCATTCAATTTAACATATAATAATACGTTTCTATTAGAACATTTTTTAAGAAAATTTGGTACAAATCTCAGATCTCTAACCGTCGCATGTGATGAAAATAATGTATTTGAATTGATCGCTCAGTATTGCGACTCTCAATTGTTAATCATTAGAACTACATGGTATGTATTAAACCTAATTTACAAGTCTCAAGTGAGTAGTCGAGTATTAGATGGGTGTTTACACATTTCTCGTTAACTTGTTCAACAGTAGTTTCCTGCAACCACTTTGGGTTAATACGGAGTGTATGGGTGGCCGCTGTCAGAATCATTGCTAATTTTATTATTCTTGAAGCTAGAAGATCGGTTAAATGGGCAAAGTATCAGTATTTTTTCCGGGATGACAAATGGCGGCTTAAAAAAAACACTGAATGTCGAATTTCAGAGATATATTGAAAAATAACGTTTTTTTAAATGGAATAGCCTGTATATTACTATTGGATTTTATTGGCAGAGTGTGAAGTAGGTGGTGGGGGAAACGAAATCGATCGCAGCGCACGAACCAGGGCACCAGACCAGATGGGGCAGCGCACAATGAAGCATAAGTCACTTTTTTGGTTCAAATCAGGTTGTAATTTTTGAGTAAACTTTTTTTTATCTTTAAATTTTTTGTTGATCTGTTAAACCCGATTAAGCAAAAAAATATAGCTAAATATAAACAATGTTAATTTGTAAAAAAATCCAAGAAAAATCGATTATTTGATAGCTGATAACTAACAAATCCTTATTCAGCAACCCAGAAAACCTTTAATAAGGTATTAGCTGAGATACTAACTAATCAACTTATTTGTTAATTTATCAATTTTAATTTGTTCATAATAGGGGAAGGAGGTCTCGACGGTCTTAGGGCATTTGATAGTCTTAAAGTTAATGATGTAAGCTATATTTAAAAAAAAAGTTGGAGTCTGTAGGATCGTGCCAAGCTGAGATATGAATTATTCAACTTATCAATTTTAATTGACATTTTTGGTGATTTTTTAACATTTTTTTAGGGGGAGAGAGGGCGGAAAATAAATCTCGTTCAGGGCGCCAGACTTGTTAAGGCCGGCTCTGATTGTGAACTAGGGGATCGATGTGTCGGTTTCTAGATTATTTTTACAACCTAATGATTTAGATTGCACAAGAAATAGTTTTTGGGTATATTTCAGAGCTAATAAAAGCTCAATCATGTACTAGTACCTACTACTAATAAGGCGGGGTAAGGTATGTGTTAATACTACTTACAGAATAAAAAACATTCGGTAAACGTAATTAAATAATTTTTATTCCGCTTACTTACAGTTTAAAAACAATATATTCAAATATCTGGTACCAATCCGGCTGATGATGACGATGAAATTCAATTAATTAAGTTATGAAAGTTTTACAATACCTTTTTGTGCGATTTTCTATTCGCAAAATCATCAATTATATCGTCGTATGAAATCTTGTTCATTAGTTCTGACTCTATGCACAAAAGAGCAACAGCGAAGCCGCGCGGGCCCAGCTAGTTTAGGTATATAAATATGAATCAATTTAATTTCTGCAAGACATAAAAAAAATTTTGGTCTCAAATTTGTCGCCCTAGGCTCCAGCCTACTCAGCCTACTGGTAAATCCGCCACTGAGTTAAGTACTTGCACTTTACTAATTACTGGAGATGTACAAACCAGGCTTTAAGAGATACACTCACACTTACACAAAGTAATATAATTATTAATTAACAAATAGATAAACAATTAATCACAATAAACATTTCTGCAATTTATGATTATTGAATTATAATAAATGATGAAATAAGTATTTGCAACAAGTAATGTACGTTAAACGGAGTATAAATGAAAGTATGTTTCATTTTGTATTTTGACTAAACAGATATAATATTTACATAATAATAATATCTTATGCAGATGGTGATGTAACAGATCCAGGAGTTGAAAAGTTTTGTGCAAAAGTTTAATCTTTAACAGAACTCAAATTCCGTTCTTCAAAAATTACTGACAAACAATTAGAATAAAATTTTTATTTCTCAACCAAAATTAAAGTGTCTAGAATTATTGGTTTTTGTATCTACATTGAACAAACTCAACTTTGATAAACTTAATGAAAGAGTGGAATCTATTTCTATAAGTGACTGTGCAAGAATAGAGAATGATTATTTAATTAGAAAATTAAACAAATTTCAACATTTAAAAAAATTACATATTTGTACAGAAGGAACTTTGAGAATAAATGAACTTGTTAAAGGAATCCCTCAAATAGAACATTTAACAATTGTTAGTAATCGGTGTGATAATGAGGAATTACACAAGATAGGTGTTTTAAAAAATCTTTGCTCGTTGAATTTAGACTTGCATGGTTCAATTACTGATAATACAATCGGTGACATTGCAGAGAATTGCCGTTTATTGGAACGTGTAGATTTTGGACGTTATATTAATGATTGCCCCGTAACAAGTGAAGGGTTGAAGAGATTGTCAGAACTGTCAGAATTAAGTGAGATCTATGTGAATGCAATTAAAAAGGTAGAGTTGTCCATTTGTTTTATAAGCTTAAATAAATATAAACTGAATTATTTATATAAAAACAGATTAATATAATTATTTTTACAGATAAACGATGAAGTTTTAGAAATGTCAATGAATGGAAATCTAACTCTAACTTGTTGTGATAATGTTAGAGACAGAGGTGTAATAGTTATGTTAGAACAGTGCCCACATTTACAAGAGATAAATATAACATGTTGTTATAATATAACATTGGCAACACTGAATGCAGCAGATAAAGTAGCTAAAGCTAGACCGCTGATACCACCTTTATATATTTATATCATGCGGTATCCCACAACTTTAAGAATAAATGAATCCTTATATAAAAATACTTGTCTTAAAATAATTGGACCATTAAGTAAACCAGGGGTCACCAAACTTTTCGAGAATCAGGTCGGATTGAATTTTTTATAAACATGGGGGGAGGGACGAAAAGTATTCTTGTTGGAATCCAATCAGAACATTTTTTTACATGTGCATTTTTAGACAAATAAAATTTATATCGGAATTTATAATGAAAATATTTATATGTGTACATAAAATCATTAAATTGTATAAAAATCTTTGGAGGGCTGGAACCAGCCCGCGGGCAGTAGTTTGGTGACCGCTGAAGTAGACAATGCAGGTAGTTGTTTATTGTTATTTACAATAGAGTATTCACCGGAAAAGTTTACTACTTTATTTTTGTATAACTTTGTAGAAAATGATAACAAAATGGTTTAATGCTGATAAATGTTTTATTGAATGTTGGGAATTACGTATGGAATGCAATGTCGGCTAAATGTCTGCCTCTGTTAACCTCACAAATGCGGGTTCTTTTTACAACATTTTTCATCACATTTTCACACATTTCAACCAGTATTTTATTAATTTCGCCACAAATGTTTTGTTTAATTTGCTTATTGACATAAACCTTGCTCTTTAGATATTCCCACAAAAATAAGTCCGGGGCTGTTAAATCTGGCAAGGTTAATCGACATCACCATTTCTTGTGATTATTTATTGTGGAAACAGATCTCTTAGTTGTTAACTAAGCTCAAAGCATCCAATCTTGATGTCAAGAAGTTATCAATCATGTTACAATAACGTTCTCCAGTAACAGTTACCGTAACTTCCAGATCACATAGCACACCATATTTTCACTTTTAAATTAAGTGCTCAATTTATAAATTTTAAGAAATGTTTGTTTAAAAATTATAAAAATTGGATTTTACTTTTTATGATAATGTTTAAACGAACATATCTTTAAAAAAATATTGAGCACTTGGGATCTTTAATGTAAGAAATTTAATTCTCTGTGATATGGTGCTGTGAGAAATTAAAATAAATAAATTTTTCAACGAGATATTCACGCATAAGTAAAAAAGTAATTTTTCCCATTTTAATCAAATGGCTTAAAAATGTACTAATATTTTTTTAATGAAATATAAAACAAAAAAAACTTTAGCGTGCATCTTTTTTGTTACGTACTCATATTATTTACATGAGTTTTCCCATCGAAGTACACACGATTATTAAAAAATATTGATTTTTGCAAAATTTGCATCACTGAACTAAAAATCACGTTTTTGACGAAAATAACAGCCTTAAATTGTTTATAAAAACCATAATAATCATAAAAATCGTGTGTACTTCGATGTAAAATCTATCTAAGAAATTACAGTTTCCAAGTCGGTTGGATGGAAATTGGTCAAGATACGTTTTACGCAGTTTTAAAAAAAAATGAGTTTAAAGTTGGAAAACTGTTTTACTACAAGAACTTTTTAAAATAGAGTTTGCTGATATTTTTACCTTCACTCGGTTATGCCAAGACCATAAAGCATTCCTTCCAGATTCGTATTTTGTTTCTCAGTTTTTTCCTGGCCAGAGTAAGGTACTTTCGAGTATCTTTCCTCGATTCCAATGGCAGAAATATATGATTCCTTTTGATTATCAATTTATGATAAATTTATCATTTAAGCCAATAACAAATATCTGCCATGGGAGCCACGGGACTTTCTTATACGTAATGCTGACAGTGAGCAGTGCACGTGATTCTTATTTTATTAAAACATATTTCTGACGAATTAATGGAAGATAGAATAAAATGAATAATAATATTTTTTAAAACATGTATTAAATAATATTTTTGAACGTAATTATTAAGCTGGAAATGGGTGTTTACTACTGTCAATTTTGTGATTAACGAATTATTACTTTCTTATACCATGTATATGAAATATACATTAGTATAAGTAAGTATAGTGAAGCCGATTTTTTTCGAACTCTGGATTTTGACGGAATTATCTATTTTGACCTTCCCTGAATTCATTCTGACTATTTTTTTTTTAAACGATCTTTCAACCGGATACGGATGTTTACCTACGTCGATTTTTTAATTTTTCGAATTACTCTGAAACAGTGCGAAATAAAGAAAAATGGTCAAGTTAAAAAATGTAGGTAATATCTATATCTATAATTTATGTTTTATTCATTTTTTTGTAAAAACGAATTTTTGAAAAAAAAATTTATTATAATTCAAATGGTTCATAACAGAGAAAAAAATGTATGGGGAATAAATTATAGATAATAACATACTCTTCATTTTTTATCTAAAACATTTTTTCTTATTTCAAAAATCCAAAAATTTACAAGAGTAAACAACCGTTTTCAGTTAATACGTTAAAAAAATCACTTTTATATAAATATAAAATTATTCATTTTGTTCTTTCTTGTTAGTTTGTTAGAAATGTTTTAATAAACAAAGAATCACGTATACAATTCACTGTTAGGTTAGGTTAGATTAGGTATAAGAAAGTCCCGTGGTTCCCAAGGCAGATATTTTTTTGAAATAATAAGAAAATGTTTTAGATAAAAATTGTCGAGTATGTTATTATCTGTAATTAATGTCTCACACAATTTTATCCAACATTTATGATTTAGCCAGAAAGAAGTTTTTTTAAATAATTAATTAGAATCACCCACACTGTTAATTCTCAGTATTACGTATAAGAAAGTAACAATGGCAAATATGATATAATAGGAATTAGAAGAAATAATGTGTGTGACATTTTTTGAGAAAAAAAAAAATATATTTTTCACTAATTGTTTTTTTATGTACCTTTTTTCAGGAAACTTAAATAATTAATTATTTATTTATTACTTACGAGTGAGTAATGTAAAATGCGCGCAGAATTATATGTAATGCAAACCACAGAATAATAAATATACAGAAGCGACACTCAACGTTATTTATACTGTAAGGCAAGGTATATAAAGACAAGGTACTTTACATTCTAATGTTATAAATGTAATATCGGTATGGAGAACCATACATGACTTCCATGTTCTTTCTATCTTTTTAAATAATTAAAAAATATATATTTTATTAATATAATTTACTACTACGAATATAAATTTCGTGATACATAAAAAACATACAATACTTACGACGGTTACAGCAGTTATTGCCATTTGTATATAAATAATGACGTATTAATTAGTATTTAAAATTCAAATTTTAAGTATGTTTTTCACCCCTTTAATGGCTGTTTGGGCACGTACAAATAATAAATGTCCCTTAGATTCAATTGAACTGCAAATGTACCAAATCTTATCAAAATTAGTGAGATAATACTCGCAATGTTCACTTTTTAGACGAAAAAAGTTACAAAATTTCGAATATTTCCAAAACCCCTAATCCGATCAGCACCAAAATCAATAGGTCTGGAGTACTCACTGAGACAAACATTTTCCCCAAAAATAATTCAGATCGGTGCATTTTTACGGTAGTTATCGTGAACGAAAAAAAAAATCTACATCCTGACAGACAGACACACAGGCACACGCACAGCCGCCATGCGGAAATTAATTTTTCTTTACGTTTTGATGTTAGTACAATCAGAATTTGTCATTTTCTCGGACACGATTTTTCGATGGTATTACAATACTTCCATTTCTTTCAGAACATGGAAGTAAAAATAGACTATTCAAACATAATAATTAGGTTTAATACCTACTACATGGACTGAAAAGTATTTGGCCTAACAATGAAAATATCGGTATGGAGAACCATACATGACTTCCATGTTCTTTTTATCTTTTTAAATACCTAATTTTTAAATATAATTTAAAAGAAATATTTTATTTATATAACCTACTATTATGAATATAAATTTCGGAATACATAAAAAACATATATACTTACGACGGTTACAGCAGTTATTGTCATTTATATATAAATATTAGTTTTCTAATGTCCTAATATCAAAAACATAATACACATTTCGTAGAACAACTAATTTGACAATTTGAATTTAGTTGCATTTGTTTCCATGGCAACATGAATTAATGGCATTAATTAGTATTTAAAATTCAAATTTTACATGTTTTTTTCACCCCTTTAATGGCTGTTTAGGCACGTACAAATAATAAATGTCCCTTAGATTCAATTGAACTGCAAATGTACCAAATCTTATCAAAATTAGTGAGATAATACTCGCAATGTTCACTTTTTAGATTTAGACGAAAAAAGTTACAAAATTTCGAATATTTCTAAAACCCCTAATCCGGTAAGCACCAAAATCAATAGGTCTGGAGTACTCACTGAGACAAACATTTCCCCCACAAATAATTCAGATCGGTGCATTTTTACGGTAGTTATCGTGAACGAAAAAAAATCTACATCCTGACACACAGACACACGGACACACAGACACACGGACACACAGACACACGCACAGCCGCCATGCGGAAATTAAATTTTCTTTACGTTTTGAAGTTAGTTCAGAACATGGAAGTAAAAACGATTTTTTTAATGTAAAAACTTATTCTTCGACATAATTTCCATCTAAAGTAATGCGCTTATTCCAACGGTCATCTAACATTTCGATACCGGTTTTACAGTGGTTCGTGTCAAGTCCCTCAAAATAGGCGTTTGTTTCCAACTCGATTGCTTCATTAGAGTAAAAGCTTTTGCCAGAGAGCCACATTTTCAATTTCAGAAAAAGGTAGTAGTCGCTGGGAGTCAGGTCAGGAGAACACGGTGGGTGCGGAACTAATTCATAGCGTAATTCCTTCAGTAGGCATGATGTCTAATTTTTAAAAACTATTCTATGATGATCTTACGTGTCTCCAATTTCAAAAAAATACTTATTTTTGCAGAAAATAAAGGTTTAATCACAAAAATTGACTCCTTTAAAACTAATTTTGAATTTGACACCAAAACGCTCGCAAGTGTCATGGCGCATTTTTGACGTCACGCCTATGTAAAGACACCTTGTCAACAATAATAAATCCTTGTTCCATCGCTAACGTTTCTCGGTTTTAGTTTTCGTAACACAAAACTGAGCAAATTGATAATTTGAAACCACAAAATAATTTATAAACAGTGCAAATATTAATTAAACAAGCTGTGACGTCATCCACTCTGACTGCATGGTGTTTTATCTAACATGGCGGATTGCTGTATTTGTGTTTTTATTTTAACAAAAATCATATTAATCTCGCTTTTAATATAAAAATAAATACATTTTTTAGAATCTTTTTAACCTATTTCATTATTTAAAATCATAATTTCAGTGATACTTTGTTACTGGCATCATGCCTATTATAGAATTTTTTCTTCGCCATTTGCGGTCGTTTTGCTATGACTTCATCGCCTAATCGATCCAGTTATGCACAGTAATATTCTTTGTTGATTGTTCTACCATGTTGAAGGTAGTATTATACCATGTGCATCCAAAAAAATAAAAGCGAGAATTTTACCTGCCGATTGTTGTGTTTTTGGACGTTTCCGACGGCTTTCATCAGGCAATAGCCATTCTTCTGATCGCCGATTGGACTCCGGTGTGTAGTAAGTAGTAATGGATTCATGTTTTATCTATTATCACAAATCGCATAAAAATCATTCTTATTGCGGTGAAACAGTGCCAAATTTTGTTCTGAAAGTCGAACATGTTCATATTTTGGTCAATTGTTAAAAAACGCGCTACCCATCGCGCGCAAAGCTTTTTCACGAGTAAACATTTATTAAGGATATGACCAGTACGTCTCTTTGAGATGTCTATGATGTTAGCTAGCTCATTCACTTTCATTTTGCGGTCATTCAATACAATTTCACGAATTTTTCGAATGTTTTATAGAGTAACTGCCTCATTTGGCTTTCCTGAATGTGGTGCATCATTTGTACTCGTACCGTGAGGACGAAACTCATTGTCAGCAAACCAATATTTTACGGTTGAATTAGCTGAGGCAGATGTGCCGTAACACTTATCAAGCCATTTCTTTGTTTGGATGGTATTTTTCCCCATCAAAAAACAATGTTTAATGAAAACACGGAATTCACTTTTTTCCATGATTAAAAAGATAACAAAAGTAGCGTCACTTTGGAGACTGTAACTTGAACAAGAGTACATGAAATGTCATGAAATTTTAACAGTATTCTAGTTAAGGTTGGTACTCTATGAGAAGCATAAGGATTTTTTGTTTATGTGGCCATCTGTATGTCAGGCCAAAGACTTTTTAACCCATGTAGTATACTTTAAGAAACCGAAGAGTGTAGTCGATGCAGGGGGTGAAAGGGGCGAAGTGATTATAACTGGGTAAGCATGCAAAATCGGCCATTGCATAGATTGTTTTTTACTTCCATGTTCTGAAAGAAATGGAAGTATTGTAATACCATCGAAAAATCGTGTCCGAGAAAATGACAAATTCTGATTGTACTAACTTCAAAACGTAAAGAAAAGTTAATTTCCGCATGGCGGCTGTGCGTGTGTCTGTGTGTCCGTGTGTCTGTGTGTCAGGATGTATATTTTTTTTTCGTTCACGATAACTACTGTAAAAATGTACCGATCTGAATTATTTTTGGGAAAAATGTTTGTCTCAGAGAGTACTCCAGACCTATTGATTTTGGTGCTAATCAGATTAGAGGTTTTGGAAATATTCGAAATTTTGTAACTTTTTTCGTCTAAAAAGTGAATATTGCGAGTATTATCTCACTAATTTTGATAAGATTTGGTACATTTGCAGTTCAATTGAATCTAAGGGACATTTATTATTTGTACGTGCCTAAACAGCCATTAAAGGGGTGAAAAACACACTTAAAATTTGAATTTTAAATACTAATATGTCATTAATTCATGTTGCCTTGGAAACAAATGCTACTAAATTCAAATTGTCAAATTAGTTTTTCTACGAATGTGAATTATGTTTTTGACATTAGAAAACTAATATTTATATACAAATGGCAAAAAGAGCTGTAACCGTTGTAAGTATATATGTTTTTTTAATGTATTACGATATGTATATTCATAGTAGTAGGTTATATAAATAAAATATTTAAAAAAATGTATATTTAAAAATTATTTAAAAAGATAGAAAGAACATGGAAGTCTATTTGTATCATTGAAGTCATGTATGGTTCTCCATACCGATATTTTTTTTTTTTAGAGCGTTCGTTATAATTTTCAGTGAAAGTACTATAGATTTTTTGAATCCATGGTTTAGAACGCTACAAATAAGCAAATATATCGTGAGTGAAGGGTTAAAATCAAAAGATCATTTAACATTCTTTGTTGAATTTTAGGAGACCTATCTAAAGAATCAATGCAGTAAACGAACAAAAAATCTGAGTAAACTTTTCAGTCCATAGAGAGGAGGTCCAATTTTTTTTTTCTCAAAAAACGCATCATTTTTGTTGTTGGGTTATCGATCTACGTTCGTATACCAAACATCTTAATAAGTATAAAATTTATATAAACAGACGGACGGACATAACGAAACGATAAGGGTTCCTAGTTTTCTACGAAACCATAATAAGTGGTGTCTTCCCGATTGCGATCTTAACATTGTTCACAGATGGGCGCCAAATGGTTTCCAAAACGACGATATTCTATATATTATATTATTTTATGTTTTTCGGGGGCGCCAAAAAGGTACCGTGCCCCAGGCACCAATTATGCTCGCTACGGCACTGATTAGGACACTAGACGGTAAAAGTGGTCATGTACTTTTTAAGCAGCCTGCGACAAGTTTCCCCTTTACAACTGAAAAAAATCCAAAATTTAGCTTTTAATTAGTACTTTCACTGAAAATTATAACGAACACTGTAAAAATAAATCAATACAAAATAAGTTGTTTGTTTCAATTTTATTTATTGCACACCCCAAGAAGGCTCTGGTTGGAAATGTATTTTACTCTCTTATGATCGCTAAAATAAGACAAAAAAATTGTTTTCCCATTTCAAAATTTTATATTGATCTGTTCGTTTCAGGTCAAGAAAAACATTTTTCGTTCCGTGTCTGTCCCCTGAATCCTTGTTACACGCGCATAAGTCATGAACCACTGAACTGATATTAAAGAAACTTGGTTGGACGGTTATGTCTGGCTATATTCTCTACGACCTAACGTTTTTAATTTTTCGATTAGTTTTTTATATTGAATAAAAAAAGAAAAAGTAAATTTCGTATTTCCACAATTTTGTTTGTAAATATTAAAATAATGAATTGTTTTTATGTTCATACAAATCATAAGAAAACTATATTATACAATATACCAAATGGCAATTTTTATCGGGCCATTTTCTAGACTAACTTGCGCTAAAAAATCTCTTTACTGGTTTCTAGGGGTCTTGAAATGTAAATATCATTCTAAATTGACCACTTTTCAACTATAAACACTTTTCTTATCACTAACGTAATAAAAAAATGATGTATATATTTTTCGAAATATGTGGTGATGGGGTTAAAAAATGTTTTTTTCGTGAAATATGTATTATATATTTGAATTACTATTGTATAATACAATTAAATTTAGTAAATAGAAGAAAAAAATATTTAAAAATTATAGGGTGGGTATGGGGTGGGGCTGAACGGTTTCACATTTTCGAATTTCGACTGTTAAAAATTTTTTTTTTACTACCCTTGACCCCCTTTAACTATATACAAAATTTGAATTCCCTTGTGAGTTTTATTTTTTCAATTCCTCGACTGTGCATCCCAATACAGTCACACCCATTTTTTGCGTATATACATTGGTAAAATGAGCATTATATCGGACCAGTGGCGTACATGGGGGGGGGGGGGATTAAGATGATCAATCACCCCCCATGAGTTTACTTCATGAGAAAATTCTAAGACATTTTTTTAAATTTTCCAAGTATGAACAAAATAGTAAATAGGAAAAATTAGGTAAATTAATGTAAAAAAAGTCTTCAGTTTTTATTAAAATTTTGAATGACCTTTTTTTTAGTAATAAGAAGTACAGTGAATACAGTTTATATGATAAAAAAAGGTTATTCAGTTTAAAATTACATTAACAATTTTTTGTATTTCCCATATTTTACAGCCACCACTTGCCCCGGGGCACCGCAGTGTTTCATTTAGCACGAACAACACTAATAGTACAGGCAATGAAGGGAAAAATTGCCCTGTTTTTGGAACAAATTCGGAGTGCGATGAAATTTGGGAATCATATAGTATCCATAATAATACGTCTATATACACAAAAGTCCCCATTCATAGACCTTGTGGAAAAAAAGTTACAGCCGTTTGAAATTTAATTTAGTTTTTATTGAATAACTTCAAGACAAATAAAGATACCGAGACGTGGCTTACATTAAAATTTTCAAAAACATTTGCTTTACAACTTTATTTCAAAATTTCATCCAACGTGTCTACATACATAAATTGCTGAAATTTGAATTTGTTCTATTTAAATCCCTTCGTTGCCTGTACTATAAACATATTTTTAATAATAAATACAGTTAAAAATATACTTAATTATTTTTACTGTGTATACTATAATAAATACATAATATTGTATCCACTCCAAAGAAAAGTAAAAAAAAACGAAGGAATCAATTTCGCTTGTAGATCACCTCCACGTGACGTCAGAAAGGTTATGTATGTTTCGTAGACATGACGCACGCACACCACCACGCCGTTCTCACCCCAAATCCATCTCCTGACTTACAGTACACAGTTTCAGTCGTGTGTATCTTCACATCCCATTTATATGTTCGTCTCTCATCACACTTCTTGTCAATAGCGTTGTCATGGTGATCGCTATACAGAATACGTTTCCTTTAATCTTTCATTATTGTATTATAGTTAACAGTTCAAATACCTATATTTTATGATTGTTGGGTTATACAAGGTGCTATTTGTGTGGGTTCAGAAATGTATCTAGTCTAATTAAATTTAAAAAAAATTAACATTGTTAATATCAATTATCAAATTAAAATTTAAATACCTTACATTTGTTTTACATTAACTATAATAGTCCTGTAAAGAAAGCATTTTGACACGAACTTTTAGGGGCAAGCAATTTTATATTTGATTATTATAGATTTTGGGGGGGAGAATTCGAAAAAAATAACTCGGACTGGAGAAAAGTGGTGCAACACTCTTAAAAATGGAGTTGAAGGGTGAAAACCTCATTTACAAGCTTTTTTAAAATTTATATCAAAATCTAAATCGATGATGGGGTATTTTTATGGTTGATATTTGTTGGAAACACTCAGACGAATCGATTGGGATCACATAACATATACTGAATTTGACCAAAAATTACTCTTTCTAGAGGGTTTAAAAGATGTAAAAATGCTTCTTTTCGGGGAAAATAGTGTCCCCAATAAATATCAACCATAAAAAAATCCCATCATCGATTTTGATTTTGGGATAAATTGAATAAAAGCTTGGAAACGGGGGGTTTTTACCTTTCAACCCCATTTTTAACGATGTTGCACCACTTTTCTCCAGTACGGGTTATTTTTTTCGAATTCTCCGCCCCAAAATCTATAATAATCAACTTTAAAATTACTTGACTCTAAAAGTTAGTTTTTTCGCACTTTTTACTGCTTCCTTGATTGGACGATAATAATTGACGTGGCAATATATTACAAAGCAAATACATCTAGAAATATTGTATTTAAGGTACGGCTTACAATTAGTATATACTATAAATGAACCGTCTATACCATAGGTTCCCAAACTTTTTCGACTCGTGGCGTCCTTTTTGAACTAAGGTTTCTAATCACGCCCTTCTAATAACTTATAATAAACTACTGCATTACTGAGCAAATTCACATTAACCCAATCGTGCCCAGCGTTACATATGTATGTATATGTAACAGTGCTTTTGTTAAGATTTTGCGTTTGATGTAAAATTATTTTAATTCGAATGGGTTTGAAGTCATACTTATTTTCGAGTATTGGAAATAATACATCAACAATGCAATTATCAATGTTCTGGAGTTTTGGTATAAATAGATAGGTATGAATTGATGACAGAAAAATCAGCAATATCGATAACAAAAAAAACCTCGGGAACGATTAAGTTAAATTAATAGCATTGATGAGCCTGCAGATCCGCGGTGCCCCTGTAAAGACGCCTGGGCGTACACTTTGGGAACCACTGTTCTATACGATATCTGGTAGCAATTGTTAGTTTAATTTTTGGAGCCTACTATGGGCCAATTTGACCCATACACCGACTTTGACTGAGAATAGCGTTCAGGTATTTTAAAAAAGGGCGGTACCACAGCCTTACAGGTATAGTTCGAACACTTGACTATAGGTTTCGACAGTTGCTGTATGCTGCAGAGCCATCAGTCGTCATTGAGAAGCGTTCAAAATCGGAGCAGGGTCTAGATGACCCATGTGTGTACTTAGTGTCGTACCATAGAAAGTAAATAATGGCTTATAATTTACGTTCGCGTGTCCGCGACGCTTTAATACGAGAGGATGAAGAGGAAGATTTTGGTGGCGACTCTTCTTCCGAGGAAGATTATGAGTCTGATTGTTCAGAAGCCGAAGGTCAATGCAAGAATTTTATACACTTGCAAGTATTTGCTGAGTCAATCTAATAAGAAATTGTCTGCCGAGAATGCATTGAAGCAGCTGGTCATGTATCTCGTGGAGTCATTCTTACGCAAATAGATACAACTTCCAATGCTTCGCACATACATAAGGAAAGGTATTCAGCTCATACTTGGAATAAATACTCCACAATTTTTAAAAAAGTATGTTGAATATTTCAAAGATACTTGTAATACTTATAAATCGGTAAGTAAAAAATTCCCGTAGTTGCGGAATTATAGATGATCAAAAATTGTTGTCTCGTGCGAAACCCTCAGAAAAACTTCACGTTTGTTTCTAATAAGATTCAAACATACAGTAGGCAATCATTACAGTCCGGATCACTACTGTCCGTTCATCGTTATTGTCCGACCCCTAATGTTCACCACATCCGCACGTTCTATTCGTCATGCAGAAGTGACTGTTTATAATCTGCGTAATAATCACACAATAATAAAAACTGCTGTTAAAGCACACGTGTTTCATTTTTACATGTTTTCTGCACATGTTAACGCGTTATTTATTCGTATGCACTCTATGCGCGTCAGGGGAAAAAAACTCGGAGTGGGAAAAAAATATAAGTGAACAGTATAGACATATAGGTAGAATTGGACAGCGCACGCCGCATTTTAAAAGTGAGAGAGATGGAGCGTGTGATAACCAAGTTCTATCACCCTCTACACAATGCCGTTACGAGCTTAGAAGGAGACAGAAGTCGGTTGTCACAAGCTCTATCTCAGTGGTCATTTTATTACGCTCGTAAGATGCGGGTGGCGCTATCCAGTTCTATATTATGTCTATGGTGGACAGTATTGACGATTGGTTGCCCCGACCGCCTGACAATAAAGCTGTTCTATTGTGTTCGTATGCACTATATGCGCGTGAGGGGAAACCACTAGGAGTGGAAAAAAACATAAGCGGACAGTATTGATGATTGGTTGCCCCGAATTCCGAACAATAATGCTGTTCTATTGTATTAGTAATATTTATTCATTTTCGATGAATTTGAACCGGCTCTGGTAGTCTTATTGTAAGAAACAATTCATAATCATTGATGAGGCCGACGAAATGTGGTTATAACTATAAATATGCGGTCACCTTGAAAGTCTTTTCCACTTTTGTGCAACGTTTATCGCATTTCCTTGTAAAACATATTGTTTTGTGTATTTTTTGTAATCACGTACTTACACAAAATATTCAATACATTTTTATTGTTCCTTTTACAGTTTGTTGTTGAAATAAGCATTAGATATTGACCGTATTGAACATGTATGTATGTACTTGAACTAAATATCTATTTTTAAAATTTGTAAGACATTAGTCACCGGCATTATTAGTTATTTTTACATAACCGATTACAACATTCTTGTTTTTTTTTGTTAATTGATAACATAATGGCAGTATGTAGCGTAGGTATTTAAAATGTGAGTGCTTCTAAGCATTCGAATTAGAATGGAGACTCTAATTTATTGTACAACTCACAGTGCCGTATATATATGTATTAGGGTGGTTTTTTTTTTCGGTCCCATTAGCGTATGTTTCACCTTTGAATCTAAAAAAAAATTTCCCAAAATTTCAGACCTGTAGATCAAACCTGTGTCGCAATCCGAGTATTTTTTTCCATTTGATTAACACGGGAAAAATTACTTTTTTACTTACACGTGAATAGCTCGTTGAAAATAATATTTTTGATTTCTCACAGCAATGTTTTGTAAAGAATTAAATTTCCTACAAAAAGTACTCAACTCATAAATCCAGTATTTTTAAAGATATGTTCATTTAAACATTATCATGAAAATCGGATTTTGGAAAATTTAAAATGTATCCCGAAGTTTTTTTTAGATGAACACGTCGAACAACCTTATATTAAATATAAGAGTAAATTTTACTCAGCTTCAGTACGCGCCACTGCGGCAATTTAGGCAACTGCCTAGGGCTCCGAAGTATATGGGGGCCCAAAAAAATGCATTCACATTATGATGGTAACCTTACCTTATACTTTTTTTGCATAATTTTTCTTTTTTCAATACAAATTATTGCTTCCTCTCAATATCGAAGATACGAGAAGCTTTCTGATCGTTTCAGATGGAGACAAAAAAAATGTTTGCCGATTTCAAAATTTTAAATTGATTTATCCGTTTCATGTCAAGGCAAACACTTTTCGTTCCGTGTCTGCCTGTCTGTGTGTCCGTCCGTCCGTCTGTCCCCTGAATTCTTGTCACACGCATAACTCATGAACCACTGAACCGATATTATTGAAACTGGTTGGGTCTGGCTTGAAGACGGTCCCATTTCAAAATCATCAAAATCGTGTAAGGGGGAGGGGTGACACCCCAAAATATTTATTTTTTCAAGATATATCAAGAATGACACATGTTACGTGATCGCATCGGACCGGGCTTAATTTTTGTTTGTAATGTTCGGATCGGATCGGATCGGACCTTAATATAAATCGTATAAATCGGACCGGATTGGACCGGGCCGAAAAAAAAAGTTTCGGACTGGATCGGGCTACTTTTTTTAAGGCCCGATCTTATCTCTATCACATACATACAGGGACTCTATTATATTATCATTAATAAACACATAAGTTGCAAAAAAGTTATACATTTCCTGCTGTTTTTCAATGTGTCTAAGCCCCAGCAGTCAGTAGTAGTTATTTTTTCATAACCATTATAAAATAGTCGTCTAGGTGTTCTTTAATCTACTAGCACAGTGTTTCGTGCTGTGGGGTAGTTGTGTAATTAGTTTTTTCTATACAGACAGAATAAAAGGCAGCACTTACTGTTTATTTCACTTCATTGTAGGAGTTATCGTACAATGAAACATGAAGTGTACAGTCGAAAAATAAATTATGTAGTACGAAAGATGTTTTTAATTATTTTAAAGGAAGAACGACATAACGTCGTTTTAACACCGCGTAAGTCGTTTTTTAGATACACGTGTATCAATTTAAAAAACTTTAAACTTTATTAGTTATTACAGCTTTAAAAAAGTGTGTTTTCAGTCATTTTTTTCAGTGTAGCGGATAATCAAATGATTAAAAAAAATAATTCACAATGGAGGTTGTAGGGAATTTTATAGCGAATAACTTTTATTTGAAACTTTTTTTTGTGTAATACTTAATTACTCGTAGATTTCTATTTAGCAAAAATCAGAAATTGCAATTGAACCATGGTTTATCCATGATACAGACAACCAAAATCGAAGCAAACTTTGTAACAAATCTTGTAGTAGCAAAACTGTGCCTAAAAATTCCTATTTAAGATACTTTTAGCCTAGACAGCCTGGACTATAGTAGATTAATATATTATGATCTAATGCAGTGACTACTCACTGCCAGTACATTTAAAAAAATTGACATCTTTCGATGAAATCACGTGAAAATGCATCTTTTTATAAACGTGCTTGCACAAATTTGTATGTAATCTCGAGTGACTTCATCCCAGAACGTGTATTTCTTTGAACTAGCTGACATAAGCTAAATTGTTCGTTCGTGCGTGGGCCCACTTCTCAATGCAACAAGATTGTTGTTGAAATCATACCGGGAGTTTACAGACGTCTTTTGGTTTAAACATTAGTTTAAACTGCAACTACGAGTACCAACATAGTGTATTCCGTTAACATATTTATTCAGAAATTCAACTTGTTATAGAAGTAACGAGGACGACGCGACGTGGAAATATATGCAATGGCGTAAACATGATTGTTTCTGGGGGGATTTATTAAAGCAATGGAAATGGTATTTATTTTTTTCCATGGAGTTTAAAGGACCCTTTTAATGTCAGAATGGCAAGTTTTGGCTCCCATTTTTGTGTCATATAGTGGAGGGAAATAGGTGGTGTGTTTCATTATTATTATTATTATGTGTTCTAAATTTCATACGTTTCATTGTTTATGTTTAAAAAAAAATTGAATTGTGTTTGTTGAAATTTAATGTTAATACCGAAAAATTATAACTTTAGGATTAAGATATTCTGATAAATTAAAATGTATTATTTATTATTTGTGGAATATATTTTTCAGGTTCTGTATTTATTTATTCTTTTGTGATAAATTGTTTTAAGAAAATATACTTCTTGAAATTGAGGTTATGTCAATTATTTATTATGTTTTCAAATGAACTTGTAAAACCACTATTATTAGTATTAATATCAATTTTTACAAGATATGAGAGTAAAGATAAGAAAATTACCATTCTTTTAAAACATATAGTTTCAAAAGTCTTTATGGATGTGCATTTTATGGCCAAGCCATGCTATTTATTATTTTAGGCCAACCTTCAGACACCGAGTTTCGGTCACCTATTTTTTATCCAAAATTGAGCCAACCTACAGATATCGAGCTTCGGTTACCTAATCGTCACTTTTTGTTATTTTGTATAGGAGAGACTTTGAGCCAATCTTGGTACTATAACTCCAATAGTTAAAAGTCGGACTTGAGTCCTGAGTATATTATTTTTTGATACTTTTTTCGAAGAAAGTTCAATGACTACCGAATTTCTTACTATGTTGTTAAATACTCTTATTTTTAAACTGTTCGGGGTGGGGGTGTGGTAATTAACAATGATAAATCTAGAAAGTTTATGTTGCTGGCAAGAGGTTGTAAGAATATATGTCAAAACTTATATAAAAGTTACTATCATTTATCTGAGTTTAAAAAAATTATATTTTAAGGTTATGTATATGTACGATTTTACTGAAAATTTATATACAAAAATACAATATTTTGTTTGCCTATTAATAATATTAATAATAATAATAATAATAGGTGTAGGCATTACATAGAAACGCAACTTTAAACGAGGTTAGATCGTCTTACATTTTGACGAGACGAGACTTAACTAACCTGGTTTCATCTCGTCTCGTTTGAATCCTTAATATCGGTGGCATGTTATACATTAGGAAACTGCCTAGGACCCCGAGGTAAAGGGTAGCCCCTAGCTGACGAAAAGAGTATTAAATAAAGTAATAAATAGTATGTGAAGACCTTTTTTTGCTCTTCAGCAAATTACACACATCCAAACAACATTGTAATACAGACCAAAAAAAATTTTGTTATACTTTTTTTAAATTTTCTTATTTGACAGTTTTTTTAACTAGGGGCCTCGAATATTTATTATGCGTAAAGAACCCAACTTTGATAACGCGCGCTACTGCTTAATACTGTTAATTATAAAATGTGTATTATAAAATATGAGTAGTTTAAATCTATAAAATAATTAATTCCATCTTGTGGGTATTTGATTTAACTTCAGAATAGCTCACATTTTAAGATAAAATAAACATTTTTACATATTATGGTTGTTCACATGGGCGTAGCCAGGATTTTGTTCAGGGGGGGGGGCAAATTTTTTTTTAAACTGATTGGTCGGCGTGTTTTGCCTAGGACCCCGAGGTAATGAGAGAGCAAAAAAAGCTCTCACATTATTGTGGTAACCTTACCTAAAAAGTTTTATAAAAAAATTTTTTAATAAAAATATTTTCAATGGGCCTCAAATTTTTTGCGTCTGGGACCTCGAAATGTGTAAGAACGGCTCTGATAAATGGCCATTAATGTAAACATTTGGTAAATTATTTTTTTCTTAAATTTAATTCTATCGTTTCGTTGCAACTTGGAACTTTGGCTCGTGAAAATCCGTGATTTTCATTAACTCAATAAATCATTTTTTTGGTGTGTTCTTGATTATTATCGAGGAATTGTAAAAGAGCTATGAAAAATGTAACATTTTCATTATTTATTATATCTCTAGATAGGTGCGCAAAAAGTAACAATGAAAAGTCATTCTTTTTTTCATTTCTTCTTTTATTTTCGCCACATTTTTTTCAATAATTAAAATTATATGTATGTGCATATCATTTTGAAGACATAATCCTCTACAAAAATGTACTCTACGTTGCTATTTCGGTGTTTTTTTTATTTATAATTTTTTTATTTAATGTAAAAAATCGATCTAATTTGAATTGATAATATACATGTATAGTTGAAATATCAAAAAAACTTTTTTTTTTGTATAAAAAGGATAAAAAGGCAATGACATGAATAGTTTACCCGCTATAACAAGAGATTGCAATAAAAAAACAATGATATTTAAATTTTCGAATCTAAAAATGTCAATATTTAGCCAATGAACTGATTCATTTGTTACTCTTAGTTCACGAGCTAGGGGGAGGGGCAAGCTAGTCTAGAAATATCCCTGTTTGGACAATAATACTGATTTACTTATTACTTTTTGTCCACAAGCTAGGGGGGGGCAAGCGCCCCCCCCCCCCCCCCCCTGCCCCACCCTGGCTACGCCCATGGTTGTTCAGGCCCGTCTAAGACAGCCTTAATAAGTAACACACCCTTTCAATACAGTCCATTTGCCCTCACTACGCTCCTCCCACTTATATATTAATGTTAGTAGGTTTTGCATAAAACACATAAAAAACAAAACAACTCGATTTTAATCAATAATAATTTTCTGAATTTTCTCTCATTGTCAGTGCATAACAACAACCCAAATGCTCTCAGACATAGTAAAGAAACAGTATTCAGTCTAATAAAGGAATAATGCCTTCATGTTATATTTATATGTGTGTACAAGTGTTTAAATTTATAAAAAGTGTTTAATAAATGTTATGTGAAAGTTACACATTCAGAATTATTTTAAAACCTAAAGTGTAACTCATGGCCCCAACAATGGTAATTAAATGATATTTGGCTTATTAACTTGACATTTAATTCCTAACGTTCAAATGTAGTTGAATAATATTATTTAAAATATCCTCTCCCATTTATTAAATTATGGATACGCCATTGTACAGATGTAAATACAAACGATGTAATACAATATACAGAATAGTGTAAATAATTTATTTTGAGAACTCTATATTGAACAAAATTTTAAATAGCTATACATATTTGAAAATGTATACTTATGTTATGCAATTAATAACACAGCTACACACAAAAAAAACTTCTGTCAAGTAAATACACAGTGCTTCCTCGTGCTAAATTCACCAAAGGTAGTTAATTATTCAACAATTTTAATAAAAACCGATAGTGTTTTATATAAATTGCCTGGAATTGGTTAACCATTTAATTTTTATACAATTTTACTAAAAAATATTAGTTCAAAATTTTTCTTAAAATGCACCTGAATATTTTTAATTTTTTGACAATTTCAATCTAAATTTAAATTTATGCAAACGTCAAGATGACATTTAAAACGTCAAAATGACATTTAAAATGTCAAAATGAGATTTAATATGTCCAAGCAAATATCAGTTTAGAAAAACAAAATACGAATTTTTAAAATAAATTGAGATAAATCTTTGTCAGGGAATATTTTTACAACAAACGTTGTAGACCCATATTATAGGAAAATTTAATGCTCTACAAAAAATATTCTATAAAATTTTCACGTAACATGTGTCGTTTTTGAAATATCTTGAACAAATAAATATTTTGGGATGTCACTCCTTTCCCTTACACACGATTTTGATGATTTTGAAATGAGACCGTCCTCAAACTAGACCCAACCATCCGAAGTTTCAACAATATCGGTTCAGTGGTTCATGAGTTATGCGTGTGACAAGGATACAGGGGACAGACGGACGGACAGACAGACAGACACGGAACGAAAAGTGTTTGTCTTGACGTGAAACGGAAAGATCAATTTAAAATTTTGAATTCGGAGAACATTTTTTTTGTCTCAATCTGAAACGATCATCGATATTGCGAGGAAGCAAAATTAAATATATTAAATATATTTTCAAATGTATTTTTATTAATAGACAAAATGGTTTTCATTATTTAAATATAGATTATACAGACAAATACATTAATTTTGTTACCGACTTTTTCATTGCGTTGGTTGAAAGTAAATATTAAAAGTAATATTTCACACAAAAAACTATCGGTTTTTTGTTCAAACCGAATAAAAGATTCTTTAGGAAGTAAAAAATAAAACCATAAATTAGCCATACGATAACTTGATTTAAGACGTGAGTTCTCTTTTTTTAAATTAAATGCCATTTGATCGAACCCAAGTTTCAAGAGCGGAAATTAAGGTCTGAAGTTTTCGCTGAACTTGAAAGAGTTGAAAAAGATTACCAAAACAACAAACAGAGCGAATCTTAAGACGTCTGGCTTTAGTCAAGAGGAGATCTAAGTATTATTTTAATAACAAGAGTAACTTTTATCTACGTGATTGTGAAGTTGGAGCTAGCGGAAAACCTTCAAGAGTTAAAGTCACTTTTAACTTTTGCTTTGTATAGAAGAAGTCACTATTTATATAACAGGTAGATACGGTCTGTCATTTTTTATGGTTCTCCAACGATTTATTCAAATATTCATTGATAACAATAGAAGATTTTTATATCTAAATGTTTGATAATGTGTAATATAGATACTTTTGCTTCCTCGTAATATCGAAGATACGAGAAGCTTTGCGATCGTTTCAGATTGAGACAAAAAAAATGTTTGCCGATTTCAAAATTTTAAATTGATTGAACACTTCTCGTTCCTCGTCTAGCTGTCTGTCCGTCCGTCTGTCCCCTGTATCCTTGTCACACGCATAACTCATGAACCACTGAACCGAAATTGTTGAAACTTTGTCGGATGGTTGGGTCTAGTTTGAGGACGGTCCCATTTCAAAATCATCAAAATCGTGTGTTTCGGGGAGGGGTGACATCCCAAAATATTATTTTTTTCAAGATATCTCAAGAACGACTCATGTTACGTGAAAATTTTATAGAATATTTTTTGTATAGCATTTCTAATTGTCCCCATGTTAAATTTCCTATGTCTTAATCAATTTGGAATACACTGTATATAGATTAGAGCTGGGCGCAGGCTGTGAATTTTTCGGGTCACAGACGTGACCTGACGCGTGAGCGATTTTCAAATCTTAAATCGGAGCGTACGTGATTGTGAGTAAAATTAAAACAACAGTACTTGACCGTGTGTGAATACATTTTTTTCGTGCGTGAGTCAGTGAATATTTTGAAAATAATTTTTTTTATAAACTAAACTCTTTTTAATATCTGAACTAATAATGCATACCTACATATGATAATGTTTTAAATCGAATTTTGACATTAAAAAATATAGTATAAAAAATAAATGTAATTTTTAGAAGCACTTTTACATAGTCAGTATTGCCAACTATATCTGAACACCAAAAATGATTTTAAAATGCATTATAACTTTATTTTCTTATTGTTTGGTTTGCTATTACTTGTACTAGAAATGCAGTTTAGAAAAAATAATATGAATATAAAATATAGGTACACAATATATTGCACGTAAAAAACAATAATTTTCATCATTTTAAAATTTAATTTACAATAATTACATTAAATCGTGTCACGAGCATGACACGCCGTGCGTGATCGGGCGTGAGTAAAAAATAGGATTCGTGAGCGTGCGTGATCGTGAATATTTTTTTTGTAACCGTGAGTGAGCAGACGTGACTAAAACTTTTTCTCGTGAGCGTGCGTGATCGTGAGCAAAAATTTCTCACGCGCCCAGCTCTAGTACTACTTGTATGTATAGTAGGGTGGTCGTTATTTCCCAAACTGCTCGGATCCTCGCTCCTACCCCCCAAAAAGTTAGTTTAGGGCTATAAAAGAAGAAACCCGTCGCTAAAACTCCCAACAGTAGTCGCTAAACCCTGCCCGTTTTCAAAAAACCGTTTTTTGGCATTATTACGATGTTATATTCGATAATGCGTGATAAGGACGTTATAAAATTTTCCTAAAATTTTGTGGACAATTATATTTGTAGTATATTGAAGAAACTTTGTTCCTCTATCGTTTAAAATGCTTTAAAAATTTTCTTTGTGAAAAATGGCCGTATCGAAATAAAACAAAAAGCATTCTAAAGTTTCAAGTTTCTAGTTTTGAGATTTTTTAGCATAATTTTTTTTGAGTTACGGTTATCGCGCAATCAAAAGAAATAGTGAAACACAAAAATTTTCCAATTTTTAAAATTTTTTTTAAGGGTCCGCGGGCTCGGGAAATTTTTTTTCAGATAAACCAATGCATTGGTCAGTTAACTTGCTTATTCAGCTTTAATTTGTTTTTTTTTTTGGTCTCTATCAATTTTTTTTTGCCGAGATATCTGACTTTAAATGAAAAATGATTCTATTGTCTTCGATCATCAATATATCAGCAACTTATGATTAAAAAAAAAAAAAACAAATTAAAACTGAATAAGCAAGTTAACTGACCAATGCATTGGTTTATCTGAAAAAAAATTTCCCGAGCCCGCGGACCCTTAAAAAAAATTTAAAAAATTGGAAAATTTTTGTGTCCCACTATTTCTTTTGATTGCGCGATAACCGTAATTCAAAAAAAATTATGCTAAAAAATCTCAAAACTAGAAACTTGAAGCTTTAAAATGCTTTTTGATGTATATAAAGTTAGCAGGGTACTTTTAGCAGGATCAAAAAAAAAGTATTTGTCATTTTGTCACTTTTTTGTCGCTATTTTGTCCCGCTAGAATTAATTTTGTACCTTGAGCCGTTTTCAAAAAACTAAGACCCTGCTAACTTTAATCTAAAGTTAGCAGGGTTCGCGATATCTCAGCCACTATTAAAGCTGGAGTAAAAATTTTTGTGTCCGAATTTGTTACTTGGGCAGTTCTTTCGGCTCCCATTTTTTTTTTTTTTTTTTTTTTTTTTTTTTTTTTTTTTTTTTTTTTTTTTTTTTTTTTTTGCGTTAGAAATGTAAGTAGGTACATGAAGGTTATAGCCAATGCATCCAGTACACATTTATGAGTTAATTCTGATGATAATTAGTGGCTAATTACAACTAAACTAAAATTGAAGAATATTCTATCTATTTTACATAAAAACTACATAAAAATTATATGATTCCGGAAACAAATTATTTCAGGCTCTCGACTATTTAATTAATAAGGTCTAAAAAAGACAATGACACTCATTTGAGTAGGGTCTACTGAGAGTAACAAATTAAAAGTTCGTTTTAATATTTAAAATTGACGAATATTCTATCTATTTTTCATATAATCCTACAAAAATATAATATGATTCCGGAAACATTTTATTTTCTGCTCTCGACTATTGAAATAAGGTCTAAAAAAGACAATGACACTCATTTGATTAGGGTCTGCTGAGAGTAACAAATTAAAAATTTGAATTAATATTTAAAATTGACGAATATTCTATCTATTTTTCAAATAAACCTACAAAAAAATAATATGATTCTGGAAACAAATTATTTAATACTCTCGACTATTTAAATAAGGTCTAAAAAAGACAATGACACTCATTTGAGTAGGGTCTGCTGAGAGTAACAAATTAAAAGTTCGTTTTAATATTTAAAATTGACGAATATTCTATCTATTTTTCATATAATCCTACAAAAAAATAATATGATTCTGGAAACAAATTATTTAAGGCTCTCAATTATTTAAATAAGGTCTAAAAAAGATAATGACACACATTTGAGTAGGGTCTGCTGAGAGTAACAAATTAAAAGTTCGTTTTAATATTTAAAATTGACGAATATTCTATCTATTTTTCATATAATCCTACAAAAAAATAATATGATTCTGGAAACAAATTATTTAAGGCTCTCAATTACTTAAATAAGGTCTAAAAAAGATAATGACACACATTTGAGTAGGGTCTGCTGAGAGCAACAAAATAAATGTTCGTTTTAATATTTAAAATTGACGAAAATTCTATCTATTTTACATAAAACCTCCATAAAAATAATATGATTCAGGAAACAAATTATTTAAGGCTCTCAACTATTAAAATAAGGTCTAAAAAAGACAATGACACTCATTTGATTAGGGTTTGCTGAGAGTAACAAATTAAAAGATCGTTTTAATATTTAAAATTGACGAAAATTCTATCTATTTTACATAAAACCTCCATAAAAATAATATGATTCTGGAAACAAATTATTTAAGGCCCTCGACTATTGAAATAAGGTCTAAAAAAGACAATGACACTCATTTGTGTAGGGTCTGCTGAGAGTAACAAATTAAAAGTTCGTTTTAATATTTAAAATTGACGAAAATTCTATCTATTTTACATAAAACCTCCATAAAAATAATATGATTCAGGAAACAAATTATGTAAGGACCTCGACTAGTGAAATAAGGTCTAAAAAAGACAATGACACTCATTTGATTAGGGTCTGCTGAGAGTAACAAATTAAAAGTTCGTTTTAATATTTAAAATTGACGAATATTCTATCTATTTAACATAAAACCTCCATAAAAATAATATGATTCCGGAAACAAATTATGTAAGGACCTCGACTATTGAAATAAGGTCTAAAAAAGACAATGACACACATTTGAGTAGGGTCTGCTGAGAGTAACAAATTAAAAGTTCGTTTTAATATTTAAAATTGACGAATATTCTATCTATTTAACATAAAACCTCCATAAAAATAATATGATTCCGGAAACAAATTATTTCCTACTCTCAACTATTTAAATAAGGTCTAAAAAAGACAATGACACTCATTTAAGTAGGGTCTGCAGAGAGAAACAAATTAAAAGTTCGTTTTAATATTTAAAATTGAAGAATATTCAATCTATTCTACATAAAACCTCCATAAAAAAATTATGATGTCTTATCTCTTTTTTAAACTTTATTTCAATAGTTGAGAGCCTTATAAAAATTTGTTTCCGGTATCAAAATATTTTTATGGAGGTTTTATATAACATAGATAAAATATTCGTCAAGTATAAATATGAAAAACGAACTTTTAATTTGTTACTCTCAGCAGACCCTAATAAAATGAGTGTCATTGTCTTTTTTAGACCTTATTTTAATAGTTGAGAGCCTTAAATAATTTGTTTCCTGAATCATATTATTTTTATGGAGGTTTTATGTAAAATAGATAGAATTTTCGTCAATTTTAAATATTAAAACGAACTTTTAATTTGTTACTCTCAGCAGACCCTAATCAAATGAGTGTCATTGTCTTTTTTAGACCTTATTTCAATAGTCGAGGGCCTTAAATAAATTGTTTCCTGAATCATATTATTTTTATGGAGGTTTTATGTAAAATAGATAGAATTTTCGTCAATTTTAAATATTAAAACGAACTTTTAATTTGTTACTCTCAGCAGACCCTACACAAATGAGTGTCATTGTCTTTTTTAGACCTTATTTCAATAGTCGAGGGCCTTAAATAATTTGTTTCCAGAATCATATTATTTTTATGGAGGTTTTATGTAAAATAGATAGAATATTCGTCAATTTTAAATATTAAAACGAACTTTTAATTTGTTACTCTCAGCAGACCCTAATCAAATGAGTGTCATTGTCTTTTTTAGACCTTATTTAAATAGTCGTGAGCCTTAAATAATTTGTTTCCAGAATCATATTATTTTTATGGAGGTTTTATGTAAAATAGATAGAATTTTCGTCAATTTTAAATATTAAAACGAACTTTTAATTTGTTACTCTCAGCAGACCCTACTCAAATGAGTGTCATTGTCTTTTTTAGACTTTGTTTCAATAGTCGAGAGCCTTAAATAATTTGTTTCCGGAATCATATTATTTTTTTGTAGGTTTAAATGAAAAATTGATAGAATATTCGTCAATTTTAAATATTACTTCGAACTTTTAATTTGTAACTCTCAGCAGACCCTACTCAAATGAGTGTCATTGTCTTTTTTAGACCTAATTTCAATAGTCGAGAGCAGAAAATAAAATGTTTCCGGAATCATATTATTTTTATGAAGGTTTTATGTAAAATAGATAGAATATTCTGCAATTTTAAATATTAAAACGAACTTTTAATTTGTTACTCTCAGCAGACCCTACTCAAATGAGTGTCATTGTCTTTTTTAGACCTTATTTAAATAGTTGAGAGCAGGAAATAATTTATTTCCGGAATCAAAATATTTTTATGGAGGTTTTATATAACATAGATAAAATATTCGTCAAGTATAAATATGAAAAACGAACTTTTAATTTGTTAGTCTCAGCAGACCCTACACAAATGTGTGTCATTGTCTTTTTTAAACCTTATTTAAATAATTGAGAGCCTTAAATAATTTGTTTCCAGAATCATATTATTTTTTTGTAGGATTATATGAAAAATAGATAGAATATTCGTCAATTTTAAATATTAAAACGAACTTTTAATTTGTTACTCTCAGCAGACCCTACTCAAATGAGTGTCATTGTCTTGTTTCCGGAATCATATAATTTTTATGTAGTTTTTATGTAAAATAGATAGAATATTCTTCAATTTAAGTTTAGTTGTAATTAGCTACTAATTATCATCAGAATTAACTCATAAATGTGTACTGGATGCATTGGCTATAACCTTCATGTACCTACTTACATTTCTAACGCAAAAAAAAAAAAAAAAAAAAAAAAAAAAAAAAAAAAAAAAAAAAAAAAAAAAAAAAAAAAATGGGAGCCGAAAGAACTGCCCAAGTAACAAATTCGGACACAAAAATTTTTACTCTAGCTTTAATAGTGGCTGAGATATCGCGAACCCTGCTAACTTTAGATTAAAGTTAGCAGGGTCTTAGTTTTTTGAAAACGGCTCAAGGTACAAAATTAATTCTGGCGGGACAAAATAGCGACAAAAAAGTGACAAAATGACAAATACTTTTTTTTTGATCCTGCTAAAAGTACCCTGCTAACTTTATATACATTGCTTTTTGTTTTATTTCGATACGGCCATTTTTCACAAAGAAATTTTTAAATTCTTGTTCCTTTAATTGTTTGGATGAGTGTAAGTTCGTTGTTAAAAGATTACGTTTTTAAATTTTTTTTTATATTTAAACAATTATATCTCGGCACCTAAATCACTTAGAGACATCTGTAAAAAAAGAAATTAAAGGTCTTAAAGTCTACTTTAATGTAGTAACATTTGTTTAGGCCAATACAATTCGACAAATTATCAAAATTCCAAAAAAGGTTAATTTTTTGCTTTTTTCCGGATTTGGAACGTTATATTTAAGTTAAAAAATTTTTTTAAGCATCTTAAACGATAGAGGAACAAAGTTTCTTCAATAATACTACAAATATAATTGTCCACAAAATTTTAGGAAAATTTTATAACGTCCTTATCACGCATTATCGAATATAACATCGTAATAATGCGAAAAAACGGTTTTTTGAAAACGGGCAGGGTTTAGCGACTACTGTTGGGAGTTTTAGCGACGGGTTTCTTCTTTTATAGCCCTAAACTAACTTTTTGGGAGGTAGGAGCGAGGATCCGAGCAGTTTGGGAAATAACGACCACCCTAATGTATAGGTACCTAATAATAACAATTGATATTTTTAATCCTTAACTGGTGTTATGGGGGCCAGCCGGCCCCACAAACCACGTTTTGATGTTTTTCTAGAAATCTAAACATCGTGCGCACCCGCCATTTTAAGTAATAACATTATGTCGTGACTCGTGGATGATGCCGGATGTTCGGCACTTTAGATCCTGCAGGGACATAGGTAGGTGCGTGTCGGGGACCGACTGACCCCCATGATACCAGTTACATATGTTTTTTTATATATTGTGTAGACCAGTTACCTTGTGAATTTATAAAAGATGTAGCTGTCACTTGTGTGACCGAAAATAAACTGCCCTGGTCGGCACAAGACTTTTTTATACATCATGATACAGAAGAAATTACATAAGTTAACATTTTCTGCTAAGAAATTGAATATAAACTACATTACATTAATTGTTGTTTTTGTTAATGTTTCAGATATATTTTAATTATATTTGTTTGATAGTTCAACAGTTTAACAATTTTTTATATATTATTATTTCTATACATCTATTTAATTGGCAGTTGTAATAATAAATGCTTTTATTTTCATAGATAACTAGATTATTCATATTATTAAAATTATTTTTAAATAAAAACTGAAATTATTATTTTTTAATCAATTCAGATTTGAAAAAAGAGAATAGGACATAAATTAGTAAAATAAATATAAATCAGTAAAATCCGTTTCCGGTTTAGTGATGGTTTTCAAAAATAGGAGGTGCAGAGTATAAAAGAACCTTCAGTTTAAAACTTCAGATACACAGACACACAAAAAAAAACGGAACCTTTATGTCTGTCAAGATACTTTTTCTCAGGAACAGTAAGAGGTATCAAGTTGAAATTAATATTAAATTTTAAAGTCTACAGCCTCATAGTTCTGTAAAAAAATAAGTTTCTAACTCAATGCTCTAAGGTTTTCTTCCAGTTTTTAATAAAAAAGACCTGTTCTAAAAACATTTATTTTAAATAATTAATAAGCACATATTTACCCTCACCTCGACCTATACCACTGATTGTGAGTGAATTATCGATAACATTAATTATTTTCCCATCATTCCATTCATTCCATGTTGACTTACTTTTGTATTGTTTAACAATTTGTGTTCGCTATTGTTTTATTATAATTGCAAAAAATAATAACAATGAGTGTTGTCAGAAATAAAATCGTGAATGAGCATTGTCTATTATTGGTTATAAAAAATAATTTTTCTGGTCGACAGGCCCGGATTTACCATGCAGGCAGGGTAGGCAGCTGCCTAGGGCGGCAAGAATTGAAGGGCGGCAAAGTTTGCTGGAAACTTTGAAAAATTATTATATTCGTGGGAATTGAATTTGATTTTGATTCCATTATCGATGAGTTTGCCATCCGAAAATCGAGACGTAAAATTTTCAACCCATAAGTAATAATTTCTCTATACGTGTAACTCAAGCATGACTAAAAAAAAGGTCTTCCGTTTTTATGTTTCCTAATGTAACTTTATAAAAATTTATAAAATTTGAAACTGACGCAACGAAAAAAAAAGATCCTGAGTTTTTATTTTGTAATCTATGACTTAAACTGTTAGTTTCCAGGGGGGGGGGGGCAATTTTCGCAACTGCCTAGGGTCGGCAAATTTCTAAATCCGGGCCTGCTTGTCGATGATTGTTGACTGTTATTAACCAATTCATAGATAGTCCAGGAACATTAGGTTTTCACTGGGGAAAAATTCATTTAATCTTTATAAATAAGGTACCAAAAGTCCCCAACAATCCCATGCGAGAATATTTTTTTACAGCCCACAAAAGGTGCTAACAATTAGTTTTAAGTAAAATCTCTGTATCTATTGGTTCTATGACTAAAATAGTTATTATTAAATATAAAGTTTAGAAAATTACCTACAATAAAGATATTACAATTTTTTTCTATATAAATAATTGTTTTCGCTTATTAAGAGGGTATTCTAGTCTAAAAATGTGAGAATATTAAATTTTTTTGCATTTTATCAATAAACAGGGTTTCAAAAATATATGTTCAAAACCCTATACCTCAATTCCAAAAACTGACGGAGTTACGCGATTTGAAGATGATGCGTAGCATTGAATAGCTATTAGACCGAGCTCTGATAGCAAAAAATGGTACGTCATCGAACACCTCAAATTTAAAATGTGAAAATGGTTGGAAATAATGTAAACAACATATTAGACCCGGCAGACTATTAAAAATATGTTAATTGCTATGCTTAATGAATTTTTGAAATGAGTTAAAAAAACAATGAATATACCTTACAATACACCTGCATGAAATTTACACAGTTTATAGTAAATAATGTGCAATTTTTGAAAAAAAAATGCTGCTTAGCAATTTTTGTTAATTACCTTGTCTGCCTTAAATTTTTATAAGTTATAATTTTCAACAAAAGTACGTCACATAACACCTTTTTTTTATTTATAAAAAAATGAAGTTTGAGATCTCCCCAATCTGTTAAAACTTTGCTGACTGAAAATTTTTGTTAATTACCTTGTCTGCCTTAAATTTTTATAAGCTATAATTTTTAACAAATGTACGTCACAAAACACCTTTTTTTTTTTTTAAAATAAAGTTTGGGATCACCTCTATTTATTAAAACTTGTCTGCCTAACAATTTTTATTAATTAATACCTGCAAACTTTTATTTTGCCTGTACTATTTTCATAGAATTTCGATAAATGGTAATATTCAAGTTTCCGAGCAAAGAAATATCTACTACCTGCAAGTCTTATCTCAAATCCCAATAGATCAGCGGTTCCCAACTTTCATTATATTTATTTGTGGAGATCAGTTATCAAGTGCTCGGTGCTTAATTAACTTTTCACACAGCTTATGTTTTTTGTTGGGAGAAGGGGGTGTGCCACTGTATCTTTTTTCGCCATTATAAATTTTTTTACGCGTACCCCTGAGAGTACGCGTATTCCAGGCAGGATATTCATCTATTAGGATTTTGGAATTCACGACAATGATTTATTTAAATTTTAAATAAATAATTGTCCTGAATTAACAATCAAATCATTAAATTTTATAAAATTAATATTTCTATATATTATATATTCATCGGGAGCCGGATGTAAATCTTTGAAGGGCCGGCGCGCAGGTCCTATTTTGGTGATCGCTGGTCTAGGGTCTAGACTCTAGACTCTAGGGTAAACCATATTTGTTTTATTTGAAATAATTATGAATGTTTATTATTATTTTTAACTATTCTGATACATTAACCCTCCGTTAGGCGCGCGTACTATTGTCGCGAGTTTAGGCGCGCGGCATACATGCGTAGACCATTTTCAAAAGGTCCTATAATAGCTGAATTTGATTTTTATTTCATATGAGTTGAACTATGATGTTTATTGATGTATACTTTTGTATACAACACATAATTTTTATTAAAATTTTTATATATTTTGTTGTGGAAAAATAAACAAAATTAAATATCATTTTTAGACGTTTTATTATCATAAATTATATATTAATTTAAAAAATAAACATAATATATCTAAATAAAAATATGATAATGAAAATATGTTAATTATGATTAATGTATAGAAATACAAACAAATTGCAATGAAAATGTTGCAAAGAAAAGTATGAAAATGGCGATCAAAATTGGATATTTTTATTTAGGTAAAAATGCAATGCGAATATATCTCATATGGTCTTTTTATACATATTTGCCGAATTATTGCGATTTTTAGAATAAATATTGCACCGTCCGACATAATCACCTAGCCTATTTGCAGGAAAGTTGAAGAAAATTTCCCGAGGGGGGAGGGGTGGGGTGATGACGTAGACCTTATCGCATTGACCAAAAAAAAAGATCACTAGGTATTTTTTTTTCACTTTTCGCTACTTTGGGCAGGCATGACCATGTGTAGACTTTCAATGACCAAAACAAATATCAATTAGCTTTAGCCCCCCCCCCCCCCCAAAAAAAAAACTTTCCCAAGTACATTATAGAATAGAATATTACATCAATTTTCTCGTTCCCTGAAAGGGGGTGGGGGGGGTAAGTACCCCATTAGCCCCCTCTCCTTCCTATGAACACCCATACCTATAATGGTGTGGCGTTCTGCAATTATGAAAATCCTGTACGCTCGGCATTGTCCTAAACTCTTTGTGGGGCTTTAAATACTCCCACGCAAAGTTTTTTTGGGTTAAACATGTCTATATTTTTGAAAATAGTAAAATATAATACACGCCCATAAAATAAAACCACTATTTCTTACAAAAATGATGAAAATAAAAAATCGAAGCACTACAAAAATAGTTACACCGTTAGGCGCGCGGCATACATGCGTAGACCAGCCGTTTTTGATTCGCTATAACTCAAAACACCGGGCTAAAAAATTGCAACTAAGTAACTAATAATATATGAGGATATGTAATCGACAGCTACTCAAAAGGGCACGTGCTAAAATAAAGCGTGGTTTGTATTGTTACGGTTTTTATAGTAGTGGTCTACGCATGTACGCCACGCGCCTAACGGAGGGTTAAAAAAATACTATAGTTCCAATAAATAATTGATTGAATCTAGCAAATTATTTATTTAAATCGTTGCAATGAAATATTTTACAAGCTCAATCAAATATCTGATAAATTCGATATAATTTATTATTGATTTAAAAAAAGAATAAAAAATAGAATATTATTTAAAAGACATAAATTATAGATAATAATATTCTCTGCAGCATGTCTCAAATTAATTTTTTACTTACGTAATTACTAAACCGGAAACGGATGTTTACTCTTGTCATTTTTTTTTTTAGATTTGTTTTCAAAATAGGAGGTTTTCTTCCCGGACAAAATTTAATCTTAAATATAAAATTTCACCCTTCTACGATTTGTCGTATTTGAGTTACTGCGCTTACAAACAGACAGACACACAGACATCATAGCGAAAATAATCAGAATAGATTCAGGGAAGGTATATTCTTTTTCTAAATTTCGATAACCCTTCACCAAAATTTCGATGTGACAATGGAGAGGAATTTATTTTTTTGGTCGTCACATCGAGGCCCATAACTTTTTTAATTTTTAATATTTTTCAATAAAAATTGGTATTCAATAAGTTGAATATATATTTAATAAGATGTCTACTACCTGATCGCAAAATAATATGGTATACATATATAAAATTCTCAAACATTGACAATCACATCACAGTGGCTTTCCCCCTTAAGACTGACCTGGTAAAAAACATTTTTTCGATAAAAAAACTCTCTTAATATATAAAAGAGATGTAAAACCTCGATTGATAATTAAAAAAAAAAAAAAAAGTTGTCAACGGTTATATTACATTTTTTTTTAACAAAAAAATGTGGTCGTAGCGCTTAAAAAATGAAGACTGGCAAAGTAAAAAACGTTTTTTTTGCTGGCAGCAAAATTTTAATGCAATAAGAAGTCTCAAAGTTAATGTTAGAAAAAAAATTAAGATGGTGTTTTTTCACGGCCTGCGTATAAACTATTTAAACGAAAAAAAATCATTGGCACGGCGCTTAAAAATTAAGACTGACATAGTAAAAAACATTTTTTCGATGGCACACAAATTTATAAGCATAGAGGAGGTCTCAAACTTTATTTAAAAAAAAAAAGAAAAAAGGTGTTATGTCACGCCAACGGTTGAGCCGGACATCCATCTCATGCATGGATGCTGCACATTCAAAATTAAGGCAGACAAGGTAATTAACAAAAATTTCCAGTCAGCAAAGTTTTAACAGATTGGGGAGATCTCAAACTTCATTTTTTTATAAATAAAAAAAAGGTGTTATGTGACGTACTTTTGTTGAAAATTATAACTTATAAAAATTTAAGGCAGACAAGGTAATTAACAAAAATTGCTAAGCAGCATTTTTTTTTCAAAAATTGCACATTATTTACTATAAACTGTGTAAATTTCATGCAGGTGTTTTGTAAGGTATATTCATTGTTTTTTTAACTCATTTCAAAAATTCATTAAGCATAGCAATTAACATATTTTTAATAGTCTGCCGGGTCTAATATGTTGTTTACATTATTTCCAACCATTTTCACATTTTAAATTTGAGGTGTTCGATGACGTACCATTTTTTGCTATCAGAGCTCGGTCTAATATGTATAAACATTGTACGCGTTTTTCGCGAAACTGAAAACTGAAAATGCCTACTATAATATCACAAGATCTATTGAACCGATTGACTTCAAATTTGCTGTGTATATACCTGTACACATGTTATTACCACCGTTAGCAGAATTGAGTCAAAAACATCAGTCTCCTGGCATGTCACTCTCGGAAGTTAAAGTTAGCAGACTAAATAAGTATTGTTTCTGAATGTATAAAACAAATTTATACTGCAGTAGTAATCTATAAAAAGTTGTAAGATTTTATTGTAGGTAATTTTCTAAACTTTATATTTGATAATAACTGTTTTAGTCATAGAACCAATAGATACAGAGATATTTACTTAAAACTAATTGTTGTCATTTCATCAAGAGAAAATTTTTAACAATTTTCTCTTGATGAAATGACCAAATGACCCAAATACTTGTCAATATTGGAATCACAAATTTAATTTATCCATCTAGATATGGAATACGAGTACCAGAAATGCTTTCATGACTATTCTAGATTTTTAGAAAGAGTTTAAGACATTCTAGTATGCAGGTCTTTGAAAAATCGAAAAAACACGTGTATTTTAAGTTTAACTACTACAATTTTTATGCAATATTACAAAAAAATATTAGTTCGAAATTTTTCTTAAGACGTATGTACCTGATTATTTTTTCGTATATTTTTAATTTTTTGACAATTTCAATCTAAATCCATATCTAAATCTAAAGTTATGTAAACGTCAAAATGACATTTAAAACGACAAGATTTCAGGGTACAGACAGACACACACACACACATGCAGGCAGATAGACACGGAACGAAAAGTGTTTGAAATCGGAGAACAATTTTTTTTGTCTCATTCTAAAACGACGCAAAGCTTCTCGTATCTTCGATATTACGAAGAAGGAATTTACTATTTAATACTAATCTTCAAAATGTATAAAATTTGTTATATTTTAAAATTTATTTGTTTATTACGTAAAAAAAATTGGAAATAATATTTTTTTAATTAAAAATTCTATGAAATTTTTCTCGACCTCGTTTTGGACTCGGTCACGTGTACGAGATGAACCGAGATGAAATGTCTTCAATTTTCACGAGACGAGACTGTAACTTGTAAAATTCGAGACCGAGTCGAGACTTCAATTACGAAAACCAAGACGAAACGAGATTTATTTGACTCGTGTCTCGTCTCGTGTGTAAGCCAAAAATCCATCAAAACATTTGTGAAACTTTACGTATGACTATTTCGGTTTTCAGTTTCGAGAAAAACGCGTTCTAAGTTTACGTATAGTTGGTTGTTCAATGTATCTTCTTCAAACCGCTATAACTTCGTGTTGTACAGATATGTTTGTAACCCCCCGGGAAAAAATTTCAGATCTGAAGTGATCTCGGTTGATCTTCATTTTGGAACAAATCAGATCTTTGTAGATAAATAAACTTTTGTCTACCTAACCTTAAATAACAAATTAATACACATATACTATATAGAAACCTTGTTTATAATTTAATCAATTAAAAAAAAATTGTACAGAAACGTATTGAATGATATTTGAGGCCCGTGTATTAAATTAATAAATAAATTCACAACACACCCCCTGTCACAGATGAAGGGTTGTAATTGGTCTCATTCGATCCAGCGGGAAAAATACTTCGGGATACTAGGTGAATTTTTCTCTGTTTCGCTACTTATGGTATTCATTATAGAAAATCGTAAATATCTCGACTCCTGTGCTAGATAAAGGGTTGTTTTGCCCCCCACACTCTTAGTATCCCGAAGTATTTTTCCCGCTGGATCGAATGAGACCAATTACAACCCTTCATCTGTGACAGGGGGTCAGTTGTGAATTTATTTATTAATTTAATACACGGGTCTCAAATATCATTCAATACGTTTCTGTACAATTTTTTTTTTAATTGATTAAATTATAAACAAGGTTTCTATATAGGTAGTATATGTGTATTTGTTATTTAAGGTAGACAAAAGTTTATTTATTTACAAAGATCTGATTTGTTCCAAAATGAAGATCAACCGAGATCACTTCAGATCTGAAATTTTGCCCGAGCCTATTTATTAATAAACTTAAAAAAAGTAAAATCGATAATTTTTACATTTATAGACGAGAATACCCCATAATAAAAGAAAACGATCACTTCACGAAAAAAGGTATTACATCTTTGTTGTAGGTAATTTTCTAGTCTTTATATTTAACTAGCTGGACCCACGCGGCTTCGCCCGCTTGGACTACGGAATTATTGTTTAGGATTTTTGAAAAATATACATAGTTGAATTAAGTACAAACACGATTAATTATTATCGTAATAATAACTAATCAAAACCTAACGTACCTAAAAAAAAAAAAAATCAGAACAAAAATTACTAATCATTTTTGTTCTGTTTAAATTTAAAAGTTAATAATTGAAAACAAAATAAACAACTGCCGGCCGAGCGCTGAATCGTCCCTCTCCCCGCGACACTTCATCATAGTTCGCGCGAATTGCCGCGAATAATATGTTATTTTATGTATATTTCACGTTATTTCCTAAACCAAAAAACCAAATTGGATTCTGTAAAGGGCAAATTATATCTACATTAAGTACTTATGACGATGAAATCATTTATTTCGATATGGATTAATGTTTTGTAGGTCATAAGTCCATGTAAACAGAACCCAAATATTTTATGTTTTCTTTGTAACATAAAAGCAGTCATTGTGGCTTAAATATAAAAGTTAGACATATGCTGTCGCGGACTTGATTGTAGAACTTTTGATTCTACACAATTCATTAATACATTATTTTGTTCTATATTGAACGGTTTAGGCAGCGTATTACAAAACAGCGCGCCGACGGCAAATTTTTTTCCGACATGATTTACTATTATTGTCACTGCTTAGTTGTTATGTTACCTAACCTAACAAAATATAGCCTATAACCTGGCCAGAGAACGTACCTATGAATTAAAAAAAAAACACGTAAATCGGATAAGTGGTTCTCGAGTGATAAGCGCACGAACGGACAGACAGACAGACAGAGAGACGTTGAGCTTTATATATATTAAGGATAATAACTATTTTATTGATAGAACTAATAGATACAGAGATATTTACATAAAACTAATTATTAGCACCTTTTGTGGGGTGTAAAAAAGTATGTTTGCAAGGGATCGATTTCGAGACTTTTGGTACCTTATTTATAAAGACAAAATGAAAGTGTATACAAAAATTCAGCTCCCTGCGAATTTTCCCCCAGTGAAACCCTAATGTTCCTGGACTAACTATTAGAATAAGAAATTGGAATAATAGATTTCTAGTAAATATATTTCTCTCATGAGCTACCAAAATACCATCGCGACCGCTCAGTAACCGCTGATTTAGAGTTTGGTGAATTATTTAATAATTAACATTCGAATATATCTACTAATATTAGTCCATTAATAACATTTACATGACATAATTAATTTTTGTATCCATTAAATTATTTCATAACGTATAATTGAGTATTTTTTATCTTTGATATTAACATTTACAAATACATTTGACGCAACACACTTGATACATAGTTGAGGTTTAAATACTTCTACTTATGTAACTGTTAGTGAATACCATAAATTATCTAGTGTTCGAAAATAGACGAAACAATAAGCTATTTCTTGGTATATTTATTATCTTTTTCTAATTTAAATACGAGTGCAAACAACCTGCGGCTTTCTGTAAGATACTTACGAAATACTAGAATAATTTTATATGTTATGTATTATTGATATACTATGTATTATTTCCTTTGGAACATGGAAGTAAAAATCGATTAAGACTTACACTGATATATGCCATTAGGCATTAGGGTTTCGAAGGTATACGGCGCCATTTTTAGTTAGAAAAAATAGGGTCAAATTTTATTGATTAAGATCCACATTTTGAACTCCATATGCCTATAGATATAATGGAAATAAGATTGGTATGAAAATTTTAAAATTTAATTCGTATAACACCTTTCCCTATTTCTCCAAAATATGAAATGATATTGTTTGACAAAAGCTGTTGCTAATTATTTTTGTTTGATTTTTTGCGCTTGGAATTTGAAACAAAGATTTACATGATAACAGTATCAGAATACAGAAAATTTTGGGTCAAGGTATATAAAGATAAGGTAGTCTCAATAGCTCCTTGACCAATCAGCGTTGGCGCGGGAATTGACGTCATCCGGGGGATATATTCAAATGTTATACATTTTTTAATAGAATATCAATTACAAAAAATTTCTTTATTTATTCTTGTTTTCGTATTTTTTTATATTTTAACAACACATACAATCAAATAAGTACAGATTCAACATTGCAAAATCATAAAAAGCTGTCAGAATCAAATAACGTATTGCCAACTTAAGAATAGTAAAAATGACACTTCCCGAATAGACCAAATTGTCTGTGATAGCTTTTTTTTATGATTTTGCAATGTCGAATTTGTACTTCTTTGAGTGTAATTGATATGCTATTAAAAAATGTATGGCATTTAAATATATCCCCCGAGTGACGTCAATTCCCGCGCGAACGCTGATTGGCCAAAGAGCTATTGAGACTACCTTGTCTTTATATACCTTGGGTCAGGGAATATTGATGTTATATGGGGCCGTCTATAAAAAAACGTACCCAAAAAAGGGGTGGGGGGAGAAACTGCCTGGCGTCATAGACATAGAACATCTGATTCGAAAACAGAGACGTGTCAAAAGAAAGAGATGGAAACAGGTTTGGAATATACTTGTCCTTTTTTTAAACAGGAGTGTAACTATTCATTCTTGGCCCCGAACATTAAAAATATTTATAGATACATATATATAAAGAGGTTAAAATACAAAAAATAATTAACGTTATAAAAAAAAAATTATTAAAAAAAACGACTGTTGATTTCTAAATAATATAAGTTTTGTTTTTAGTAGACCATAATAGAAACAACTTTCAATAAAATGTAAACAACACAGCATTGTCCATTTTCTTACAATTGCATCTTTTTCACCAATAATGTTTAAAAATAATTTTTGTTTTACATCTTCTTTAAGTGGGAATCTGTGAGAACAGATTTATAATTAATTAATTACCGATAAGTATTATTTAATATTATTGAAAATATTATTTACTTAACGGCGAAAAGATCTTTTTGGATCTTTATTCAATCACACAAATATGAATATAGCATGTTTATTGTTTATATTATTTACTTTTCTAATAAAAAAACTTCTTGCACAAAAATCACAAGATAGATATACAAAAATATATCTGACAGAAATACTACCCTGAACTGTAGTAAGCTACCAATTAGATTCTTAAAAAAAAAGATAGATATATTCCAAACTACACTGCACCTCTCTCTCACTTTTTGAACAAATGTTACACCATTGTGTTAATACAGAATGCGCTGTCCATGCTCTATGTCTATGCCTGGCGTGATGATAATTAACGACGAGAGGGGAGGGGTTTCGAACAAATGTGACCTGATGCGACGTTTGGAATGCTTACATAAATTTTATTATTATTTCTTTAAAAAATGTATTTTATTTTTTAGTGCAATAAGGGGTTGAAAAAAATGTGGTGCAGCGTGACAAAAATGCGTGAAATTTGCGTGATAATTTATAAATGACCCCTATGCATCTTCACCTCGAATGACTTATGTACTGCATCATTGTACAGTGTTTTAAACAGGGACTTGAACCGGATTTTATTTATGGTTCGGGTTCTGTTCGGGTTCAAACATATATTTAGGGTCGGGTTCGGGTTCAACATGTTGCAAACTATTTGGGTTCAAAAACCGTTTTTTTTAGGATTCAGGTTCGGGTTCGGGTTCAAGTATGTAATTGAAATAAATTATTTTGTTCGAAAAAAAAAATTATAATTAATAACAAATCAAAACATTTTCTAAAAAAGAAAAAAAACATTAATAACCATTAAAATACTGCTAGAAAAAATGACAAAAAATAAAATTACATTTTAAAGATTGAAATTTCTATTTTTCAGATTTTTTTACAAATTGAAATGTAATTCAGTTATACATAGAATTAAAAAAGAAAATAAAAAATATATAAATTTCAGTAGTTGACTTGATAAGTCACATCATACCATAAAATACAAATAGATTTCCAGTATCAGTACATTTTATAATCTCTTTTAAAAATTATTGGAGGAAAATATTAAAATATTAAAAATAATTTATTGAACCTTTTAAAAATATATGGTTACCGGTTATCCATGAAAAGGTTCGGGTTCAGATTCAGGTTCGTTGACGTTGAGATATAGCGGTTCGATTCGGGTTCAGGCTAATGAAAAATACGGGTTTTTTCAGGTTTACGGTTCGGGTTCGGGTTCAGGTTCAAGTCCATGGTTTTAAATGTTTCGATTAAATTTTTACGTCAACTGTCTTAATTACATTATAATAAATGGTTTTCCCAAGACAAATTACAGAGAAACGGAAAACGACAGATGAAATTAGCCATGAGTTAACGTGGAACTTGCCAGTAGCTGTCAGATCTATAAATACGAACGTGTTTATAAATAATTTTATAAACATTTTGACGGAAGCTCCATTGTTATTAGTAGATGTGTAAAAGTGGATTTTCGTGATACAATTATAGAAAAATGCACTTTGTAGTCTATTTAAAAAGTGCATGTCAATGGGAAAATACTTTGTATGACGAGTTATTTTTTAATTTGCTTATTTTGAAATTTATATTTATAAAATATTTTATTTGTTTTTATTTTCAAGAACTTATCTATCTTTGTCGCGATATTTTGTTATATTTTTTGAAATTTTGTATGTTTTAAAATACTTTACCAAACACTAGTACTAGTACTTGATTTTAAATTGTATTACTTATGCACAAAACGTACTTAAATATATACGAATATGCTATTGTACTTGAAAAGACTTAAGTACATTATAAATTATAAGTACTCTTTTTCAATTCCAAATACATACAAATATACTATATTGATGGTAATTACATAAATAATACAATTACAGAAAGTACTTATTTTTGAACTTAATTTTGGTAATGTACTTATTGTGCCAGTGCCGGATTAAGTCAGTGTGGGGTCTGTAGCAAATGTTATAAAGAGGCCCTTAGCAGTAGCGTCACTAGGAGAGGGAAGGGAGTGACAGCCTGGGTGGAAATCGATAGTGTCACCCCCCAAAAATTAGAAAATGTAAACTTTTGAATGAGCTTTGGATCATTCATATCTAATAATTTTTCGCGGAGATATAATTGAAAATTTGAATTTTTTTTTGCATTTTTTTAATTATCCCTTAATTTTTTTGAGGAGTGTATAATACAACACCACTTTTACAGACAAACTTTTCTCCATTTAATGTGTGCAGATTTAGAAAAATTGATTAAAAAAATCAAAGATCGGAGCTTTTTTCGATAAAACGAATCGAGATAGGAAACCCTAAAATTAAATTATTAATTACAGTAGATTTGGATACCAATAATTAAGTGATGTGTCACCCCTACAGATTTCCCTGTTAGTCGATGTCAAAACGTGTGAATTAAATTTTAATTCTTTAAACATAACTTTCTGTATAGCTCAGATATTAATTAAAGTTACAATTTCACATTGATATGCCACAAAGAAGATAAATCAAAATTGCCTTTGTAGCTTTTCTTTAGTTTTTCGAGAAATATTTTCCATTAGAGGCCTGTTTCACTTTTTCCCTTATCTGTTTCACTTTTTCCCAAATTAGAGGTTAAAAATGAAACACACTTTTATCATTTTTAAAGTCCGTGTTGTATCGTACAGTTCAAATGACGTAAGTATTTAAAATGGTTATTCATAAGCGCATCTAGTAGAAAAAATTAAAGTATGAATTTGTATCGTTAACTATCAAAAAACATGAAAGATTTGTATTTTGTTTCACTTTTACCCCAGTTGACCCTACTATAAAAACAATTATCTATTATTTATTTACATAAAGTATCTCTAAAACCACTCTACCAATAGGTTTAATAACATTAGCAAAGATTTTCAAACTTTTTATTTCCATAGCATCAAATCAAGAAAGAGAGAAAGAGAATTTATAGTGCACTGAAGCCTGACGTCATCAATCCTTACCCTATTGTACGTTTATCCTGCTTAATCCTTATCTCCTCTCCAGTCCCTCTGTGTATATGTGTCAATACGAATAAGTGGGCTAAACCAGAACAAGGAAAAAATAAAGAACTCGTATGGCTGGATTGTGTTCAGAGAATACAAAACAAAAACTCGAATTTAGTGTGTTGATGGCATAAAACTTATTTTCATGATTGTTGCTATCACACTTTGTATAAATATAACATCTATCTGTATAATATTGATATTATTTTGTATATTTTTATTTTAACAAAGTATACTGTGTGTACTAGGATTAGGGTGACCTGATTTTAGTTTTTGTAAACCCTGATATGTAAATGAAGACCCCTTTTTTATTTTATTTTATCCTTTTTATTTTAATTTTATTCTGTTTATTTTTATTTTCATAAAATTTATCTTAATCGGTACTTTTGCGCTCCCTGCTCTATTTTTGATGACTTTTTTTTTAGTCATTTTTTTTTGTAAAACCCGGAGAAATTGCACCGAAACCCTGAGCCCGGAGATCCAGAATGCAAACCCTGAGACTTCGGGTCAAAACCTAAGATCTGGTCAATTTATCTAGGATAGATGTAACTTTATTCTGTGAACAAGAGGTGTAATGAACAAAAATTTTCGAATTTTGGAATGACATTTAGTGATCGAGTCGTCGCTGTGGAAGATTTGTATAACTGAGACCTTAAAGTACTTAAAATGTCAAGGTGCCAGTCGGTACCTGGGTGCATTTTTTTTAAATCGCGAAAAGGCCCTACAAAAGGAAAAAAAAGTAATCATTAGGTCTTTCCGCATAAAAAAGGTCCTTACACTCATAACTGTAACCCTACTCATTTATTTCTTATAATTTTTTTAAAGTTCATAAAACCTTGAATTTAGGTAGGTATTTTCAATCATGAAAATGTATACTTTAAAACTAATATTATCAGATTTTCAAAAGAAATTTCATCTTCAAAAGAATGTTAACAATATGATATACTTCAATTTTAAAATTCTTACCGGCACCCACCTGTATTTTAATTAACAACTAAGCGCGTTTCTCTACTCTGCGCGTTTATATTGCCTTTCACTAACACTTTACGAAGGAAGTGGGTGGAAATAATATGACAACCGAATTTTCTCAATCGACATAAGCTTACAAGATCTCAAAGATTAATATTCTGGAAGATTGTTAAAATAACAAATACACATATTTTTTTTAAATTGATTAAAATACAAACAATACGTTTCAATCTCACGATCTACGACGATCTGTAAAGATGTACAACGATCTACAAAGATCAACAACGATCTGCAAAGATCTACAACGATCTATTAAGATCACGATCTGCAAAGATCTATAACGATTTGCAAAGATCTACAACTATCTGCAAAGACCTACAACGATCTACAACGATCTGCAAAGATCATGATCTACAAAGATCTACAGAGATCTACAACTATCTGCAAAGACCTACAACGATCTACAAATATCTGATTTGTTCCAAAATGAAGATCAACCGAGATCACTTCAGATCTGAATTTTTTTCCCTGGTGTACACACTTGTACGTCTTTGGTACAAACGTTTAGTTTCGCTTGTGCAGGCGCGGTTTGTTAAAGCTTGCATGATTCAAATTCAATCAATTTTCAAGCGGCTTGTACAATTAAAATACTTGCGCAAAATTATTCTACAGACTGCTTGTACAAAAAGCTTGCAGTTACGTGTGTAGCCACCTTTAAGTACAAGCACAATTTCATTTATTTGAAAAGTAATTAAGTACAATTACTCAAAAAAGTATTTAAGTAGATATACTTAAGTACAGCTGTGGTCTCAACCTAGTTTCATTAAAAATAAAATTTCAACACAGATGTTATATTTAATATAATTTAACAAAAACATTTTCTACAAAAAAAAAACACTCTGCAGTTTGGTTGAAGAGAGAATGATTATAAAAAAAAACAATGTTTTTTAGATTTTATTGGAAGATGTATCTAATTAACCAACCGAATCCAAATTACTTTGTTCCAATAAAAACAAATGTAACAAAATCACAAATGTATTTTTCTTTACCCACATCAAAAACGTTGATATCTCAAATGAGCTTTCTGTGTCCAAAAAACAAATTATACATTAAATATGTTTCTGGATTCAACATAGTATACAATTACAGCTGGAACATGAATTTTAATTGGTAGACTCTATAATTGTCGGAATGCAAATAAAAATTATGATAACGAATGAGGCAATTTATTTTCAAATTACCTATAAATACTTTCTCTGTTACCATATATAATTTTTTATTATTATTTAATTTAGATTATTACATGGGTACCTACATAAGTATTTATATACAATATATTATACATATGTATAATATAATATAGATTAATTATTTTGTGTAACTGGAACCAATCTTGTAAAAAATACAATTTTAAATTAAATGTTTTTATATACAAACAATAATTGGAATAATAACTTATTAATTAAAATAGTTTTCGTATGATGTGAATTATAATTAATTTCTCATATAAAGCTAAATGTAAAGGTTTTATTTAAGCTATAATAAATAAAATTAATCTACTGGTGTAACTGGTTCTGGGTTTGTGGGGAGGCAACACTGATTTCTAATGTTTCGTTACATTTTACAACTAGGGTCGATGGATAAATTTTTGCGATTTGTACTAAAAAAACATCTGCCAAGTAAATGCACAGTGCTTCCTCGTGCTAAATTCACTAAAACCGATAGTGTTCAGATAAATTGCCTGGCATTGGTTAACCATTTAATTTTTATACAAATTTTACTAAAAAATCTTAGTTTGAAATTTTTCTTAAAACGCACCTGAATATTTTTTCATATATTTTTAATTTTTTGGTAATTTCAATCTAAATCTATGCAAATGTCAAAATGACATTTAAAACGTCAAAGTGACATTTTAAACGCCAAAATGACATTTTAAACGTCAAAATGACATTTAATATATCCAATCAAATATCAATTTAGAAAAACAAAACACGAATTTTTTAAATAAATTGAGATAAATCTTTGTAAGGGAATACTTTACAGCAAACGTAGTAGACCCATATTATAGGAAATTTAATGCTCTACAAAAAATATCCTATACAATTTTCTCGTAACATGTGTCGTTCTTGAGATATCTTGAAAAAGGAAATATTTTGGGGTGTCACCCCTCCCCCTTACACACGATTTTGATGATTTTGAAATGGGACCGTCCTCAAACCAAACCCAACCATCCGACCAAGTTTCAATAATATCGGTTCAGTGGTTCATGAGTTATGCGTGTGACAAGGATTCAGGGGACAGACGGACGGACGGACGGACGGACGGACGGACACACGGACAGACAGACAGACACGGAACGAAAAGTGTTTGTCTTGACGTGAAACAGATAAATCAATTTAAAATTTTGAAATTGGAGAACTTTTTTTTTGTCTCAATCTGAAACGATCACATAACATCTCGTATCTTCGATAATAATCTGAGGAAGCAAAAGCTCGGGAAAATAAATTTTTCGGTAATTAATTATTAATTATTGGTACTATTGCTTCCTCGCAATATCGAAGATACGAGAAGCTATGTGATCGTTTCAGATTGAGACAAAAAAAAAGTTCTCCAATTTCAAAATTTTAAATTTATTTATCCGTTTCACGTCAAGACAAACACTTTTCGTTCCGTGTCTGTCTGTCTGTCCGTGTGTCCGTCCGTCCGTCTGTCCCCTGAATCCTTGTCACACGCATAACTCAAGAACCACTGAACCGATATTATTGAAACTTGGTCGGATGGTTGGGTTTGGTTTGAGGACGGTCCCATTTCAAAATCATTAAAATCGTGTGTAAGGGGGAGGGGTGACACCCCAAAATATTTATTTTTTCAAGATATCTCAAGAACGACACATGTTACGAGAAAATTTTATAGAATATTTTTTGTAGAGAATTAAATTTCCTATAATATGGGTCTGCTACGTTTGTTGTAAAATATTCCCTTACAAAGATTTATCTAAATTAATTTTAAAAATTCGTGTTTTGTTTTTCTAAATTGGTATTTGATTGGATATATTAAGTGTCATTTTGACGTTTTAAATGTCACTTTGGCGTTTTAAATGTCACTTTGACGTTTTAAATGTCATTTTGACATTTGCATAAATTTAGATTTAGATTGAAATTGTCAAAAAATTAAAAATATATGAAAAAATATTCAGGTGCGTTTTAAGAAAAATTTCGAAGATTTTTTAGTAAAATTTGTATAAAAATTAAATGGTTAACCAATGCCAGGCAATTTATCTGAACACTATCGGTTTTATTTTTGCTTCCTCGCAATATTGAAGATACGAGAAGCTTTGTGATCGTTTCGGATTGAGACAAAAAAAATGTTCTCCAATTTCAAAATTTCCGTTTCACGTCAAGACAAACACTTTTCGTTCCATGTCTGTCTGTCTGTCCGTCCGTCCGTCTGTGTGTGTCCGTCTGTCCCCTGAATCCTTGTCACATGCATAACTCATGAACCACTGAACCGATATTATTGAAACTTGGTCGGATGGTTGGGTGTGGCTTGAGGACGGTCCCATTTCAAAATCATCAAAATCGTGTGTAAGGGCGAGGGGTGACATCTCAAAATATTATTTTTTTCAGATATCTCTAGAACGACACATGTTACGTAAAAATTTTATAGATTATTTTTTGTAGAGCATTAAATTTCCTATATTCTACAACGTTTGTTGTAAAATATTCCCTTACAAAGATTTATCTCAACTTATTTTAAAAATTCGTGTTTGTTTTTTCTAAATTGATATTTGCTTGGATATATTAAATGTCATTTTGACGTTTTAAATGTCATTTTGGCGTTTTAAATATCATTTTGACGTTTTAAATGTCATGTTGACATTTGCATTTTAGATTTATATTGAAATTGTCAAAAAATTAAAAATATATGAAAAAATATTCAAGTGCGTTTTATGAAAAATTTCGAACTAATATTTTTTAGTAAAATTGTATAAAAATTAATTGGTTAACCAATTCCAGGCAATTTATGTAAACACTATCGGTTTTTTATTTAAATTGTTGAATAATAATTAACTACCTTTGGTGAATTTAGCACGAGGAAGCACTGTGCATTTATTTGGCAGCTATCAATCTAAACAATCGTGTATGAAAACATTGGTGCTTTCAGCTTTGTTGAATTTTTAGAATATTATGAATGGTGTACATTATAATGATATAGTCATAAATAGACATTTTATTCCGGCTAAATGATATTCAACAGTAGTAATTATAGGTCTATTTTAATAATGCACAATAACAAAGTATATTTAGTATACATTATGTACTACATATTTGTGTAGGTTATTTCCAAACAAGATCTATGTATTATATTTATTATTCTGTGTATTTATTATTCTATGAACATCAACCCTTTATTATATCAACATAACTAATTTTAATGATGTGCGAAATTATGATCAAACCTTGTTTATTAAGTATAGATACAGGATACAGCCATTATTCGTATTTATATAAATGTATTTATTATAAACATATTTTAGGAATAATTAAGTGTTTGATTAATTATAACCAAATATCACTTTTTTTAATTAAAAAAAACGATATTTTAATTTATTTAACAGATTTTGGCATATGTTCACAAGAGTACATAAAAAAGTCTACAATTAAAAAAAATAAAATTTACCCTACGACGTTTTCTCATTAAATGACGAGCTTTTCCATTTTTTTCAAAAATGGCTGATTGTGGGTGTAAAAATCAAATTTTATTTTTGAAAATTTCATCACGTATTTGTAACATAAAAATACATTTTTCCTCTTTTTTCGTAAAAATTCTTTCATTTTTACGTTAATTATTGCATTATTAGTGATAAAAAAAGTTTTTCGACAATTTTTTTATTTTTGAGGTTAGGATGCGTTTGAAAAGTAATGCTACCTATGCAGTTCTATAGTCTTAACTTATAAGTATTTTATTATTATTTTTTATTTTCCTACGACCTATATAACCGGAGATATTTAAAAAAAACAGTTTAGCGATACATTCGAAATGTATCAAAAATGCACAATTATGCAATTTTCTTGGAACGCACATGGCCGATTTTCCCAAATTTTTTATTTTCAACTAATCTTCGAACATATAAAGTGAAAATCCAAAAAAATCCAACATCCCGAATGCATCACTTTTTTATCTCTATTCCCTCTACTACTAGTACAAAGGGAGGCGTGAAAAATTTAACAGAAGTGTAATTTTCATAACATAACATTTAGGTTTATAAATAAAAAATATATTCATATAAGTAAACATTTATAACATTATTATTTTTATATATTATCTTTTCCTGAAAGGGATGTTACTGTGTAGTTTTAGATTGACAACTATTGAAAAGGAAAATCTGATAGAATTATCATGCGATACTCCGATACTTCAAACAAAAATTTCAGAGTGAAACCCTAGTTTAATTTTGGTTGAATCGAAGTGAAGAATATAATAATTCAGGCAAAGCAATACAAGTACTGCTGCCATTCGTAACATCATATTTATGCGAAGCGGGATTTTCTGCATTTGTTGCAATGAAATCCAAATATCGAGACCGTTTAGTAGTAGAAAAAGAATTATGAGTAGGGCTCTCCTCAATGTCAATGAAGTTTGTGTTAATAATAAACAAGCACATTTATCTATCAATTAGGTTTTTAAATTTTTTGTATTAATACATTTTTTTTATAAAATAAAAGAGGAGGGGGCGCCAAAATTAGATTTTTTTTAAAGGGAGGCGTAGTAATATAAAGTTTGGAAACCACTGAAATTTTTATATGCGATTACGTATCTACTGCGGACTGCGTAAAAAGAGACCTACTGTATATATGTAAAGGCTGTAGCCGAGTAAGCATGCAAATCATGCCTTTACATGGTTTTGGCTGAATATTTGTTTGGAAGTCTCATTCTATTTAACATTCAACCTGACCAAATATTAGCTTCCAAAAATTTATAGTGTTTGAAAAAAAATCTTTTTATAATCTGTCAGTCGAATTTGATGGTGCTTGAAATATATTATAGAGGTACTTATGACTCATCAGAGGTAATTTTATATAATATATAATATTAATATAATAAATATTTATGATAAAAACAAAATATAGAGGTCGTAGCCGGGAATATATGGGAACTGCTCCATTGAATCAATTTTACAAATTTTTTTCTCAACAAAAAATCGCCCCAAATCACTTAGAAATGTTTATAATCGACTTTAGTAGTAAAAAATCACATTTCCGCTGTGAACTAGCGAATCTTCTTCTATTAAAAACTAGAGACAAGATTTTTTTTTTAATAAAAATGATCTAAGCAAATATTGAAGCACAGACATTTAGGGCGATTTAATTTTACTTAAAAAGCAACCTATGAGAAAAAAAATTGTTAAATTGATTCAATGGAGCAGTTCCCATATATTCCCGGCTACGGCCTCTATATTTTGTTTTTGTCAGACTATGGGCCCCGTCAAATTTTCGATATGCCTCAGGGCTAGCCCAGTCCTGTTTAGCAACAAATTAGAGATATTTTAAAAGTATTAAGACACTTGCACTCGCCCGCGCCACGCTCGCGCCACTCCGATACGACCGCATGCGTTTTTATACGAGTATGTTAAACCCTTTGAATCAATTTGGGATTTTGATATGTTGTTTGGGTACATACAAGGTATAATATATAAAAAAATTGTGATTGCCTTTCGAAGACAACATGGTCTTTTTTGATTTTTTTAATTTTATAAAAAAAAATTTCTGGTTTACTATGTACAGAGGATCATAATAAAATTACCTCTGATGAGTTATACCTAAGTACCTCTATAATATACATATTTCAAGCACCATCAAATTCGACTGACAGATTATAAAAAAATTTTTTTTTTTAAAACTATAAATTTTTGGAAGCTAATATTTGGTCAGGTTGAATGTTAAATAGAATATGACTTCCAAAAAAATAATCAGCCAAATCCATGTAAAGGCATGTTTTGTGTGCTTACCCGGCTATAGCCTTTGACGCTTAAATGTTAAATAGCTTGTGGACAAAATAGACGATTAAACAAAAAGCATTCTGAAATTGAAACTTTAAGCTTTTGAACTGTAGGATATTTCTGTTTAATCACAAATTGTATTATATATTATATAGGGAGTGCTGTGGGTACTCCCCCCCTTCGGCGAAATAAAATTCGCATTTGGCTGAAACAATAATTTTTATATCCATTATTAATGTAGTAGGAATGTTAACTTCTGACGGGCAATTTTGATAATTTTTCTGAATTTTTTACTTAATCTAAATCAGCGGTTCTTAAACTAGGGTCCGCAAAACTTTTGCGGGGGTCCGTGAACCATGTTTGGCATAAATTAAAGTACTTTAACATTTCTATTTACCAGTGATTAATTAGAATCTAACGATAACGACCTTCTTTGTTTTTCTGTCAGGGGGACAAGGGTTATTTTAGTAAGTAGCTTGTTTCTGAAATAATGTTTAATAAATAAATAAAATAATAAAATGTGTGCAAAAAAAGTCATTGCAGTTGTAAAAACAAAAAATGTAGAGCAAAAAAGGTCATTGCAGTTGTAAAAATAAAAAATGTAAGAAATGTAATGCAAAAAACAATAGTCATTGCAGCTGAAAAGCAAAAATTGTAAGTATAGAGCAAAAAATAAGGTCCTGCAGTTTGAATATTTTCTTAAAATAACCTCTGCAGGGAGGAGCTCCCTGAGAAAGAATTGTTCAAAAGGGGGTCCCTAAACTACATAAGTTTAAGAACCGCTGATCTAAATTACTCGTTTTTTGACTTATTGTCAAAAAGCAAATTATAAGAATACAAAAATAAAGAATTTTTTTAAATTATCGGGAGAAAACTCTATTCTTCTATAGTTACGAATTTGATAAGGTTTTAACAGTGTGTAGCGTATTTTTTAAATTTAGTTCATATGATTTTCACTTCATTAAAGCTTTTGGTTTCTATATATATAATTTTTAAAGTAACTTGAATGTTGGAAATACAAATATTTAAATAACTTTATGTTTTTGTTACATAAAGTAAATGAATAATGTATATTAATTTAATAATACAAACTTCTTTATCTTTCAATGTTCTATTTAAATGTTTGTGGTTTTGTAAAACCGCTTGATTTTAAATAAAATAAGTAAGTGTACAATGTAGTCATGTTTATATGCATTTAATCAAGGCAGGTCTATTTTAAAAGTCCTGTTTTAAAAACAATTCTTCTAATAGAAGGAGCTCTTAATATCTCTGGCTCTAGGGTCGATCCATATGAAATGATCCAGCACTGGTAGCTCGATTATCCTTAATCCTTAATATATATAAAGCTTAACGTCTCTCTGTCTGTCTGTCTGTCCGTTAGTGCGCTTATCACTCGAGAACCACTTATCCGATTTACGTGGTTTCTTTTTTAATTCATAGGTACATTCTCTGGCCAGGTTATAGGCTATATTTTGTTACGTTAGGTAACATAACAACTAAGCAGTGACGATAATAGTAAATCAAGTCGGAAACAATTTTACCGTCAGCGCGCTATTTTGCAATACGCTGCCTAAACCATTCAATATTGAACAAAATAATGTATTAAATAACTGTGTAGAATCAAAAGATCTACAATAAAATCTGCGACACCATATGTCTAACTTTTATATTTAAGCCACAACTTACACGCTTAAAAATGACATTCTTTTAATTTCTGGTACATTCCACCAGAAATTCCATGAATCAACCAATCAAAGCTCGTTGTTCACTGTTTTTGATCAGTCGTGAACGTGACCAATGGTTAATAAATATTGTGTTTTTTGTTTACCTTCAAACCATTATAACTTTCGCAGTTTTCAAATTATTGTAATTTTCCTGATACTAACGTAAAGAAAAATTGATTTAGATGCAGAAAATATAAATAGCCTTTAAAATTTATGAATCAGTGTAATAGTAGCGCGATTTAAACGGACACTGTGACAAAAAGTGAGTAAAAGGCCCTAAATCTAATAAAACTAACAATAAGCTACCAAAAATAGTTGAAATATTTTTCAAATAAAATTAACCGTTTTGATGCTATTCACGAAAATACATCTCTTGCCAAAGGGTAAAAAAAGTGTAAGATTTTGCTTTGGCGTTATTGAAAAATTAACCTCAAATATTTTGTCCAATTCTTATAAATATAAAACATTTATGATTTTTGGAAGGCAATATAGGACAAACTTTTTGGGAGTGGGAGTCTGGGTCAGATTTGGGGGCGAGGGATAATTTTTGATTTATTTTAAAAATATTTATTATTTTATTAAAATATTATGAATTTTAAAATGTTCACTAATCATTTTTCGTTTTAAAGTACCAAGTATAACTTCAAAAATGTTATTAAATTTGTATAAGTATATGTATATTAGTAAAGAGACATATGGTTCATCTGTATATAATATATATTGTATACATAACGTATGTAGTACGTAGTAATACATACATACGCATTATTGTACATATATTTCGAAAGAAACTTTTAAAAATCAATATAAGATATGAGATACACGTCTGTAATAAAAATATTCTATTGAAATATAAAAACAGGAATGCCATAAAGAAACATGGTTCTAATTGAATTGTACAACTATACATCCTCTTTCCTTTTTCTTACGTTCATGTATTTTTATATCAATGGTATTTTTCAGTCAGAGTTCTTATCGCATCTATGATATAGCCGTTTATCCAGGGCTGGTAAATATTTTCTATATTTCTATTCATTTTTTTTTTCGTATGAGTATAGGTTACATTATCATTTATTCAAATAAAAATATACATAATATAACAAATTCAGATTTGAAAATTATTAAAAAGTACATCGTTAAAAAACATCTGCCAAGTAAATGCAACGTGCTTCCTCGTGCTTAATTCACCAAATGTAGTCAATTAATTATTGAACAATTTTGTAAAAACACCGATAAAGTATTCTCATGAAATGCCATTGGTAAACAATTTAATTTTTATATAATTTTATTAAAAAATATTTAGGCTGAGGGGCTATGCCCGATGGCCAATTAAAAAAAAAAAAAAAAAAAAAAACATTTATCTGAATATTTTTTCGTATATTTTTAAATTTTTAACAATTTCAATCTAAATCTAATTTTTTCTGTTATTCAACGTCAAAATGATATTTAAAAACGTCAAAATGATATTTAATACATATATGTCAAAGTAAATAGCAATTGAAAAAACATTTGTCTCACAGTGCTTCCCTGTACTAAATTCACCAAAGGTAATTAATTATAATAATTGAACAATTTTAATAAACAACAATAAAGTATTAAGTAATACCCGCATGATTATTTTTTCGTATATTTTTAATTTGTTTTGACAATTTCAATCTAATAAAATTTTTCTGCTATGCAAACGTTAAAATGACATTTAATATCACCAAACTAAAATTATACACTTTAACCACAATAAAACAATGTCACTCGACACGTGTTTCAACTTCACAAGAAGTCCTCATCAGGAGCACGTCGAAATACGTGTCAAGTGACTTTTTTTTATTGTGGTTAAGGTTTTTCCATATGTTAAAGTAAAAAGCGATTTAAAAAAACTAAATACGATTTTTTAAAGCAAATTGAGATAAATCTTTGTAAGGGAATATTTTACAACATTGTGTTGTGTTGTATATTATAATACATAGATATTTGAATGCTCTACAAATAGGGTTCTATAAAATTTTTACGTAATATATTGTGTCATTCTTCAAATATCTTGAAAAAATTTGGATGTCATCCCTCCCCCTTACACGATTTTGATGATTTTGAAATACGACCGTCCTCTAACCAATCAACCAGAGTTAGGCAAAAATTGTAAGTAGTTAGCAAAAAAAGGTCGTTGCAGTTGTAATTTTTTTAAAATAATTCCTGCGCGGACGAAGTCGCGCGGGTAGGGAAAAGACGGGCAAAGTGATACCTTTTTAAATAATTACATTATAAAAAAATAACAATTTACGTTTATAATGCTACTATATTTTTTTGAATTTTTTTAGTTTTAAAATGAAAATTTTAGTTTAAAAAAAAACTACAAAGTGGCCAATTTGCCCGTCTTGGTCGGGTAAAGTCAGGGCTTCGAACCGTTATTTTTTTCGTTTCGGTTTTCGTTCCGGTTCAAGTAAAAAAATATATTTCGATTCGGTTCCGGTTTTCGTTCCGAAAAAAAATAACGATTTTTCCGGTTTTTTCGGTTTTCGGTTCAGCTCCGAGTGATTAATTTAAAAAAATTATTATTTGTATTAAATTTTTTTTTCTACCATAATTTAGAACAATTTATAGTAGTCCGAACGACAATTAAAGTGGGATTTAAGATCATGTTAACGCGCGTATTTTAACATGTACTGAACCGTAAAAACCGATATTTTTATTTTGGTTCTGTTCTGGTTTTCGTTCCGGCAAAAAATAACGGTTTTTCCGGTTTTTGGTTCAGTTCCGGTTCCGCATCACATCCACATTCCATGACTGTTGAGTAGATTTTCTAACCTAACAATAAAAAATGATCACAATGGCGCAAAAACGCAAAAATGAATTTGAACCAAAACACGTATAACTTTACGTTTTAAAGTCATAGAGGTTGACCGGGTTTCTCTGCTCCCGCGTGGTTGCAGCTATATTCAGTGGAGAAAACTTAAATGGCTACTTTGCTCGCACTGGCCACTTTATCCGTCTTTCCTCTAAGGGCGTTTTTTCACACACCGGCAAAACCGGTGCCGGTAATGGCGCCAGTTGCAATATAATCAAATCAAGAGTTTTTTCACGTAGACCGGCACGGCTAATTTGCCGGTGACTACACCTGCACCGTCAAATACTGCCGGTATTGAAAGTACCTTACAGTCAATAGAGGATGATCCCAATACAGCCTTTTCTTATATTTACGATTTATATACTTCCTTCTGAGATATAATAACTCATGAAGGTAACGCTTGTTAAACATTGCACACATGTTTCTATCACTACAGCTAGAACTCAACTGCACCGGCACTGAGAATGCTGACAACGGCATCGCCATCGATCAATGGTTCTTTTTCCATACACCGGCATTATCAGTACCGATGCAGTTGAGTTCTAGCTGTGGTGATAGAAACATGTCTGCAGTGTTCAACAAGCGTTACCTTCTTGGATTATTATATCTCAGAAGGAAGTATATAAATCGCAAATATAAAAAGGCAGTATTGGGTACATCCCCTGTTGACTGCAAGGTACTTGAAAGGAAGTTTCTATACACTATTCGCGAAACTTAGAGCAGATGACATCAAATTTGCCAATTACATTCGCATGAGTACCGATATTTTTGATTTCCTGGTCGAAAAACAAAAAATCAGCGGCACCGGTACCGGTTTTGCCGGTGTGTGAGAAAAACGCCCTAACAACTAGTATGAAATGGGTACGCGTCAACTCGGCGCATCCAATTCGGCGATAGTCAACTCGGCGCCGGTCAACTCGGCGATGGCCAAACTCGGCGACGGTCAACTCGGCGATAAAAATTAATATTAGTAAATATATTTTTAACTAAAATTTGCCCGCGGGTTCATCAGCGTGTATTATTTATAATTTTTTTTCGATCCGTATTTTAATGCGAGGGATGGGGTATGGATGAAAAAATGTAATGATTATTTTTTTATTAAATACTATACATAAAAGTAAACAGTGTCATGTAAATACTTTACATTACTTGATTAGTTGTTTTAATGAGTGACCATTTCTATATTTTTAATCGAACTATATAATTTTGAACTAGCCACATATTTTCATCTACAATTTTTGATTTGTGACTTTTTTTATTTAAAATCTACATATTATAATTTGCAACAATCATTTTTTTGAAATTAAACTTATATTTCAGATTATACAAAATTATGAAAAAACGATGAATATAGCATATAATTTAATAGTAATTTCAAAAACGTATTTAGTTTTAATGAAATTTGGTGACAAATTTTCTCATTGTCATAAAATAACAAAAAAAATGTGCTTTTTTTATTCAAATTGAACAATAAACTATTACAGCTGCTTAATATTTAATTGTTTACAAAAAGTTGCATTCAGATATAACAAACATTATAAAAATTGCTAACTCGACCAATATATTTGTATTTTTTGGCAGAAATACTGTTCTTATTTTTTCCATTCGTGCTTCATACCACCATTCCTCCCGTTAAAATACGGGCCGATAAAACTATTTTATACATAATACACGCGGGTGAAGCCGCGGGCAAATTTTAGTTAAAAAATATATTTACTAATAATTATTATTATCGACGAGTTGACCGTCGCCGAGTTTGACCGTCGTCGAGTTGACCATCGCCGAGTTGACCTGTCCCGTATGAAATACATTTAGAAGTAGAGCCGGCCCTGTCGACGGAAAACCATTCCAAAACGAAGAAGAATTATAATAACAAGGTGTATTATTTACACTATGTGTTATCAAGAATAACACAGTATTGGTATTTCTAATTACATTTGCGTTTCCCTTCTCTGTTCAGCTATCACTCCGATAAATGGTTCTTCCTTTTATTTTGATAAAAGGTTTGATAAGAAATTTAAACTAAATTATGTTTGTAATTCGACTAAATGTGAAAATGATAAATTGCGTTGAATGTGTTTTTAATGATTTAGCGTAGATGATAAAAAATAAGTAAACAAGCAATGATATTTTATATTTCTGTGACTTATAATATTTGTTTCTTTATTTGTGATTTTCCACGCCGGTTTTATCATTTGGTGAAATTATTGATTAGATTTCTAAGTACTAGTTGACACGTTTTGCCCTTGTGTTAGAGCAAAATGTTTCCAAATGTTATTTTTATATGTATTTTTTAATTACAAAAATAAATTGCCCTGATCGGCACAAGACTTTTGTTATACATAATTATACTAGTGCGAGAGCTGATGACATATTTTTCTGCCCCATCTGAGCACTAGGCAGACTTACGGAAATCGTTTATTCATGTGTTGTACATCATGGGAAAAATAGTCCCAACCCCCACACCCGGGGATAAAGGGGTTTAATTCCTTAGTGAACATGTAAAGAAAAAGTGCATTTTTGCCCCATGTGAGCACTAATAAAATCACCACAGGGAGTTAGTTTATGAAAAGTTAGATAGTGAAAGTGCAATGGGCAGACGCGTAGGGTGGGGATAAGGGGCAGGCAGACGCACTCAAAGATGCAATATTTTTTTTGAAAATTGCCCCATTTGAGCATTGATGAATTTTGGAGGGATGGCAGTTTTTGATCTGTAGATGATCGAAAAAACAAAGGCAGACGCGTAGGATGGAGATAAGGGACGGGCAGACGCGCTCAAACATGTAATTTTTTTAATGAAAATTGTCTCATTTGAGCATTGATGAATTTTTTGAAGGATGACAGATTTTGATCTGTAGATGACCGAAAAAACACAGGCAGACGCGTAGTGTGGGGATAAGGGATGGGCAGACGCAATTGAAAGTGTTATCCTATTTTTTTAACTGGGTTGTTTTGTAATTATTTTTTTTGCTTGAAGTTGTCCGCAATGACTCTCTGGATAACACATTAGTTCTTTGAAAACACATTTGTTTACCCCCAACTAACACGAAAAGGAAAAATTTCATTAATATGAAAATCTAAAAAAAAATATTAAACGTGTAAAAAAGTAGGCGCTGAAATTTTTTTTTATTATATTTTGATTATATTCTTCTTATTCTGTGTAATAAACAAAAAACAAAAAATAAATAAATAAAACAGAATTCTTTGGGATTCGAACTCAGGACCTTGGGACTTTGAGTTTTATAAATTTACAAATTTCAGCAAAACGGTACTTAACATCAAAAAAACTACAAGAGACATATTTTCTTCTTATTTAGATGATTCTAAAACATATTTGATATCATCGGTGGAATATTTAGTACCGAAGATACAATGTTTTTAAAAATTTTACAACCCTTTGCCACTTTCAATTGCGTCTGCCCTCCCCTTATCCCCACACTACGCGTCTGCCTGTGTTTTTTCGGTCATCTACAGATCAAAATCTGTCATCCTTCAAAAAATTCATCAATGCTCAAATGAGACAATTTTCATTAAAAAAATTACATGTTTGAGCGCGTCTGTCCGTCCCTTATCCCCATCCTACGCGTCTGCCTTTGTTTTTTCGATCATCTACAGATCAAAAACTGCCATCCCTCCAAAATTCATCAATGCTCAAATGGGGCAATTTTCAAAAAAAATATTGCATCTTTGAGTGCGTCTGCCTGCCCCTTATCCCCACCCTACGCGTCTGCCCATTGCACTTTCACTATCTAACTTTTCATAAACTAACTCCCTGTGGTGATTTTATTAGTGCTCACATGGGGCAAAAATGCACTTTTTCTTTACATGTTCACTAAGGAATTAAACCCCTTTATCCCCGGGTGTGGGGGTTGGGACTATTTTTCCCATGATGTACAACACATGAATAAACGATTTCCGTAAGTCTGCCTAGTGCTCAGATGGGGCAGAAAAATATGTCATCAGCTCTCGCACTATACATTGTATTCCAAGTTTTTATATCTGCCAAAACATATTATTATAATTTTATCTAGGATGCTTACTTTAATTTCATTAATGTATGTATTTTAATCTTTATTAAAGTTGAAAACAAAATACTGATGATTAATTTAAAATTTATCAGTTAGTTTCGAGGCGGCATTTCAAAATGCACCAATCACACATCGTTAAAGACCAAACAACATTTCTAATTGTCCCCATGTTAAATTTCCTATGTCTTAATCAACTTGGAATTCACTGTATGTATATATTATATTTGTAGTTGTTAACCCTTTTCGTTAAGAAAATGACCATAAATTACATTAAATTAACAATTAATTTCAGAAATAATCGATTTTTTTGTTGAAAGGTACATAATCTAGATTACAAATTAAAAAACCAATAAAATTTGCAAACAGCTGTTTGTTATACAGAATAAGTAAATTATAAATAAACAGTATATCTTTAAAAAGGTACATTTAAAAAAAATGAATAGAACATAAATTATAGAAAATAACGTTCTCTACAACTTTTATTGTAAACATTTTTTTCTGATATGAATCATTTTTTATTTCTTCACACAATTTTTTTTTTTGAAATATGATTACAACAAAAATTATAGATATAGGTATATTCTCTATAATTTATATCTTAAACATTTTTTCTAATACGTACCGTTTAAAAAATAAAATAAAAATTCAAAAAAGCGATTATTTCCTAAAAAAAATTTTGGGGGAAAATGAACAGAAAATAAATGATAGCTAAGAGTATTTTCTATAACTTTAATTTAAAGCATTTTTTTACTGCGCACCGTTTCAAAAATAATTAGAAAAATTCAAAAATTGACATCAGTAAACATCTGTTTCCGGTTTAGTGATAGTTTTCAAAAATAGGAGGTGTACATCTACAGTATACAAGAACCTTAAGTTTAAAATTTCATGTCTGTAAGTCTCATCGTTTTGGCGTTCACAGACAGACATACAGGCAGACACACGCACACACAGACGTCATTGAAATAATGGTCGTACTTAATTCGGGGACCCTCAAAACGTGTAATTTCGTTAAAATCTCGAGTTCGAATTTTTTTTTGTGATCACTATACTTTTTTATACAATAAATTTCATGTCTGTATAAAAAAGTAAAAAATAATGACTATTATTTATTGCAAATATAATTGGGAAAAATGAATAGCCAAATCAAAAGTACCAAACCAAACGTGTAATATGTGAAATGTACATGTATTATATAGTACAAAAGCTCATTTTCAATTGATTTTTCGCTAATTAAAGTAGTACTATACTAGAACGACAATTGCATTATTACGTGCGTTCCACAAAAACACAATGTTGTGTAGATTTGTGTTTATCCAACTGTATTACGTAATTTTATCCTATTTTAAACTTTTCAATTATTCATTCAGACGCCACTGATCTATTGTGGCTAGAGCATACCAAAGAAATTACCTCATACCTCCTGTACCGACCATACATATACATAGTTAAAGTCACGTGAATTATCAATGCAAGTATGGTATTTTTGAAAACAATTCTAATGTTTCTATCGTTTCAGTTTGTAGAGATTTAAAACAGTCTGATCGCAGCATCATATTTGCAATATTAATTATGAGGTGTAATAAATAGGTCACAGGGTCACAGGTGTTTCATCATCATAGACATATTAAACACAAATATCTATTATATAATATGAATCGTTGTGTTGTATTGAATCTTTACATTACTATAATTATGTACACAGCCATCCGAAAGTGTACGTAGTGTGCGATGAAGTGGACATGTCGAGTAAATAACTGGACGGCTGTATTATTTACGATGCGCAGTGCGATGTACGCAATGGATCGAAGGCAGCTGTTTGCGCATGCCCAGTACTTCAGTATGCGGTGTCACTACCGGCTCTATAATCAGTCACTACTCGTCGTCAGACAGTTGCGTTAGAGTATATGTGTAGATAGATAATTTCGGTTTTGTTGAACTGTAAATAATAATGACAAAAGTATATTTTACCTATGTTGATGCAAGAAAGATTCCGTTTCTATCAGATGATTGTAAAATGTATTGCAACGACAGTACATGTTTACGTTTCGGGAAGTGGGATAGAATCTGTTTAGTGTGTGCTGCTTGCGTGTGTGTGTGAGTGCTACGAGTGTATTACACATATATGTACTACACCATACATGTGCGATTTGAGCTTTACTTAACTTGTGATAACGTACATTTCCTTTACTAGGTAGCGTGTGTTTAAATGCAGTTTTAGTTCGTCGTACATGAATTATACCATCATGTTTGTGACATTATATACGATTTTCACATTATGTTCATCAAACTAGCCTAAATACTAAGTGCGAGTAGCCCATGTTTTCATTTCGTCCGTTTCTCGTTTTTGTTTTATTTGTTGGTGATATTTTTGTGATTATTATGAATTAATATTTATGACTGTAAGATGGATATATTACCGAGTGGGAATATATTTAGAGAGTTGCAAGATATCTACGATACTGGCTTCTTCTCTGCACAGACATCGCTGGAGGACCATTGGCAACAGGCAAGTAAAATCGAAGTAAAATTCTCTTGCATATTTTCAGTTCTCCGAGCCAATACGGACACGAGCAGCTAGAAGAAAACTAAAACAAAACGACGTATATGAAATTATAGATCGTTCTCTCTAAAGTCTGACGTGAAGCTATCCACGGAGCGAGACCAAAGGGTTAAAACATTCCTGAAATCCTAGCATGTTTCCTTCAAGCCACTATATTTAATTATTAAAAGCATTCCTGAAATTCTCGCCTGTCTTTTAGATCTGAATATGTAATTTTATGTGTTTTAAAAACGTTTTTTATATTCCTCAAGAATAATTCGTTTATGTAATGTTTTTATGCATGCAAATGTGAATGCAAATGTAATAAATTGTATAGGTATATATTCATTCAAAATACACATTTATAGCATATGAGTCACTATATACTGTCATCATAATCATCTTGTTATGCATTACCTATGTGCAATGAGACCTTGAGTAGTTGTAGCACAGAAGAAATATACGAGAAAATAATTATATGTTATTATGAATTTATATGTATGTTATGCATGCATAATTGATAGATGTTTTATCAATAAATTGATATCGCACTGTAATCACGACTGTGAGAAAATCCTAATTGTTTTATCGGATTTATTTAAAAATTAGTTGAATTGAATAGAAAAATCATTAGATTCACAACAATTATCAATTCAAAATAAAAATGAAGGAAGCACAGAATATCGATAATTTGCGCGTCTCTTTCTAGCCATTCTTATATAAACATTTTTAGGGTTCCGTAGAAAACTGGGAACCTTTATAGATTTGCTCTATCTGTCCGTCCGTCTACATGTATAAATTTTATACCGATTAAGAAAAAATTTAGTATACGTATGTAGATTGAGAACCCAAAAACAGGAATGGTGAGATTTTTGAAAAAACAATTTTTTTGGACCCCCTTCCTATAGATTGAAAAGAATATTCATTTTTTTCACTTATTCCATCTTTAGATAGGTCTCCTTAAATGCAACAAAAATGTTTTAGGACCTTTTGATTTTAACCTTTCAGTATTTTTTTGACGTTATCAGAGCATCCCCTCCCTAATTTCTAAACTATCGATTCAAAAAATCTGAAAAAATTGCAGAATGTAGGTTTTAATTAGTACTTTCAAAGATAATTATTACGAACACTGTAGCAAAAATAGTTTATGAAATATTTTGAATTTTTTTTATAAATCGTAGTGAGAATATTTTTTTGATTAATTATTTTAATTCTGTTGTATAGTAATAGTAATGTTATAAACAAATTTAACAATAGTAAATAATCAATAAAAAGCTACTTATCTGCTAATAAATAAATATTATTTTAACCGGACCTGTTTATAACAGTTGTATAAGGATATTCATAAAAATTATTATGTTAAGGAGTATATTGGGTCCTTAAAAATATAGGACCCCAGTCAGCTGCTTAGGTTTTTGTGTAATGAAAGTCTCCATGTTTATTTTGGGTCTTAGAAATGAAGCTAACATTGATTATTAATATGCTAACATAAGTATATTTTTTAATTATTCGTATTTTTTTTCGTTCCCATACTATAGAGACTTTAAAATATGCAATGATTTAATTTAAATTATAATTATTCTAAACAACCACATATACATTAGCAGTTCATTGTAGCTGTTTAATAATTAAAATACTTCGCTTCGATACATCGCTACATCTACATAGTAATTTCATTGATACAGAAATGATTACCGGAAATAAAAGTAATAAAAAAAAAATTAATCCTAAAAAATTATATTTTGTTTTTTGTCCTTTCGTGTTCTTCAGTATTCAGTTGCTCAAAAAATGATTGTAATTTCTGCATTTCAATAAAAATAATATTTTTGCGTGTTATTTTCGTAGTATGATTTGCAAAATAACAAAATATAAATTGACCTTTTTATATGTTTTATCTAATCTTATTTTGGAACTTATACTTATTTGAATTAAGCGTGTATATTCTAATTTTGAAAACTCAAAAAAACAAACCAATGCATAATAGTATACAGGATGTCCCGTAAACATACCAACAAACTTTCAGGAGTTGTCGAGGACATTAAAACAATCGCTTTTTGTTGATAAACCCATGTCTGCAAATGAGCTGTTTCAACAGTAGAGTAAAAGAAGGACCCCGCACAAAAACAATAGATTTTGCTTTTTGGTTGAAATTTTTTGTAACTTGGGGAAATGATAGTTCAAAGTATTCTGATTAAAAGTTTTAATGAGTGCAACCTACGAAAATTCATAATTTCTGCTCTAGAGGGTACCGAAACATTCTATGCTTATTAGGGTGTTTTTTTTAATTTTTATTTTTTCGGTCCCGTAGGCCTGTGTTTTAGCTTTGGATCAAAAGTTAATTGTTCCAAAATTTCAGACTTATAGATCAAACCATTTGATTATTATGGGAAAAATTACTTAATTTATAATTATTATTACTTTATTTTATTTTTATTTTTCAGGGGAATATTCTGTATAGAATTAAGTGCTCAATTCATAAATGAATCTTTTTTGTAAGAAATTTAATTCTCTATGATATGCTGCTGTAAGAAATTAAAATAAATAAATTTTTCAACGAAATGTTCACGCATAAGTAAAAAAGTAATTTTTCCCATGTTAATCAAATGGGAAAAAGACTCGGTTTGCGCCGTCCACAGGTTTGATCTATGAGTCTGAAATTTTGGGACAATTAACTTTTGATCCAAAGCTAAAACAGGCCTGCGGGACCGAAAGAATAAAAAAAAACACCCTAAATTGTTTATGTATATTTTTACGTTTATCTCCTAAAGCAGGGGTCACCAAACTTCCCGAGTAACGGGCCGGATCGAATTTTTTTAAACATAGGGGGCCGGACGAAAAATATTCTTGTTGGAATCCTATTAGAATATTTATTTACATTTGCAATTAGCTATGTAAACAGAGTATATATCGTTTATAATGGAAAATATCTATTCAAATGTAGATAAATACACATATCTACACCAAATCCTTAAATTATATAAAATTAATATTTCTTATATGTATAAAATATATAAATATGTATAAAATAAATAAATATTTCTTTTATATATATAAAAATCAGGGGCCGGATGAAAAACTTTGAAGGGCCGGATCCGGCCCGCGGGCCGTAGTTTGTCCGCTGTCCTAAAGGATCTACTTTTATAAAATTTTGCAATTAATAAAAAGTATTTAGAATTAGCTAGACAATATAAATTTTTTTTAGAAAATGACTAATTTTATTAAAAAAATACCCAACCAAAAAATGTCACCAAATGTTTTTTGTATTCATTGACTAATTCGTAACACTTTTTATTCTTTGCAAATTTTTCTAAAAGTTGATCTTTTAGGAGATAAAAATAAAAAATAAAATCATGTAATAAACATAAAATGTTTGGATACCCCCTGGAGCAGAAATTACGGATTTTCGTGGGTAGCGCCCTTTATAACTTTTGATCAGCATATTTTTAATTATCATTTCCACAACAAATTTCAACAAAAAGGCAAAATTCATTGTTTTTTTGCGGGATCCTTTCTTTTGCCCTACTGCTGAAACGGCTCATTTGCTGACATGGGTTTATTGACAAAAAGCGATTGTTTTAATGTCCTCGGCAACTCCTGAAAGATTGTCAGTATGTTTACGAGACACGCTGTATATGCATTTCACATAAATGTGCATAATTTATTATTAAAATTTCGTTGACTATTGATTTTAATAAATATAGCTACCTACTGGTAATTTATAAATGAATACAATAGCTATTACGATAATTAAATTAAAATTAATGTTCAAACAGCAAATAATTGAAAAATTTAAATAGTATATTTATTAATTAAAATTCGTGTGTATATTTTGTTATTAGTTATAAAATATTATAATTTACACAGATTTTTAAATATAATATGTATATTTACCGGATGTTGGAATTGATCTATTTTAGGTGTTTGCTATGATCTATAATTATAATTTATATAAATAAAATTATTTAGGTATGTAAATCTTTTCTATTTTTTTATTAATTCTAATATAGGTAAGTACCTATAAAGGCTTTTTTCTAAAAAAAAAGTTTTTTCAATTCATTATTTATTTATTTTAGCTTATTTGAACTGAAATCGTAATAATTTCAGTAAAATGCTTTTGTGGAATGTTATAATAGGCATGATGCCTAATTTTTAAAAACTATTTTATGATGATCTTACGTATCTCCTATTTCCAAAAAAATACTTGTTTCTGCAGAAAATAAAGGTTTAATCATAAAAATTAACCATTTTAAAACTATTTTTAAATTAAACGCTAAAACTCTCGCAGGTGTCATGGCGCCTATGTAAATGCTCCTTGTCAACTACACTCATCCAAACAATTAAAGGAACAAGAATTTAAACATATTTTTTGGGTCTTTTTTGAAGTGCTGTATCTTTGTGAAAAATGGTCGTATCGAAATAAAACAAAAAGCATTTTAAAGCGTCAAGTTTCTAGTTTCGGAAAAACGGTTCGATGGATCAATTTCAAAATTTACAGGACTGTTGTGGGTACACTAAGCTGTAAAGTCACCTGGCAACATTAGTCTTCCCATCAATATTTGTAAAGTAGCGATAGATTTACTAAAAGAACATAAAAGGTCATTTTTTTGTACTTTTTCAAACTAATGGTGAGGGTAAAAAAAAATTTTTTTCTAATAAAGTCATCAAAGGGTCTTGTAGGAAATTTATCAAGTTTTTAAAACTGCCCTTAAATTTACTATTTAATTATTAGTTGCTGATATATTGATCATCGAAGACAAAAGAATCATTTTTCATTTAAAGTCAGATATCTCGGCAAAAAAAAATTGAGAGAGACAAAAAAAAAACCAAATTAAAGCTGAATAAACAAGTTAACTGACCAATGCATTGATTTAACTGGAAAAAAATTTCCCAAGCCCGAGGACCCTTAAAAAAATTTAAAAAATTGGAAAATTTTTGTGTCTCACTATTTCTTTTGATTGCGCGTTAACCGTAACTCAAAAAAAATTATGCTAAAAAATCTCAAAACTAGAAACTTGACGCTTTAAAATGCTTTTTGTTTTATTTCGATACGACCATTTTTCACAAAGATACAGCACTTCAAAAAACACCCAAAAAAAATGTTTAAATTCTTGTTCCTTTAATTGTTTGGATGAGTATATAATAAATCCTTGTTCCAACGCTAATGTTTCTCGGTTTTACTTTTGGTAACACAAAATTGAGCAATTTGATAATTTAAAACCACAAAATAGTTTATAAACAGTGCAGTTATTAATGAAACAAAAATTACGTTTACGTAGCCATGACGTCATCCACTCTGACTGGTGTTTTATCAAACATGGCGGATTGCTGTATTTTGCGTTTTTATTTTAACACAAATCATTTTAATCTCGCTATTAATATAAAAATAAATACATTTTTTAGAATCTTTTTAACTTATTTCATTATTTAAAATCATAATTTCAGTGATATTTTGTTAAAATGGTCAGTAAAATCAATATTTTTGATATCGGTGAATTATTTGTGAAAATGGTTAATTTTATATCTAAAAACACAAAAGTTCAATTTTTAATGCGAAGACCTTTTTTGCTCTGCAACCAGTGGCGTAGTAACGGTGGGGGGGGGGGGGGGAAGATTTAATGCCATCCTGTATTAAACAAAAATTCAATTTCGATATTTAATTATTTTGAACCAAATGTGAGAATATCAATTTTATTATTTCTTTGATGTTTTATTTACAATATAGTGGGTTGTACTTATTGATAGAAATGGAGGAATCTCAATCAAAATAGTGTATCGAGATATGTTTACAACAGGTAATATTGGTTTCTATCAAATATCGTTCAGAATTGTTTGCAGAATACCTTTGGTATTTGAGATGTATCGAATCGATGTTCAGTACAGATTATCTACACACGATATCTGCAGGTAATAGTAATTATACATACTTAATAATTCAATCAACTTAAGGGATTTGATCTCTAAATGTTTTTTTTTTATTTCTGTGTGTATGTATCTACATAAGGGTCATTGATCTTTATGATCAATCTTTCGTATAGGGTATTTTTAATGCTGTTAATGGACCTGATGTAAATTAATTATTTCTGGGGTTGCGAACTTTTTTAATATAAATTTTTACTTTCTTTATACCCATGTATATGAAATATACAATAGTATAAGTAGGTATAGTGAAGCTGATTTTTTTCGAAATTTGGATTTTCATGGGATTGATTATACACCTTCCCTGAATCCATTCTGACTATTTTCACTATGATGTCTGTATGTCTATCTGTCGGTCTGTAACTGTAAAGACTAGGATGAGACCGGACTAGAGATTGGAAAAATAGTTTTTCAACTATTGCGTAAAAATGCATTTATTGTAATTTTTATTACATATCTCCACCGTTTTCAGAAAACTGGTTTGATTGAACACAATTTGAAATCGACTATTTGCAACTATTTTAAAACTATTTGCGACACTTTTTACTGCTTCGTTTGTACTAATTATTATTAAATCGTAAAAAAACTATTTATCAACTATTTTCCGAAAAAAAAAAATCAACTAGTAACTATTTCATTGAAAATAGCAGCTATTTTTCCAATGTCTAGACCGGACTTACCTGACTCTCGTCTTATTTCGTGTACAGCCCTAATCTCCCTAAAGAAATTTAAATCTCTAATTTCTCTCATGAAATGGAAAAAATAGGTGAAAATTAATGAGTTATAAAAAAAAATGTAGTTTTAAATTTATGGTTTGTCAGGAAAGGGATATTAAAATTTTTATTAATTTTCTCAATAGAAAGTATAGAACTAAAATAATTTTATTTTTTTAAAAATATTTTTGCCAGGTTAAATTGACGAAACACTTTTTTTTCATTCTTTAAAATTTTCGAAACTTGCAGTGCTATTTCTCATTATAAATATAGTAGAATAGGTGAAGACTTTTGTCTTTTATTCGAAAGACAATTAAAATGACTAGATATATCATACTGTGTTGCGGAGAATCCCGGGGCCCTTCCTCGGGAAGATTAAAAAAATACATTCAAGTTTTTTTTTTTTAATCTACATAGAAAAATAGTCTCAACTGGTTTGTGAGAGCTCTTTAAATTTGTGACCTTGTGTATACCGTACATATACTTTTGCTGCTTACGTAACCGAGCAAGTACGTAATACATTGAGTATTAGATGCTATAAATTAAAAAATAAGTAACTTAAAAATAGAAAAATAAAAGTAGATTCTGATATTACAATTTGATTTATTACTGAAAACGGGGAAACTCCAGACTGGAAAATTTTAAATTTTTGATTGAAAGTACTAATTAAAAGCTACATTCTGAATTTTTTTTAGATTTTTTGAATCGATAGTTTAGAAATTAGAGGGGGAGGACGCTCTGATATCGACTTTAAATTCAAAAGGTCCTAAAATAATTTTTGTCGAATTTTAGAAATTGGGGTAAGTGAAAAAAATTTGAGTACACTTTTCAGTCTATGGGAAATGGTTAAAAATTTTCAAAAATTTCACCATTTTTGATTTGAGAATGGAAGAGTTATGACATACAGACTGACAGATGGACAGAACGAAACAATAAGGATTCCTATTTGGCTACGGAACCTTAAAAATGATATACAAATTGATACATAAAAATTTTATGTAGAGCTTTCCTAAAATTTGAATATTATTTATTTCAAGGATTTCGTAAAAATTTTCAGGTGATAAACGAATGTATGTAATGGCAGAAATTTAAGAAGTTATAAAAAATAAATATCAATTTAATACCGTCCTCGTAAACTGAATCAGTGAAAATTCCACTGATTCCTTCAGTGAACGAAAAACTGAAAATCAGCAGTATATACCAGTTTTAACTGATCAACCAGTGATTTTGGCCATATTAACAATGAACCACTGATTTATTCAGTGATTATTCACTGATTAGCAGTGGTTTACTTTTCACTATTTCACAGTGCAGAGTAGACCATAGTCACTGATAATCAATTCACTGATTCAGTTTTAAGAGTGTGCAAGTATTAAAAAAATCATATGTTTTACTCAATATCACGTTAAATAATCGGAAGATATAAATTAATTTTGAATTTGCCAATTAATTCTTTGCGAAGATTGAATTGTACTTAAAGTGAAGACTAAAAAGTAGACAATCCATTCTCGATTAATCATTTATTTCAATTACTCGAACGTGAAGAGCAATTCAGACTTTTCATTTTAATTACAAAGATTAATTTTGTAATTGTAGTCCAATATCAAATTCAATATTACAGACAATATTGTTAGCGTAGTTTCTAACTCAATGAGCCGAACAATTCAGTCTCATTGCTTTTAGTTTATAGTTGCTTGTGCAATTTATGTCAAACATATAGAATAATGTTTGGTACATTGTTAATACTTAAAGATTGATCACTTTAAAATTGATTGGATAGTTTAGAGAGCAGGTTTTTACACGACCCTCCTTCCACAAGAGAAGACACGGGACCCCATATTGGAATTGCGGGCCCCTAAGAATTTACAGGCTTTTTCGACTTCCAAACGACTTGTCAATTCGCCATAGAATAAACCTGATCCGCTAAAAAGTTGTTCAGTAGATACACTAGCAGGTGGAGATGATAAGAATTTCCGTACGACATTATATATTTTTTCGTTAGAAATGCAAACGTACATTAAAATGAAAATAATGACACGCCAATGACTCATTTTAAAATTCGCTACAATAGATAATTTAAAAAATTATTTACAATAATTACTTTTTGAAAATCAGTTAAATATTCAAGATTATACAAAATTTTACAAGAATGTTAATTTTGATAGTAAGTTTAGCAACATATTTTAATTTTATTAAAATTCATGAAATCAAATTTTTATTGTTGTCACAAGTTATTTGACAATCGACTATAATCGACATGATTTAACTACATTAGTTTGTAGTTTTGTAGAAAATATCTGTTTTAATATAATGTCCTCAGAAAAATGAGAATGCAAATAAGGAAGTGGATTTTTAAATCCAAAGTTGCGGATAGCCGATAGGGATGCATATGAGGATATGTAAATTAATGAAGATAATCCGCAGTTGCGGATGCGGATACGGATATCCGTTACAACTCTAGTTCAGGTGTATTATTTGTGGATATTAGTCAGAAAAAAACAATGTACACATAGTTAGCGATAAATGAAATAATGTTTAATAAATTTATTACAGATTAAATTTATATCCCCAGGTAACCCCGGATTCAATGCGCTAGTGCAGTGGTTCTTAAACTAGGGTCCGCGGACCCCCGGAGTTCCGTTTTTTTACATTGTTTCAAATTTGACGATTCTTTCTTTAATATCTTTTGTGTCGTAGTACTTATCATTTTGTAATTAACAAGTGTCCATGCTGCGTGCTCATTACTGGTTTTATCTTTTCCATAACTGGATAAAAAACATAAACAAAATAAAGGGTTATAATTTAAAAATCAAACTATATTTGCGGACTTTGGTAATTAAGTTAATTAAATTAATCCAAAAAATGGAAAACTTGCTCTTATAGCGGCCATAACTGGTGCCTTTACCTTATAGTTGGTAATATGTAGACGATACGATCTAACTCCGTAGAGTTTGTAATAACTTCATTATTATTTAATAAACGATTTTATTACATTTCGTAACAAAAATGTTTACCAGGAAAAAAAAACACTTCATTAATGTCAATCTTAGAACATATTTCATTAAAAAAATTAATTTGATGACAGATTTTACTATGTAGTAATAATTATTTTTATGATGTGTCTATATTTATATTTTTACCTTATATTTATATTAGTGATTGAAAGTAACTATGGGCTTTAGAAGTCGTCTGCCACCCTAAAGGTCAGAATCGCGTTCAACAGATTCAAAAATATTAAAACAAATATCATCCAGTCTTGGCCTCTTTAAGAGCAAGGTATATTGTTTTTTTGGATTGATGTGCTTCTTTTTTGTAATTCTCGTGAACTCATCTTACTAATAAAACAAGTCTATTTATTTAATCAATTTAATTACCAAAGTCCGCAGATATACTTTGGTTTTTAAATTATAGTCTTTTATTTTGTTTATGTTTTTTCTCCAGTAATGGACACAGTAAAACCAGTAATGGGCACCCAGTGATGAACACTTGCTAATGATTATAAAATGATAAGTACTACAACACAAAAGTTATAAAATAAAGAATCGCAAAATTTGAAACAATGTAAAGCAGTTGTTATGATAATACAATAATTAACACTTGAACTACTAAATCAGTCAAATACAATTTTATGAATGTTTTATTATGAAATAATAATAACAAATATGTTATAAAACATAAATATGTATATTAATAATATAAATATACATATATTATAATAATAAATCAAGAAATATAAAAATATTATATTATAACGTATTTTTTAAAGACCAGTCATTTAGATTTTTATAATCGTTTTTTAACTATCAGTAGTTAGTGTTAATAAATAAATTACACTAATAATTAGTTTAAATGTCTATCATTTTGACATCCATTAGTCGATTGTCATCAAATTAAGCTGTTTTACAGTTAAGTGTCTTATAGATTATGATTCAGTAATGGCAGAAATCAAATATCAATAAATATTTCTAATTTAGTACATTTAAACAAGAATCCAACACTGGGGTATGATCCAAGACTGGTGCCAGTACCTTATTTAAGAAAAAAATAATTGGTGAATTAATATAATTATTTATGAAAACATCTGCTATGGGAGCTACGGGACTTTCTTATACGTAATTTTGACAGTGGACAGTGTACGTGATTCTTATTAAAAAAAACATATTTCTGACAAACTAATAAAAGATAGAATAAAATGAATGAGGCATTATGTATGTATCAAATGAATTTTTTAGAACGTAATAACTTAACTGAAAACGGATGTTTACTCTTGTCAATTCCACTCACGGTGCTCTGGAAGCCAACTTTAATAAAAAAATTGATTACCTCTGATTTTTTTTTGTACAATTCAATTCTTTAGTATTTAAGGAACATTTTAAGACCAAAAATAAAAAAATCGCCTTGGGGTCAATCCATATGAACTGGTCCAGCACTGGTTGCTCGATCATTCTAAAAAAAAATGATTTTTTGTGTGTAATTACCCTAACATGTTGGTAGTTCGAAACGACCATTATTTTAATTTTATTGTTTTTTGTTTTTGCGTAACGGCCATATTTGTTCTACAGGTCGCAGCATTTTTTGTACATTAAAGGGTTCGCGGAAACTAAAATATCTCAGCTTCTATCAAACCTCTCAACACGGGATTAAAAGCAAATTGTTCAGAATAAAACGGGCTACAAGATTACTTCTAGACATTTTCACCTAAATGTTATCCTAAAGGGTGAAATTTCAGCCATAATTCTTAGTTCTATTTTTGAAAAAATCCCATTTTCAAGGGGATGTTTTTGCAAGAAGGGGAAAAGTAAACAAGTCAAATTATTTTTTACAAATAGGTGGGTACTAGTTGTATTCACACACCAAAGTTCAACTCTGAGACTTACCCCCTTTTATTTTAAAAAATTCTCAAAATTTGAAAATTCGAGAAAATGGCACTTTTCAAAGCTAAATAACTCTGGTGGGGGACCAGATAAAAATCTGAAATTTTAGCCCATAATAGTACTATATAATGGTATTATGTACCAAAAATTTTGAGATTGAGATTTGACTACAAGCAGTGGTATTGCAACCACAAAAATGCATGTTTCAATGAGCGTATACATGTTGTGATTTTGTTTCAATAATAATTAAAACATGTTATATCTTTGTTATGAGTTACTTTAAGTTATTATATGTGTTATAAATTTTTAAAGCTGACCTAATTTTCTATCTAAAAATAAAATATATATAGGGTGTAACCTTTGAAAAACAAAAGTTGACATCATTTCCGGTTCAACCGGAAGTGACAGAACATAAAAAATGAGTTTTTAAAAACATTCAGAAAAAATACAATTTTTTTCTTCATTCAAGCATTCTTCTATTTCCAAGAAGAAAAAAGATAGTAATAGATATTATATTAATGTTGACACTCTGTATTAACATATGAACTCCTATTGAATATTGTGGTTGCAATATCACTGCCTGTAGTTAAATCTCAATCTCAAAATTTTTGGTACATAATACCATTATGTAGTACTATTGTGGGCTAAAATTTCAGATTTTTATCTGGTCCCCCACCAGAGTTATTTAGCTTTGAAAAGTACCATTTTCTCGAATTTTCAAATTTTGAGAATTTTTTAAAATAAAGGGGGGTAAGTCTCAGAGTTGAACTTTGGTGTGTGAATACAACTAGTACCCACCTATTTGTAAAAAATAATTTGACTTGTTTACTTTTCCCCTTCTTGCAAAAACATCCCCTTGAAAATGGGATTTTAAAAAAATAGAACTAAGAATTAAAGCTGAAATTTCACCCTTTAGGATAACATTTAGGTGAAAATGTCCAGAAGTAATCTTGTAGCCCATTTTATTCTGAACAATTTGCTTTTAATCCCGTGTTGAGAGGTTTGATAGAAGCTGAGATATTTTAGTTTCCGCGAACCCTTTAATGTACAAAAAATGCTGCGACCTGTAGAACAAATATGGCCGTTACGCAGAAACAAAAAACAATAAAATTAAAATAATGGTCGTTTCGAACTACCAACATGTTAGGGTAATTACACACAAAAAATCAATTATTTTTAGAATGGCCAAGCAACTATTTAATTTAATTTTGGACCATTTCATATGGATTGACCCCTTGGCGCTTTTTTAATAATTCATAAAATAAGAAACCGTATGCAGAATTATAACGCGAATTTTATCTAGCTTTTATTGTTTATTAACTTTTTACTCTATATAATAGACAAACAAATAAAAAAAAAATATATTGGGATTCGAACTTGAGACCCATAGTTTATAAGAAAAAAAAATCATTTATTGGGATTCGAACTCGGGACTCTTAGTTTACAAGATTTGTTGTAATTTTTTGTAAATTTTAAAATATCAACCAAACGGTACTTTATATCGAAAAATCACAAGAGATACAATAATTTGGTTTTATTGAGAGGATTCTAAAACATATTTGATATTATCGATCCAATAATAATTAGTACTCGAGATATGAACTATTTTCAATTTTCTTATAAGACCTTTTCCTTGCCTTTCAAGTATTCTTCCAATCTTTTTAAAACTTGGTAAAAAAATCGATCTTGTAAATACCGTTCGTTAGTTAGCGGAATTCCTTTATGGATTTCAAAATAGCGGCCGTTCAAAATTGAAAATAATTCATATCTCGTGTATTAATTATCGGATTGGTAATATAAAATATGTTTTGGAATCCCCTTAATAAAAGAAAATTATTGTGTCTCTTGTGATTTTTCGATATAAAATACCGTTTGGCTTATATTTCAAAATTTACAAAAAACTATAAAAGATCTTATAAACAATGGGTCCCGAGTTCGAATTCCAATAATTTAATCTTAAATATAAAATATCACCCTTCTACGATTTGTCATATTTGAGTTACGGCGCTTACAGACAGACCGACAGATACACATACATCATGGCGAAAATAGTATGAATTCAGGGACGGTCAAAATCGATAATTTCATCAAAATCCAGATTCTGAAAAAATCGGCTCAACAATATTTACTTATACTAGATGTATATTTAATAAACATGGGTATAAAAAAGTAAACAGAATGAATAAGAATAAGAAGCGACTTATTTTAATGTGTTTATAAAATATTCTATCAAATAATTAAAGTGTGTAAACCTTGACAATGTTTATTCAGTTAAAATTACTGCACGCATAATTTTTGTGTGATGCTTGAACAATAGTAAAAGTAACTGTAAAATGTATACGTTTTTATTATTTTTTTAAATCTCCTTTTGTGACAGTCATTATTAGGTGAGTTTTTATATTTTTTATAAATGCATGTAATTTTAATGTCAAATGTTTTGATGTTGTCATGTGAAATTATGTTATTTACTTGTAGTATTGTCCCAAGGTTTTTGAAATTGGGTCAAACGAAAGCAGTCAAAAGATGGCCCTTTTTAGATCGAGAAATTATATACTCAATCTTTTTGCTGTCTGCCATATGTGACAGGTGTAATTTCACCACAAGCCGGATATTTTCAGCGAATACAGTTTACATTTTACAGAATGAGGTACTGGCACCAGTCTTGAACGCATTAAGAGCAAGATATATTGTTTTTTGGGACTGATAGGCTACTTCTTTGTAATTCACATGAACTTACATTATTAATAAAAGAAGTTCCTCTTTATTAAATCAATTTAATTACCAAAGTCCGCAAATATAGCCTTTTATTTTGTTTGTTTTTTCTCCAGTAATGAACAACGTTAAACTCGTAATGAATACCCAGTGATTGACACTTGAGAAGATTACACAATGATAAGTACTAAGACACAAAAGAATCGTTAAATTTACTCGCTTCACTAATTATTTACATAAGAAAATACATTTTTCTTGATAATCTGTCGAACCGCGATATTTATTTTTCCACTATTTTTAAATAAAATGATCAATTGTCATCAACTAATGTAACATAAGACAGTTAAGTAATAATCAAATATCAATAAATATTTCTATGTAGTTTAGTACATTTAATTTAAAAATGTTCACCACTGGGGTGTTGTTCAAAACTGGTGCCAGTACCTTATTTGATGATTCATTTTAAAAACATTATAAATATTCTTATTAAAAAAATATTTGGTTAAATAAATATTAAAAATTATTTTGGAATATTTTTATTTTTACTACGGTTAGATGATTATAGCTACATACAAGAAGCGAGAAGAGGTAGGTAAGTCGCATTTACAACTGCCAGTCTCGTCTTTTTGAAATTAAAGCCATCTCGTTTAAGTCTCGCCCTGTAAAAAAATAATCCTGTCTCGTTCCCGAGACAATAAAGTCTCTGTCTCGTGTGAATTTTTAACGTTAATAATGTCTAGAGTTTCACGTAAGCCAGATACTGGGTGGGCATTTCAGAAACTTGATCTAAAACCACCGAATAACTCAGAAACTAACTTTGTAGTATACATTTTTTTATACAGAGTCATTCCATGTCAAATCAACACAGGGTATAAACCTCACCATCTCAGATTTTCATGAAATTTGGCACAATTGTACTATTCATTTAGACTTAGAAAAATATCAAATTTTATTGAGATATGTCTACTAGTTTTGAAATTACAGCTATGTAAAGTTTTCAAAAATTGATCAAAAAACCGTGATGGAAAATTTTTGAAATGCTCTGGAAGCTGATCTAATTGACTTAGAGAACTGGGCGGGGTGTCATTTTACAGCATATTTCACACCGATTCCAATGATATACAACACAATATGGGTTAAGAAAAAAAATGTTTTCAAAATCAAAGTCAAAATTTTGATTTTTAATTTCACAACAAGTACGGTTTCAAAAATTTTCAAATTAATACCAAACATAGTCATTATAGTTGTGAATCACCTGGCAAAATATAAATGTGGGATGACAATGGATTCTATGTTAAAATAATTTAAGACTGAAGCTCGAATTTAAAAATCGCTCTGTATTTCGACTGTGAAAAATTCAACAATGCTAAAATGTATACTTGCATGAACATGAACACTAATATGAAGTAACAATACAGTACTAAATTCAAAATGGGCTATTTTTTGCCACAGAAGCATGGCCGTCGCATTACCACGGGCCCCCCAACTAGAATTGTTACGAAAAAATTTTTTTACGTTTTCAAAACTTTTCAAATTAATACCAAGAATAGTCATTATAGTTGTGAATCACCTGGCAAAATATAAATGTGGGATGATAATGGGTTCAATGATAAAATAATTTAAGACTGAAGCTCGAATTTAAAAATCACTGTGTATACAGGAAATATTTATGCTATTAAAAAAATGTTAGGCCTAAATTGGTAAATTTTACACATGACATAGTAGCTAGTTCAATGTAATAAAAAGCTGTATTGTTATATTTTAAGTACCAGTAATCCAAGTTTCAAAATTCCAATTTGTTAATGTCAAACTATTCACGCATACAATGACATGTAGCTGTATGTGGTAACCTTATGGGATCGACTTTAGTTTGAATTAAAAATAAATAAATAAAACTATCAGCTTTCATCATTTTTGAAGTAAGTAGCTTGTTGCAAATAAATCATCAATACTACTAAATATCTTCAGTTATAATTAAAAATATATACAAAAGTAAATCCTGTGATCCCGACTGGAGAATTAATGTTATTCTTGAAAATGAATTATGAATTTATGAATTAAAATTTTGAATTGAAAGGCCTAAAAAACAAACTTTGATATTATTTATTTTTTCTATTTAAAGACCTTAAAAAAAGTCGTTCAAATAAACCTGTATGGTCGAAAAAAAATTTCTTAAGGGGCTCGCAACAATTCCAGTTGGGGGGCCCGTGGTAATGCGAGGGCCATGCTTCTGTGTCAAAAAATAGCACATTTTGAATTTAGTAATGTATTGTTACTTCATATTAGTGTTCATGTTCATGAAAGTATACATTTTAGCATTGTTGAATTTTTCACAGTTTAAATACAGAGCGATTTTTAAATTCGAGCTTCAGTCTTAAATTATTTTAACATAGAATCCATTGTCATCCCACATTTATATTTTGCCAGGTGATTCACAACTATAATGACTATGTTTGGTATTAATTTGAAAATTTTTGAAACCGTACTTGTTGTGAAATTAAAAATCAAAATTTTGACTTTGATTTTGAAAACATTTTTTTTCTTAACCCATATTGTGTTGTATATCATTGGAATCGGTGTAAAATATACTGTAAAATGACACCCCGCCCAGTTCTCTAAGTTAATTAGATCAGCTTCCAGAGCATTTCAAAAATTTTCCATCACGGTTTTTTGACCAATTTTTGAAAACTTTACATAGCTGTAATTTCAAAACCAGTAGACATATCTCAATAAAATTTGATATTTTTCCAAGTCTAAATGAATAGTACAATTGTACCAAATTTCATGAAAATATGAGATGGTGAGGTAAATTTTTCATTAAAATTGTGTTGATTTGACATGGAATGACTCTACAATGTAAAACATTAACTGTTAAGGATGTATGGCAGGTATCTAATTTCAACGAGAAATAGTTGAAATTTGGAGAAGTTACTCCTTTATAAATCTTAAGTACCCACACAAAATTACAAAAGGTTTTACAACATAGTTTGAAAGTTATTATTTTTATAAATTAACATGGGTTCTTATAGCAGAATGGTGTATTTACGGTTAAAGTCCAATAAAACACATGGTTCAAGCATCGAGAAAAATCTGAAATTTTCACATGTCACTTACATTTTTGCAATAAATTTCTTAAAAAAAATTTACCCATACAGAACTAAATTAAGAGAAAATAAATAATTATTGGTGACAAATTAAAAAAAAAAAAATGGCGTACTGAAATGTTTTTATTACATATTTTTTCATGTATGTAAGCATATGAAGTACTAATATTTTATTACATTTGTATGTTCCACATATGTTCTAAATAGTGTTATTTAAAAATATTTTAATTTATGTCATTTATAACAATAAAATACTTCATAAGCATTTAAAGTGAATAATTCATAATTTGATTTTGATCGTTCATTGCATCTAGATTTACATTATTTTTGACTCAGATTGTACGTGCCATACATCCTTAATATTGCTAGAAATGTTTGTGATAAATTAAATGCCTAGATTAGTATAAAAAATCATGAAAATTTTGTATTATGAGTCTTCGTTAGTTTCACTTATTTGAAATATACGATTATTTTGCACATTTTCCTTGAGGTATTTCACTCCCTTAAACTGTTTTACCCTTCTAAATACACTTACAAAATTTAAACTACGATTTTATCACTTGAAAAGGTTCCCTTGTAAGAGTGACGCTATAACTATGCTTTATAAGTATTTAATATGCCTTGAAAATGTTTCAATAAGATCAAATAAAAAAAAAACATTTATTTAAAATATATTTCTTGAGTTTTCGTTCTGTAAAATACAGGAAATGTAATTTTTCATTTCCGGTTGGGATACCTGGGAATGATTACATCTCCAGGAAAAACGACCTATAAAAACGTCAATGGTTACACGGGGTACGTTCTGGAAGCAGTTTTCATTCGAGCCAAACTCGATATCCTAATTAATTCTCAGGGCAAAAAAAATCTAGTACTACCGCCGCGTCCGGGAAAGTAAAATTGACACTGTTTTGTGTCGCTGCAAAAACAGGAATGTCCACTTTTATATAGAGCACCCGCCGCCGCTAGCATTTCTCTTTCGCACGACCCTGATGTGTGTGTGTATGCGTGCGGCGTTGCCGGATTTTAATTAGCGGGCATTTAAAAATCTTACGTACGGTAACTTTTGTTAAATATCTTCAGATTTTTATTATGCTTTTTATTGCAGTTGTTTGGAGTTTTGATTACATTTTTAAATGTATTTTATAATAATGTTAAAACTAATGTAAATTTAATGCATTTCTATTTGAGTTGAATTTTTTCGCGGTTATAATATACAATTTCCTTTTTTTTTAATTACTTTTTTTTATCTTACTTATTATTAGTCGTGTAATTTGACTTAAAATGTTATTAAACTATGCCATTATAATATTAACCCTTTCAGACGCACATTATAATGTACAGTCACCTGCATTAATGGTCTTGCAGTTTATATTCATTTTCGTTTATCACAAACTTAGTAGGCTCCTCCCATTTGATTATTATAATATTTAAATCATTTCTCCATGTATCAAACAAAGACAGATCTTTTGAAATTCATTTGCTAGATAAAGAACTCCTCTTCGTTTATAGTATTCATATATATTTGTGCAATTAAATTATTCTGTAATCTATTGAAAATTGTATACGTAAGTTTTGTGGCAATAAATATTTGATATTCCGAATTTTAGTATTTAAATATATTAAACTTGATAGAAAAAGATAACCGATGATGTTTGTCTTTAAATTTGGAATCTGTTGTAAGCGATTCTAGCCTTTAGGGTGCCAGACGAGTTCTACAGGCGACTGTACATTGGTTTAGAACTTCCATATCTAACTTAGAATATCAAAGTTTTGACTACAACTATGTATATGTACAAAAAATAATATAAAATACCTCCATCTGTTTGATTCTATTCTATTCTATTCTAATATTGTGCATCAAATGGCGTGAAATTGTTGGCAGGTAAGCGAACATACTTTTTACAGCGATATTATAAAATATTTAGAGCTCAGATTATGAACAAAACGCTAAATAATGTTATTTTTGGGTTAGATAGATATATTTGCTTTTGTAAAATTATGACAAGTTTTTTTGATTTTTTATATTTGAATGTACATTAGGGTGTGTCAAAAAATTTGCTCTTGTTACGAAATAAGTTAGTTTATAACCTAAAATAAATCCTCGCCGAAGGATTACCCTGTAGTTCAATTTTAAGGGGTGACGCAAAAGGGAGTCCCGTTTCCCATTTAAATAACATGGGGAAATGATTCTTTAGTATTAAAGTTGGTATTATTGATTCATGATAACTGTTGAAAATTTTTTAAAGACATCATTTTGTAGAATATAAAATTCTCTACAAAAGTGTCTACAACTAATCAAAAGTTATACATTCTAAGTGATTTATTTGTTAAAATGAACGTCTCAAAGGCTCTCACAACTGTTTTTATAAGAATAAATGAAATGTTAATTTTATGGGAAATTTAATTCTATAAAATTAGTCTAGAGAGGTATAACTGCATTTTAGTTGAAATTTATAAGCATTTTAATATTTATTTATTTACAAAAATCAGTATTTTAACGTCAATATTAATAGCAATATATAAGCTATTGGAAAAAGAATGACCCAGCCGATAATTGATATTAAAAAATAATTTTATTCTCTATAAAAAAATGTTTTAATCCATTATCATGAATCAGTAATACCTATCAACTTTAGTACTAAAGATTAATTTTTCAAAGTTATTTAGATGGGAAATGGAACTCTCCTTTGCGGCACCTCTTAAAGTTGAACTACAGGGTAATCCTTTGTAGGTCATAAACTAACTTATTTCGTAATAAGAGCGAAGAAAAATTTATTTTGATACAACCTAATGTACATGCTGAAAAAAAAACTAAAAAAAAATCCTGAAATAAACAATGATTATTTGTATTTTGATCAGGGCTTCGAACCGTTATTTTTTTCGTTTTGGTTTTCGTTCCGGTTCGAGTAAAAAATATATATTTCGGTTCGGTTCCGGTTTTCGTTCCGCAAAAAGTAACGGGTTTTCCGTTTTTTTTTTTGGTTCAGCTCCGAGGGATTAATTAAAAAAAATATTTTTATTAAACAAATTTTTTCTACCATAATTTAGAATATTTTATGGTACTTGTATGATAGTCCGAACGACAATTTAAGTGGGAAATAAGATCATGTTAACGCGCGTATTTTAACATGTACTGAACCGTAAAAACCGATATTTTTATTTCGGTTCTGTTCCGGTTTTCGTTCCGGCAAAAAATAACGGTCTTTCCGGTTCGAAGCCCTGATTTTGATAGCTCCAAAATTTTTTTTTTTGATTTTGGAAAAAAATCAGGTCTGAAAGAGTTAAAGAATATCCACATTTAAGTATCAGTATGATGTACATGTTACTTATATGTACTTAGTTACTCAGTATCCTCTATAAGTAAATGCATTTAATAGCTAATTGGCTTCCTGTCGTTTTTGACAGGTTTACACACGCGCAGGTATCGTATTATGTTCCATATGTTAGGTACTTTATTATATAACCTTGTAATATATATGTCCAGTGGGCAAACATAAGGGTAAAAAAATTACAATTTGGCAACGTTATTTTCAGCCTTGTGTGTTTACACAGTCTGCGACACTTTCTTGGAAGAAATAATGACTTTCGGCGATATTTTAAACTGTTAATCACAATAAAATTTATTTGCACAGTAGCTGGTGAATATACATATATAGTTTGTTTTTTATATGTAAACTTGTTTTTTTTCTTAAATGCATTTTTTTTAAATCAAGTCTAGTTAATTATGTATATCGGAAAATCGGTTTATATTATCGTGAAGTTTAAATCTATATATTAACCCATTAACGCCCGCCGTACACTCTTGTGTACACATCATATTATAATTCGTATTGCTTTCTATGGATATTAATTCACAATATTTCCTTAAAAATCAGATGCTAGTAGTGCAATAAACAAAATCTGTTAACAACTTTATTAGTTTCATGAGTGTTTAAACGTGTTTTAATTGCTGCGATTATTTGTATATGAATAGAGGCATGTGATATTCTAATATATTTTATCCAACTGAAGCAAGTGATTTCGAATTTTGTTTAAATCAAATGGAATAACTTAAATATACATATTTTTAAATGTAATTTATCTAAAAAAAAAATTATATCAAAAAAGCAGTCTTTGTCATATTTACTCACACGAATGCACACCGTTATTATTTTTTAATATAAACAATTTTTTTGTAATATTTAGTTAAATATATTGTATGTGTACTTAATTTCATAGGCGATTATAGACTATGTGCACGACGCCTACTAGCGCCGCTAGCGGACAATAAAGAAATACTGATCGCGCTGATCTTTCTTTTTATTATTTATACAGCGAAATTTTTTAATGAACAAATATCATTTAATCTAGCTGTATGCATATAATATAAATAGCAAAGCTTAAAAGGTACGTGAGAATTATTTATTTTGGGTATTTTTTTTCTTCAATCATGACTTATAATAGAAAAATAATTAATTCGTTTACATTGACAGCATAACCTCAAACTATGGCGTCGGACCGGATTTGAATGTATCAAACACTCAATCCCTTTTACTTTCAGTGATTTACATTAATAATTTTCAAATAAGTAAAATCGTAGTTTTACTTATTTGACTCTTTTTACCGCTTTGATCCACTTTGCTCGTTTTTCGAGGTTATAACTTTGTACAGGGAATCTGTAAAACTATTTTACTTAGGCCCGATTTCTCAATATGAGTTTATACTACATGTCCTAGTTAAACCGGAGTTTAATCTATATATGTGTTTCTTAATGTTCAGTTAAAAATTATGAATTAATCTTAATTTAACTGACAGATGAACTGCCGGTTTATAATTAAACATACAGTTTTAAAACATCCAAAAGAATGAATCTTACAATTTGAATACATATTAATTAATTGGACTGATTGATTTATCAAAATATATGTATTTAAAAAATTTGTTTGTTGATAAAAATTGCAAACAATCAAAAATAAATAATGTATGTATTGCGTAATATTATCTGTAATACGTTATGAATGGCCTAAAATCAGGTATGTGTACATTATAATACTGTGTATTTTAACTATTGACGCTGTCTTGCCATACCATTATTATTATTTTATAACTTATTTCACGTTTAAAGGTTTTACAAATTTAAAAAATAGCATCAACGTGTAACCCAAATTTATTTAATTTCTATTATTTATTTCATTTTTATCCGGCTTCTTTTACGTTCTACAGTAGCGCTATATTATTTTATTAATTCTAGAAATGTATCCTATTCTCTTTTACTAAAATTAACTCGTTTTTTATCACATTTAATATAATAATTTGGGGTTAGTTTTTAGTTTGACATAACGAAAAGTGGTCATGTTAAAGTTAAGAAGGCCCTCTACTGCGTATGCGCAAGTTAAATTACAGATTACGTTAAACTTATATTAGTTTTTCTCATGTTTTGTGTGCAATTAAAAAAACTTTCTGAAATTATAATTATAAAAACAATTCTCACTGACGTATATGGAAAAATGGAGTTCAGTTTACAAGTGACAATTATGCTCACCACGAGCGCTTGCATCGAAATTATTTGTAACTCCGCCCCCCTGCACATAGCCTATAGATTATTTTAACAATTAAATAGTAAATAATTCAATAAAGGTGTTTGGAAATAGCCCTGAAGATGTAGTTACAAAAGTTCAAATACATGACGTAAGTCATTTAGCGATCATATTTTTATTATCCCTAGAGTACTACGGTAAATTTATTTTTATTTTGTAAAGCAAAAATTTAAACAATAGAAATCAACTTACACCATAAAATTTAAGGATCGAACTATTACCTGAACAAATAGAAAATATACCTAATACTTAAAATTTTTTAATAAAATTAAGATTATTTGTTGGTTGTTTTTATAAAATTGACCATTCGTCACTATCTCTCGCAACAAACTCAGAGGTACCGAAAAGTTAGCGCGGCGAGAGACTAGTCGGTGTGTAGTTAGCTTTGTATAAAAATCCAGACCGATCCAACTATTGTAAATGTGTTTTGTTTTTTTTACATGGGCCTTATTACACCTTGGGTATCTTATATTATTTTTTAATGCATAAGTAAATTTTAGTATACCTACCTATCACTTGAAACTTTGAGGAGTTTTAAAATCTTGTTTAACGCAAAAGTTTTATTTAGGCATTTATATAAAATATTTTAAAAACAATAAGAGTAAATTCTACTGTTTATTGATACATTTTTGTTTAAGTTCAGTTCAGGCATGCGAGTTTAAAACTCGATTGAAGTTGAGTGTAGTAGATTCTACATAAATAACTTCTTTGTGTTATTTCTGAAGATTTTAACAACAGGAAGAAATAAAAGTTAAGAATTTCGTAAGAATTGTGTACATGTACAAAGTACTTTTTTATATTTAGTCTGTGTTTGAAAAGTCGTGTCTTTTGAAAATATCTTAAACATTTTTCATTTTCATTGTAACAAGTTCTTGTTACTCATTGTTTATGATTTTAATGAAAAATTATTAATGTCGAAGTTTCAAAGGACTAAAAAGTTCGTACTTATATTATTTGTAATGATTTCTGTGAAAATTACCTATCTATAAGAAAAATAATCCATACTAATGCGAAAGTGTGTCTGTTTCTCTGTCTGTTACCTTTTCACGGCTAAACGGCTTAACCGATCTTGATGAAATTTGGCAGGGAGATAGCTAGCATCCCGAGGAAGGACATATGATACTTTGTATTCTGAAAATTGTATCCTGAAAAATTTATTAGATAAAAAAATGTGTTTGTGATATTTGTATGCACGTGCGACCTGTTTTTTTTCTACTTATTTTTCTTCGCTGGTGAATTATTTGATAATTAAGTCTCTTTGATGAATTCACCACGAGGAAGCACTGTGAATTCACTTGGCAGATGTTTTTTTCACATTTTTTGCATCGTTAATTTATATATTATATACAAATTAGAGGGGTGGGGCACTCTGATATCGACTTCAAAAAGCAAATATATCGTGACTGAAGGGTTAAATCGAAAGGTCTTAAAATATTTTTGTGAAAAAAATGGGGCTTCGAACCGGAACTGAACCAAAAACCGGAAAAACCGTTATTTTTTGCCGGAAAGTAAACCGGAACTGAACCGAAATAAAAATGTCGGTTTTTTCGCTTCAGTACTTATTAAAGTACGCGCGTTAACATGATCTTATTTCCCATGTCAATTGTCATTTTGGCTATCATACAAGTACCATAAAATGTTCTAAATTATGGTAGAAAATAAATTTTTAATACAAATATAATTTTTTTTAATTAACTGAAACGGAAAAACCGTTATTTTTTTGGAACGAAAACCGGAACCGAACCGAAATAAATTTTTTTACTCGAACGGGAACGAAAACCGAAACGAAAAAAATAACGGTTCGAAGCTTTGGAAAAAAATAAATAAAAAAGAGTAAAAATTATGTTTTTAAATAATTTCATAATTTCTGTTGTTGGATCATCAATCTACGTCTTTATACCAAATTTTGTCTTAATAGGTATATAAATGAAAGAATGAGAGGGTTGTGGCTATGACATACAGACACATGCAGACGGACGGACAAAGCGAAACTATAAGGTTTTTTTATGGAACCTTAAAAATATTATGATTTGCGTTAGTATAATAAATAGATATAACCGATCATACTTTGATGTCAAATGCAAAAAATACATGCATGCATAAACATTGTAGCTGAAGATGCTAGACAAAATAAAATTTAATTACAATGATTCCCATTTGGCGTTTACAGTCCTATTATACGTAGTAGTTCTAATAAGTATATTACAATAGCAATGGTACCGTTTTCAGACATTAATGAGTCTAGTCTGTACAGCAGATTCTTCAGAGATCTTATTTCAAATTTAAATTAGTTGTTCTTTGTTATTCTTGTGTAATTTGTTGTATTTGACGTAGTTGTTTTATTTATACATTAATCATTCATTTGATGACTAAGAAGTTCAGTTTTGGTTCATTAAATTCAATGTTTTTATGTATTTATACGCTGATTGGTTATTTTCTACAATTACTAACAATAAGAATGGATATTATTATGGTATTTCTCAGAAAAAAAATCAAATGAGTCTAAATTTTATAAATAACTTAAAGTAGATTATAAGAAGCTGCATTAAAATCTACCTGAAGGGGTCAAAACTGGTCAGGAAAATCAGTAAAAGTCAGTTTTTTGTAACCCGGTCAGTTAAAGTCACTTTTTTGGAAAAATGGTCAGTTTTGTCAGTTTTTCGGGTTTGGCACTTAAAGTTTTCACATCGGAGCCCTATTTATCGTGAAAAAACTCAAATAGTGATAATAGTCAAAACGACATAATTTCCGTGAAAAATATATTTAAATTATAAATAATGTTCTATTTTGTTTAATTATTTGTATTGTTCATTTATTACCAATTTTTAGAAGATATTTAAATGACATAATTGTAATGTATGTAGTATGTATACTATTTGTATACGTGAACATATAAACAACAAAATCTCACCTTATGCCTATGTCAAGTTCGGTAAGAAAAATTAACAAAAATTAACTGATAATGTTTGTAACTTATGTTATGAACATAATAAAAAGGTGGTAATGGTTAGCTACGTGGATGGTGAAGGCCAATAATATTTTTTTTAATACATAACACCTACATTTTATAACTCGGTTCTGATAGTCAGTAAAAGTCAGTATTTTTTAGATTTCTGTGTCAGTAAAATCAGTATTTTTGAACACTGAACTTGTTTCGACCCCTGTACCTGGGAACAAAGGTATCGTCAAAATACGATCAATAAATTTTAGCAACGCGAACGTAATTCGTTCACTTGCAATATTAAATTTATTGATTTTATTTTAACGATATTTTTGTTCACAGATGGTGAATCATTTCAAGATTTTTAACGGAGATTCTTATAATCTTTTTTTATTTATTTACAAAATTTAGGCCTTTTTTAATTATTCGAGAAATTTTATTTCTTAACAAACCTTGTTACTCACCGAGAAATACCTTAAATCTTACGAATTTTACTGCCAAACAAAACTTTCGTCATAAAGAACTTCTAAAATATATTAAACTTTCGTTTAATAAAACTACTAAAGGATTGTCTAAAATTAATTTATAAAATTGATTGTTTAAATTACAATAAAACTTACATAGGACAAACTACAAGATCGACATTAGAATTAAAGAGCATACAGTTTTTCTTAAATACAACCGAGTTGATAAATCTAACGTAGCTCAAGTATGGCTACATGAATAACACAACGAGCATTAATAATTTTAAATTAATAAAAACTTGTCAAAACAATGAAACTAAATGCTTAGAAATCCTGAAAGATGAATGTAGGATTTGGAATTTTGTACTATATCTATCCCGGCTTCAGTTTTTAGATCTTGCATTGAGTTTATTTAGGTTCTGATAAAATTTGTTTTATTCTCGTATTATTAGACTTCTGATGATGACTTCCCGTGAAGTCGAAACATGTTTGGATTGATATTGTTTATTTTTTTGTGTGACGTATTATTAGGTAGGGGGTTGAAAAATATGTGATGCAGCGTGACAAAAAGGGTGGGTGGCCGCTAAATGAAACAGCCTTAAAAGGGGTTATCTTAACATGTAAATAATGGGAATAACTGAAATAACAGTTAAACAACGATTAAAAAAATTTAAATATAACATTTATTTAAATACAATGGAAATATAATGTCATGAAATATTTTTTTTAATACTTTTAATTTTTATTTTTAATATCAATATTTTAATAATAAGTATTCATGAAAACAAAAAATATTTGAGTGATTATGTTGACGTGGAAGGTTCTTCGTTATTTGACACTTTAGTTTTCTTTGTAAAGAAATAATCTAAGCTATTTGCCTGCGGCTGTTCTGTCACGCTCAGGCACTTTATGTTCATACGATATGAAAATTAAAACGGGGTCTTACTATATTCACTTAAATTTACTCTCTAAAACTGAATTAGTTAGAAATCACTAATTTATAGTGAATATTCACTAATTGAAATAGTTAAGATTATACCACTACAAATTAGTGACTATTCACTACTTGAATTAGTGAACAGTCGCTTTTTAAGCTGTAGCAGAATCTATGGTTTTTATTTTATTTATTTTTGATGTCAAAAATTGGAACGATCTAAAAAAACTCATTAAATAGAAAATCCTCACGCATGACAATAATTAATTTTAATTAATTAATGATTTGTAACCTAACTTCAATGTCAGTTATTAATATGTCAATTATCATAGGTTAATTTATGAAAAAATCAAAATTATTGAAAAACCTTTATTGCAAATACACTAAAAATTATTTTTGGATAGATTTTTCAAGTTTTTTATACATTAACTAACCTGATTTATTGTTAATAACTAGAGATTGGAAAAATAGTTTTTCAACTATTGCGTAAAAATGCATTTAAGTATTGTAATTTTTATTACATATCTCCACCGTTTTCAGAAAACTGGTTTGATTGAACACAATTTGAAATCTATTATTTAAAACTATTTGCGACACTTTTTACTGCTTCGTTTGCACTAATTATTATTAAATCATAAATGAACTATTTAACAACTGTTTTACGAAAAAAATTCAACTAGTAACTAATTCATTGAAAATAATAACTATTTTTCCAATCTCTAGTAATAACTCATTCAAAGCAGTTGATTCGTATACGTTGATAAATCGAATTAACAAATCGAAATCACTATTCTTTTAGTGAAATTTAAAGTGACTAATTCAATTAGTCAAATAACTACTAATTCAGTTTTCGAGAGTAATGAATGTATGTAACTCGAATCATTTAAATAACGAATTTTGAGTAATTTTGACATTTTGGAGTTTCTCGGTAAAATAGATATGCATAGTAACGAGGTAACAATATCACCTTTCTCTAGTATATAAATGTAGTATATAACTATGATCCTTTTAGTAAATATATAGAGACGCATTGTGTATATAAAATTTATGAACAGTATACAGAAAGCTCGGTGTTATTTTACCCAGGTGTATTATGTTTCGTTTTAGAGCAGCGTTTATTATATCTTCATGCAAATTGGAGAGTGTATTTTTATCTACTTACACGGATTTATTAATTTTTTTATGTCGCTTACTCAAACGCCATATTGCCTTTCTGGTACTCTGGGTGTACCCAACAATTTTTTTGTAACAAATTATAAAACATGCGTTGTTTTGAAACTCATGTTACTAATAAAACAAGTTTCTCTATTAAATTAATTTAATTTCCAAAGTCCGCAAATATAGTTGGTTTTTAAATTATGACCTTTTATTTTCTTGATGCGTTTTCTTCAAAAATGGACAAAACCAAAATAATGATAGACAATTGCTAATAATTAAAAAAAATGATAAGTATATAAAGTAATAAAAGTTATAAAATAAAGTATTTGAAGCAATGTAAAGTAGATGCTAGATAATAAAATAATTAATAAATAGATTACATTAATAACACTGGTCAACAAAATTTGAACTTTTTTTTGTCACATGAAAACTTATATCAAATTTTGAATGTACTAGGGCCACCAAACAATAATATGTGAATGAAAAAAAATTGACACGTCAGGTTTCCTTGTGACATCAAAACATATATTTTCGTAAAAAGTAAAAAAAATTTTGGACAACGTTCACAAAACATTTCTAGGCGAGTTTTTCCTGATAATTTGGTTTTTCTTCAAAGCTCTTATCCTTTATCAGTTGCCGTATTTGTGGACCTACAAATATTCCCTCTTTAATTTTTGCCTCGCTGAGTTTGGGGAATTTCTCTTTCAGATATACAAATCCTGACTTTTTGATCGATTTGGAGGCTTTGGCACAGGCAGTTCGGTACTATGTAGGATGGGTCTGTTGGCCGAAGACAAGTTTGGATACTGGATAGTGTGTTTGGCCTTGGTTGTAATGCCTTTTGTTTGAGTCAAACAAAAATAACAATCACTTACATGATCCTTTGGTTCGGTCCAAATCATTGGTATAGCAAATGGCATATGTCTGGGTTCTTGTTTAGCTCAACCTAATAGCAGTCTCACACACGTTACACAACATTTATGTGGAACCCAGGATTTATCTTGATTCCTCACAGGAAATCCAAAATAGTCTAAATAGCACTGTTCAATTAATGATGTGAAATTTCGACGCTGAGTTGTAAAAGTTAATTCTCCACACAAATAACAAAAACTGTCGGGGTTGTTAGAACACTTTCGTGACATGTTTACGATGTAACAAACGTATATAAGATGTAAGTTAGTTGAATGCAATAGTTATACAGTCGTCTAAATGAAATTATTAAAAAAAAGACACGTATATGAGGTCATAAATGAATATGTAGCTGTCACAAAAAAACTGGACGTGATTGAAACAAAATTATTATATATTGTTAATGAGGGTACACCAACATGAACAAAAATCATCACAAAGTACGTGTGACAAAAACAGTGTTTACCAGTGTAATTAGTTTAAATGTCCACCATTTTGACACCTATTGGCTGATTGTTATAAAATTAAGTTGTTTTACAGTTAAGTGTCTATAGATTATGATTCAGTAATGACAATAATCAAAAATCAACACTATTTATAATTTAGTACATTTAATTAAACAAGAGTCCAACACTGGAGTATTTCCCGAGATTGTTGTCATTACCTTATTGGTTTATAAATTCATTGATTCTGTATCGCAATTTTTGTATGAAAGTTTATCGAAATATCAATATTTTATATCTTTTTAAATAATGAAAAATATTTACATTTGCTATAGAAAATAAATTGAAACTTTTGCCCATAAATTTCCACACATATACAGTTTTATTTGTTACTGCAATGTAGATGATTGATGATTCATCATTTGAATATTTTAAATTACGTTTTATACGGGTATGCCATTCACATATGTATCAGCAATTATTATTAGTAATATAATATCTTAAATTCTTATAATGCTAGAGGTTGTTTTATAGTTATTGAAAAACAATAAACGACCATAAAAATGAATTTTAAATATTTTCGATAAGTTTGAATGATTAATTTCCAGTGTTGTAAAGAATTGCAAGGTAATATTTTTAGAGAAATATGTTATATGTGGATTATTAATGGTAGTTTAAAGTCGACACGTAATAAATATAATACAATTCGGTATCTCGTAAAGAGATTGTGATTTACTTTTGAAATGCAGAATTGGTCGTCCAGTTTTCATTGAAATTTCGCTTATCACAAACTTATTAGGCTCCTATCATTTGATTATTATTATATTTAAATCATTTCTATTATACTTGTACCAAAGACATATTTTGAAACTCATTTGCTAGAAGAAGTACTCTTCGTTTATAGTACTCATATACAGGGTTACCCATTTTAAGTGCACACCTTTGATAACTTTTTATGGTGAATTGTTATCAAAAAACTTTTCAGATAAAAGTTGCACGGTTTGGAGGGGGACATAGACGTACTCGGATGAATTTTTGTTAGGTGGCGTTTTCAAGGTCACATGAAGGTCAATATAATTTTTTTAAATAAGAACCTATAGTTTTTATTTAGTAATTTTATTTTACGTGAAAAAACATGAATCTTTAATCGAAAACTTTTTTTTGAACAACTTAAACTTTCCTAGATATCTAACAAAATAATTCGAGATTTTGAATTTTCAATAATTTTTTACTCAGAAACCATCAACTTTAGAGAATAAGTACTAGATACAAAAATGTGTATTTTGGTCTAATGAAACTTGGGGAATTATTCTAGAATTTTTTTTAATATCTGGTTTCTAATAGAATAAATTGAAAAAGTTTAAACATTTTTAAAATAATTCTCCAAGTCATGCTCATAGTATGTTTATTATAGCCCTTACTTATGTAATTCTACTATTATTTGCAACCTATACACCATCATTAATGGTTTTTCAATACAATTGATAACATACTAATATGATAACTGCAAACATTTAATTTCTCAAGAGAGCGATTTGAAAGCTTAAGTGTTATCAGGAATATCAGGTAGATAATTATTTTAAGGAAATTTTAGAACTGCACAATATGAGCAAAAGCCAAAAAAATTTTAAATGCAATTTACTGAAATTTTTTTGGCTGTGCAAATTTTGTAGGTGCAGTTAAATGACCCCTGCCTGTTATGCCCAGGCATTATTAAATAATCATTTATTTTAATGTATTTATCACATGAATATATCAAACGAAATATCACACCAAACTAAACTTGAATTAGTGTTTAAAGCATCGATTACATTGAGCAAGTTTACAAGCTACAAGCCGGCGAGCTACTATAGCTGCTAGTAAACTTGCCCAGTGTAATTATGTTCACTAGCTAACTAGTTAATGGTGAAAATGTCAGTTATCATGTTATGACCTAATAGACCATCGATATTATTGGTTTCGCATACTATAATATTTTCAATATACAATAGATTTGTTGAGCTCATTCCTATCAATATTCAGTTTGAGATAATATATGAGTTTTTACTAATAAAAAGAACAAAAATGAAAAAGGTGTTATTATTTTTATATCTTCTATTTCCGGGAAATTGTTGCATTTGAACACCTCTTATCTATTGATGTAAAACAAAAGATTACATTACGTAACATGATTTAAAATCAACACGTGTCGTTCATTGATGTTATCGTATCACACTTTGTATGTATATTTATTGTTTGTTTACAATAAATATAGCTGAAGAACATACATACATATACGAGTACAGTGGTTCCAAAACTTTTTCAACTCGCAACGCTGGCGCCCTTCCCTATGTGAAAAATGGCCAATCATAAGGGTTAGATAAAAATAAATAAAACACTAATATTCGATATTATAAAGGAGCTAGCAAGCACTTTCAAATGAGGTATTAATTCAGTGTATCTACTGATTAGTTATGGAATTTAGAGCAGTGATACTTCAACGTATTGTAACACAATTGGCGACTTTGACCGTACAAAATAATTTTCATAATATCGCCACTGTTTTAATACCGTTGGTGTTCACACACCACGCGTGCGCGAAATTTGTCAAACACTTCATGAAACTTCAAGAGAACTGTCAGATAAGTTTGAAACCTCATTTGAAAGTGCTTGCTAGCACGTTTATAGAAAAAATTGTAATGGACATATAATAAACAAGCCAAACAATTTTATTATTTATCTATTAACATTAAATTAATGGGATGGATTAGAGTCACTCCAGTAAGAGTCTGGATAGCGCGGATCGATTTTTTGTTCAGTAGCCAAGTCTCGCTAACAGCCATATTTTTATGATATTATCAGTCAATATTATTAAATATACTTTATATTATAACATTACATTACATCATTTTTTTATACTTGCTAAAAGTAACACACAAATGATCTAATTAAAACGCCGATTTGGATCAAAATGGCGACGCTGTCGAGACTGTTACTGGATTGACTCTAGGATGGATGAGAAAAAACATCTGCCAAGTAAATGCACAGTACTTCCTCGTGCTAAATTCACCAAAGTTAGTTAATTATTGAACAATTCAAATAATAACCGATGCTCAGATAATTTGCTTAGAATTGATTAACCATTTAATTTTTATATAATTTAACTAAAAAATATTAGATAGCAATTTTTCTTAAAATGCACCTGATTATTTTTTCGTATATTTTAAATTTTTTGACAATTTCAATCTAAATCTGAAACGATCACAAAGCTTGTATCTTCGATATTGCGAGGAAGCAAAAATAGTTATATGAAAGATTTTGCAATATTCCGCGCACTTTTTGGGAACCACTGATACAGTTTATAGATGCAGTATGCATTTACGAGTAAAGAATCTATGTATGTAATAATGACTGTACAAAAAAGAATTATTTTTACTATTCAATTAAATATCGGTCATGGTGTTCATGACATAATGTTTATTTTTAATCGAATGTTGAAAAAATAAACGACTAGTTTGTCTGAATGTATGATTACATACCTGAAATAAATAGGCAGGGCTGAGAAAATAAATATTAATGATCTAATATTAAATTTTATTATTTAAGGGGGAAAGCCACTGTGACGGGTTAAAAAATTGTCAATGTTTTGGAATTTTTTTTCAGTTATTACTAATTATTTTCGGATCGGGTTAATACCAATTTTTATTGAAAGATATTAAAAATTTACGAAGTTATGAACCTCGATGTGACGACCAAAAAAATATTTTTCTCCATTGTAGCCGTTTTTTATTTATTTAATTTTTTTTACAAACTGACGACGGTTTGAATATTTTTCATTTTGAACACCTTTTTACTTTCTTATACCATGTATATGAAATATAATATAATAATAATATAATATACATAATATAAGTAAGTATAGAGAAGCCGATTTTTTTCGAAATCCGGATTTTGATGAAATTATTCATTTTGACCTTGCCTGAATCCATTCTGACTATTTTCGTCATGATGTCTGTGTTTCCATCTGTCTGTTTGTCTGTAAGCGCTGTAATTCAAATACGACAAATCATAGAAGGGTGAAATTTTATATTTAAGATTCATTTTTTTTCTGGGAATAAAACGTCCTTTTTTTGAAAACGATCTTTCAACCGGATCGATTTTTGAATTTTTCGAATTACTTTGAAACAATGCGAATTAGAGAAAAATAGTCAAGTTAAAAATAAATTGTAGGTAATGTTATTATGTATAATTTATGTCCCATTCATTTTATTTTACCTTTTATTAGTTTGTCAGAAATGTGTTTTAATAAATAAAGAATCACGTACACTGTTCACTGTCAGGATTACGTATAAGAAAGTCCCGTGGCTCTCATGGCAGATATTTTTTCATTCAAGCGGTCTTAAAAAATAGTAAATATCAAAATTTCAAAAATCGACTACGCACAGAATTAGCCACTCCAATTACGTAAATTTAGAAGAAAAAAAAAATTTTTAATCGAAATACCGCCACAGTGGCTTTCCCCCTTAAAAATGTTTGTTTTATACGGATATATAAATATACAATAAAAATATGAATGCTATTATTAGTATTTATATCGTAATAGCGCAATGTATTTATTTTCTTACACTGGCCTCAGTGGCGTGCTGCCAATTTTTGATTAACGAGTTCTGTCGAATTTCTACGAACTCTAGTTTAACATGTAATATACATTTATAAATCATTTATTTAATTTAATTGTTGTCTATATTCCAATATAGCAACCCAATTACATACGTAAAATATGAGATGAAAGTAGCATACATGGCATGTGCGTCCTCAGAGGGGGTAATGGGACACTCACCCCTCCTCCTGAGATATGACCTAATTTAACATAATGCAACTGTAATGTGTTGTTTTAAAATTGACATATCTGATAGAGAATTGTATGCTCTTTAATATTTGTTCTATAAATTTTTCACATGAGAAAACAAATTTAATAACAAATTCTGTTTAGAATGTAACAAACACTGGAGTTGTATTTTTGGGAGATATTTTTTAAAACTATGACACCCCCTTGGAAACAGGATGTAAAATTTAATAACTGTGGTTAGTTATGGATTTCAATGTTATTTAATATTAATACTTAATATTACAATAAAATCAGAAATTCATTTTTTTGTAAATTTGAAATTTGATTCTGTATAAATATTTTACGTATATTTGGGTGATTCCTCCAACAGCGTTTAACACTTTTATAACACTTATGTCCGGTATTATAAACCAGCTAGCAAAATTTGCTAGTTAGCAAACATTTTCACCTATTTGACAGTTCATGAAGTGTTTGACAATTTTCGCGCACGCGTGGTAAATAAACATCAACGGTATTGAAACAGTGGCGATATTATGGAATTTGTAGTTTTTGGTACATCCTGGATAATTTTGATACTGGCGGTACGGTAAATTCAAAAACTCATAACTCAACAAAAACAGGTCATCAAGTAGTGTTTTAGAAACGTCATTTTTAACACTGTATGATAAAAAATGGGGTATTATTTAAAAAAATCATGTTGGCCTTGACCTCGCCTTGACCCCTCCACTCAAGGTCAAACGCATATCGTCGGTGCACAAGAAAAGTGACACATCTCAAAAATTGGACATATTAAATGTCATTTTGACGTTTTAAATGCCATTTTGACATTTTTCAAAAAATTAAAAATATACGAAAAAATAATCAGGTGTGCCTTAAGAAAAATTTCGAACTAATATTTTTTAGTAAAATTGTATAAAAATTAAATGGTTAACCAATTCAGGCAATTTATCTCAACACTATCGGTTTTTATTTAAATTATTGAATAATTAACTACCTTTGGTGAATTTAGCACGAGGAAGCACTGTGCATTTACTTGGCAGATGTTTTTGAGTTGTGTCACTTTTCTTGTGCACCGACGATATGATCATTGAATAAAACTTTTAAAACCCTACAACTTTAGTCCGAAATTTTTTTTTCAGAAACGTTCCGTTTTCGAGATATTCGATCGTTTCCAGACTTTTATCACAGCCTGTATATAGAAAACACTATTTACTGTAACAGTATCCAATTTACCTCCCTACAAATCGCTCCTAGTTCGGACGTTAAGAACGATATTTCGACTAATCTCTGCACTTTTTGATAGAAACATGTTGGTGTAGTTGTACATTAAACCTTCCTCTACAAAACTAGAAATGGCGACTTTTAAGGGCAAAAGTATCTCCGCAAGTTTAGTTTTTCTTATTTATCTCACAAAAATGTTATTTGGACGGCAAAAATAGAAGACATCAAAAATAATGTTTGTTAGATTCTAAACAGAAGTTGTTATTAAATTTGTTTTCTCATGTGAAAAATGTATAGAACAAATATTAAAGAGCATACAAATTCTCTATCAGATATGTGAATCTGTTATCCTGAAAAATTATTTTTTAATGATGGTATACAGGGTGGGGCATTTTAAGTGTTACAGATATTTATCTCAGAACCATCGCATATTTGAAAAAAATGTTTCAACCAGATAAACATATGTATGTAACACTTTAAATGCCCCACCCTGTATAACTAAGTACTTGTAAAGTTATTTAATGTTTTTTTATAATAATTTATGAATATATGGAGAATAAAAGAGAGAAAAATTGTATTAAATTCGATTTTTTTTTAAATTATACAACACACTGTATAATGTATTATGTGTACTTATGTTATAAATATTACTAAACACTAAAATTACAAATTGTTATACGTTGTACAATATTTAACACACAATAAAAAATCGACGCCACTTTTGAGATGGTTTTGGGATTTCCATCAAAGGGATATTTAATTAATAAGACTGAACATCATTTGTTGTATCGCTGACCCTATTTCTAATTAGTACCGATTTGTAATGTTTCCGTGATTATACAGATTTTGAAATGTTTTGTTTTAGCATGCGAGTGTACAAGGGCCGGATTCAGATAAAATCTATAAAAGTTTTTGTTATAATTATGTATTTAAATTTTGATTGTAGATAAAAAGCCTTTTTTAAAGTTTTGTTTTTGTGTTTCTTTCGACGGAACATGAATTGTTTTTCTACCGAAAATTCTGATAAATATGATTGATAAACCATACTTATCAGTGAAAACAAATTGATTTTTTGTTTATTCAAATTATTCGTGCTTTATTATTAAAATAATTTTATAAAAATAAAATTGAAACTTGGATTGAACAAATTTATTGGGTCATTATAATAGGGTATTTAAATAAAAAATAAAATTTAATAATTTTTATAAATTAAATTTTCTGAAATTTTGGTACAAATAACTTTTGATCCAGAGCTAAAACATAGGCTAATGGGACCGAAAAAATAAAAATAAAAAATAAATAAAAAAACACCCTAATGTATCTTGGAAATGACCCCAGTAATGGATATTCTTTAATTAAATGTACTGAATTAAAAATATTTTTTCATATTTGATTACTACTATTTCTGAATATTACTTTATATGTATACATTTAACTATTTAACTGTCAATCGGCCACTTTGTGGTCCGTCTTGTTCAGTCAAACCAAAATATGTCGTAAACTATGTAAGTTAGAAACTTGAAATTTTTACTGGATATGTAAAATAATATACTCTAGTAAAAGATGTATGAATTTTTTTAGAAAATAGTTTTTCAGGGTTGGGGGAGGGGGGGGGGGGGGTTAAGGAGCTAAAGCTAGGCAAAAATAATGTTTTTTTATACCAAGGCATGTGGCATGTCAAAATGTATAACTAAAATAGTGGAATTTGACTCTTTTAATCAAAAATGGCCCTGCAGGGAACTTTAAAGCAAATTCAAAAAACAAAAAATATGTAACAAGGCGTTTGGGGCGTCTAAATGTAGATCTCAATCAGTAGAAATTGACCCTATTTTTAATTTTTTTCTAACCTAAAAATGGCGCATACAAGGGACTCCAAACAGTATTTTATCTAACTCTGTAACTACTGGCTAAAAAAATCTGAAAAAAATTTGGTAACGTTAACACTATCATTTCAAATTTTGGAGAAATAGTGTGGGGCATCATAGAATTTTTATATTTATTTTCATATCTAGACACGTGAGGTTTCAAAATATAGATCTTAATTAGTAGAATATAATCCTATTTTTATATTATATTTTTCAAAAATGCACCTGTAAGTGCCTAAGCGATTCCAAACAGTCCACGTAGTATGTACTGAAGTACGTACTACTGAAGAACCTTTAAGACATACCCGTGTATGTCTTAACCGAATTTTTATTTTAAAGTTGTAAAAGAAAATAATGGTCAAGTTGAGATTGGGTTACATAAATATGTAACTCGAATTGGATTTGAAATTTTGAGTTTGCTTGATCTTTCTTTCGTACATTAAACGGTCTTTTTAACAACTGTTGGAAGTTTTAAGTTGGTAACTTCATAAAAACATGACGAGTTAAATAAAAAAGCTTGTAAAAATGTAATACGACTATTGTTTTCTTTTAACAATATAAATCTTCTTTCTTATCTCAGCTCGAAGCTTTAATGAACATGTTTTCCTTTCTTTTTGTAGAAGATAAATTATCCAATACTTTTATATTAACTTTTTACATTTTTATACATATATGAAATGTACTGTATAATAAAGTATAGTATTCATGAAAAAAATCGAACTCGAGATTTCAACGGAATTATACGTATTGAGGGTACCTGAATCACGTACGACCATTATCTCAATGACGCCTGTGTGTGTATGTGTGCATGCGTATCTGTGAACGCACTACGGTCAAAACGGTGAGACATTTTTTTTATAGAACTATTAGTAAATAAAAATGACATATCAATCTAAAGTTGTAATAAATAATAAAGAACCCAATTTTGGTGGGCCTTATTATCCGTAAGGTACTACGGTGTATTTTATTTTATAAAGCAAAGACTTAAAAACAATAGAAATCAAATTTTTACCATAATCTTTAAGGATCGAACTATTACCTGAACAAATAAGAAACATATAATACATAAAAAATTTAATAAAAATTGAGATTATTTGTTGGTTGTTTTTATAAAATTGAGCATTCGTCACTATCTCTCGTAACAAACTCAGAGGTACCGGAATGTTAGCGCGGCGAGAGACTAGTCGGTGTGTAGTTAGCTTTGTATAAAAATCCAGACCGATCCAACTATTGCAAATGTGTTTTTTTCACATGGGTCTTATTACACCCTGTGTACCTTATACGTAAGTACACAGACCCACTTTTTTGTTTTCTAGAACGGGGTACAGTAGCGTAGGAACGGGGGGGTTTCGGGGACAACCCCCCCCCCCCGAAATATTCTGTGTTTAAAAAAAACGTATGTTTTGAGAAAAAATCAGTTCAAAATACCTTCAAAAAAATTAACTCATATGTATTTCATCCCCCCCGAAATATTTTCTTACTTCGCCACTGACGGGGTAGTCCGCCTCTATTTACCTATCTACCAAAAAAATATATTTCTATGAAGATAAAAAATATGATGAATTATTTCATTATTTATTTCACGAAGCCATTATTGGTAATTGATAAATACACACAAAGTTTATCATTATTGTAATAAACTGGACACCCCTGTGCCGTGTTCATTTAATATTTAATATTCATGTGACTAACACAAGTGATTCAACGGTTATCAAGTTTCGAAACATTGATGTGTATGTGTGTACGTATTTGAATGTGTATAGGTATCGCGTGTGTGTGTGTATGTATACATAATTATTAATTTTTCACTACGACGAAACGCACGACCGTTATTAATGAAGGTAACTATGTTATCTCTCTCTGTGTAAGGTAGAGGATGTATTTTGCGGTTAATATTTAAGCGTTTTACACAAAAATATATTTACAATATCTGATTACTTTGAAAATAATGTATTGTATTTAGATACACACGGTTGTTTAAGGCAAGCTTGTCCAACCTGCGGCCCGCGAATATCTTTGGTGCGGCCCTTACCGAATAATTAAAAAATAATAATAATAATAATCTTATTATTATAATAATAAACTTTTAAATTGGTGTAACTAAAAAAAAGGTCTTCAATTATTTTTGATAACGTAACCTTATATATTGATTAAAATTAGGAATTAGGGAGACCTGATAAAAAAACATCTGCCAAGTAAATGCACAGTGCTTCCACGTGCTTAATTCACCAAAGGTAGTTAATTATTGAACAATTTAAATAAAAACCGATTGTGTTTAGATAAATTGCCTGGAATTGGTTAACCTGATTATATTTTCGTATAATTTTAATTTTTTGACAATTTCAATCTAAATCTAAATTTATGCAACCGTCAAAATGACATTTAAAACGTCAAAATGACATTTAATATGTCCAAGCAAATATCAATTTAGAAAAACAAAACACGATTTATTAAAATAAATTTAGATAAATCTTTGTAAGGGAATATTTTACAACAAACGTTATTTATAGACCCATATTATTGGAAATTTAATGCTCTAAAAAAACATCTGCCAAGTAAATGCACAGTGCTTCCTCGTGCTAAATTCACTAAAACCGATAGTGTTCAGATAAATTGCCTGGCATTGGTTAACTATTTAATTTTTATATAAATTTTACTAAAAAATCTTAGTTCGAAATTTTTCTTAAAACGCACCTGAATATTTCTTCATATATTTTTAATTTTTTGACAATTTCAATCTAAATCTAAATTTATGCAAATGTCAAAATGACATTTAAAACGTCAAAGTGACATTTAAAACACCAAAATGACATTTAAAACGTCAAAATGACATTTAATATATCCAATCAAATGTCAATTTAGAAAAACAAAACACGAATTTTTTAAATAAATTCAGATAAATCTTTGTAAGGGAATATTTTACAACAAACGTAGTAGACCTATATTATAGGAAATATAATACTATACAAAAAATATTCTATAAAATTTTCACTTAACATATATATATGTCGTTTTTGAGATATCTTGAAAAAAGAAATATTTTGGGGTGTCACCCCTCCCCCTTACACACGATTTTGATGATTTTGAAATGGGACCGTCCTCAAACCAAACCCAACCATCCGACCAAGTTTCAATAATATCGGTTCAGTGGTTCATGAGTTATGCGTGTGACAAGGATTCAGTGGACAGACGGACACACGGATACACGGACACACGGACAGACAGACAGACACGGAACGAAAAGTGTTTGTCTTGACGTGAAACGGATAAATCAATTTAAAATTTTGAAATCGGAGAACATTTTTTTTGTCTCAATCTGAAACGATCACAAAGCTTCTCGTATCTTCGATATTGCGAGGAAGCTAAAATTGAATACACTTTTCAGTCCAAATTTATCTTAATAGGTATATAAACGAGAGAATAAGACAACTGTGACATACAGACAGACAGACAGACACAGTTTAATTTTAACAAATGAGGAGATTTATAAAATGAATTTTTATTAATATTATTCTTGTTCAAAACGCTTTTATAACAAGAGATTTTATATAAAAATTCATCTGAAATACAAACATATAAAATTTTATTTTCGAATAAGAGTTGGTTCAACATTTAAATTGACAGCGACTTGAATGTTGATAGAACAAATGTTATTTAAAAATCGGTTTTCACAAAATACCACTGGGACCTGACCCCCCGCGCGATCCCTAATAAAAGAGTCGCGCGCCACTGTTGTACGCGGCGGGTGTGTATGTGTGCGAGGTTGTAGGTGTAAGAGACGATCTCGCCGGACGGTTTTTATTGATCACGAGACACCACTACTACGCATAACGTGTCTGTGTGTATACCGGGTGTTCCAGACCACCCGTCCACTATGTTTTACGCCTAAACTATTGAAGATAGAGTTTCATGATAAAAAATTTACTATATATATCGACCCTAAAGAATTTCAGGAAAATATTTTTAACCCCGTAAAACTTCCAGTTGAGGGGTACATGCCCGCTTCTCAGGAAAATCAAATGGAACGGTATATCCAAAAGTAGATAATTTTAAAGATCATAAAAAAGTAAAAAAATTTGTAAAAACATTTTTTTTATATATTCAATTGTTTGGAAAATATGGCGACTTGTTAAGAAAATTTAAAATTATATATATATTTTTTTAAATAAAATAAAAAATTTTCTTAACAAAAGTTGTTAATTTAAATATATTTTTTAAGATAAAGTACTAATTGATATCATTCCATTTAAAATTTTTAAATTATCCCCATTTGAAGTTTTGAACTTTTGATATGTCGTGTATGACACTTTAAATTATTCAAATCTCAAATAATCATACATCCTTAAAAAGTTCGTTATTTCTACTTTCAAATAAAAATTTAAAAATAAAATTTAATTAATATTTAACGAAACTAAAGCACTTTTAGTAAAACTCTAAAATTTGGGAACAAATCGCTATATTTTCTGAAGAATTGAATGTATAAAAAAATTGTTTTTACAAAAGTTTCTTACTTTTTTTATGCTCTTTAAAATCATCTACTTTTTGATATACCGTAAAACGGGGCTACTTTGACTTCCAGGGTTACTTTGACAGATTTTGGGGCTACTTTGACAGAGCAATAAGGGCTCAAACAATCCGTCATACGAATGTGTGGTGTGTGAGGACGACTCTAACTAATTGTTTCTTGCCTATAATATTGCCAAAGTTGATTGTTACCTATCTTGTTTAAATTGATCTCAATTATATTAATTATTACTTAAGAGACTGATTTAGTGTCATTAACAGTATACAAATATTGTAATACTTGCGTTAATAAAGAATAATTTAATTGTAAAAATATTTGTTTTCATTTTAAATCCATGTAGTTTTCAATGAAATAATAGTTTTTTTGGTCAAAATGATATCAAAGTAACCCATGCTTTTACTATCTTTGACGTCAGTTGCATTTCAATGCCCTGTTAAAGAAACCCCACTTCTGAGGTTACTTTGACATTTAATAAATTTAAAAAAGTAGGGAGTTAGGGGGGTGGTAGGTTTTAAATTTGCCATAGATCTGATAACCAAAGGACACATTGTTCTGTTGGCGTAAAAAAAAGTGAAATTCGAGCCGTAAAAAAAAAGTTACAAACCAAAAACCTCCAAAACCTGTTCAAAGTAGCCCCGTTTTACGGTACCGTTCCATTTGATTTTGATGAGAAACGGGCATGTACCCCTCAACATATTGAACATATTTTCCTAAAATTCTTTAGGGTCGATATATATAGTAAATTTGTAATCATCTGGAACACCCGGTATATATGTGTGCGTGCGTATGTGTGTGTGTGAGTTCTGAAACATCCTGGCTACATCTACGGAAGTGAACGGAAAAAATGGAGCCCGATCGGTCGCGTGAATAAGTAATTTATGTAAAGGAAAAAAAAATGTTATCTCCGTATTTCGGGAATTCTTTTTCTCGTTTTATTTGAATGATTTAGAGCTTGTTTGTTTTATTGTTACAATTAGTGTTTTGTTTTCGATATGGTGTTGAAATATATGAGTTAAAATGTTTTTTTTTTCTCGTTATTTGCTAGGACTGCATTTCCTTGTTTATTATTTGTCGATTTAATCGATGGATTTGACTCAATATGTCAGATATTATCAAGGTATACAGGGTGAGTCATTTTAATCAACGCAGTCAAATATCTCGAAAAGTAAGCGAAATTAAGGAAAACGTTTCAAACAAAAGTTGCTTGGTTTCAAGGGGGACAAACAATGTTGACTTTGGGTTTGACCTTTAAACTATTTTCAAGGTCAACTTTGATTTTTTAAATAAAAACCTATATTTTTTATTGTATATTCGTATTCTACGTTAAAAAATTAGTATCTTTAGTAGAAAATTTTTTTCTTAAAAATGCTTTCTTCTCTCAGTAAAGGGCGCTGTAAGATTAATCAACGAACTCAAATAACTGAAAAAAGTTGCACCTAATAGATTAATTAGAGCATTAGCATTACCCAGAAACATTTTTTTAGCCGAAAGGTAATTTTAAGCAGCTATTGTAGAAGGCCCAAATGTAAGAGGCAAGGGGACTCACATTAAAAAAGCACCCCAAAGGAAACATACAACTACTACGTCCACGCCGTTGTTTCTGAGTAATGCTAAAAGTAGTTTGACTTTAATAAGCTATTAGGTGCAACTTTTTTTCAGATATTTGAGTTTGTTGAATAATCTTACAGCGCCCTCTACCGAGAGAAGAAAGCATTTTTAAGAAAAATTTTCCCTACTAAAGATACTAATTTTTTCACGTAGAATACGAATATGTAATAAAAAATACAGGTTTTTATTTAAAAATTCAAAGTTGACCTTGATTTAACCTTGAAAAATGGTTTAAAGGTCAACCGCAAGGTTACCATTATTTTCCCCCCTTGAAACCAAGCAACTTATGTTTGAAACGTTTTTCTCAATTTCGCTTACTTTTCGAGATATTTGACTGCGTTGATTAAAATGACTCAGCTTGTATAAGACCAATCAGCGGTCGCGCGGAAATTGACGTCACTTGGGGGATGTATTCAAATGCTATAAATGTATAATAGAATATCAATTACAAAAAAATTCCTTTATTTATTCTTGTTTTCGTATTTTTCGATATTTTAACAACACATATAATCAAAGAAGTGCAAATTCGTCATTGAAAAATCATAAAAAGCTGTCAGAATCTCATAACTTAAAAATAGTAAAAATGACGCTTCCCGAATAGACCAAATTGTCTGTGTCAGCTTTTTTTATGTTTATTTTAAGAATTAGCTAGAAGGCAAAAGCTAAGCTAACGCGATCTGCGATGTATTAAATATAAATGGCAACCCACTGACAGTTGTAATGAATGGTATGGCATTTGTGAATGACTTTGACTTTAAAAAGCAGTGGTGACAATTATACCTCATTAAATGCACAGCTTTTACATTATTATATATTTACTAGCTGGGCCCGCGCGGCTTCGTTCGCGTGGACTACGGAATTATTGTTTAGGATTTAAAAAATATATAGTTGAATTAAGTACAAACACGATTAGTTATTTTTCTAATAAAAACCAAACAACACTTAAATTACCTACCTAACAAAAGCGAATCAGAACAAAAAGTAAAAATAATTTTTGTTCTATTTAAATTTAGAAGTTAATTATTTAAAACAAAAAAAAAACAATTGACAATCAAAATTATACCAGCCTGTGATTATTCCCTCTGCCCTGCGTCTACTCGGCACACACCCGCCTTACCGCACGCCACGACACGGGTCGCCATCACGCGAATAATATGTTCCCGTGTATACATATATTTCGATATTTTCTAAACTATACGACCAAATTGGATGCTGTAAAGGGCAAATTATATCTAGATTAAGTACTTATTTCGATAAGGATTAATGTTTTGCAGGTCATAAGTCCACGTAAACAGAACCCAATTATTTTTAATTTTCTTTGTTACATAAAAGCAGTAATTGTGGCTTAAATACAAAAGTTAGATATATGGTGTCGCGGACTTTATTGTAGATCTTTTGATTCTACACAATTCTTTAATACATTATTTTGTTCAATATTGAACGGTTTAGGCAGCGTATTGCAAAACAGCGCGCCGACTTGATTTACTATTATCGTCACTGCTTAGTTCTTATGTTACCTAACGTAACAAAATATAGCCTATAACCTGGCCAGAGAACGTACCTATGAATTAAAAAAAAAACACGTAAATCGGATAAGTGGTTCTCGAGTGATAAGCGCACTAACGGACAGACACACAGACAGACAGACAGATACACGTTGAGCTTTATATATATAGATTACCAATGCTCACGAATCCCGAAAAAATTTACGATTTGACACCTCAAAGATAGCGTTAGTTTAGCTTTTTCTCTCGATCAAATTCTTTATAATATTTGACATTGATATTAATTTATTAAGTAGACTTAAAACAATTTTTTGTTTACTTTATTTATTGAGAAAAATTGTAAATATATTTTTGGTTAGATAATATCTATTTAAGACTCAGCGTTATGGACATAGGTATTTTTTGTTAAGGTATCTAAGCAGGTATATGACCTTGCCGAATCCACGGTTTTTATTTTGTTGGAATTAATAATCTTCCAGAATACGACTACCTACTGTTTGGGACTCATGGGATTAGATATTGTTATTTTATAAAATATGTATTCGCTTATAGAAAAGTGTAAAATGAATCATATAGAATTTATTTTAACTTGTAATATTTTATTATTAACGATTTTTCAATTTTTGATTTTTCTAATGACTTTGAAACAGTGCGAATCATAGAAAAATGGTCAAGTTAAAAATTGTAGTTAATTAATATCTGCCATGAGTGTCATGGGACTTTCTTATACTTATTACAGAGATTGAACAGCGTGGGTGATTGTTATTAAATATGTAAAAAATAATTCGTCAATTCAAAAATTGATAATAGTAGAATCTAGAATTTATGTCGTATTAATTTTAATCCATCTTTTGTTAGTTTGCCAGAAATATTTTATTATAAAATTATAATCACGTGCACTATTCACTCTCAGTATTACGTATAAGAAAGTCCCATGGTACCTATGGCAGATATTTTATAATTATATTTAAAAAAAATCATATAGAAGTATTGTCAGATAAAGGGTTAAACACGGAAATTTTATGATACGAAAAAGGTTTTGAATCGTAAACTTATTAGAAAAACGCTGAGCTGTTGCTTGTAGACCTTTTGTGAATTAAGATCAAGTAGGTAATAAAATTATTATTAATGGTGTTATTAATTTACTATCGTTTTTATTTTATGATTATTGTTGACCTTTCCACTGATAGCTATAGTTAAATAACTATATACATTTGGGTGTATTTTTGCTTAGGTAATAATAAATTAATATATTAAAATATTGTTACAGATATGGGATAAAATTATTATCATATTTAATTAATAAACGTATCATTATTCAGTCCAGGGGTTATTTTAGTGTGTAGTTGTAACTTGTTTCTGCAGTTCTAAAAATGAAAATTGCAGTTGTACAAGCTAATTTGTGTTGTTGAAAATTATAAAATATATTATATAGTATACAAAAGATATGTACTACAAAAAAAATACATCCAGTTGAAAAATTATAAGTAGAAAACAAACAAAAAAATAATGAAAACGTGCAGCCGTAAAATTTTCTTAAAATAACCCTTGATTCAGTCAGTGTTTTTAGCATCTTATTAAACCAAATTAAGTTTATTTTAGTTCTGTTAGTTTTATTTTATCATTTTATCATAAAATTAATAGAGTGTTCCGTAGGTCTACGGTCTACTAATAGAACCTTATTAATCGAACTTTGTCGTCTGTTCGTTAAAGCAAAATACATATACCAGAAACCTTTAATTTTAAGTAAATATGCAGAACTCCAGATATAGCTAATTGTAAAGTTAAGCACTTTTTTTATATCTAACAATAAGTATAGGTCTTTTTAATTAGTAATACTTGACCCTGTATTATTTAAAGTTTTTATTTTTGAATTAAGACTTATTTTTATAGGTCTCCCCCATTTATCTCGGTTAGTAATGGTTCAAAATATTAAGGTCAAAATTACATATTATATTTTTTTGAAATAAAAAATACTTTAACACCCGTGTATACCTCGGGCAGTCTATATTTTTTATAATATAAAGTAAAAATTTTGTTTGTATTGTTTATAATCCATATACCTTTTTTGTTAGTCGAGTTTTTTTACCGAATAAAATGTGTAAATTGATACACAGATTAAATTACATGTAAAATTATACGAATATGTACAATAATGTACATATTTATAAATTAGAAAAGTCGTTTATCGTCCATATTTAGGGCACATATCTTTTGGGAATTCGTTGTTTTATAAAAACAATACATTTTGTGCTCTTTTTCATTCAGTTGTGAAGATAGGGATTTATATTGTATAGGATTATTGTTTTAGTACACATTTTTCCCGTAAAACATGTAAATTTTCATGCAAATTAATGATATTTTTATTTTAAAAAATTACGCGAACGGTCATGTTTTTAAATATAATTTTAAGAAATTTATTTCTGTAATATCTTTGCATGAAAACAAAAATGTATTTATGCATACCATGATGAAATGAATATTATTCTATATAATTATACATACAAGTAATGTAACACCTTTGGTGTATTTTCGTAAAGAAAACATTACAAGATATACAATATTATTATAATATTTTATTTTTGAAATATTGTGAAATTTTACGTTTAATTATTTTTAATTCTATGTGAAATTATAAAAAATAAACAACATATAGTGTTTACCATGTAAGAAGCACGCGCCACTGAATTTTTATTAATACTTTTAATTAAAAACAGTGCCGTTATTTTAATATATTGTTCTCTTGTAAAATACCTTATGGATTTATTTAAATAAATAAGTTTTATAAAACGGTACGGAACACTCCGGGCGCAAGTTCATCTCGCACATCTATGAAAATTTTAACATCCTAGAAAAAAATACTTATTACAGTTTAACATTTAATATGACATTAATTATTGAATTTCAGATAATTTTAGCGTATTTTTGATCTCGTGTATTATTAGTTACCCAAATCCATATATAGGTACTAATATTATAAACGCGAAAGTAAGTTCGTCTGTATTTTCACGGCTAAACCACATAATCGATCTTGATGAAATTTGGCAGGGAGATAGCTTGCATCTTGTGGAAGGCATAGGGGCGAGTTCATGGAATGGATTTCACAAGTTTATATAAATCTACTATATATAACGAAGTGTCCTCACTCACTCACTCACTGATAATCATTTTTTTGACCATTTCCACTCATCGGAGAAACTTGAAATTTGGTATATACATTCCTTGGGGGTAAAAAATAACAACTAGTGGGCCTTTTTTGAAAAAGTTTATAAATGGGGTAACAAGGGGCCCCCAAATTTTCAAAAAAAAAGTTAGAATTTTTTTATTATTTTTTTTATATTCCTTGGGTGATATAATGTAAGGTTCAAATTTCAGATTTAAAAAAAATGAAAAAAAAAGGAAAAAAAAAGTTTTGATGTAAAAAAGTATCAAAACGAAAACCGATATTAGATTTTTTTAATTTTTTTCAAATACTTTGGTTAATTGGCAACCATGAACCCGTGTCTGATTTTTGAAAAAGATATGTTAAAGAGGAGAAAATAAACAAAATACGTTTACATATAATGCGCTTTAAGCATTTACTAAATTAATTGCAAATGTCGTAACTATGGATACATTATATTTTATTGATTATTTTTAAAAATTTTAAATGTCAGTGGCCATTTAAAATTTTGAAGTGAACAATAAAATATAACAAAAAAGAAATATAAAGAGCATAACGAACGAAAAAATATGCACAACTCTAATGTAATAAATAATTTAATTTTCATAAATAAATTTGACAAAAAAATTGAAGACAAATAATTACAGCATTCGGACACAATTCGACCAACATTCGGCGATAGATATGTGTTCCCGGTACAAATAAAAATTAAGTAGGTATATAATGACATTTTTTAAATCTTAAGTCATTGATCAATATTTTTACTTTCATAGTTATAGGTATTTTATTATATTTATTTGTAATCATAAATATCAGAAGAATTTATATAATTTCAAATTAACATTGTAATTTTAAATGATATTATTTTAATTGTTGTTTGAAAATGTATATCTGTCATCTTTAACCTAAAATGTACATTTACAAAATTAAAACAAGATGTTGATTTATTGCAAATTGTTACGAAAGCTTCATTCAATTGACAAGACCTATATTTGATTGTAATTAATTAATTAATTGTACAAAGAGTGTACGAGTATCTACAAGAGCTAATAATGTATTTATATAGACACATTGATGAATTTTTGAAAGACACGAGCAGAAAAACCAAAAATGAAATTATTTTTAATATTCATAAAATGTTCAAATCATGTAAGTACATGATGTAATACAATACATGTACCAGAAGTCATAAAATAATTTTTTGTCGTTGTCATATCAGAAACAAATGTCATAATATGTATTTAGTATGCAATATATTTTCATACGACAAGAGTTGAAAACGCATCGTAAACAAATATACAGGTAATCCTCGACTTATAATTGTCTTTGTCTCTTTCTTACATGCACATATTACATAAATGAAACAAACAGTTCCGGGAATTTCCCAAAAATGTAATTTATTATTATTTATGTAGATATTTTTGGGAACCCGCAACTGTTTGTTATGTATAGAAAATGCGATTCGCTTCACATCAAGGAAAACGTCCAAAGCAAAAATATGTACATATTGTACGTGTTAACTTACAACTTATTCTATTTACGATCGATGTTTAGAAACCTATCTCGGTTGTAAGTCGAGGAATACCTGTACTACGATATATAACGTATGTCTTATCAGTTTAAGCGTAAAAAATATCAAAGTTAATATTCAATGTTTTTAAATGCTGCGAGAAGTTCAAACATGCTTGACTGATTTAAATTTACTTTTTTCCTTATTTTATATATTACTTACAAAATAACCAAGACGTTCCATTAAAATTTCAGGATTTGTGAAGTGTTCTGTCGTAGGAAAAGTTTAGGAAGCACTGTTCTACATCATACTTCAATATCAACCAAATTGAGTTATTGAGGGTAAAAAATATATTGAAAAAACCTCATAGATAAACCATATTTAGTTTGTGCAATAAAGTTTTAACAGGTACGATTTTTCTAAAATATCTTAAAATTAATAAAATTAAAATTGATAAAAGCCCAGCTCTAATGAATAAATAAGAAAGCACTCCGTCACAGCACTATATTATTCCGTCGCGGGAAAGTACCTACCATATAGGCCAGTCAGGATCCACTCAGGGCTAGCTACGTCACTGGTTACGATACTATATTATTGTTGGTTACGATATTTCATAAACAGATATCGGTGCTTAGAATACATTGTCTGGAGGAATACGATAAAAGTTTTAACAGATTTTTTAGCGGATAAGAGAATTTTGTCGCTTATATATGAGATTTTTAGAATCGATAACTCAATTTCGCAAAAAGTGTATCTTACGATACTTTGCCTTGGAGGGGACGATATAGAAATAATTTAACCAGGTATGTTATAATTTAGGTATATAAAAACATAGTACCTAGCCATGGAATACGGAATTTTATAATTTACGGTTTCAATATTTTATTTTATTAATTTAGGTTACTATGATTATGTCTCTTTAAAATATTTTGTCGAACAATTAAATGATTTTTGACACATATTAACAATTAAATATTTTGAAATGCCTATATTGATTGAAAATTTAAATATGAAGAAACATTTCACTTCTATGAAAGGTAAAATATCGAAATTAATTATTAGGTTTGGTGTAAATTTTTCGAAACACAATTTTTCGAATCACAATTTTTCAAATCAAAATTCTTCGAATGAACAATTTTTCGAAAAATTTAAGTTTTATTGTTCAAATTTTAATTAGTTAATAAAATATTAAGTAAAGTAATATTTGGACATTTTACGATATCCATACTAATATTATAAATGCGAAAGTGTGTTTGTCTGTCTGTTTTCTGTTTGTTACCTTTTCTAGCCGTGAAAACCGCTTTACCGATTTTGATGAAATTTGGCAGTGAGATAGCTTGCATCCCGAGGACGGACATAGGCTATTTCGTATCTTAAAAATTCAACCCCTAAGAAATTGCAAGGGGGTGGAAATTTTTTAATTTTTTTTAGTAATTATTATTTTACCCCCCGATACATATGAAGGGTTGTAAGTGGTTTTATTCGATCCGGCGGGAAAAATACCACGGGGGCGTAGGTTTTAGGGGGCAAAACAACCCTCTATCTCGCATAGGAGCCGAGATATTTACGATTTTGTATAATGAAAGAAAACTAAAAATAAGAAAAATTTAATATTTTACCCCCTGTCACATATGAAGAGTTGTAATTGATTACATTCGATCTGGCGGGCAAAAATACTACGGAAGAGGGATTATTAGGGGGACAAAACAACCCCTTATCTTACATAGGAGTCGCGACTTATATTATAAATGCGAAAGTGTATCTCTCAGTCTGTCTATTTGTTACCTGTTCACGACTAAACTGCTTTACCGATTTTGATGAAATTTGGCAGTGAGATGGCTTACATCCCGAGGACGGATTAAGGCTATTTCGTATCTCGAAAATTCAACCCCTAAGGAATTGCAAGGGAGAGGAAAATTTTTAATTTTTTTTAGTAATTATTATTTTACCCCCCGTTACATATGAAGGGTTGTAAGTGGTTTTATTCGATCCATCGGGAAAAATACCACGGGGGCGGGGGTTTTAGGGCGGAAAACCCCCTCTATCTCGCATAGGAGCCGACACATTTACGATTTTGTATAATTAAAGAAAACTAAAAATAAGATAAATTTAATATTTTACCCCCTGTCACATATGAAGGGTTTCGAAATCCACGCGAGCGAAGTCGCGGGTAGCAGCTAGTTATTAATATAAATTTATAATATTAAATAACATCTGGAAAAAATCTGATTTTTTATAAACTTCACTTTGTTAAAAGGAGAATTTTGAACAGGGGGATATTTCTTTTTTCAAGATATCTCGAGAACGACACATGTTACGAGAAAATTTTATAGAATTTTTTTTGTAGAGCATTAAATTTCCTATAATATGGGTCTACTACGTTTGTTGTAAAATATTCCCTTACAAAGATTTATCTCAATTTATTTTAAAAATTCGTGTTTTGTTTTTCTAAATTGATATTTGATTGGATATACTAAATGTCATTTTGACATTTGTATAAATTTAGATTTAGATTGAAATTGTCAAAAAATTAAAAATATATGAAAAAATATTCAGGTGTGTTTTAAGAAAAATTTCGAACTAAGATTTTTTTAGTAAAATTTCTATAAAAATTAAATGGTTAACCAATGCCAGGCAATTTATATTTTCATTTTTACTTCATTGTTTGGAGTTGTTAAATGTTAAGTGATTTTAAAAATAATATATAATAATGAAAAAGGTGTTCTTTCTTATTGTTTCTTACCATTTAGGCGTCAATTTATCAAGAAGTGAACTTTTTACGCAAAAAATAAATCAGTCAGTAAAAGTAAAGGTTAAACTGGACTCGCCCATTGGCTACTTTGTATCCCGAAAATTGATTAGATAAAAAAAATACAAATTCCACACGGACGAAGTCGCGGGTAACAAACAGCTGGTATATTATATATTTTATACATCATCACTTTTACTGTTATGATACATATTTACATTAAATATAATAATCCATGTAAAATAATTCATATGTACATTTGAAATGTAAATATTTGTACAAAAATGCATAATCGATCGTCAAAGGTGTGTTTGTTATAGATAATGTAATATCACGTATTTTTGCTAAAAATAAATCATATTCACCTAAATTAATCGTTAATGCTGAGTACATATGCACCGGTGAAATTACCTGTCACACGAAAGAACCTGTTTGATTAAATTACCATATTTCTTTAATAATTATTCGTCGGAACATTATGCATGTATGCAAAATAGAATCATTAATGAATTAAGAAAAGATCTTGTCCAAGAAAATCACATTTTAAAAACGGTGTATTTAATAATTGTTCCTTTTTCAATTTACCAGTTAATTTAATTAGATATTATATTGATTTATTAAAATTAAAACCTACTTGAATGGATAGTTTAGCGGCATCGTCTCGGTCTATTAAATAGGAAATATTGACTTCATGTAGATTTTATGATGTCTTTGAATTTAATAATGTAATAAAAATCAGTATGCGGTCATAATCTTTAATATCGAGTACCGTGGGATTAGATGCTCTTTCAGAAACGTTGGGCACGAAGTATATAAAATTTTGATTATTTATTCAAATTGCTTTTTAACCCTTACGACGCGAAATCGACAAAAGTCGATTGTATTTTTCCCTTCCACGCTAAAATCGACTATACTCGTCGATTCGAAAAAAACACCGATGCACGCGGAAATCAACATTTTATATTAGAAAAAAATGTAAATATTGGTGAAATATTCAGTACCACACTTCTCCCCACCCTTTGTTTATTCATTTTTGGATAATTTTAAAACATCTGCCAACTAAATGCACAGTGCTTCCTCGTGCTAAATAATATAAAAATATTACTAAATTTTTCTTAAAACGTACCTGAATATTTTTTCGTATATTTTTAATTTTTTGACAATTTCAATCTAAATCTAAATTTCTGCAAGTCAAAGTAAATATCAATTTAAAAAAAAAAAACATTTTTTTAAAGCAAATTGAGATAAATCTTTGAAAGGGAGTATATTACAACAAACGTTGTAGACCCATATTATAGGAAATTTAATGCTCTACAAAAAAGATTCTATACATTTTTCACGTAACATGTGTCATTCTTGAGATGTCTTGTAAAATAAATATTTTGGGATGTTACCCCTCCCCTTTAGACACGATTTTGATGATTTTGAAATGGGACCGTCCTCAAGCCAGACCCAACCATCCAACTAAGTTTCATTAATATCAGTTCAGTGGTTCCATGAGTTATGTGTGTGACAAGGATTCAGGGGACAGACACACAGATAGACAGACACGGAGCGAAAAGTGTTATAACATAAAAATATGTTTCTTAATTGGTATACACATCACTGCAAATGATTATAAAATTTACAACTGAAAAGGTTATAACTATTTTTGGTATGTAAATGAATAACAATTCTCTGAATGATTTTACAAGCATATATTAAAAATTAACGATAATTATTAATTAAAACATAAAATATCTTAAATATTTACTAAGAATGTTTATGACTTGCCATTTAAATTATGAAATCATGTTGGTGCATTTTAATTATTTATACAGTCAGTATACAAAATCTGTTACCTGAAATTCAATGACTACGCTTTACATTTAAATTGTTAAATAATTAAGACCTTGAATGAAGTATTGCACTCTATATTTTTACATTATAACATTTGAAATATATTTACATGCATGAATACGTGATACACGTATCTATTTATTAAAGAAGTAATGTAATTACAGTTGTTTCTATTTATAGTTTGTAATCAATAAGAAATATTTAAAGGCCAAGCACCAGTCGACATATATGTTATGAAGAAAAAAAAAAAATATTTATTTCACAGAGATAAAAATGTTATAGTTTTTATGAAAAAAATTATTACAAATATGTATTTTCGTGTCTAGTTTTAAGTAAAGAACAGACAGACAAAATTCTAAAAACTTTCAAAATGGATTATTTTTTATAGATTATTATATCCCAAGATAGATGTAGCTTGAGGACGGTCCCATTTCAAAATCATGTGTAAGGGGGAGGGGTGACATCCCAAAATATTTATTTTTTCATGATATCTCAAGAACGACACATGTTACGTGAAAATTTTATAGAATATTTTTTATAGAGCATTCAATTTCCTATGATATGGGTATACAAACGTTTGTTGTAAAATATTCCCTTACAAAGATTTATCTCAATTTATTTTTTAAAATCGTGTTTCGTTTTTCTAAATTGATATTTGCTTGGGCATATTAAATGTCATTTTGACGTTTTAAATGTCATATTGACGTTTGTATAAATTTAGATTTAGATTGAAATTATTTGAAATTGTCAAAAAATTTAAAATATACGAAAAAATAATCAGGTGCGTCTTAAGAAAAATTTCGAACTAATATTTTTTAGTAAAATTGTATAAAAATTAAATGGTTAACCAATTCCAGGTAATTTATATAAACACTATCGGTTTTTATTGAAATTGTTCAATAATTAACTACCTTTGGTGAATTTAGCACGAGGAAGCACTGTGCATTTACTTGGCAGATGTTTTTTTGTTCATTACACCTCTTGTTACATACTCTATACAGTTACAAAAAATCTAAAATATTTTGATTGTATAGGCAAGCTTACTTTATATACAAGTATGGTTGTACAATTGTACATGTTTAATTGTACCTCTATATGTATTTCGAGAATATAACATAATTAATTCAAATTACATAATATATGTTTCAGAATCCGTTGTATTCATTCTGAGATACGTTTGGGAGTAATGCTGTATAAAGTTACTCTCTTATTGTTCTCTTGTTGACCTAATTTTATTAGTGACTCATATCAGATAGTAACCTTGGTATGGTTTATACAATTTCAGACATTTAATATAAAAATAATGAAGATAGTTAATCAAAATAAACATCACGTACTATATTTGTCATAGCTTTATTTTGTTTATAAATCGACTATTAAGTATAGGGAAAGTAGGGGATATTTGAACCGTTTTTTGTTCAACATTTATTTAAAAAAGTACTTAGATTGGTTTTGTATGTAGTACTTCATATAAAAGCAGTTTTATTGTAGATTAGCTGTGCCCGCGGCTTCACTCGCGTGGACTTCGTAATTATTTTTTAGGATTTTTGAATTAAGTATAAACACAATTTGTTATTGACAATCAAAAAAGTCCGAATGCCGGCCGAGCGCACGCGAATTGCTCCCTCCTGCCCTATTCTCAGACACAGGGTCTTCAATATAATATGTTGTTTATTTCAAGTTATTTCCTAAACTTTAAAACCAAATTGGATGATGTAGTGTAGAGGGTAAATTATATTAACATTAAATACTTATGACGATGAAATCATTTATTTCGATAAGGATTAATGTTTTTCAGATCATAAGTTCACGTAAACAGAACCTAAACATTTTAAATTTTCTGTATAACATAAAAGCAGTCATTGTAGCTTAACCCTACACAGCACAGTGCATGTTTTCCACCTATAACTTAAATTTTATAAAGAATTTACAAAAATAAAATAGGCAGCGTATTGCAAAACTTTTGCGGCAAACTTTCTTCCGATTTGATTTACTATTATCGTCACTGCTTATTCCTTATGTCACCTAACATAACAAAATATGTCCTAAAACCTGACTAGAGATAAATAAAAAAACCGCATAAGTGAATTTTCGATTGATAAGCGCACTAACGGGCAGACATACAGACAGAGAGACGTTACGTTTTATAATATAAATTTTATATATAATGTAATTCAAAAGTTAAAAGTCTCCTGTATGGTCTAATATCCCGTACGTCCCCTACTTGTAATGTTGGATATATTCGTGGCTATGTGTAAATAATGCAAACTCGAAAATGTGGATTAGGTGCATTTAATAAATGAATAATATTAAATTTCATTTTACTACAATTGAAATTGGTCTTTGAATAATATCGTTTTTATAAACCAACATTTCGCTATTATTTACAGTGAACAATAAGATTTGTTTTTTAAATTATTAATTTATAATTTCATGGGAATTTTAGCTTTTGTAATATATTGTACATGAATAAAAATATAGCACAAACAAAGATATAAAAATGCCTATATATATACACACAATAATATCTAGAAATTGATTTTTTCATAAAATACAATACTTTACTACGTACGATAAAGCGGAAATATAAAATAAAGCTATTCAATGTACAGAGTATTGTGTGCATTTTTGTTGGAGAAAACAATACCGAAGTCACTAACGATTTTTTATCTACATTCCTTTATGAAATATGCTAATGAAAACGTTAGTTATTAGATAGTGTTATTTATTAGTGTCGCTTAGTGCAGTGTTTCTCAACAGGTCAGGACTGGATTTAGGTATTATTGGGCATTAAAAAAACACAACTAATGTGGGGTCCTTAGTAGGTACATACATCATTAAAAAAAATGTAACAAAATCTAAAAAAAATTCAACTATGAATTGTATTATATCCAGAGAATTTATTATAATTTTTTGTATAAACAGTAATTGATAAAAAAGTACACAATGAAGTATCATAAATTAACTAAATCATCATAAATAAATAAATAAAATCATCATAATTAATTAAAATTCATAATAATCTAGTAAGGTTATTATGAATTTTAAGGGTTCTGTAGAAAACCCTGTCTGTATGTTACAGTCCATTCTCTAATTTATATACCTATTAAGATTAAATTTGGTATATGGACGTATGTAGATTGATAACCAAAAAACAGAAAAGATAGAAATTTTGAGGAAAATTTTTTTTGGACCCCCTTTCATAGACGGAAAAGTGCACCCAATTTTTTTTCCACTTATCACATCTTTAGATAGGTCTCAAATGCAACAAACAATGTTTTATGCCCTTTTGAATTTAACCCTTCAGTCATTACATATATATGCTTTCAATGTCAGAGTTCCCCCCTTCTAATTTCTAAATCATCGATGCAAAAAAATTTAAAAATAAAAAAATCCAGAATGTAACTTTTAATTAGTAGTTTCAGAAAATTATAAGAAATACTGTAGCAAAAATAGTTTATGAAAAATTTTGAAATTTGATACGATTATCAAGTAGAGAATGTTAGTGAGAATGGCTATGGAAACTTATCATGTGCGTGACCGTTTTTTATATTGATGCTTTCAACTAATATACCTACTTTAAGAATAATAAAATAATAGTAGTGACGTTCAAAATATAAATAATAACAGCTTAATTGTGTAGACGCCAACAATTTATTAAAGAAAAAGTAATAGCGAGCTTTCGAATCATAGATTCATCCTCAGGCTTTTTGAAAATAAAATAAATTAAGACAGAAGTTATAATCTTATATTTATTACTGTAACAAAAAATATAACAATCAGTTTTGTAAAACAATGTTTAAAATTGTAAACAAAATGTACCAACTCAGTACTAAAAACCCTAAAAATATATAAATTCCCTGTTGTGCCAAGGGGGGAATGAGGTAAGGGTGAGGTGTTTGACAATCTGGGTTGGCACAATGGCCGCAAGGTTACAAAGCGCCGAAAAATAAAAAATAAAAACACTTTTTTCAAATCGTGTAAGTATAAATTCGCGTAAGTCGAAATCGCGTACGTCGAGGAGTACCTGTAATCATGTATTTATAACCTGCAGAACAAATGCCTTCTTTGATGATGTCACTCTTTGAATAATATGTTGTTATCTGTATCTTTTTAACTTTCTATTTTATTTTACGAAAGTTCTAATAGTTGTTGATTGGCTTACTTTATTTGTTATGTTGTTCGGCCAATGATCAAATTGTACATGCGGTTTGTTTTAATGCTATTTATTTAAAAATATGCTCTTATCTTACACGTACTGTCAGCAAATTGTAACAAGTGTAGTAAAAATGCAATGTTAGACGTTTAAGGTGTTGATAAATAATTTTGTAATAGGTGATGTCATTATGTTAATAGACAGATGTGAAAAAAGTTGTTGTTTTCTTCTTCTTTAGGTGTTCCACATTCTTCAGTTATAAGCACTGTTAATTTTTAATTTTTGTTTGTATATTTTGTAAACAAGTTTAAAAAAATATATTTTGTTAATATATTTTAATAGCTGATTATTTGGCTCATTATGAGTAAAAAATTGTACGGGAAGGTGGGGTCTATGTTCAACACCCTCTGAGCTACAGGGTTGTTAGTTTTTAAATTATGTAAATTAACATTAACAGTAAAATTATGTAATTATAAAAAAACATAATTTATGACTGTTTCATTTAATAAGGTCGGTAGCAAAATCAGTCATTTTGGTGATTATTTAGATAATTTTATAACTGGAAAACTATAAGACCCAGGTTCAAACATTGTATGGTGAATTTGTAGGTAACATTATGATACACCAAAATAATGATAAAAAATATCACATATTATAGGTACTTTTGGGGAAAAATGTCATTTTCATAAAAATTTTCAAAAAAATAAACATATTTTTTGACTTTGATGAGCAATAACTCTGAACTGGAAACACGGCTAGCAATAACGCTAATACTGAAAAATACGTTAGTTAATTACTTATGAAACTGACTCATTGTGGTTGCTCTAGTTACGTTACTTTGGAAGTTATGAGATAATCTTTGTTTGTAAATATTACTCTGAAGGAAGTTTTTAAACACTGTAAGTCAGAGGGTATTGAAGATACAATTTTTTACTCACAATGAACCAAGGAATCAGCTCTTAAAATATCTATATCCCAAACCGAACCACCCTGTGTATTTATTTATTAATAATTAGCTGTGTCCGCGGCTTCACTCGCTTAAATATAAAATATAGATATACAGTATCGTGGAGTTTATTTTAGATCTTTTGATTCTACACAATTCTTTACTACATTATATTGTTCAATATTTAACGGTTTAGGCAGCGTATTGCAAAAGAGCGCGCTGGCGGTAAACTTTTTTTCTATTGGATTACTATTATCGTCACTGCTTATTCCTTGTATTACCTAACGCAATAAAATATATACTAAAACCTGGGCAAAGAACATAATAATATCTATGAATTAAGTGCACTAACGGACAGACAGAGAGACGTTGCGTTTTATAATATGTAAGGATAAAAAACGTAAAATTGTGTTTGGAAGTAAAAATTCAATGGGTATAAAAATATTGTTATAGGAATTTTGATTAATTAAAAAATAAATATTTAAACATTTATTGGGTAGGTTTAGTATATTTTCTCTTCTTGAAAACAATTTTGGTGTTCTGTGGATACGTTTATATTGAAAATATTTACTTTCGATAAAATAAATAAAATTGTTTATTTAATATTGAAACTTTTGGATATTCTGAATTATCGATTCGAGTAAAGAAATATACAAGAACAACAAAAGTATATTTTTTGTTTCAAATATGGGCGACTGTTATTTTTAACGAACTTCGCATTTTTCAAATACCGGTTTTGCATAACGACATTAAAGTTTTGTCTTCGTATAGATATCAGATTAATTTATTTTAGGTATTTTCTTTTTTTTTTACATATTATACAGCCTATTTGAATATCGTTATTTTAAATATGGTATATTAAATATTTTTAAAAACATGTTCGGTTATACGTTAATTTAAATTATAGTTATTTAGAAAAAATAGTTTGTAAAAATTCTAGTTTAAGGGGGTATAATTTTAGTCAGGCATTTTTTATGGTTGAATAAAAAAAAACTTAAAATATGTTTACTGTTTTATTTATTAATATTTTAAGAAAGTTATTATATAAGGCCATAAAAAATTGCATTGTGGTTGACATGATTCTAACGCTCTCGTATGTCTGAAACATAAAATAAAAAAAGTTTCTTATTCAGGAAGGATGCCATTATGGTAGGTACCAAAAAGAACGAAAAAAAACAACAAAAATAACAATATGGATGCTGTCTGAAAAACAATTAATTTTTTGTCCTTTTTCTTAAGTTTTTTTTATAAAAAAAAAGTAATAATAACAATGTAGCAATTTCCGAGGTTGGGACCATAAACCAACATATATTGAAGGTACAAACCAAATTTCAAGTAGAACTTGAGATATTATGTCAACCAATTTGGAAAAAAGTAGTTTCGAGAAAAACGCGTTTAAAGTTTAGAGAAAATATTGTCCGATGCGTCAATACTTAATCCTGCCGTATTCAAATCGCTATAAAACACTTTAATTTAGAAAACTTAAAAATTTCCTTTTCAGGACATTTTTAAGTCTATATTTTCTGATTTTTTTTTTAATTTCGAGATTTAAAAAACTAAAAAAAACACGCTTGGATTTATTGTTAACCATTGAGAAATCCCTATGACAGTTTGCCACCCATCTTCATTATCATACAAGCTCGACGGTACCATATTATTGTATTGTCACCATAATTGCATAAGTCTGCAAAGTTTCAAATCGATACGACAATTAGAAGTGGGTGAAAAGTAAGTTTGATATTTGCTTACAATGTTATAGGACAGGACTTACAGGTCAACCTTATGAAAGTATCTTAAAAAGTAATGAACAATATTTAAAAAATAATAAAAAATGCTGGGAAAGGTACAGTTAAACTAATGCGCGATACAATTTATTTCGCTGCTTAAATTGATATACATAAGTTCTAATATAAACCGTGAAAAGTTTAATGTATACATCAAAAATTCAACAAAGTAGAAATTGTGAGATTACTTATGTTATTCTGGATTTGAATTAAAAACTTCAAAACGTATTGTAATATAAACTTTTCGAGCTGTACTTTCTGAAGTAATCAGAGTATTTGAACATGTACAACAGGCCTGCACAACTCAAAATGTAAGGCGGGCCGTAATATTTTATGAAAAACTAGTGCGGGCCGAAAAAAAAATGTTTTCTCGAAAACTATAATTTTTTAAGAAAAATCATAAAATTAAAAAAGTATAATACTTAGAACTAAGTAAGGCCTAAGGATTCTCGGAGAATTGTTTTTAAAATTTATTGTTAATTTTTTTATGTAACTTTTTTATAATGAAAAAAATCTGAAAATTGAATTACATATTAAACAAAAAAAATTGTGAGAATCTTTGCATAAATCCAAGTACTTTTTACCTCTTGCGATTATTTATAAAAATTAGAAGGTAATTTTCGAGTAAAAAAAAGTGGAAAATCCAGAAAGTTTTCTTTGGTTTGCTCTTCATAAAAAAATTTACATTTTCAGAAAAAATGTAACCATTTAATTTTTATACAATTTTATTTAAAAATATTCATTCGACATTTTTCTTTTAATACGCGCATGAATATTTATTCGTATATTTTAATTTTTTGACAATTTCAAGCAATCAAAATTTTTGTTATGCAAACGTCAAAATGACATTTAATATGTCAAAGTAAATAGCGATTGTAAAAAACAAATGACAATTTTTTAAAGCAAATTGACATAAATCTTTGTAAGAGAATATTTTACATCAAACGTTGTGGTGACCTACATATATTATAGAAAATTGAACGCTCTACAAAAAATATTTTATAAAATTTTCACGTAACATGTCGTTCTTGAGATATCTTGAAAAAATAAATATTTTGGGATGTCACCTCTCCCTTTTACACACCATTTTAATAATTTTTAAATGGGACTGTTCTCAAGCCAGACCCAACCATCCGACCAAGTTTCATTAATATCGGTTCAGTGGTTCATGAGTTATGCGTGTGAGGATTCAGGGGACAGACAGACACACAAACAGACACACGGACATACACACAGACAGACACGGAACAAAAAGTGTTTGTCTTGACCTGAAACGAAAAGATCAAGTGAAAATTTTGAAATCGGAGAACACTTTTTTTCTCATTTTAAAACGATCACAAAGCTTCTCGTATCTTCGATACTGAGAGGAAACAAAATATCCTGTGAATAAAAAGTTTATAATCAAATAAATAAAAACTACAGAAACAGTTGCTAACTTAGGTTTTTCTTTTGGATCGATAACATTCTTGATCTACGATGAGGCACGAATCACCAATGTCGTTATAATATAAGACGTGTCTTATACTCGAAGCCCCAAGTAGTTTTTACTAATTTTGATATTCTGTTTGCACAATGAAACAAACTTATGACGTCATACACATATTTATTTTTTATTGGGCTAAATTTAAACCTAACCAGTTGTTTTATCATCAAATTGAATGAAGTGGAAGACTATTTTTGTCTTTATCCATTATGTAAATATTCAAATGCCAGTAGTTCTAAAAATAATTGTGTTATAGTATACGAGTAATAACTAAAATATACATACTTCCTTTAAAAATGTCTAAAAATAAATTTTGGTATTTTTGCTTATCAGATGTTTGATTATATGTAACTGACCTTCGATTGAATGTATATTTAATGCTATTTTCAGATAAAATTTTATTAGGAATGCGGTCTGGTCAATAATATCAATATTTCTAAATTGAAAACTTTGAAATATAATTAATATAACTAGGTATCTTCGCCATATCGAAAATACGAGAATCTTTGTCAAGACAAAGACTTTTCGTTCTGTGTCTGTCTGTCTGTGTGTGTGTGTCTGACTGTCTGTCCTCTGATTCCTTATCACACACATAACTCATGAACCACTGAATCGATATTAATGAAATTCGGTTGGTTGGTGGGGTCTGGCTTGAGGATATTTCCATTTCAAAATTTTTTAAATCGTGTGTATAGTCCAGTAAATTTAGAAAAATTTTATAGGTGTGACTCAAGAATTTCGGGAACATTTTGCTTCCTCGCAATATTTTTCTTTGTGGCTCGTTCGAAAGGGGCTTCGACGGAGACCTTAACTTGCGTTCTAATTATCCCACAGCGATGAAACAAGGGTCGTTGCACTCGTTAGACTTAACTCTTTAATTAAGTTTATGTCAAATTAAACTCTCCGATGTCCTGGAAAAAAGTTAATAGCGTCCAAAGTTGGAAGAACTTTTCCAAAAATTCTTTCACCCGTTTTCTCCGCACGTAGCTTTTTCCCAGTGCAGCTGAGACCCCTTTCGACAGTTTACTATTTGAAGTAGACTCAATTTCCAGTATTTTGAAAAAAAAATCATAGGTTGATTTTTCGCCCGCCAAACCACGTTCGAAGTTGCTCTGACGCGTTCGCAGTGTATTTCTCGCTTTTGCGACTAATAAAACAATAATGAATTAATAACAACCACGTATTTGTTTATACTACGCTAAGAACACACGTTTTACTTAAATTTTAAGGTATTATAGATGCATTTTAAAGGTATTTAGGGTAAAAAAAAGTTGAATCGAGAAAGGCTGTAACTGTGACATGCCTCTACATAGATTTGGCTGATTTTTTTGGTAAGTCACATTCTATTTAACTTTCAATCTAACCAAAGATTAGCTTCCAAAAATTTATAGTTTTCGAGAAAATTATTTTACTTATTTTAATGTAAATATTTAATAAGCATTTTTCTATTTAATTTGCTTAATTTTCTGAGGTTTGGATTCGCGCTTGATTTATACAATGTTCAAATTAAGGAGTAAGAATGTGATATAGATTATTAAGTTTACCTAGTTGACCACAAAAAATATTATTTTGAAACTTCAGACCCACTTATATTAGCTAGAAATTTGTTGAATTCCTCACATAAGAAATCCCCATTTTTCCATTTTATGGCCTTAAAATATTTGGCAAAATTGCTTCCTCGCAATATCGAAGATACGAGAAGCTATGCGATCGTTTCAGATTGAGACAAAAAAAATGTTCTCCAATTTCAAAATTTTAAATTGATTTATCAGTTTCACGTCAAGACAAACACTTTTCGTTCCGTGTCTGTCTGTCTGTCTGTGTGTTCGTCCGTCCGTCCGTCAGTCTGTCCCCTGAATCCTTGTCACACGCATAACTCATGAACCACTGAAAAGATATTATTAAATGTCATTTTGACGTTTTAAATGTTACTTTGGCGTTTTAAATGTCACTTTGACGTTTTAAATGTCATTTTGATATTTGCATAAATTTAGATTTAGATTGAAATTGTCAAAAAATTAAAAATATATGAAAAAATATTCAGGTGCGTTTTAAGAAAAATTTCGAATTAAGATTTTTTAGTAAAATTTGTATAAAAATTAAATGGTTAACAAATGCCAGGCAATTTATCTGAACACTATCGATTTTAGTGAATTTAGCACGAGGAAGCACTGTGCATTTACTTGGCAGATGTTTTTTTTAACTGCCATCATTGATACAAATAATAATAAATGGGATTAGGATTATAGTTCATGCAAAAGAACAACAATTATTAGCCTATTTTGAAATAATCGTAAGAATTATGGGATGATAAATACTTTTGAGCGGTAGTGTAAGTCTACCGTATTTCCACGGGGGTGGCTCATTGTTTAATGGTTATAGATAATACGCCGGTTAGAATGATACCAAAACCATCCCAGTCGGATTTTTAGTTTTTGGTTTTAGATCACCCTGAAAAAGTTACATCAAGTTTCTGACCCACCTTCCCCCTCCCCAGTATCTGGTTGGTGTGAAACATTAGACTTTATTCACGTAAAAAGTGGTTTAAACGTCAGACCCCTTGCTTTGTGACTTTTATATGTATGTTGTTTTTTTTTTACAAAGCTTACCACATTCTAATGTTTAATTAATTAAAACAAATATTTCAAAGACTATCAAAATAATTAAAGCGTTGTAAAATTTATGACAACAAACCCACAAAAACAAATGTATAATTTATAAAATGATTTAATTTTAATAAAATCTAGGTATTTAATTTATCACAAACATTTCTAGCAATGTTAACAGTTAATGTTTTACATTGTTTAAAAAAATGTATAACTACAAAGTCGTTACAAAATATCCAGTGAGATAAATTTCGCAGTGAAATTATACAAATATCATTTAATGCCATAAAACATTTTTGCTGGATATACATTTATATTTCCTTAAAACATATTTCATCTGTTAATCTGCTATCCTTTGTGTAAACAAGAAATCTCAAAAATGGCTTAATCCTATGCTTATGAAATTCCATATTTGAGCTTTTGATGTAGAATGTAAGAAACAGACAAAAATTAATTTAACATTTTAAACAAAAGTCTTGTATATTTTAAATTGTTTAGACAAAATGTACAACTCTTTTATATTATAATACATACCGTTTCTTGTAAATGAGATTAAAAGATAACATTATGTTAAGGAAGTCGTGTGAAGAACAGATGTTTTGTTTGAAAAAAATATATTTAAAACGTTCGCTTCACTTGATACCATTTGTTTTGTTGATACCGAGTAGAAATTGAAACCACATATTTACATAATATGCACACACGGCGTTACCTCGATTTACGCTCTTCTGAAACCCGAGCTAAATTGAGGAAAAATGTAAATTGTGGCAGTGTTCGAAATCGAAATAATAAAATATAAAATATGTATATTTATTTTTAAATTTTTTTATTATTAAATTCTTTTTGCTGATAATTCCTGCTCCGATAAAGTATGTTCAGGTATTACATAAGCAGGCTTAGGGGGGAGGAGAACCCAAAAATCTTACGTAAGGTAAAAACTACAAAATAACGAATGTTTTTAAATAACCTTTTTAAAAAAGTAAATCTTCGAAATAATTTGATTTTGGTTTTAATACATTGACTGCCGTGCCAGTCATCGGTGACTGACACTGATTGTGAGTTATTTCAATGGCGCCGTGTCAGTCACCGATGAATGACATAGAATTTAAGTCAACTTTTACACCCCTTTTACCACCGTATTTTTAAAAATCCTTTCTTAGTGGTTGTTTAGTGCTAACGTCATAAAAGGAAGACACTTTTGAAATTTCACGTTTCTAGGTACAGGGGTTTCGTTTCGGTGATGATGAATCAGTCAGTCAGTCAGAACATGTTATTATATGTATATCGATTACTGAGGTGCTTTTTCATATGTACGTACGTTACTGTTATTACCTACTATAGGGTGATTATTATTCTGCCCTCCCCCGTCACTTTGAGCCTTGCGCCACCGACAGGGACCGGTTTCATCAACCCCTAGCTACACCTACTTTCGTGATTAACAGATAAACGAAAAAATCTTAATAAATTTTGTGTCATAATGTCACAAAAAAATGGATAAATAAATTCTTGTTTAATAAACTAAAAACCACACTTTTGACCACCATCAATATGTGACTAAAGGACTTATTGAAACAAATAAAACGAGCCCAAACTCAATGGGCTTATTATTATCATACATGCTCGATGGTATATAAAAAATTAGATTATTATTAAAAAAAAAGATTTTATAAAAACAAAAGAAAAGAAAGACCTTATCTGTCAAAAATATAGATTATTAGGTAGTAAAATTACAAGTTAAATCTAAAATTTTTTTTGAATAAGATGCTCTTTAATTATTACTATAACTATAATGTAATTAGTAGATTTTGGAGCGAGAAAAAATCCAAACATTTTATGTTTATATTTATTTTTATCTCCTAAGGTATCAACATTTAAAAAATTCTGCAATGAATAAAAAGTGCTTCGAATTAGTCAATTAATACAAGATTTTTTTGAATATTTGGTGATATTCGTTAGTTTTTTGGTTGGGCACTTTTTTTATAAAATTAATAAATGTTATAAAAAAAATCTAAAAATAATTTCTTTAAATTTTCTGGTTAATTCTAAAAAATTTTCTTCTTTCGAAAATTTTTCTAAAAGTTGATCCTTTAGGATAAACAAAAACACATACATTTTTGGGTGCCCGCTGGAGCGAAAATAATGAATTTTCGTAGATTGTGCCTTTTAAAACTTTTGATAAGTACACCTTGACTTATCATTTCTACAACTTTTTTTTTTAACCAAAAGCTTTTATGCGAGATCCTTCTTTTTGTTGTACTGTTAAGCCTGGTTTACACGCTACGATAAATCGTAACAATTTATCGTGACGATCGAATTGTTACGATTTATCATTGCGTGTAAACAGGACATTGTAGCGATTTATTGGAATTGGATTGGATGGTTGATGCCGGTCAGCATCAATTTCTGCGAATCGTAACGACAAGTTGGAACGTGTAAACAAGTAGCAGCCATTCATTGTTACGATAACAGTATCATTTTTCACAATAAACGGAAAAACTAACCTTAACAACTCAACATAAGTCTCTCTATTCTTAAATAATTCCACCAGTCATTGGGTTTATTTTGCAATTCTTTCAATAATTTTATATGAGAAAATACCCTTTTCTTCAGCAACCACTGGCGGCTCCACTTTCTTCTTGGTCTTCGTGACCTTTTCACTTTTCTTGCTAAACAAACGATATATAACGACCACAACAGTACTTCCTCCATGGCAAAAGCTAACTGAGTGTACCGCGGTCGATAATGAATATTGGACAAGAAATCGTTGCATGTAAACAGTACACACTCTTTCGTATTTATCGTAACAATTTATCGTAACGATCGAATTGTTACGATTTATCGTAGCGTGTAAACCAGCCTTTAAAACGGCTCATTTGTACATAGATTTAAACATTAAAAGTGATTGTTTTGATGTCCTCTACAACTCCTGAAAGTTTGTTGGTATGTTTATGTATATGAATAAAAAGTAAAAAAAAAATAATTTATACACGTTCCAACGAAAACCGTGTAAAAAATGATTTGGGTGTATATAAAAAAGCCAAAGAGAATTCGATATTCATAATTAAGTTTTTAATGCTTATTTAATTATGTTTAGATGCAATGTAATAATTAAATTTAATTAACTAGACGGAGGGAGCGCAATTTAGAACACGTATAAAAGATAATCTTCAGGAGATATTAAAATTTTTATTAACGTTGTATTTTCATATTTTTGCAAAAAGTCTCCTAGCCTGAAGTTTATTTGCTCACAGCACACGTGTATGTAGCAACAGAAAAAATAGTAGACGGTAGATTTAATATAAAAAGTATTTTTCGTAATTGCTTTTATTTATAGTATATTCATAACATATAACAGACAGCCTGGGGGGATTTGGAATGAAAAACCTCAATTTTTATATTTTAATAAAATATTTGTTTGTAATTTAATTATCTAAAATTATTTACAGTTCTATTTCTTGCAATATGATTCAAATTGCTAACAGTTTTGCTGTACTGCTAAATAATTTTTATATTTCTTTATATAAGCCGTTTATTTTGAAAGTAGCCTAGAGGCGTTTTTACACATACCGGCAAAGCCGGTGCCGGTTGCAATGTAATCAATTTAAAGCTTTTCCACGTAGACCGGCACGGCTAATTTGCCGGTTACGACACCGGCATCGTCAAATGCTGCCGGCGTTGAATTCGATAATCCGATAAGTAGTCAGTCAACAGAGGATGTACCCAATACTGCTTTTTTATATTTGTGATTTAAATATACTTCCTTCTGAGGTACAATTACCCAAGAAGGTAACGCTTATTGAATACTGCAGACATGTTTCTATCACCACAGCTAGAACTCAATTGCACCGGCACTGAGAATGGAAAAAGAGCGATGGTCGGTGTGTGGAAAAACGGCCCTAGTTCATTTTAGTTTAAACTGAAATCTTTAAGAGTTTGCGTTTCAATAAAATTAAAAATATACATGTAAGATCACTTAAACTAAAATTATACACCTTAACCACAATAAAACAATGTCACTCGACACGTGTTTCGACTTCACAAGAAGTCCTCATCAGGAGCCTAACAGTTCCAGACAGATGAGGACTTCTTGTGAAGTCGAAACACGTGTTGTTTTATTGTGGTTAATGTGTATAATTTTAGTTTAAGTGACTAGAAACCACAGTTTCTCCGTTCATAGTACGTGTAAGATATCAATGTGCTACATTGATTAAGTGTTTCTAAGAGAGTTAAATTTACAATTGCTATTAAAATAACACCAATTATTAAGTGAATGATATGTGTTTTTTTAGAACAAATGGAGTTAAGCCACTTTCAAAATTAACAATTAGATTTGTTATAAATTTGAAAGAACTCAAGTCCATTTGTTGTAATTTAAAATGCTTCAAATAAAAAAAACTCACTTTATTTTAGCTTCTGGGTGTAAGCCGCGTCGGTTTGGCCGTGTTATCGACCGATAACACGATCAATTTTTGTTTTAAAAGCTAAATCTGCCAACCAATTAGGATCTTCCAAATAAGGTACCTCTAGTTTTTCTTTTTGATTCTAAAAACATTGTATTTTATTTTTTAAATCGTAGAATCCTTTAAGCGTTGTGTTATGTGTTATATTCATTATTTTATTATTATAAGATTTTTTTTAAAATTATTTTATTAATTTAAGTTACTCGCGGGCCGCAGGTTGGACAAGCTTGGTCTAATTAAACAAAACATTCCAACAATTTACATATGTATCTAAAACTCAAATAAATATCTTTAAAATAGCACGTGCACTTTCTAATATATTAAAAAAACAATGACACATATAGTGTAAAAATATAACATATTCGTCGGAGTATGGAATGCAAATGCGTCTGTGTATAAATAATATTTCGAATGTTGGAGTGTAACTATTTATAGTGAAAGCGACAACTAATAATTCATTTTTATAGGACGAGTTTTTGTTTGTTCTTTCTCTCTAACCAGACCATCGTCATTTGTATTAGTACCTACTGCAAAAATATCTGCATATGCAAAACATTTTTGTTTAACGAGAGTTTTTAAAATACATGATAAATATCAGTTGATTGGTTTTTTGAAAATGGATTAATCAAACGTTGCAAAATGATTTGAAACAGTGGCGTAGATAGGGGGGGGGATTAAGGGGATCAATCCCCCCCCATGAGTCTACTTCATGAGAAAATTCAAAGACATTTTTTAAAGTCTGCTAGTATGAACAAAATATGGATAAATTAAGAGTAAAAAAAAAGGTTTTCAGTTACTACTTATTTTTCGATTGGATGACTTTTTTTTTAGTAATAAGGAGTAGACTCACTACAGTTTATCAAACTATATGATAAAAAAAGTCATCCAATTAAAATTTATAATTTTTTTTTAATTTTGCATATTTTAGGGCGCCTGGTCATACCCCCCCCCCCCATCGCAAAAAGCTATCTACGCCACTGATTTGAAACGTTTTTGTTTATTTTCCATTTATTAAAATATAACTTCCTTGCCGCATATAATATCCTAAGTATCATATAATAGATAGACCAAGAGCTGACTGCAAAAAAACTAGCCTATCGTGTAAAGGGTAAAATGTTTTTTAAATGTTAGTACCCATAGCGACCATGAGAAAAATCATTTTGTGCCTGGGCGGAACTTGGTTCATTTTTCAGGAGGGGGGGGGCTAATATTATTATTATTATAGAAAATTGAATGCAAAAAAGATTCTGTATAATTTTCATGTAACGTGTCTTTCTTGAGAACTTAAAAAATAAATATTTTGGGATGTCACCCCTCCCCCCCTTACACACAATTGATTTTAATAATTTTGAAATGGAACCTTCCTCAAGCCAGTCCCAACCAAATGTGGTTCAACTATTATTTAATTAGATTTATTTTGTGTTATTTTGAAGATAATTTTCTTCTCTACAGTATCACACATGGGTTTAATACCACTGACTTATATACAGACTTGAGTACCATATATCGTAGGTTGTAGATTATAGAATGTGCTGGAAATTCCTTCAAACCCAGGCTCGTATTTGTAATGTAGTTCTCCAGAATCCTATAATGTGCGATAATACCTCTAAAGTAGATGTTAGTGTAACCTAATAGAAATATGACATCTTACGAACACTAGTTTTATAAATAAGTAGCGTATTGGACTCGATGTTTCTCTATGATATTAATTTAATCTGTAATAAATCTATTAAACACTGTTTTCACATATCGTTAACTATTTACGCATATAAGGTAAATGCACCAGTTATGGCCGTTATAAGAGCATGTTTTTTGGATTAATGGGCTTGTTTTTTTCAATTCCCATAAACTCTATTAGTAATGAAACAAGTAACTCTTTATTTAATCAATTTAATTACCGAAGTCCACAACTAAGGTTTGTTTTTTTAATTATAACCTTTTATTTTGTTAATGTTTTTTCTCCAGTAATGGCAAAGATAAAACCAGTAATGAGCACGCAGTGATGGACACTTGCTAATGATTACAAAATGATAAGTAATACGACACAAAAGATATAAAAGAAAGAATCGTCAAATTTGAAACAATGTAAAGCAGTTTCTATGATAATATAATAATTAATAAATAAATTATACTAATAATTAGTTTAAATGTCCACCATTTTGACACCTATTGGCCGATTGTCATCAAATCACGCTGTAAGACAGTTAAATGTAAGTATATATTTCATTAAAAATTTGCCATCACTGGGGTCCTTGCCAAGACTGGTACCACTACCTTATAGATACTTGGATAGCCACTTTCGGCCTCCAACCAAAAAAATGGAATTTATGTTACTTAATTGTAACTAATTTGTTACTTTAATCCTTTTCGAAAAAACTCCAAACTAATAGAAACTTGGATAGCCACTTAATTCTTACTAATTTGTTACGCCAAAATATTTTTAAAATTTTTTACTCTTTTCGAAATAACTCAAATTTACTAACTTAAATCTATTAAATTCATGTGCCTGAAAAAATGATTAAAGTTTACATTACGTTTATTATTTACGCACTGCATGCGAAAATATCTCTCCGACGATTGTTCTTATCCGATTTCATGAAATTTACACAAAATACACCAAAACATTCTTCGTGAAACACTCTATCCATAAGTGAAAACCGGAATAAAATCCGTTCTGTAACCGATAAATCGTGTAGACAGACACGGCTAGGAACTTTCTTTATAAAGATTAGAGATATTAGAATTTCAGTAAATCTAATATTTGTTTGTTTATTATTTATATTGCTTTTAAACAGTTACAATGTATGATTTTAAATTGTCATGTATAGATTTACAATAGTTTTGTTATAATTTTATGTACAATATTTATATTTTATTATTGTTTTTGGGAGTGAAACCTTTGCTTATAACATGCAAAAAAATGTTTTGTTTTGTAAAATTTTGCTGTACGGATGTGCTTCCGGTACAAATGAATTCATAACGTCGGGGTATTCTTGTAATTATTATTCACTGCGGAAGTTTAAACGAACCATTCAGTAACAAATATGACTAAATCCATAAAACATATACCTATGTACAAATGGTTCCCCACAAATTTACGACTTTTTAGCTGTCATTGATTGAATGAGTGAAACTATTTAATTCTGTAGTATCATTTTTAGGGTTCGTAGAAAACTATATAGGAATCCTTATGGGTTCCGTCTGTCCGTCTGTCAGTCTGTATGTCACAGCCCTCACATTCTCTCATTTATATACCTAGTAAGATGAAATTTGTTATACGGACGTAGATTGACGACCCAAAAACAGAAATGATAGAATTTTAGAAAAAAGAAATATATTTTTTGGACCCCCTCCCATAGATTGAAAAAGGAATGAATAAAATTCTTCGCTCGGCTGGCAGTTGTTTATTTTGTTTTCAATTATTAACTTTTAAATTTAAACAGAACAAAAATTATTTGTAATTTGATTAGTTATTATTTCGATGATAATTAATCGTGTTTGTACTTAATCCTTAATATATATAAAGCTCAACGTCTCTCTGTCTGTCTGTCTGTCTGTCTGTCCGTTAGTTACCTTATCACTCGAGAACCACTTATCCGATTTACGTGTTTTTTTTTAATTCATAGGTACGTTCTCTGGCCAGGTTATAGGCTATATTTTTTTACGTTAGGTAACATAACAACTAAGCAGTGACGATAATAGTAAATCAAGTCGGAAAAAATTTTGCCGTCGGCGCGCTGTTTTGTAATACGCTGCCTAAACCGTTCAATATAGAACAAAATAATGTATTAAAGAATTGTGTAGAATCAAAAGTTCTCCAATAAAGTCCGCGACACGATATGTCTAACTTTTATATTTAAGCCACAATGACTGCTTTTATGTTACAAAGAAAACATAAAATATTTGGGTTCTGTTTACATGGACTTATGACCTGCAAAACATTAATCCTTATCAAAATAAATGATTTCATCGTCATAAGTACTTAATGTAGATATAATTTGCCATTTACAGCATCCAATTTGGTCGTATAGTTTAGAAAATATCGAAATATATGTTATACAGGACATATTATTCGCGCGATTGTGACCGTGCGCGGGGAGCGGCGAGGGTACGTGCCAACACGCTGGGCAGAACAGGCCGGTATTCTATTGATTGTCAATTGTTTATTTTGTTTTCAATAATTAACTTTTAAATTTAAATAGAACAAAAATTATTTTTACTTTTTGTTCTGATTCGTTTTTGTTAGGTAGGTAATTTAAGTGTTATTTGGTTTTTATTACATTAATAACTAATTTGTTTGTAATTAATTCAACTATATATTTTTTAAATCCTAAACAATAATTCCGTAGTCCACGCGAGCGAAGCCGCGTGGGCCCAGCTAGTTCAACTATGTATATTTTTCAAAAATCCTAAACAATAATTCCGTAGTCCAAGCGGGCGAAGCCGCGCGGGTCCAGCTAGTATTAAATAAACATTAATTCTGGGGTAAAGACGAAGAATTTCCGGACACAGGTTCATATAAAGTTGTTTGCTAAAAATTACATCCTGGATCTAAAAAAATTAAATTTGTTTACACTGGTTGTAAATCATTCTATACAGGGTGAGTCGGGAGGAATCCTGTAATACTTCAGGAATGTATTGTACACGTGAAAATAATAACAAAAACCCCAAATTTTACTATCCGATTTTCATTTGTTTTTAAGTTATAGTGTAATTAAAAATTAAAAAAATTTCATACATAATTACTAAAAATTAATAAATTAACAAACACCATATTTGCATATTCTACATTTTAATAAATGTGTGGCATTTTGTAACTCTTTAATCGTACAAACTCAAGAAATAACCGTACTTAAATCAGGTTAGGTTAGGTTACGTACTTAAATCAGTTTGACAATACAAAAATGATCAAATGTATCAAATGTTTTCGAGCCTGGAAGTACTTCAATAATTACTGAAATTTCATTAATGTTTAATTACGCTATAACTTAAAAACAAATGAAAATCGGATAATAAAATTTGTGGTTTTTGTTATTATTTTCACGTGTACAATACATTCCTGGAGTATTACAGATTCCTCCCGACTCACCCTGTATAAAGAGATGAGTTATGTGCGAACTGTTTAAATATCACTGGTGTAGAGCTCCAAGTATCATAGAGTGTCGCATTCCCCGCAAATTCAGACCCATGTTTGCGCAACCCCGCAGTAACAACTACAACAACGACGACAGCAAGTTTTTGAAACTAAACCCGTGTTTCAAAGACCCGCGGCCCGATCCACATCAAACGCCGCTCACCTGACAGAATACGAGCGATTTGTGTCACTGAAAACAATCAGAAAGCGTACGCTACCGCATTGCTCCCACACACAATGTTGGTGGGGGGGGGGCTTTGCTCTATGATGTTACTGTGCTCAAGTGTACTGTGTTGTTAAAAATGGAATCTTGGAATCGTTGTATGTAAATAAACACGCTATTCCCGCGGTTTACTTGTCTAGCAAAGGGTAATGGCTTTAAAAATGTTGTATTCCAGGAAGAGGGTGGGGGTAATCAATACTGATGTATAAATATGTAGGTTTTACTGTATACATTATGAACACGGTTTCGGTCTGTATGTCATATAGTCATAGTCATAGATGAAACTCGATATACGGATGTAAATTGATGACCTAAAAACAGTAAAGATTTTTTTCATTTACCCCATATCTTAAGATAGGTTTCCAAAAAAATGTTTTAGGATCTTTTGATTTTAACCCTTCAGTAACGAGGTATTTGGTTTCGAAGTCGTTATCAAAGCGTCCTCTCCCTAATTTCTAAACTATCGATGAAAAAATCTGAAAAAAATTCCAGACAATAGATTTTAATTAGTTCTTTCAATGAAAATTATAACGAATACTGTAGCAAAAATGGTTTATAAAAAATTTTGGAAATCATTTTTTTTTATAAATCGCCACACTAACACACTTTCATCAACATGAAAAAAATAGCTCTTGATACGTATTATCAAGTAGAGTACCTATGTTAGTGAGAATGGCTACGGAACCCTATCATGTGCGTGCCCAACACACACTTGATTGGTTTATTTAAGCTAATATCGTTTTGTAGGCAATATATTCTAGGCTATATTTAAAATTGATAGGAGTCAAAAAGGCCTAAACCACTGGACGTAACGAAGCCATATTCACAGCATATGTTAGTTTGGTGCTCCGTCAGGAGCTGGGGTCGAGAATGTGTATTTAATGGTCCGATTGTTAGTTACGTGGAAAGAAAATTTTTACAAAAAATGGACCCGGTAAGTGACGCTGGAGTCGAGATATTTACGAAAATGTGTATGTATTGTCTGATTTTAAAAAATATATTTTTGGGCACAACAACGTTTGCCGGGTCAGCTAAAACAACAATTACAACCCTCCATACGTGACAAGAGGTGAAATATTACCGGTCCGCTAGTAATATAATAAATAAATAAAAATATTACACATTAATGCATTTTAAAACAAAAAAATCTTAATTTCTACAAGATCCTAAATTAAGATATGTTATGTACCTATGTAGTCTATATGGATTGCGTGATGTATTGAAATTACCTTACTAAAATCAATAGACAACATAAACCAACTATTAATTACACTGGTAACATTTGGCTTACTACGTACTCGGGTACTATTTAGAATTAAATAGAATCGTTTTGGCTATACAATTCCTAATTAGCTGAATAATGATTTCTGGTAAAACTATTAGAGAGGGAGAGAAAGCTCGCCAGTTGCCACTCCTATCCTTTATACACATACATACGTGCATACTCCCCCCCCCCCCCCCCCCCGAATACCATTCCATTCTACATACTGTAACAATAAAGATTTGTAAATACTTCCCTCAGGCGAATGCCATTTTGTTTCAAAAGAAACATTTGAAAGAATTCTTCTAATCTATGTTAAAAATATACATATAAGTGCTTCTGAGAAGCAGAATTTATTGCAATGTATTAACGTGTTTTTATTTTCATCGTTTCTTTGCGTGTTTTTCGTTTTATAATGATATTCGTAAACTTATAATAAAGATTATAGTGCCTTAAAATTTGGAAATCTATTTTGTGTGTTATATGCAGCTAAAAGAAAAAAAAAGTTTTTGTGGTAATTTTTAAAATTTTGTTATACACTGTTTAGAAATATTCAAAAAGGTTCATTGATACATTGATTAACAAAGCTTTTGTTAATTTTCCAATTTTGTCACTCGAAACGTGTTTCGACTTTAAGAAAAGTCGTCATCAGGAGCCTAACAGTTCCAGAACTGTTAGACTCAAACGAATTAAAAAAAAACACGTAAATCGGATAAGTGGTTTTCGAGTTATAAGCGCACTATCGAACAGATAGATAGACGTTGCGTTTTATAATAAGTAAAGTGCAAGAAGGGGTTTTTTGGTTAAGTAATATACTTTGTAATCCCATTGTATCCCTATAAATTTCAATCCTATATTTTAAACCATTCAAAAGTTATTTAAGTGGACCGGAACTTTTGAAATGTACTGTATAGATAGATATATTTATGCGATATGCCAGCAATATAGCTACTGGCTAAATGCGCCAGCAAAACCCATTAAATATATAAAAAAGTCTTCAATCTCATTGTCAGTGTCATATAATAATATATCATAGCAGATTAATGTATGGTTAATATGAAAATAAACTAGGAACATTTATTTAAAAAGTTTTCGGATCGCTTGTAGAGTAAAAATGAAATTAAAGAGATAAAATTTGCTGCGAACATGACGTTTATTAATTAAACTAAAGTAATTAGATTAAAAGTTGACATTTTGTTGGATTGTTATTATTTATAACTTATCTTTTCATCGCGTGTTTAACCTTTTAATTCGGAAACCTTTAATTATGAACAAATAATCAAGTGTCGTAACGAGTGATTAATACAAAAAATATTACAATATTTTATCAATTTTAATGAAAAGTATATGGGAATTATCTTTTTTTATTTATAGCTATGTTTAATCTATTAGGCTTTTAAAACATATGTTTAGTCGATTTAAACAAACATTTAACTTAAGGCAGTATGCGGTGTAACGCCTAAAACTTTAATCTTGTTTTAGGATTTTTTTTCGTAACTAAATAAAATATAATCTTTTCAGTTTTTTTATTTGTTTTTTACAAATTTTATTATTTTTATTTGCATCTTAAATTACACAAAAAAATTTTTTTGAGTAAATTTTATTATACTTTGTGTTTTTGGAGTTGTTTTATATTTTGAAACGTCTGTCAATTTAAGCTCCCCAAAAAACATTTTGTTGGGGGTTGAATTGAAATGATAGGCCTTATCAGAGGGAATGGTGGGGGGGGGGGGGGGTAGGCATAAGAGACAGCTGTCATGGGCTTTATATTATTGAAAATTAACTCATTACTAATAAAACAAATACACTATATTAAATCAATTTAATTACTAAAGTCTGCAAATAAAGTTTGTTTTTTAAATTATTACCTTTTATTTCGTTTATGTTTTTTTCCAGTAAAACCAGTAATGGACACTTGCTAATAATTACAAAATGATAAGTACTACGACACAAAAGTTATAAAATAAGAAATCGTTAAATTTGAAACAATGTAAATCAGATTGTATGATAATATAATAATAATAACTTACACTAATAATTAGTTTAAATGTCCACCATTTTGGCAACTTTTGGCCGATTGTCATCAAATTAAGCTATTTTACAGTTAAGTTTCTATGGATTAAGATTCAGTAATGGTAGTTATCAAATATCAACAAATTTTTCTAATTTAGTACATTTAATTAGACAAGAATCCAACACTGGGGTATTGTCCAAGAATGGTGCCAGTACCTTACTCATATCAGTAGGTAAGGTAAAGGCACCAGTTATGGCCGCTATAAGAACAAGTATTCGTTTTTTTTGGATTAATGGGCTTTTTTTGTAATTCTTATGAACTAATGTTACTAATAATAAAACAAGTAACTCTTTGTTCAATCAATTTAATTACAAAAGTCCGCAAATATAGTTTGTTTTTTAAATTATAGCCTTTTATTTTGATCATGTTTTTTCTCCAGTAATGGCAAAGATAAAACCAGTAATGAGCACAGAGTGGTGGACACTTGTTAATGATTACAAAATGATAAGTACTACGACACAAAAGATATAAAAGAACGAATCGTCAAATTTGAAACAATCTAAAGCAGTTGCTATGATAATATAATTAATAAATAAATTATACTAATAATTATTTTAAATGTCCACCATTTTGACACCTATTGGCCGATTGTCATCAAATCACGCTGTAAGACAGTTTTTTTTTTTTATATATTTTATTTTTGTCTTCTAGCTCCTCTTGAACTTTTTAGACAGCTTTTATACTTTAATGTCATTTGTAAGACAGTTAAATGTATATGTAATATGTAATAATGTATATGTAATATTCAGAAATGGTAGTAATCAAATATCAACACATATTTCTAATTCAGTACATTTAAGGGGGTATTCTGGTCTAGAAATTTGAAAAAATCAATTTTTTTGCTGCATATTTTCAAAGTTTAGACCCTTAAGAATATGTCCTTAAATGGATTTTTCAAAATTCGAATTATTTTCGGAGATACAGTGGATTTTGTGACGTAGCATCTAATGGAACGAATCACACAATAAACGCGTTTTTCTCGAAACTACTTTTTTTGAAGTGGTTGACATGATATCTCAAGTTCTACCCCACCGATTCCTTTGAAATTTGGTGGAAATCTTTTTTATATATCTCTCTATCGCGTCTGCCTTGGATTTAAAAAAATTTCAATTTGGAGTATTTTAAAAAAATTCGAAAAGGTCAAAAAAAGAGGTAAAACAAAAATTATTTTTCATGTCGACACCATTTTGTGAATTTTTTTTTTTTTTTTTGGCTAAGGTCAATGCGATAGCGACATCTTTACAGATTGAGAATTTTTCAAATTTTTTTGTTTCAGATCACTATAAGGGCTGGAATCATGTCAACCAGGGTGCACCGTTTTTTTTTGTAGCCCCCACTTCACACAAATTGTCGAATTTCTGATTTTTTTTTTACAATTTTTTTTTTATATTCTTCAAATGTCAATAAATATCATACCAAAAAATGGATAGTAAAAATGTTTTTAATTTTTTTTATATTAGTTTGAAAAATGCCTAAAATTTTGGTTTCTAGACCAGAATACCCCCTTAATTAAAAATTTACCATTACTGGGGTCTTTGCCAAGATTGGTACCACTACCATATATTTTTTCTTAGAAAATGAAATTGATTATTTTACCAACACCTTTAGGTTATTCCGCTGTGAGTCATAATAAATTTATAGGTTTTAGTGCATTGGAGCCACTGTGCTGTAGACTTACAAACTTCGACGAATGATAATATAAGTTTATGACAAGAAAAAGTCTGTTTTATGTCATGGATCCATTCAGTAAATTCAAAAATAGAAATACATTTCGATCGAAGTATATTTTAAATGTATTATATGTAATATTTTGCAACTTTATTTTTAAATTGAATTATCGAGTCCTTCAGAATGAGTAATCGATAAATTAACTATTAATTAATTTCTGTTTCATTTTACTGGGAGGTGCTCATTTAGACATTTTACACATTTTAAATATCTATTTTGGGAATTAGTTATAAATAACTTTCCTTTTATTCAGAATTTATTTTACTAGTCCAGGCAACGTATATTTATTTTATTGGTGTAAAATTAGGAAAAACGTATGATGTGCCAAATTTAAACTGGGTGTCCACTTTTTGGAAAGTCAGGAAGAAGTCAGGGAATTTCTTTAAAATTCTGAAAAGTCGGGGAATTTATTATAAATTCTGGGAAGTCAGTGAAAAAAAAAGTGTATAAAAAGTTGACGAGCAAAAAAGAAAAAAAGGTCTTCAAATTCTAGGGGCCCCTCAATCACTTCTTGCCCCCGAGTGGTCAGGGAATTTTGAATCTGTGGTCAGGGAAAAGTCAGGGAACTTTATTTTAAAAAAACAGTGGACATTCTGTTAAACAGTGATTATAACATGCCAAGATATGTATTTCCTGAAAACTATATAGCAAAGTGTACCCCAGACCACCCTCAACCAAGAGCCCAAAGTTTTGTTTTACAAGGATTTTGTAAACATACTGTATCTAATAAACGGAAAGTTCGATCAACACCATCTTTCGCATTTTAGACAGAATTACATTTTCTACAACCTTCTTTCTTATTATTTTAACCAAAAATAATAGTATATCTTTCAAAATAATATTTAAACTAAAAATTTTACTTTAAAAATGTAAAATGTTTAATAGGTTTATTACAGATTAGATTTATATCCCCGGGTAACACTGGGTCTAATGTGCTATAGTATCATATAATTTATTGTAGTGTAGTGTGAAAATTTTGTAATTTAAAATAAAAATTCTAACTTGTGTTTTTTTTGTTACAGGTATGGTATGAGTTTTTAATTGGAAGTATCCTGGTCAAATGTCATTACTGGATATTGCATTTTTGTACAATTTAATCTAAATGAAACAGTCCGTTGGTGGTCTAATTTCAGGTGAGATAGATGATAGATTTGTATACCTTAAAATGTTTATTTTTTATTCTATTAATGTTCAAGCTTTTATAAATTTAATTATAGAAAAAGTTAATGTAAGTATGTAAGTATGTACATACTCGTATGTATAACTAGAATAGACAAACTTTTACATTCATAACTGTTATCAAATAATACAGCAAGATTCCGTTTAACGCTGCTCCTTTTACCCCGCTTAAACCCCCGCACCCGTAGTATTTTTCCCGCCGGATCGAATAAAACCAATTACAACCCTTCATATCTAACGGGGGGTAAAATATTAATTACTAAAAAAAATTAAAAATTTCCACCTTTTTGCAATTTCTTAGGGGTTGAATTTTCGAGATACGAAGTAACCTTTGTCCGTCCTCGGGATGCAAGCTATCTCACTGCCAAATTTCATCAAGATCGGTTCAGCGGTTTAGCCGTGAAAAGGTAACAAACAGACAGACAGACACACTTTTGCATATATAATATGTATTAGTATGAATTCAGGGGTCAAAACTGGTCAGTAAAATCAGTAAAAGTCAGTTTTTTGTAACCCGATCAATTAAAGTCAGTTTTTTGGGAAAATGGTCAGTTTTGTCAGTTTTTTGGGTTTGGCACTCAAAGTTTTCACATCGGAGCCCTATTTATCGTGAAAAAACTCACTATTTCACTTCAAAACGACACAATTACCGTGAAAAATATATTCAAATTATAAATAATGTTTTATTTTGTTTACTCATTTGTATTGTTTATTACAAACTTTTAGAAGATATTTTATGACATAATTGTAACGTATATATACGTGAACATATAAACAACATAATCTCACTCTAGCATTGGCTATACCAAGTTCTGTATGAAAAATTAACAAAAATTAACTGATATATTTGTTACTTTTGTAATGAACATTATAAAAAGGTGGTAAGGGTTAGCTATGAGGATGGTGGAGGCCAATAATTATAAAAGTATTTTTTTAATACATAACACCTACATTTTTTAACTCGTCAGTAAAAGTCAGTATTTTTAGATTTCTGTGTCAGTAAAATCAGTATAAGAAAGTAAAAAAATACCTAAACAAAACAGTATAATATGTTGCTCTTATATCGACCAAAACTGGTGCCAGTACCTTATATATTATTTATAACCCGCCATTCAACCAGTACGCAGTGTAGACTACGTATAATAATTGGGCTGAGATTCCGCACGAATGATATTTATTTCGTGTCTGTGACAGATATATTTACAAGTATACAAACACAACATACAAGAGAGTACGGAACACATGTTTATGATCAGTGGTGATGCATTTCATGTGTCATAAATGTGTTTTCTAGACAGACAGTCACGGAATTTGAAAGAGTCTCGCGGAGGAAGATAAGAATACAGAAGATGTCTCCTCATAGCTAGTTATCAGTCCGGAGTTTGTGTTTGATGTATAATTTAATGACTTGTGCATTGTAAATGAGATATGTGAATTAAGTGGAGCGTCAGTTACCATTTGAACTGAATATGCAGATTTAGAGCTGTAGTGTGCACGGAAGATCCAATTAGAATTTTGAAAAAATCTATATTTTTTTACATTTTCTCAAAGTAGAATATTTTAAAAGTATTCTGACAATTTCAGACAAATGTCTAGATTAATAGTAATCTCTATAGAACCGAAACCCCTGGACCGAGAAACGTGAAATTTTAGGAGTGTCTTCCTTTTATGATGTAAACACCCACTATGAAAGGATTTTTTTACGGAGGTAACAGAGGCTGTGAAAGTTTCTATAGGAAAATTTTTTTTGGCCAGATTCACTTTAAACTTAAAACAAATTCTCTACAATACAAATAATAAAATAAATATTTCAGCATTTCCTAAATTTAACCTCTAGTGGGGTGGAAAAGTTTGTATGAGAAAAAAAATTTGTTTGTATTCTTTCGAATTAAACTTGCTACAAATACTCAACAAGACAAATAGCATTTTCGATAGTTCAACTCTTAGACGATGTTATTTTTTTTTAATTTTGATATATTTATATAACTGTTTACGATATTAAAGTAAATTCGGACAAAATAATATTCAACTAAAATAAAAATTTCGACATTCAACCCCTAATAGCGTAAGAGGGGGACGGTAGTGGGTTTTTGATATGTTTATTTGCATAGCTACTTTAGTTATAAATGTAAATTGGGCAAAATAGTCTTGTATTAAAATTAAAAAATGATATTCAACCCCTAATGGCGGGGGTAGTCAGGGGGTGGGTTTTTGCAATTTTTAACAAAGGAAATATAATAGTTGATAATAAATATGATTATAATAATCACTTAATGAACATTGTTATAGAATATTGTACCTACTGATGGCATTTGAAACTTATTTTCTAATGACCTATAATCTGATACAATCAAGTGTAAAAGTATACGTTATTTAAAATAAACAGACGATTCTTAATTGTTTTTCCTTGTCTACTTAATGTTACGACGCATTGCAAATAAAAATAAAGCACGGTACATTTCCCAACGGTATCCAATTTACTAAAAACAGGAAATCGACGTAATTAAAAGCAATACAACAATATTGCGAAACCAAAAGTTTCCGTCCTTCCAACGGTTTTCGAATATTCGTATATTTAAGTTGATATATTATATTATTTTATAACTCAACGTCTCTCTGTCTGACCGTTATTGCGCTTATAACTCAAAAACCACGTATCCGATTCTTAAGCCAGGTTTTAGTACAAAGGTGACCCATTTTAAGTGTACACCTCTGATAACTTTTTATGGTGAAATGCTATCAAAAAACTTTTCAGATAAATGTTGCACGGTTTGGAGGGGGGCATAGACGTATTCGGATGAATTTTTATTAGGTGGCATTTTCAAGGTCACATGAAGGTCAACATAATTTTTTTTAATAAGAACCTATATTTTTTATTTAGTAATTTTATTCTACCTGAAAAAACACGAATCTTTCATTGAAAACTTTTTTTTGAACCACTTAATCTTTCCGAGATTTTGAACTTTCAATAATTTTTACTCAGAAACCACCAATCTTAGAAAAAAAGTACAAGATACAAAAAATGTTTATTTTGATCTAATAAGACTTGGAAAATTATTTTAAAATTTTTAAAACTTTTCAATTTATTTTATTTAAGCAAAAAAACCAGATGTTAAAAAAATTATATAACAAATTATATAATTTTTTTTTATCGATTAATGGTTCGAGAAATTTTATGATATTTATGTCCGGTATTATAAACGAGCTAACAAAATTTGCAAGCTTGCAAGCACTTTCAAATGAGGTTTCAAACTTATTTGACAGTTCTCTTGAAGTTTCGATAATTTTCGTGCATGCGTGGTATGTAAAAACCAACGGTATTAAAACAAATCTCACATAAAATGAAAGTTAGTAATTTGAGAAACTTAAATTTATACACGAAGAATAATTTTATAAAATTGGTTTAACAAAAGTTTTACACACAAAAATATCAAAACCCTTCTATATCTCCGAAAGAAATGAACTCTTAACTGTCATAATTCGTCACGAAGATTTTTTCATCAAAATCTTTCCTCGTCCATTAAAAGTAAACAACAAACATGAGAACTTTATGTCTAGTACAAGCAGAGATAAGCTCTCGAAAAGTTAATGTGTTGAATAAAACCTAGATGATAAAAAAGTCGAACACATTTAAATAGCCGAGAGGGCCGGCAACACGTTTAATACGAACAACAACAATAATTGTAATAAACTGGATTAGAGTCGTTTAGGGTATGCTTGTAGCGGATAAGCCGAAGGGCCGGGTGTAATCCGGATCCGTGCCCGGACTCGACGAAGGTTCCGGGTAACGTTTTTATCTCAACGCCAGCACTCGTCGCGCCCGTTCTCTGAGAATAATTTTGTAGTTTTTTATCTGCACATGTTAAAAATGTTGTTCATATTATACATTATTCGTTACGTGCCGAGACATAAGTATTGTTGTTTTTTCCATGTGTAGTTGAAATAAATGTTTTATTTTTGTGATTAAGTATTTTTATAAGTTTTGGTCTATGAATCACGTAACACGGTGCTCTGGAAGCCAACTTTAATAAAAAAAATTGATTACCTCTGATTTTTTTGTACAATTCAATTCTTTAGTATTTAAGGAACATTTTAAGACCAAAAAGAAAAAAAATACATTGGCGCTTTTTTAATAATTCATAAAATGAGAAACCGTATGCAGAATTATGATGCGAATTTTATTTAGCATTTATTGTTTATTAACTTTTTACTCTACATAATAAACAAAAAAATAAAAAAATATTGGGATTTGAACTTGATACCCTTAGTTTACAAGAAAAAAAAAATCATATATTGGAATTCGAACACGGGACTCTTAGTTTACAAGATTTGTTATAATTTTTTGTAAAATTTAAAATATCAACCAAACGGTACTTTATATCGAAAAATCACAAGAGATACAATAATTTGGTTTTATTGAGAGGATTCTAAAACATATTTAATATTATCGATTCAATAATTAGTACTTGAGATATGAACTAATTTCAATTTTATTATAAGACCTTTTTCTTGCGTACTCTCTAGCCTTTCAGGTATTCTTCCGATCTTTTTGAAACTTGGTAGAAAAATCGATTAAGTTAAGTTCGTTAGTGGAATTTCTTTATGAATTTCAAAATGGCGGCCGTTCAAAATTGAAAATAATTCATATCTCGGGTATTAATTATCGGGATCGATATTATAAAATGTATTTTGGAATTCCCTTAATAAAAGCAAATTTTTGTGCCTCTTGTAATTTTTCGATATAAAATACCGTTTGGTTTATATTTCAAAATTTACAAAAAATTTTAAAAGATCTTATAAACAATGGGTGTCGAGTTCAAATCCCAATAATTTTATTTTTTTTATTTTGCGGAGTAAAAAGTTAATAAACAATAAATAATACAAAAAATCGCGTTCTGACCTGTACACGATTTATGTATTTTTTTGTTTTATGAATTATTAAAAAAGCGCCAAGGCGATTTTTTCTTTTTGGTCTTAAATTGTTTTAAATACTAAAGAACTGAATTGTACAAAAAAATCAGAGGTAATAAATGTTTTTATTTAAGTTAGTTTCCAGAGCACCGTGGCAAGCTATTTTATTTCTGGTGGTATTTTAATTAACTGATTAAATTTAAATTTAAGTGCCAAAAAAAACGAATAACTACTGTTTTGATAATGTTTAATTTAGATTAATGAAATATTATTAAATTAATTAAATTATTTCTTCTCTCAATTCTGACAAGTTCAATGCAAATATGAAAGATTTATTTAATAAAACTGATTAGATAAACTAAATATTTTTATTAAAAATATTGATATTTGTATTTATTAGTAAATGCACAGTGCTTCCTGGTGCTAAATTCACTAAAGGTAGTTGTTTATTGAACAATTTTGATAAATAACAATTAGAGGTGTACCGGAATTCCGGCCGGAATTCACGTCTAACGTCACTACTATTATATTTTAAATATAAATATACATAGATTATTATCTTAAATGAATATAACATTGTTCTATATGGTATTTCTTTAATTTGTGTTGCTGTAATTTCGTTAAATTATTTGTATAGCATACGTTCTTTTCGATCGAATGTAATTATATTTATAGTGTCAATAATAATATAATAAAAAAATAATAATAATATAATAATAGTGACATTAAAATATTCACTTTAAATCTACATCGTGAGTTCCGGCCGAAATTCCGGTAACAATAATTATTCAGATGAACTGCCAATTAATTTTTATACAATTTTATTAAAAATATTTATTCGACATTTTTACTTTCTTATACCATGTATATGAAATATACATTAGTATAAGTAAGTATAGTGAAGCCGATTTTTTTCGAACCTCGGATTTTGACGGAATTATCTATTTTGACCTTCCCTGAATCCATTCTGACTATTTTAGCCATGATGTCTGTCTGTCTGTCTGTCTGTAAGCGCTGTAACTCAAATACGACAAATCGTAGAAGGGTGATAATTTATATTTAAGATTAATTTTTGGCTGGGAAGAAAACGTCCTATTTTTGAAAACGATCTTTCAACCGGATACGGATGTTTACCTACGTTGATTTTTTAATTTTTCGAATTACTCTGAAACAGTGCAAAATAGAGAAAAATGGTCAAGTTAAAAAATGTAGGTAATATCTATATCTATAATTTATGTTCTATTCATTTTTTTGTAAAAACGAATTTTTGAAAAAAAAAATTATTATTATAAAATATTATTATATAAATAAATATTATTATTATAATTCAAATGGTTCATAACAGAGAAAAGAATGTATGGGGAATAAATTATAGATAATAACATACTCGACATTTTTTATCTAAAACATGTTTTTCTTATTTCAAAAATAATTCAAAAATCAAAAAATTTACAAGAGTAAACATCCGTTTTCAGTTATTACGTTAAAAAAATCACTTCTTATATAAATACATATAAAATTATTCATTTTGTTCTTTCTTGTTAGTTTGTTAGAAATGTTTTAATAAACAAAGAATCACGTATACAATTCACTATTAGGTTAGGTTAGGTATAAGAAAGTCCCGTGGTTCCCAAGGCAGATATTTCTTAATACGCGCCTGATTATTTTTCATAAATTTTAATTTTTTTTTACAATTTCTATCTAAATTTAAATTTTTCTGCTATGCAAACGTCAAAACGATCTCAAATACGTCAAAGTATCCCAGTTTATAGAAAATTGAATGATCTACAAAAAAATATCCGATAAAATTTTCATGTTCTTGAGATATCTTGAAAAAATAACTGTTTTGGGGTGTTACCACTCCCCCTTACACACTATTTTAATAATTTTATATGGGACCCAACCAGCCAACCAAGTTTTATTAACCCATTAACGCCCGCCGTACATACTTGTGTTCACCTCATTTTATAATTTGTGCTGCTTTCTATAGACATATTTACAATATTTCCTTAAAAATCAGATGCCAGTAGTGCAACAAACAAAATCTGTTAACGTTATTAGTAAGTATTTAAACGTGTTTTAATTGCTGCGAATTATTTGTATATGAATAGAGATATGCTAATATATTTTATCCAACTGAAGCATTCTGTCAACTTTACTCGATCGAATACACGCTGTTATTTTTTTTATAAATTAAAAAAAAAAGTTTTTGTTATAATATTTAGTTAAATATATTGTATGTGTACCTACTTAATTTCATTTAAAAAAATCTTCTGCATGTTTTTGTTTTCTTTTGGGCGTTAATGGGTTAATATCAGTTCAGTGGTACATGAGTTCTGCGTTTAACAAGAATTCAGGAGACAGACAGACACGGTATGAAAAGTGTTTGTCTTGGCTTGAAATGGAAAATACAAGTGAAAATTTTGAAATGGGAGAATAATTTTCGTAAACGATCACAAAGCTTTTCTTATTTTCTAAATAACGAGGAAGCAATATACATTGTAGATAATATATTTTTATACATAATACGAACACTTAATTTGAAATGACTGTTTTGTAAATTCTATTGAATAATTCTGTATAAGAATTTAATATGACAGGACGAGTTCAAATATTGAATGGCTCTCAGGATTGATGGTCTTTGAAATTATACAGGATAAGGGTCGTATCCTTGAAATTATTAAATGGGTTTAATACTTGGAACAAGGTTTTCATTATTTTATGAAAATTGAGAACTGAATATTAATAATGTATATCAATATTAGCATATTTACAATTTGCACAGAAGTTATATTACTATTATGTATTTATTTATATTTTAATCATCGTTTATTTATTAATATAATATTATATAAATAATAGTTTAATATCATCGTTTAATACTTAATTTTCAGTAGGGGGTAGTGACGACTTTTTTGCCTCCCCCCCTTCCCCCCCATTTGACTCCTGTTTTTTTTAGGGTGGGTTTGAAGCGATGTGGAATTATAAAAATCTGTTTTCTGTAATTTTTGTACTCTTAAAAATTATTTAATTTTTGTAAACTGATGTTAAAATTCACAAAAAATTAAAAATGTAACCGCATGAGTCTAATCAGAGACAAAGAAAAATAAAAAGTGAGTACAGTGAAACTACGTTAGTACGTTTTTTTTCTTTTTTTATTCCGACATTCTTCCATAAGAGTCATAAGACCCCATGTTAAAATATTTCGTTAGTACTCGTACGTGTTTTTCCCTAATATCTTTAAAAACGCACTAACGAGGTTCCACTGTATTTCTATTATTTTTTTTTTTTTAACAAATAATACGATATTAATCAAGCTAAAGAAAATTGAAGTTAATTTTGAATTTTAAGAACGCCAAATAAAATTAGGTCAGCTTAATTTTTGAGGTTCGTACTGCCCCCCCCAGAAAAAAATTGATTTAATTATAAATAAAAACAGCCAAGTACGTGTTGATAGGGTTCCGTAGTCATTCTCACTACGATTTATAAAAGATAGTTATTCCAAAATTTAAAAACTATTTTTGCTACAGTGTTCCTTATAATTTTTATTGAAAGTACTAATTAAAAGCTACATTCTGGATTTTTTTAGATTTTTTGAACCGGTAGTTTAGAAATTATGGGGGGGGCTCTGATAACCACATTAAAAAGCAAATATATTGTGACTGAAAGGTTAAAATCAAAAGGTCATAAAACATTTATTGTTGCATTTTAGGAGATCTATCTAGACACCTCATTCAATGGGGTAAGTGAAAAAAAAGTCAGTACACTATTCAGTGTATTGCTTTCTGTTTTTAAAGATCATAATATCATATATTAAACATACTAGTATGTTTAATATATGATAATATGTATATAGATATATTTTGGTATAATAATATAATAGTAGAGACGTTGAATATATTAAATTTATTAAATAAAAAGTGTTTAAATTTGTAATACATGTAGGTAGTTATATTAATAATTATTTTGGTTTATAATTTACAAACAACGAAATTATATTATGGTATAGGTACATTAATTATTTAAAATTGTGAAAATAAGGAATTTTTTTTTATGAAACCAGTTTCATGAAACTTGGTTTGTGAAACGTGTTTCATATTTGTCGCACACAAATAAAACTTTTTTTAATAAAACTAATGCTGTATTGCTGGCTCCGAAATAAAAAAAAGGAAACGTTGGTTCTGGGTTCATTTATTTTGATAAAGATTACTGTTTTGCAGGTCATAAGTTCATGTAAACAGAACCCAAACATTTTAAATTAAGAACTTGCAAAAAAACTTATGTCACTGCACTGAATACCCACCCCACTACCAAGGTCTATTATTTATATCAATATATTTTATTATTTAACATTTTAATAAACAAATAAACAAATAACCAAATAAATAAAATCAAACGATTAACAAAAACATAAAATAAAAAAATTAAATTAAATTAAAACAGAACATAAAACAGCTGTCTAAATGAACTAACAGTTCGATAGACAAAATTAAAAAAAAAAAAAAAAAAAAAAAAAATATTTAAATAAATTATAATAATGATTGAACTTGAGACTTCCATGAAAACTTGATGAAACCAAAATTACAAGTTTCACGAAACTGCGTTTGTGAAACCACGTGAAATTTAGATTTCGTGAAACTCACAATCAGTGTGCTATATCTGATTGTATTTCAATTGAATGGTTTCATGAAACTAAAGTTTCAAGTAACACGAAACGTGTTTCATAAAAAAAGTTTCCTCTGTATGCGGCTCTCTTAATTTTTGTTACGGGCGTCTTTGTTTCTTAGAAAATGTATTTTGATCAAAATCAAAACATATTTATATAATATGTATGATTAAAATCTAAATTTTAACCTATATATATATATAAACATTTATATTATAATTAACGATAATTTAAATCATTTTTTGTGATAAACACAGCAATACTTATTTTTCCATTAATCGAAAATATTCAATCGGCTAATAAAATGTTTACTAAAGGTCAAACATCAAACAAATACAAACGTTTAAATTTTTGATACATGTAGGTATACAAATAATAATTTTGGTTTATAATTTACTAACCGCGAAATTATTGAGCCAAGTATTTTTTAATTAGGGTCTTTACCCCTGGGTACTTTGCACCCCAACCTCAAATTGTGCAATATTTAGATACTGATAGATAATACATAAGTGTTTTAATTTATTTTTTTAATGTTAACATTTGTATATTCGATTTTCATAAAATATTTCAATGCCGATAGTTATTTTTTGAATTAGGCGGTTATAATCATTTCACGTAAAAATTATCTTAAACTCAAATGTACTCGGGTCTATGTATTTTTTGGACCCTTTTCCAAAAACTACCAATACTGAAAAGTATATTTAAATTTGTCTTTTTACTTATTATTAGGACCTTTTGATTTTAACCCTTCAGTCATGATATATTTGCGTTCAAATTCGTTATCAGAGCATCCCCTCCCTTTATTGTCTAAACAATCGATTGTGATACCTCATTGTGATAGGTCTCCTGAAATGCAATAAAAAATGTCAAATGGTCTTTTGATTTTAACCATTCAGTCACGATAAAATCTGAGAAAATTTCAGAATGTTGTTTTTAAAAATAATAAAGAACATTTTAGTTTATGAAACATTTTGGAATACCCCTTTTTATAAATCGTAGTGAGAATGTCTACAGAACCCTATCATATTCGTGTTGAACACACAATTTTTCACACAAAAAATGTTATATGACCTCTCACTCATTATATATTTGCTTTTCAGAGTTATCAGAGCCCCCCCCCCCCTATAACTACTAAACTATCGATAAATAAATTTGAAAAAGTTCCAGAATGTAGCTATTTATTAGGTACATTTTCTAAAAATTACGAACGTAGCAAAAATAGTTAATGAATAATTTTGAAATAACTATTTTTTATAAATCGTCGTGAGAATGACTACGGAACCCTATCTCGTGCGTGCCCGTTTTTATTTATTGAATAATTCATTCTCTTATAACTTGTAGTTGTTAAAAATTGAAGAATAAAAATCAGTAAACGTCGCCGATTGGTGCAGATCTCCTCATTTAAAAACGAAGATAAATTTCTTAAACAAAAACGTTTTTTTTTCTGTTTTAAAAAACAAGTAAAAAGTAAAATATTTGCTTGGTGACAGATACTGATGTAACATGTATACAGCGGCAACAATATTCCGGCGGCGTTTTTTGCTAATAAATCCTTGACGGGAATCAATACCGAGCGAAGCGCGAGACGATGTAAATGTAGTAACTACTGCAGCTGTCGCCATTCCGTGTAAAATGTTTATTACTTGTGAATAAATACCTCTCTGTACGTGTGTATCATATATATATACAGTCTAGCCCAGGAGTGGGGAACCTGCGGCCTTAAGGCCGCATGTTGCCTTTTCAATACTACATTGCGGCCGGTAAATATTTCAATTATTTATAATACCTATATATTTTTTCTTCTCAATTTATTTTTAATTTTATTCTGCCAAGAGAAAAATAAAAATGTTTGAACAAATAATCTACAATAATCAAACGTAAATTAAAATTGGTTATTACGCCTATATTCTGAAGTTATTTGTTATAAACTTCCTAGGAGGGATATATTTCACGACGAAGACAACTTCAAGAAAGACGGTAATTATGCGGCCTACTTATTATTTTTAAATTTAAATGTGGCCTTCTATGATAAAAAGATTCTCCACCCCTGGTCTAGCCCTTAACTTTACGTACAGAGAGCGGGGTTGTTACTATTGTTATTAAATAAGTAAAAAAATGACAAGTGCGATTAGAACTGACGACCTGATTGTTTCGTACCGTTATAGAGCAAGAGCTGACTGCTAAAAAAACTAGCCTATCGAGTAACAGGGTAAAATAATGTTTTTTAAATGTTAGTACCCATAGCGACCGTGAGAAAAATCATTTTATGCCTGGGCGGAATTTTTCAGGTGGGGGAGGGGGGGGGGGGTAAGGAGTTAAAGCTAGGCAATAAAATATTTTTTATACCAAGGCATGTGGCATGTTATAATGTATAACCAAAGCAGCGGAAATTGACCCTCTTATTTTTATAATAATATTAAATAAAAATAACAAATTATATGACGTCCCTCCCTATTATTCCAAAATTTAAAAAGATATTGTTGACTTTAGTAATTGTCGTTGGTAGTCCCACCAAAACCTCGTTACTAAATTTTTTTCAGATTTTTTGAGCCAGTAGTTACAGAGTTTGAGGGGGGTGGGGACAAAATGAAGACCCCTGCTGGTTCTATTTTTGAGTAGGAAAAAAAAACATGGTGATATTCTAATAATTGAGATCTACATTTCGACACCCCACACACCTTGGTTAATAATAATTTTTTTTTAATTTGCTTTAAATAATATATAAAATTTTTCTTTTGGGCAGGAATTACAGCGCCATCTGCTCCGAACACAAAAAAATGTTTCAAACAAAAGTAACTTATTATTTGACACAAAATCCAAATCTGCAAAAAAATAATGGGGGTTTCCATTTAAGATATAAAAATTGCCTCCACCCAAATAGATGATTTGGTCCGTTTTACCTCGCTATGAACGTAAAACGGACCAAAAGGAGGGTATTGGAAATCATCCAATATCTTTTTTTCTGTAATTTATAATTAATTAATAATTAATACATATCATAAAGATATAACGACTGATTTATAATGTTACAAAACATCAATAATAAATCATATATTTTCTTTGAAAAACTCGTTTTTTTATTAAGTGAGCCGTTTTACCTTCTGTTCCCCTATGTATTATAATTACACTGGTATAAGTCGAGGATTTACATACCTATTTTATCGGCACGGAACGGACTACCTATGAATATAGGTTAATCATATGGACCAAATTCCAGTAATGCAATCCTGAGCTTTACGTTTTTGTGTATAAGTTGGAATCGACAACGCGCGCCCGTAGAAGTTTTACACGAGTCGACTATTATATAATCATTAAGCTGTTTCGCGCACTATTAAAAACAAGTTAAAAACTCCACGTTTGGCGCGACTGTTGGGGAAAATTACTGTTTACGTGTATTCTTTTTTCTGTTGCCGCCCGGACGCTGCGTTTTAATTTGTAATGATGTGATAATTGGTACAGAATATTATATTGTATTAAGTACAGTCTTGTGTGTAGGTAGACTTTTTAAATGTAATAATACTAATTAACTTGATTTTCTTTCGTAATGTGGGTTATTTGATAGATAAGTAATTACCTTTGTGCAGTCGGGGTAGATTAGGTCAATTATAACGTTCCGGAATTACTGTAATTTAAAATGAATCAATGGAAGAAGTAAATAACTTTCTTGTAATGTCTGATAAATTAAAATATAAACTTATTTATTTTGTATAAAACTATGATTATTGGTTTCTGGTTAATCCAACCAACATTTTGCGACTCATTACAGTGGACATCGTCAGAGCTATTTGGAAAATACAGAAATTGTATATTTATGTAAACAAAAATTTAATTATATTTTTGATTTCAATTGCTTGTTGATCAAATAAGGGTTGCATTGATTTAAAACACATATTTTTTATTTAATTTAAATCATAACAAATTTTTATATTAAAATTTCGAATATATTCGATAATTTTAGGTTACTATTAGTCCACGGTATTTAGATTAAAATTCGCCATATAGAAGAAAAAAATTATAAAGTTTTGATACTTTGTCCACGAACTCTCAGTAAGGTTCGGAATAAGAGTCCGAAAAGTTCCCACCTAAATCGTGGATGGAACATCCCCTTTCACGTAAAAAACTATCCCCGGAATGAAATTTATTCCAGTTTTTCCCATTTTTCATCCGAACCGCTGTTCGGAGAAAAAAATATTACAGGAATTAAAGATTCTACATAAAGTTCTACGTAAAAAATGTCATGTGCACTATTCGGTTAATTCCCAGCCTACTCTCGCAATCGTTGCTCAAAGTGAAGGGTAGTTTTGAGAACGCAGCGAAAAATCGGCGTAACAATAGTTTTCAACATACATATTTCCAAAACGGCTGATTTTACGTAAAAAATGATTATGATAAAAATTATGGAACTTTATCTTCTCTATGAGATCCATGCACCACAAATTTTTTTCAAACGTTTTTCATTGATTTTTTTGCCCATTTTTCACAAACGCGCATTCTATTATTTTACATGGAGAAGATTTTTTAGTAAAAATTATCATCAAAATATGGTAAAATATGTTGTCTATGTGTGTGCGTATGTGTATGTGTGCCTGCCCCCTGAATTTTTGTCGCACGTTTAACTCAAGAACCACTGGACCGATTTTAATGAAACTTTGTTTGTTGGTTCTGACTAGTAGATGATCCCATATAAAAATCATCAAAATCGTGTGGAAGGTAAAGAGGTAGTACCTCAAAATCGGTATTTTTTCAAAATATCTCAAAAGGACGCATCGTTTGTTTAAATTGTATTATATTTTGTAAAAAAAAATGGAGTGTACAATGTACATTTATGAAAAACGGCGAAAAAATCAATGAAAAACGTTTGAAATAAAAATCGTAGCACATGAATCTCATAGAAGAGATTCAGTTCTATAATTTTCATAATAATAATTTTTTACGTTAAGTTCATCGTTACGAAAATATTTACGGTGAAAAATCATGTTATACAGATTTTTCGCTTCGTTCTCAAAACTTCCCTTCACTTTGAGCTTCAATTGCGAGAGTAGGCTGGGGATTAACCGAATAGAGCATATTACATTTTTTACACAGAATTTTATATAGAATATTTAATTCTAGCTATATTTTTTCTTCGAATGACGGTTCGGAAGAAAAATATTGTAGAAAGTTTCACGAAAGGAAATATATTTAAATCCACAAAAAATTAATTCGTTTCATAAGTTGGTTGTCCAATTAAAACATGCCATAATTTTATCTCATCGATATATGCAGTTTATCAACAACATTCCTATTGGGTATTTTACCAAACTAAATCTTGACAGACAGTTATCATAGGAGCTACAAAATGGGGTTAAAATGAAAACGAACAACATTTCATCATTTATTTTCACTACAGAGGCACAATGTCTACTTTACATCTTCAAAATTTTAAACCAGAACTGTCAAGTGGGTTGCTGGAAACGATCCGGCTGTATTAAAATTAGTTTGCGCTGCTTAACCATGTATTTCAACTACCATAGAGAAGGTTGTCTAAATTCGTCAACCGAAGAGGAATTAATCCAAGAAGCCAACATAAAATCAATAAAAATATACAAAACTTAGTGGAATAGACTTACGAGGGTAAACCACTAAATTAAAGTTTGTTAAAAGCTGTACTCAATGGGTTGAATGGAAAAGTGCTCAAAATATGAAATGTACGTTTCTGAAAAAGAGCAAAAAAAATCAATGAAAAACGTTTGAAAAAAATTCGTGGTGCATGGATCTCATAGAGAAGATAAAGTTCCATAATTTTTATCATAATCATTTTTTACGTAAAATCAGCCGTTTTGGAAATATGTATGTTGAAAACTATTGTTACGCCGATTTTTCGCTGCGTTCCCAAAACTACCCTTCACTTTGAGCAACGATTGCGAGAGTAGGCTGGGAATTAACCGAATAGTGCACATGACATTTTTTACGTAGAACTTTATGTAGAATCTTTAATTCCTGTAATATTTTTTTCTCCGAATAGCGGTTCGGATGAAAAATGGGAAAAACTGGAATAAATTTCATTCCGGGGGTAGTTTTTTACATGAAAGGGGATGTTCCATCCACGATTAAGGTGGGAACTTTTCGGGCTCTTATTTCAAACCCTACTAAGAGTTCGTGGACAAAGTATCAAAACTTTATGAATTTGTTCTTCTAAAATATCTAATTTACTTGGACTATATACAGTGTATTCCAAGTTGATTAAGACATTAGAAATTTAAAATGGGGGCAATTGGAAGTGTTGTAGTAACTTTTGGTCAAATTTAACGATGTGTCATTGAAATACCGCCACAAAATTTAATAAAATAGTAATTAGTATTTTGTTTTCAAATTTATATCAGCCAAAAAATATTATTATAATTTTATCTAGGATGTTTACTTTAATTTCATTAATGTATTTTATTGGTGAAAACAAAATACTGTTGATTAATTTAAAATTTATCAATTAGTTTCGAGGCGGCATTTCAAATCGCACCAATCACACATCGTTAAATTTGACCAAAGGTTACTACAGCATTTCTAATTGTCCCCATGTTAAATTTCCTATGTCTTAATAAACTTGGAATACACTGTATAAGTTACGTTAAAATCGAAAATAATTTAATGATTTCTGAACAAAAATTTTAAAATTGCTCTCATGAGATGTACCTTTTTTAGAGTTATAATATTATGAACTTAGAATATAATTGTAGGAAGTTCCTACAATTACCCATACGGTTTCGGTTTTTCCGTCTGTCTGTCTATCTGTATGTCCAATCTATTAAGGTGAAATTTGATAATCCAAAAACAGAAATGGTGAGTTTTTTTTACCCCATTCCCATAGATTGAAAGTATATTCAAATTTTTTTCTCTTACCCTATTAAGTAGGGTATCTTTAGATTTGTCTTCTAAAATGTAACAAAATTTTTTTAGCATCTTATGTTTTTAACTTTTCCTTCACAAGATATTTACTTTCAAAGCCATTCTCATAATGCCGCTCCTATAATTTATAAACTGTCGATGCAAAAAATCTGAAGATAAAAATTCAGAAGCTGGCTTTTAATTAGTATTTTCAATGAAAATTACAACACACATTGTAGTAAAAATAATTTATGAAAAATTTAGAAATAACTTTTTTCTATAAATGAAAACGTACACTTTTATAGAGATTACATCTTTCGTCAACATTCTTGATACGTATTATCAAGTAGAGAATGTTAGTGAGAATGGCTACGGAACCCTATCATGATCCTGCCCCCAACACGTAGGTACTTGTATGTTTTATTGATAAATAAATCGGATTTTTAACATTTTTATAAAGTTAAGTTATTTTGTCATCTGAACAACTCATGAATACATACATACAGTAGAGCATCGACTATCCGAACACCGGTCAACCGAACATCGGTTAACCAAAAGCGTTCCAGTTAGCAAATTAGGAAAATGTTAGACAAATTTTCCTAAACTGTAAGCCTACTTTAATGTATTACTTTATTTAAGGTTATTTGTAAGGGTCTCACCCCACCCCAAAGCTTGTTTTCATTTCGTTTCAATAAAATATTCCGTACCGCTCACAACGCCATGACACTTTGACAGAATGTTAAACTAGTGGCGACGAAGACGATTTTCACTCAAACTACTAGAAATGCACTACTAAAGTCGGTAAAACACAAAGTAATCGTTTTACCCTGAGGGATCGTTTCGTACCACTCTCCCCTACGTGCCTTATTCTTTTTTTGTTTTTTAACAATTTCTATCAAAATTAATATATCAAAGTGATTGAAAAAATGATGGTATTTTAAATCAAATGGGGATAAATCTTCGTAAAAGTTTTTTTTACTACAAAAAATGTGGTAACTTTTATAGAAAATTGAATGCTTCATAAAAAAGACTCCAAAAAAATAACTATTTTAGGATGTCACCCTTACTAAGGCGGCTATTACACTATCAAAGAAATATGATAAAATTTCTTTGATCAAAGAAATATGACAGTGTAATAAGTCAACTTTTATAATATTTACCTTCATAATATTTATATGATCATAGTTAATGACAGTCTCTTATATTTGATCAAAGTTTTTTGACGTCAAAAACAAAATGGCGACTACCAAGTTATCACTGACAGTTACAGTTACATAATTATTACTATATGAATATCAACAAAATCCAGTATTATATGATAATCTTCTTATTGATTATAAAAACTACAATACACGGTTGTAAATTCTAACCTCGATCGCGTCAATTGACGAACATCCACGCACTGATATTCAAAAGGCACCAAAAAAGAAGAAAATATCCCTAGATAATATTGAGAAAATATTATCAAATATTTTATGTAGTGTAATAAAACAAAATCTCGCATTTTATTAAAGATATATGATCAAATCTTTGTCAAAGATCTTTGACATATTTATTTTATAGTGTAATAGCCGTCTTAACCAAAAGCGTTCCAGTTAGCAAATTAGGAAAATGTTAGACAAACTTTCCTAAACTGTAAGCCTACTTTAATGTATTACTTTATTTAAGGTTATTTGTAAGACGTGTGATACAAAATATATACAGTTTTGTGTTTAATATCACTGTTTCATATTGCTTGTATGAGACTGGTACATTTTTTTTCGTAAATGATCGGTTATCTGAACACCCATTGTCCCCAATTGTTTCGAATAATCGATGCTTTACTGTACATACATACAATGCAAGATATTTAAAACAGGTACGTGTGAGGTATCTAAGGAATAGTTTTTGTTGTAATGGATGCATGTTCGAATTAATGATGATGAAGATTGATGATAATCAAGTGAATTAATAAACCCTTGACCTCATTATACCCTTGCCACAGAGGGTTTCTGTCTTTGGGGTTTCTCAGAGTAAACTAACGTAATTACTGGGATCTATTTCGTTGGTTACTTATGTTCGTAAAGAATTTTAACTACTTACTTCACATTTATTAATAAATTATAGTTAAGTTACAATGTTGACGTTGTCTTATGTAATTTTAAATTTAAATTGTTGAAATAAATCTACGCAAAAATTATTAAATTGATAAATATATTTAAAAAAAAATATCTTCCAAGTGAATGCACAGTGCTTCTCCGTGTAAAATTCACCAAAGTTAGTTAATTATCGATCAATTTGAATAAAGACCGATTAAGTATTCATATGAATTGTTATTGGTTAACCATTTAATTTTTATACAATTTTATTAAAAATACATTAATTTGAATTTTTCTTAATTTTTTCGTATATTTTTAATTTTTTAACAATTTCAATCTAAATCAATCTAAACAAAAAAGAATGTATACAATTTTTTTCATTCTTTATATATCTTACTGGTAAATAACTATTTTGGGATGTCACCCCTCCCCCTTACAGATGATTCTAACGATTTCGAAATGGGACCGTCTTCAAGCCAGATTCAACTAACCAACCAAATTTCATTAATATCGGTTTAGTGGTTCATGAGTTATGCGTGTGACAAAGATTCAGGGGCAGACACAGAACAAAAAAACTGTTTGTTTTGACCTGAAACGGAAAAGATCATGTGAAATTATTGAAATCGGATATCAGATTTTTTTCTCATTTTAAAACGATCACAAATCTTTCTTGCCATTAGGTAAAGGCATCAGTTATGGCTGCTATAAGAGCAAGTTTTCGATTTTTTTGGATTAATGGACTTGTTTTTTGTAATTCTCATGAACTCATGTTACTAATAAAACAAGTAATTCTTTATTTAATCAATTTAATTACCAAAGCGCGCAAATATAGTTTGTTTTTTAAATTATAGCCTTTTATTTTGTTCATGTTTTTTCTCCAGTTATGGCAAAGATAAAACCAATAATGAGCACAGAGTGGTGGACACTTGCTAATGATTACAAAATGATAAGTACTACGACACAAAAGATATAAAAGAAAGAATCGTCAAATTTGAATCAATGTAAAGCTATGATAATATAATAATTAATAAATAAATTATACTTATAATTAGTTTAAATGTCCACTATTTTGACACCTATTGGCCGATTGTCATCAAATCACGCTGCAAGACAGTTAAATGTATATAGATTAATATTCAGAAATGGTAGTTATCAAATATCAACACATATTTCTAATTCAGTACATTTAATTAAAATTTGCCATTACTAGAGTCCTTGCCAAGACTGGTGCCAGTACCTTATATTCAATAACTTTCTGTATTAGTCATAGTTATTAATCATTTAATATAGTAAATCAAATAAATTGTCTTTTTATTAAACAAATGTAGTGTAAAATACTACAAAAACAAACAACATTCACTTGCTTGTATGCATAATTACACTTTTAATTAGAAGTGGTGTTACTTTTTACTTCAATCCAGGTGGTTGCCGTAAAAGGTTTGAAATTCGTTAATGCTTAAGTGTTTCTGTTCATTTATTTATGCAAATGTAACCGTATTTCAGCTGAGTTTTTTGTGTAGTATATTATGTAATGTTCTTAATTTTATTACGAAATAGTAGCTGATAATATGCACATCTAATTCGAATAATTTATAACGAGATGATACTATTCTCGATATGGATCTTGGCTTCTGGGTGTAAGCCGCGTCGGTTTGGTCGTGTTATCGGCCAACGTTTCGTCACACATTGCAGTGGACATCTTCAGAGCTCTTCTACAAGTGAAATAGAAAAGTCCTGAAGACGTCCACTTCAATGTGTGACGAAATGTTGACTGATAACACGACCAAACCGACGCGGATTACACCCAAAAGCCAAGATCCATATCAAGATCACCGCGGAAGCCTCAAGACTTGGATACTATTCTCGGTTTTGGAAAGAGGTCGAGACAAGATCGAAATGAGTCATAAAATTTGACGATTTTTTTTAAAGATTATTTTATTAAAGGCTATAGCCGGGTAAGCATTCAAAACATGCCTTTACATTTTTTGGAAATCACATTCTATATAACAAT